>CM026395.1:5948840-6187239 GCA_014843695.1 Archivesica marissinica
CTTTATTTTAAGGGGTGAAATTAATTTTCTGTCTTTAACATCGTACAAAGTAACATCATGTCTTCTAGTTCTAAGCATGATAAAACATTACAAATACGTCATAAAAGAAATATAAAGAAAGATAGATAAATGTTTGTCAACGTCTCATTTTTGTACAAGCATACACAACATATTGAAACAGTAATATTAAAACAATGTACAAAACCACTCGTGTTTGAGTTATATGAGAAATCTGAGATATAATATAACAGCATCTACAAAAAAAACTTACTTTCGTCTGCCTCCGTGGTAGAGTGGTTAAGGTCGCTAACTTGTATACCACTGTAACCTATCATCACTGATGGTCACAGGTTCGAGCCCCGCTCAGGCCGTGTCTTATTTATATGAAAAAGTTGGCAGTTTCTTACAGAGGTTGGTGCATCCAAGTACTGAAGCCATATCCAGGAAAGGTGTTGTTAAGTAAACTGCCCGATGGCGATATAACCCGAAATGGTGCTGATGCAGGCGTAAAACCCAAAATATAAATATATATATATAACATATAAAAACTTACTTTCAATTCATAAAGCGTGAAATATTACAAATGTATGTAAAATGTAAAAAATGGATACCCTATCTAGTGCTCTGTACATGTCAGTAATATGTACATGTACTGCTGAATAATGTATGCTTTACAGTTTACTATTTGGTCCAGTTATTTGATCAATACAAAGTTGCACACATTATTTGTTATTATTATTATACCGGATTTATATAGCACTCTTTTCATACAGCAACAAACGTTCACACGTGTGCAATACAATATACAATACATGTACATAGGATAAAACAACAAATAACAGAATTATACAATTATCATGATTAATTAAAGAATTAAGTTGACTGTAAACTAATAACATAATGATTACAATTTAAAGGTAAAGTAAACTATTAAACAATGATTACAATTTAAAGGTAAAGTAAACTAATAAAACAATGATTACAATTTAAAGGTATAGAAAACTAATAAAACAATGATTACAATTTAAAGGTATAGAAAACTAATAAAACAATGATTACAATTTAAAGGTAAAGTAAACTAATAAAACAATGATTACAATTTAAAGGTAAAGTAAACTAATAAAACAATGATTACAATTTAAAGGTATAGAAAACTAATAAAACAGTGATTACAATTTAAAGGTAAAGTAAACTAATGAAACAATGATTACAATTTAAAGGTATAGAAAACTAATAAAACAGTGATTACAATTTAAAGGTAAAGTAAACAATGATTACAATTTAAAGGTATAGAAAACTAATAAAACAGTGATTACAATTTAAAGGTAAAGTAAACTAATGAAACAATGATTACAATTTAAAGGTATAGAAAACTAATAAAACAGTGATTACAATTTAAAGGTAAAGTAAACAATGATTACAATTTAAAGGTATAGAAAACTAATAAAACAGTGATTACAATTTAAAGGTAAAGTAAACTAATGAAACAATGATTACACTTTAAAGGTAAAATGTAAAGTAAACTAATAAAACAATGATTATAATTTAAAGGTAAAGTTTAAGAACAAATTCAAAGGACATCGTAATAAATTAATATATTATGCAGAGAAGCCACACTGACTGAGTACCCTAACCAGGACAAGGATAACGTCACACTGACTGAGTACCCTAACCAGGACAAGGATAACGTCACACTGACTGAGTACCCTAACCAGGACAAGGATAACGTCACTTACCATTACCACAAGTCCTTAAACCCTCCAAGGAGTAACTCCTTTAAGGGGGATAAAACAAATGTACTCAGGTCAGTTATTGTATTATTACAGATTCTGCTAGATATACACAAACTATGGCGGGTAATACAAGTGTCCGTTTAATGAATGGGTCTTCCTTGTGAATATTTTCATTACCCATTTTGTTTCCTCACGGTCGGTGTTTACCTCCCTTGATATTAGCTGTTTTGTGTTTTTACATGTATGATGTGCTGACCTATTTATTTATGTAAAGACAAAATGAGCACAAACTATTAAAGTTATGTTTTTAAAAAAACATTATTTTTTTGGACAGAAAGGGTCACCACCAACCAGTACACATTGCTATTTATGTTTCACCTTTTAGATTTGCTAGAATTGCTTATAGTAAATATTGTATCAGTTACCGGTAGTTCCTATTGTTCCTTATAAATATATTATGCATTTCATTAGTTTGTGAAGTTTATTCAATGAAATTATCGTTTTGTAAAAGATAATAAGTTTTGTTTTATAGTGGAAGTTTATTGTCAGCTGACATCATATTTATATATATTATATATATATATTATATTATATATATATATATATATATATATATACTGAACCAAAAACAAAACATCCGATTTATACATATAGTAGTTGTTCATTATTTTTGCACAGTTAATCGTCCCGTGAGGTATTCGGTCATTTTGTGTAGGGCACCACACACTGATGGCTTGTCCCACCCATTCAATTTGTAAATCGCAACAATTGTAGCATCACAGTTGGCCCACTTTAGCTCCACAATGATGGCAGCACCACACTAGTAGCCAATTAAATACCACAATGATGGCAGCACCACACTGGTAGCCAATTAAATACCACAATGATGGCAGCATTACACTAGTAGCCAATTAAATACCACAATGATGGCAGCACCACACTAGTAGCCAATTGTAGCACCACAATGATGGCAGCACCACACTGGTAGCCAATTAAATACCACAATGATGGCAGCACCACACTAGTAGCCAATTAAATACCACAATGATGGCAGCACCACACTAGTAGCCAATTGTAGCACCACAATGATGGCAGCACCACACTGGTAGCCAATTAAATACCACAATGATGGCAGCACCACACTAGTAGCCAATTAAATACCACAATGATGGCAGCACCACCCTAGTAGCAAATTGTAGCACCACAATGATGGCAGCACCACATTGGTAGCCAATTAAATACCACAATGATGGCAGCACCACACTGGTAACCAATTAAATACCACAATGATGGTAGCACCACACTAGTAGCCAATTGTAGCACCACAATGATGGCAGCACCACATTGGTAGCCAATTAAATACCACAATGATGGCAGCACCACACTAGTAGCCAATTGTAGCACCACAATGATGGCAGCACCACATTGGTAGCCAATTAAATACCACAATGATGGCAGCACCACACTAGTAGCCAATTAAATACCACAATGATGGCAGCACCACATTGGTAGCCAATTGTAGCACCACAATGATGGCAGCACCACACTAGTAGCCAATTAAATACCACAATGATGGCAGCACCACACTAGTAGCCAATTGTAGCACCACAATGATGGCAGCACCACACTAGTAGCCAATTGTAGCACCACAATGATGGCAGCACCACACTAGTAGCCAATTGTAGCACCACAATGATGGCAGCACCACATTGGTAGCCAATTAAATACCCCAATGATGGCTAAATCTAGCCCCTCACTGGTAGCCACTCAAATACAACAACTATAGCCAATTAAATACCACAATGATGTCTAAATTTGGCACAAACGGATGTCAATTTTAACATCACATCTGGCCAAATACATATCACAATGGTGGCCAATTATAGCATCACACAACGGTAGCCAATTATATCATCACACAATGATGGCCAATTATAGCATCACACAACGGTGGCCAATTATATCATCACACAATGGTGGCCAGTTATAGCATCACACAACGGTGGCCAATTATAGCATCACACAACGGTGGCCAATTATAGCATCACACAACGGTGGCCAATTATAGCATCACACAACGGTGGCCAATTATAGCATCACACAATGGTGGCCAGTTATAGCATCACACAATGGTGGCCAATTATAGCATCACACAATGGTGGCCAGTTATAGCATCACACAACGGTGGCCAATTATATCATCACACAATGGTGGCCAGTTATAGCATCACACAACGGTGGCCAATTATAGCATCACACAACGGTGGCCAATTATAGCATCACAACGGTGGCCAATTATAGCATCACACAATGGTGGCCAATTATAGCATCACACATGGTGGCCAGTTATAGCATCACACAACGGTGGCCAATTATAGCATCACACAACGGTGGCCAATTATAGCATCACACAACGGTGGCCAATTATAGCATCACACAACGGTGGCCAATTATAGCATCACACAACGGTGGCCAATTATAGCATCACACAACGGTGGCCAATTATAGCATCACACAACGTGGCCAATTATAGCATCACACAACGGTGGCCAATTATAGCATCACACAATGGTGGCCAATTATAGCATCACACAACGGTGGCCAATTATAGCATCACACAATGGTAGCCAATTATAGCATCACACAACGGTGGCCAATTATAGCATTACACAACGGTGGCCAATTATAGCATCACACAATGGTGGCCAATTATAGCATCACACAATGGTGGCCAATTATAGCATCACACAACGGTGGCCAATTATAGCATCACACAATGGTGGCCAATTATAGCATCACACAACGGTGGCCAATTATAGCATCACACAGCGATGGCCAATTATAGCATCACACAACGGTGGCCAATTATAGCATCACACAACGGTGGCCAATTATAGCATCACACAACGGTGGCCAATTATAGCATCGCACAACGGTGGCCAATTTTAGCATCGCACATATAGCATCACACAATGGTGGCCAATTATAGCATCACACAACAGTGGCCAATTATAGCATCACACAACGGTGGCCAATTATAGCATCACACAACGGTGGCCAATTATAGCATCACACAACGTTGGCCAATTATAGCATCACACAATGGTGGCCAATTATAGCATCACACAACGGTGGCCAATTATAGCATCACACAACGGTGGCCAATTATAGCATCACACAACGGTGGCCAAACACACACAACGGTGGCCATTATAGCATCACACAACGGTGGCCAATTATAGCATCACACAACGGTGGCCAATTATAGCATCACACAACGGTGGCCAATTATAGCATCACACAACGGTGGCCAATTATAGCATCACACAACGGTGGCCAATTATAGCATCACACAACGGTGGCCAATTATAGCATCACACAACGGTGGCCAATTATAGCATCACACAATGGTGGCCAGTTATAGCATCACACAACGGTGGCCAATTATAGCATCACACAATGGTGGCCAATTATAGCATCACACATAGATGGCCAATTTTAGCATCACACAATGGTGGCCAATTTTAGCATCACACAACGGTGGCCAATTATAGCATCGCACAACGGTGGCCAATTATAGCATCACACAATGGTGGCCAGTTATAGCATCACACAACGGTGGCCAATTATAGCATCACACAATGGTGGCCAATTATAGCATCACACATAGATGGCCAATTTTAGCATCACACAACGTTGGCCAATTTTAGCATCGCACAACGTTGGTATATTTTATTACTCCAATTTAGAACCACAATGTTTCGCAAATGTCATCTATTTGCATTGCTCATACATAATACAGTAAATAGATGGGAAAATGCATCAATTTTAGACAAGATTTCTGTTGAAATGAGCACACCGATGCGAGACCAGCAGCCATTGATGTGCGTCCTACATATTTCGCCGACATTAATGATTTTAATAAAAGCTTTGCAGTAAATGAATACTTCACCTCTGGTATCAAGCTTTGCAAGTTGTGATATTGTGTGCTGTAATGTAGAGATTGTTTGGTTTTTATTGCAGCTAACATTTTGTAATATGATAACAATAGACGAGAAGCTTGTGTATACTCAACATCCTGAAGATGGCAACAAGTAAGCAACCTTAATCTGTACAGTCAGTCATGATCTCTAACAGTCAGTCTGTATCTGTACAGTCAGTCATGATCTCTAACAGTTAGTCTGTATCTGTACAGTCAGTCATGATCTCTAACAGTCAGTCTGTATCTGTACAGTCAGTCTGTATCTGTACAGTCAGTCATGATCTCTAACAGTTAGTCTGTATCTGTACCAGTCAGTCATGATCTCTAACAGTCAGTCTTTATCTGTACCAGTCAGTCATGATCTCTAACAGTCAGTCATGATCTCTAGCAGTCAGTCATGATCTCTAGCAGTCAGTCATGATCTCTAACAGTCTCTAACAGTTAGTCTGTATCTGTACCAGTCAGTCATGATCTCTAACAGTTAGTCTGTATCTGTACCAGTCAGTCATGATCTCTAACAGTCAGTCTTTATCTGTACAGTCAGTCATGATCTCTAACAGTTAGTCTGTATCTGTACCAGTCAGTCATGATCTCTAACAGTCAGTCTTTATCTGTACAGTCAGTCATGATCTCTAACAGTCAGTCTTTATCTGTACCAGTCAGTCATGATCTCTAGCAGTCAGTCTGTATCTGTACCAGTCAGTCATGATCTCTAACAGTTAGTCTGTATCTGTACCAGTCAGTCATGATCTCTAACAGTCAGTCTTTATCTGTACCAGTCAGTCATGATCTCTAACAGTCAGTCTTTATCTGTACCAGTCAGTCATGATCTCTAACAGTCAGTCTTTATCTGTACCAGTCAGTCATGATCTCTAACAGTCAGTCTTTATCTGTACCAGTCAGTCATGATCTCTAACAGTCAGTCTGTATCTGTACCAGTCAGTCATGATCTCTAACAGTTAGTCTGTATCTGTACCAGTCAGTCATGATCTCTAACAGTCAGTCTTTATCTGTACCAGTCAGTCATGATCTCTAACAGTCAGTCTTTATCTGTACCAGTCAGTCATGATCTCTAACAGTCAGTCTTTATCTGTACCAGTCAGTCATGATCTCTAACAGTTAGTCTGTATCTGTACAGTCAGTCATGATCTCTAACAGTTAGTCTGTATCTGTACCAGTCAGTCATGATCTCTAACAGTTAGTCTGTATCTGTACCAGTCAGTCATGATCTCTAACAGTCAGTCTGTATATGTACAGTCAGTCATGATCTCTAGCAGTCAGTCTTTATCTGTACTATCTGTACCAGTCAGTCATGATCTTAACAGTCAGTCTTTATCTGTACCAGTCAGTCATGATCTCTAACAGTCAGTCTTTATCTGTACCAGTCAGTCATGATCTCTAACAGTCAGTCTTTATCTGTACCAGTCAGTCATGATCTCTAACAGTCAGTCTTTATCTGTACCAGTCAGTCTTTATCTGTACCAGTCAGTCATGATCTCTAACAGTCAGTCTTTATCTGTACCAGTCAGTCATGATCTCTAACAGTCAGTCTGTATCTGTACAGTCAGTCATGATCTCTAGCAGTCAGTCTTTATCTGTACCAGTCAGTCTTTATCTGTACCAGTCAGTCATGATCTCTAACAGTCAGTCTTTATCTGTACCAGTCAGTCATGATCTCTAACAGTCAGTCTTTATCTGTACCAGTCAGTCTTTATCTGTACCAGTCAGTCATGATCTCTAACAGTCAGTCTTTATCTGTACCAGTCAGTCATGATCTCTAACAGTCAGTCTTTATCTGTACCAGTCAGTCATGATCTCTAACAGTCAGTCATGATCTCTAACAGTCAGTCTTTATCTGTACCAGTCAGTCATGATCTCTAACAGTTAGTCTGTATCTGTACCAGTCAGTCATGATCTCTAACAGTCAGTCTTTATCTGTACCAGTCAGTCATGATCTCTAACAGTTAGTCTGTATCTGTACCAGTCAGTCATGATCTCTAACAGTTAGTCTTTATCTGTACCAGTCAGTCATGATCTCTAACAGTTAGTCTTTATCTGTACCAGTCAGTCATGATCTCTAGCAGTCAGTCTTTATCTGTACCAGTCAGTCTTTATCTGTACCAGTCAGTCATGATCTCTAGCAGTCAGTCTTTATCTGTACCAGTCAGTCATGATCTCTAGCAGTCAGTCTTTATCTGTACCAGTCAGTCATGATCTCTAGCAGTCAGTCTTTATATGTACCAGTCAGTCATGATATCTAGCAGTCAGTCTTTATCTGTACCAGTCAGTCATGATCTCTAACAGTCAGTCTTTATCTGTACAGTCAATCTTTATCTGTACCAGTCAGTCTTTATCTGTACAGTCAGTCTTTATCTGTACCAGTCAGTCATGATCTCTAGCAGTCAGTCTTTATCTGTACCAGTCAGTCATGATCTCTAGCAGTCAGTCTTTATCTGTACAGTCAGTCTTTATCTGTACCAGTCAGTCATGATCTCTAGCAGTCAGTCTTTATCTGTACCAGTCAGTCATGATCTCTAGCAGTCAGTCTTTATCTGTACCAGTCAGTCATGATCTCTAGCAGTCAGTCTTTATCTGTACCAGTCAGTCATGATCTCTAACAATCAGTCTTTATCTGTACCAGTCAGTCATGATCTCTAACATTAGTCTGTGTCTGTACCAGTCAGTCATGATCTCTAGCAGTCAGTCTTTATCTGTACCAGTCAGTCTTTATCTGTATCAGTCAGTCATGATCTCTAGCAGTCAGTCATGATCTCTAGCAGTCAGTCTTTATCTGTACCAGTCAGTCATGAACTCTAGCAGTCAGTCTTTATCTGTACCAGTCAGTCATGATCTCTAGCAGTCAGTCTTTATCTGTACCAGTCAGTCATGATCTCTAGCAGTCAGTCTTTATCTGTACCAGTCAGTCATGATCTCTAGCAGTCAGTCTTTATCTGTACCAGTCAGTCATGATCTCTAGCAGTCAGTCTTTATCTGTACCAGTCAGTCATGATCTCTAGCAGTCAGTCTTTATCTGTACAGTCAGTCATGATCTCTAACAATCAGTCTTTATCTGTACCAGTCAGTCATGATCTCTAACAGTTAGTCTGTGTCTGTACCAGTCAGTCATCATCTCTAGCAGTCAGTCTTTATCTGTACCAGTCAGTCTTTATCTGTACCAGTCAGTCATGATCTCTAGCAGTCAGTCTTTATCTGTATCAGTCAGTCTTTATCTGTATCAGTCAGTCATGATCTCTAGCAGTCAGTCTTTATCTGTATCAGTCAGTCTTTATCTGTATCAGTCAGTCATGATCTCTAGCAGTCAGTCTTTATCTGTATCAGTCAGTCATGATCTCTAGCAGTCAGTCTTTATCTGTATCAGTCAGTCTTTATCTGTACAGTCAGTCATGATCTCTAGTAGTCAGTCTTTATCTGTACCAGTCGGTCATGATCTCTAACAGTCAGTCATGATCTCTAACAGTTAGTCTTTATCTGTACCAGTCAGTCATGATCTCTAACAGTTAGTCTTTATCTGTACCAGTCAGTCATGATCTCTAGCAGTCAGTCTTTATCTGTACAGTCAGTCATGATCTCTAACAATCAGTCTTTATCTGTACCAGTCAGTCATGATCTCTAACAGTTAGTCTGTGTCTGTACCAGTCAGTCATCATCTCTAGCAGTCAGTCTTTATCTGTACCAGTCAGTCTTTATCTGTACCAGTCAGTCATGATCTCTAGCAGTCAGTCTTTATCTGTATCAGTCAGTCTTTATCTGTATCAGTCAGTCATGATCTCTAGCAGTCAGTCTTTATCTGTATCAGTCAGTCTTTATCTGTATCAGTCAGTCATGATCTCTAGCAGTCAGTCTTTATCTGTATCAGTCAGTCATGATCTCTAGCAGTCAGTCTTTATCTGTATCAGTCAGTCTTTATCTGTACAGTCAGTCATGATCTCTAGTAGTCAGTCTTTATCTGTACCAGTCGGTCATGATCTCTAACAGTCAGTCATGATCTCTAACAGTTAGTCTTTATCTGTACCAGTCAGTCATGATCTCTAACAGTTAGTCTTTATCTGTACTAGTCAGTCATGATCTCTAGCAGTCAGTCTTTATCTGTACCAGTCAGTCATGATCTCTAGCAGTCAGTCTTTATCTGTACCAGTCAGTCATGATCTCTAGCAGTCAGTCTTTATCTGTACCAGTCAGTCATGATCTCTAGCAGTCAGTCTTTATCTGTACCAGTCAGTCATGATCTCTAGCAGTCAGGTACTTATTTGTAAAAGAATGTTAATATAAGTTAATTAACACGATTTTGATAAAATCCCATTTATCATACCGCAACATCTGGTTAGGGGACAACAGTAAAAACAAAGTATTCTAACTAAAAGGACCAATTCACATTTTGGATTAAATCGGACTTTATCTGCCAAGGGAGGTAATAGAGAATTAGAGATGTCTCTCATTGTATCTATATATTATGGGAGCCGTGTTGATGATGCTCTGCTATGGATTGGATGACTGTGAGTGAGCCGTGTTGATGATGTTCTACTGTGGATCGGATGGCTGTAGTTGAGCGTGTTAACTATTTCAGGACATGTTTAAAACAAGAGGCCGTGATCCATGTCAAGGGAATTCCACTAGGCAGCTACATTGAATCTTTTGTATGCGATACCATTTCAAATAATGCTTCCAAGGTAAGAAATTGAGGACTAGTATAGGGCTGAGCGTGTTTGCAAACAAAGACCTTGATATATACGCTTAGCCGAGAAGGATGTCTGGCAGGCAAGAAATAAATATAGGTTTTGTACCCTCTCATTTATATGAAAAAGTTGGCAGTTTCTTACGGAGGTTGGTGCACCCAAGTACTGGTTAACCGCTGGAGCCTGCCCAGGAACGGTGTTGTTAGGTAAACTGCCCGCCGGCGATATAGCCCGAAATGGTGCTGATGCAGGCGTAAAACCCGAAATGTAACATAATGTTTTGTACCCACATTCACTTTCACACACATATAATTGTGTTCAGTTTTATTAGCATCTTGTTAACCCGTAACCAACTAAAATTGCTTTTGCAAACAACATAGAGCCAGATTGGACGACACAGAATGTTGTTCTGGAATTATGGCATAATAATTGAGTGGTTTTCAGAAATATATGAGCAGTCAAAAAACCCTCAAAACATTATCATTTCTCAAAAATGTTAAACGGTATTGCTTTTCCTAATTCCCAACAGTCGCAGAAGTTCCTGCCCCCACCCTACCAGTGACCTTGACCTGTGACAATTGGAAGTTCCTGCCCCCCCCCCCACCTTACCAGTGACCTTGAACTGTGACAATTGGAAGTTCCTGCCCCACCCTACCAGTGACCTTGACCTGTGACAATTAGAAGTTCCTGCCCCCACCTTACCAGTGACCTTGAACTGTGACAATTGGAAGTTCCCGCCCCACCCTACCAGTGACCTTGAACTGTGACAATTGGAAGTTCCCCCACCCTACCAGTGACCTTGAACTGTGACAATTGGAAGTTCCTGCCCCCCCCCCCCCACCTTACCAGTGACCTTGAACTGTGACAATTGGAAGTTCCCGCCCCCACCCTACCAGTGACCTTGACCTGTGACAATTAGAAGTTCCTGCCCCCACCTTACCAGTGACCTTGAACTGTGACAATTGGAAGTTCCCGCCCCACCCTACCAGTGACCTTGAACTGTGACAATTGGAAGTTCCCGCCCCACCCTACCAGTGACCTTGAACTGTGACAATTGGAAGTTCCCGCCCCACCCTACCAGTGACCTTGAACTGTGACAATTGGAAGTTCCTGCCCCCCCCCACCCTACCAGTGACCTTGACCTGTGACAATTGGAAAGCATAAATACATGTTTTATTTTGGTAAACCAGCACTCAGTCGCGCATAGCGAGACATCCTTGAGTTTGTGGACTTTTGTTAAAACGATTTGTGCTTCTGTACTTGCAGGGGAGAGAAGCGATGGACCATGTTATGAATGTCATTAAGCTGGAAACGAGGGACCTACAGCAGGAAGCGAAACAAGCCATGCAGTCCATCAATCTCAATTTCGACGTTTGACAATTTCACAGTCTAGGATTTTCAAATTTTATCCAATCTGTCAATCATCTGCTCAAGGTTGATACAGACTGACAAGAGGATGACTTCTTCTAGCCACTTGTAGAGTAACAGTAATCCAATGAATGGCTGGAACATGTACAGGAACCAGTCACTAACATTCCATCATATAGACAACAACAACGACCACATTACAACATTTTCATGAAAATGCAAATTACTAATCTATACAAATAACTTCATTAGGGATTCTTTAATTGAAACATCATTAGCTTAACCCATTCAGCACCAAGTAACTGATATATGGACTAGTCCATGATATTTATTATTATACCAATAAGTTAATACCAGTAAGAAAATTACATTTGGACCAGTTGATTTATCAAAATGGCTAAATTTTGTAATATTACTGGCAAAAAGCACAGATCCTGATGAGAAGGCTTATGGATCTACACTTTTTGTAAGCCTATTTAGAGGTCTGGTGTTGAATGGGCTCAGGGTGAGCTATTCATATGGGCCGGTTGTCCAACTCGGCTGTGTGTCCGTCTGTTCACACTGGCTTTAAGCAACATCTATGAAACCATTTTGTCAATTTTAAAGACACTTCACGGGACCAATCCTTCGGTGGCACTTTTTTATCCAAAAACCTCTAATATTGTAGAAACATTTATTTTCAGAGTGGTCATCAGTCGATTGTGTATCAAAATAGCTAAACAGTCGAGTCCGACCTCCAGCCAAACCCCCTTTAGCTTTGTGATAAGACTTGTTTGATGAATCGTCTTTGGTGAGCAACAGAGGGCCATTTGTTTATACTAGGAAAGTGCCTTATATTGATCAGATGGTGGTGTAGGAACATTGTACATGACAATACATTGTACCTGTGATTTGCTGGGATTGGGAAGTAATATGTATGTGTTATGGAATACATTGTACTCTGGCTATATACTTGTGGTTTACTGGGATTGGGAAGTAATATGTATGTGTTATGGAATACATTGTACTCTGGCTATATACTTGTGGTTTACTGGGATTGGGAAGTAATATGTATGTGTTATGGAATACATTGTACTCTGGCTATATACCTGTGGTTTACTGGGATTGGGAAGTAATATGTATGTGTTATGGAATACATTGTACCTGTGGTTTACTGGGATTGGGAAGTAATGTGTATGTGTGATGGGATACATTGTACCTGTGGTTTACTGGGATTGGGAAGTAATATGTATGTGTTATGGAATACATTGTACCTGTGGTTTGCTGGGATTGGGAAGTAATATGTATGTGTGATGTGATACATTGTACCTGTGGTTTGCTGGGATTGGGAAGTAATATGTATGTGTTATGGGATACATTGTACTTGTGGTTTGCTGGGATTGGGAAGTAATATGTATGTGTGATGGGATACATTGTACTCTGGCTATATACCTGTGGTTTGCTGGGATTGGGAAGTAATATGTATGTGTGATGGGATACATTGTACTCTGGCTATATATCTGTGGTTTGCTGGGATTGGGAAGTAATATGTATGTGTTATGGAATACATTGTACTCTGGCTATATACCTGTGGTTTGCTGGGATTGGGAAGTAATATGTATGTGTTATGGAATACATTGTACCTGTGGTTTGCTGGGATTGGGAAGTAATATGTATGTGTGATGGGATACATTGTACCTGTGGTTTACTGGGATTGGGAAGTAATATGTATGTGTGATGGGATACATTGTACTCTGGCTATATACCTGTGGTTTACTGGGATTGGGAAGTAATATGTATGTGTTATGGAATACATTGTACTTGTGGTTTGCTGGGATTGGGAAGTAATATGTATGTGTTATGGAATACATTGTACTCTGGCTATATACCTGTGGTTTACTGGGATTGGGAAGTAATATGTATGTGTTATGGAATACATTGTACTCTGGCTATATACATGTGGTTTGCTGGGATTGGGAAGTAATATGTATGTGTTATGGAATACATTGTACTCTGGCTATATACCTGTGGTTTACTGGGATTGGGAAGTAATATGTATGTGTTATGGAATACATTGTACCTGTGGTTTGCTGGGATTGGGAAGTAATATGTATGTGTGATGGGATACATTGTACCTGTGGTTTGCTGGGATTGGGAAGTAATATGTATGTGTTATGGAATACATTGTACTCTGGCTATATACCTGTGGTTTACTGGGATTGGGAAGTAATATGTATGTGTTATGGAATACATTGTACCTGTGGTTTGCTGGGATTGGGAAGTAATATGTATGTGTGATAGGATACATTGTACCTGTGGTTTACTGGGATTGGGAAGTAATATGTATGTGTTATGGAATACATTGTACTCTGGCTATATACCTGTGGTTTACTGGGATTGGGAAGTAATATGTATGTGTGATGGGATACATTGTACTCTGGCTATATACCTGTGGTTTACTGGGATTGGGAAGTAATATGTATGTGTTATGGAATACATTGTACTCTGGCTATATACCTGTGGTTTACTGGGATTGGGAAGTAATATGTATGTGTTATGGAATACATTGTACCTGTGGTTTGCTGGGATTGGGAAGTAATATGTATGTGTGATAGGATACATTGTACCTGTGGTTTACTGGGATTGGGAAGTAATATGTATGTGTTATGGAATACATTGTACTCTGGCTATATACCTGTGGTTTACTGGGATTGGGAAGTAATATGTATGTGTGATGGGATACATTGTACTCTGGCTATATATCTGTGGTTTACTGGGATTGGGAAGTAATATGTATGTGAGATGGAATACATTGTACTCTGGCTATATACCTGTGGTTTGCTGGGATTGGGAAGTAATATGTATGTGTGATGGGATACATTGTACCTGTGGTTTGCTGGGATTGGGAAGTAATATGTATGTGTGATGGGATACATTGTACCTGTGATTTGCTGGGATTGGGAAGTAATATGTATGTGTTATGGAATACATTGTACTCTGGCTATATACCTGTGGTTTGCTGGGATTGGGAAGTAATATGTATGTGTGATGGGATACATTGTACTCTGGCTATATACCTGTGGTTTACTGGGATTGGGAAGTAATATGTATGTGTTATGGAATACATTGTACTCTGGCTATATACCTGTGGTATGCTGGGATTGGGAAGTAATATGTATGTGTGATGGGATACATTGTACTCTGGCTATATACCTGTGGTTTGCTGGGATTGGGAAGTAATATGTATGTGTTATGGGATACATTGTACTTGTGGTTTGCTGGGATTGGGAAGTACTATGTATGTGTTATGGAATACATTGTACTCTGGCTATATACCTGTGGTTTGCTGGGATTGGGAAGTAATATGTATGTGTTATGGAATACATTGTACTCTGGCTATATATCTGTGGTTTGCTGGGATTGGGAAGTAATATGTATGTGTTATGGAATACATTGTACTCTGGCTATATACCTGTGGTTTGCTGGGATTGGGAAGTAATATGTATGTGTTATGGGATACATTGTACCTGTGGTTTGCTGGGATTGGGAAGTAATATGTATGTGTTATGGGATACATTGTACCTGTGGTTTGCTGGGATTGGGAAGTAATATGTATGTGTGATGGGATACATTGTACCTGTGGTTTACTGGGATTGGGAAGTAATATGTATGTGTGATGGGATACATTGTACTCTGGCTATATACCTGTGGTTTACTGGGATTGGGAAGTAATATGTATGTGTTATGGAATACATTGTACTTGTGGTTTGCTGGGATTGGGAAGTAATATGTATGTGTTATGGAATACATTGTACTCTGGCTATATACCTGTGGTTTACTGGGATTGGGAAGTAATATGTATGTGTGATGGGATACATTGTACTCTGGCTATATACCTGTGGTTTACTGGGATTGGGAAGTAATATGTATGTGTTATGGAATACATTGTACTCTGGCTATATACCTGTGGTTTACTGGGATTGGGAAGTAATATGTATGTGTTATGGAATACATTGTACCTGTGGTTTGCTGGGATTGGGAAGTAATATGTATGTGTGATGGGATACATTGTACCTGTGGTTTGCTGGGATTGGGAAGTAATATGTATGTGTTATGGAATACATTGTACTCTGGCTATATACTGTGGTTTGCTGGGATTGGGAAGTAATATGTATGTGTTATGGAATACATTGTACTCTGGCTATATACCTGTGGTTTACTGGGATTGGGAAGTAATATGTATGTGTTATGGAATACATTGTACTCTGGCTATATACCTGTGGTTTACTGGGATTGGGAAGTAATATGTATGTGTTATGGAATACATTGTACTCTGGCTATATACCTGTGGTTTACTGGGATTGGGAAGTAATATGTATGTGTTATGGAATACATTGTACTCTGGCTATATACCTGTGGTTTGCTGGGATTGGGAAGTAATATGTATGTGTTATGGAATACATTGTACTCTGGCTATATACCTGTGGTTTACTGGGATTGGGAAGTAATATGTATGTGTTATGGAATACATTGTACTCTGGCTATATACCTGTGGTTTGCTGGGATTGGGAAGTAATATGTATGTGTTATGGAATACATTGTACTCTGGCTATATACCTGTGGTTTACTGGGATTGGGAAGTAATATGTATGTGTTATGGAATACATTGTACCTGTGGTTTACTGGGATTGGGAAGTAATATGTATGTGTGATGGGATACATTGTACCTGTGGTTTACTGGGATTGGGAAGTAATATGTATGTGTTATGGAATACATTGTACTTGTGGTTTGCTGGGATTGGGAAGTAATATGTATGTGTTATGGAATACATTGTACTCTGGCTATATACCTGTGGTTTACTGGGATTGGGAAGTAATATGTATGTGTTATGGAATACATTGTACTCTGGCTATATATCTGTGGTTTACTGGGATTGGGAAGTAATATGTATGTGTGATGGGATACATTGTACTATGGCTATATACCTGTGGTTTGCTGGGATTGGGAAGTAATATGTATGTGTGATGGGATACATTGTACTCTGGCTATATACCTGTGGTTTGCTGGGATTGGGAAGTAATATGTATGTGTGATGGGATACATTGTACCTGTGGTTTGCTGGGATTGGGAAGTAATATGTATGTGTTATGGAATACATTGTACTCTGGCTATATACCTGTGGTTTACTGGGATTGGGAAGTAATATGTATGTGTGATGGGATACATTGTACCTGTGGTTTGCTGGGAAAAAAAAAACAACCCAAACCTGTGGTTTGCTGGGATTGGGAAGTAATATGTATGTGTTATGGAATACATTGTACTCTGGCTATATACCTGTGGTTTACTGGGATTGGGAAGTAATATGTATGTGTGATGGGATACATTGTACTCTGGCTATATACCTGTGGTTTACTGGGATTGGGAAGTAATATGTATGTGTTATGGAATACATTGTACTCTGGCTATATACCTGTGGTATGCTGGGATTGGGAAGTAATATGTATGTGTGATGGGATACATTGTACCTGTGGTTTGCTGGGATTGGGAAGTAATATGTATGTGTTATGGAATACATTGTACCTGTGGTTTGCTGGGATTGGGAAGTAATATGTATGTGTTATGGAATACATTGTACCTGTGGTTTGCTGGGATTGGGAAGTAATATGTATGTGTGATGGGATACATTGTACCTGTGGTTTGCTGGGATTGGGAAGTAATATGTATGTGTGGTGGGATACATTGTACTCTGGCTATATACCTGTGGTTTACTGGGATTGGGAAGTAATATGTATGTGTTATGGAATACATTGTACTCTGGCTATATACTTGTGGTTTACTGGGATTGGGAAGTAATATGTATGTGTTATGGAATACATTGTACCTGTGGTTTGCTGGGATTGGGAAGTAATATGTATGTGTTATGGAATACATTGTACTCTGGCTATATACCTGTGGTTTGCTGGGATTGGGAAGTAATATGTATGTGTTATGGAATACATTGTACCTGTGGTTTGCTGGGTTTGGGAAGTAATATGTATGTGTTATGGAATACATTGTACTCTGGCTATATACCTGTGGTTTACTGGGATTGGGAAGTAATATGTATGTGTTATGGGATACATTGTACCTGTGGTTTGCTGGGATTGGGAAGTAATATGTATGTGTGATGGGATACATTGTACCTGTGGTTTACTGGGATTGGGAAGTAATATGTATGTGTGATGGAATACATTGTACTCTGGCTATATACTTGTGGTTTACTGGGATTGGGAAGTAATATGTATGTGTTATGGAATACATTGTACTCTGGCTATATACTTGTGGTTTACTGGGATTGGGAAGTAATATGTATGTGTTATGGAATACATTGTACTCTGGCTATATACCTGTGGTTTACTGGGATTGGGAAGTAAGAATACGTATGTGTTGGGGAGATTGTTTGAAAATCAAAACCATCAAATAGACTGTGATATATTTTCATGTTTTATCATGCCCCCTTACAAAAAGTGCGATATATTGTATGTCTGTTGGTCGTGCCATTACATGTCTGCTTGAAATCGCTGGGTCGTTATTCAATAACTTCACACATCGTTCACCATTTGTCAACACATGTCGCATGCAAGGCGACGTTTGGTGCCATATTTTATTTCCACGCAATTGGCTTCTATGAACATCTGTATCATCAATATGGTATGGTAAGGTGGAAAAATGGGCAGGGTGGGTCAGAAAGGGGGCAGTGTGCATTTTAAGGTGTGAAGAGGGTAGATGCGGCATGGGTATTTGGGTTTTTTATAGTGTTTAATCTGCGGCCCGTAGGCCCTCGTCTTGCCCATTGAGGCATATACAAATTAAATAACGGCAAATGGGTGGGAGTCTTTGTCAATCTGCTCTAGGTAAGGGAGATGTGCGTGACCTTCGATTCTGTCGGGAGTGGCATTAAAACACAACATCTAACAAACAGTTTAACCGAGTACCGTGAAGTTGTAATAGTTGTTCTTTTTATTAGAATAAAATTGACACCAAATAAATTTTGTATGGGTGCATTTATTTGCACAGGGCGAAACATATCTTCAAGTAATATCTCATGGTTTATATCGGAGCAACCGAAATTCCCACTTGTAGCTATAAATTGTGCTATGTGTAACGAGATTTTGTGGCGTACTTGTGGTTCTGTCTCGTATTATTTACTTGTCTCAGTGCTTTGATGCCACCAACTAGTTGAGTACTTGAGTGTTTTATATCGTTTTGTGGCAGCAGTCCTCGACTGGGGGTTATAACAATTTTCTCGGATCTCAAATGATTTGATTGGTCGATTCTGAGGTTTACCTGCCAGCAATTGGAAGCTTGACATTCGAGTTTGAGATGGGAGAACAATTTTTATAACCTCGAGTCCAGGACATTATTTATATTTGTTGCTTCGCAATTCATGTAGAATGTCAGCTTTTAAAAAAGGTACAGCGTCATTTAAGTGGGCTTGATGTCTTGGGGAGACAAACATCTGTGTTTAAGCTATGTTTTTAAGATGGGTCTGTAGTTAACGTTTGTGACTGCGAGCGATTCCAGGGATAGCAAGTTTGATCCCTCGTCTGACCAGGATATTGACAATCTCTCAGATGGCACTATAAATCGTGGTCTTGTGTATTGGCGATACACACAAAAACCAACAATGCTTCTGCAATTGGAGCATCTTCTATATTTTACGCTATCACCTCAAAAAAATCACACTTGTATTGCTTGCTTGACCATCATTTCATTGACCTGGGTCCGCCTCCGTGGTCAAGGTCGCTGACTTGTATACCACTGTAACCTATCATCACTGATGGTCACGGGTTCGAGCCCCGCTCAGGCCGTGTCTCATTTATATGAAAAAGTTGGCAGTTTCTTACGGAGGTTGGTGCACCAAAGTACTGGTTAACCGCTGGAGCCTGCCCAGGAAAGGTGTTGTTAGGTAAACTGCCCGTCGTTGCTATAGCCCGATATGGTGCTGATGCAGGCGTAAAACCCGAAATATAATAATATATAGTTCTGCAACAGCAATGTTGAAAAAAACTCCCCCCGAGCCCAAAACCTGGCGAAATGTGGCATGATTTACTTAGTGCTTATGTTGCAGTGTAATATTTTATGTACATTTTGACAATATCTTTATTTGTACATGTAGCTATCTTCATGATACTGTCGACAAGAAATGCATGCTGCTGGGTGTCTGGATTTGCTCATCCCTTCATTCTTACATTTGTTCTAGTGCACAATAATTGATAGCATTTATTTTATATTAATTAATGCAATACATCGTTGTCTGTGTCGGATAACCCAGCATTGGGACGATACATCGGTGTCTGTGTCGGATAACCCAGCATTGGGACGATACATCGGTGTCGGATAACCCAACATTGGGACGATACATCGTTGTCTGTGTCGGATAACCCAGCATTGGGATGATACATCGTTGTCTGTGTCGGATAACCCAGCATTGGGACGATACATCGGTGTCTGATAACCCAGCATTGGGACGATACATCGGTGTCTGATAACCCAGCATTGGGACGATACATCGGTGTCTGTGTCGGATAACCCAGCATTGTGTCGGGACGAGTAGTTGATAAATGCACGATTTCCTGAGAATACATGTGCACTCTGCTGTTTAGACATGAAGAGAAAGTCCGCCTCCATGGTCGAGTGGTTACGGTCGTTGACTTGTAACCTATCATCACTGATGGTCAGTGACGGGTTCGAGCCCCGCTCAGGCCGTGTCTCATTTATATGAAAAAGTTGGCAGTTTCTTACGGAGGTTGGTGCACCCAAGTACTGGTTAACCGCTGGAGCCTGCCCAGGAAAGGTGTTGTTATGTAAACTGCCCGCCAGCGATATAGCCCAAAATGGTTCTGATGCAGGCGTAAAACCCGAAATATAACATGGACATGAAGAGTCTAATGAATGAAGGGAGGTGGAAATCCTGAAAACAAACACTCGGAATTATAATTTCTTAATATCTGTGAATAAATAAGTTTTAAATCAAACTCTGGGATGGGAGTTTATTATGGCTTGAGTGTTGATTATGGTATTTTCGTGTGTTTTTTGCAGAATCCATCTGTAATACTGTCTGTTATGGCTCATTCGTTACCGGTAAATGCAAATTATGTTGCACACAAACTCACAAATAAATTGTTATTTTTCTATACAATGTTGTTGTTCTAAGATACCCTGAACTATTTTACACCTGCCCATGGGAACTGCCACCCTAAACTATTAAAATGTCACACCTGCCCATGGGAACTGCCACCCTAAACTATTAAAATGTCACGCCTGCCCATGGGAACTGCCACCCTAAACTATTAAATGGCATATCTGCCCATTGGAACTATTAAATGGCACATCTGCCCATTAACTACTACCCTAAACTATTAAATGGCACATCTGCCCATGGGAACTACTACCCAAAACTATTAAATGGCACATCTGCCCATGGGAACTATTAAATGGCACATCTGCCCATGGGAACTACTACCATAAACTATTAAATGGCACAGCTGCCCATTGGAACTATTAAATGGCACATCTGCCCATTAACTACTACCCTAAACTATTAAATGGCACATCTGCCCATGGGAACGAACTACTACCATAAACTATTAAATGGCACATCTGCCCATGGGAACTACTACCATAAACTATTAAATGGCACATCTGCCCATTAACTACTACCCTAAACTATTAAATGGCACATCTGCCCATGGGAACGAACTACTACCCTAAACTATTAAATGGCACATCTGCCCATGGGAACGAACTACTACCATAAACTATTAAATGGCACATCTGCCCATGGGAACTACTACCCTAAACTATTAAATGGCACATCTGCCCATGGGAACTATTATATGGCACATCTGCCCATGGGAACTATTAAATGGCACATCTGCCCATGGAAACTGCTACTCCGCATCCACATGTTATCCCCACCGGTCATAGAAAACCAACACTAAATATGTATCTTTCATCTTTTAATCTTTTTTAAAAATTTGATATATCCATGAAGTATGTATAACATTACACAAATGATCTCTCAGCGTCGCATTGTACACAGTAGTGAAACATGTACACTATAATTACAAAATGTTATGTACATACATCATGTTAGTCCATAGATTTAGTGACTATATTGCAAGAGTACATTTAAATTTTTGAACTGCACAACAGTCATACATCACTTCAAATCTAGTACAAAATGCACCAGACATAAATAATAGTATATGGTTAAACTGTGTACAAACACAGTTGTCCATATTTACACCGAGAATTGATCATAAATACTATTAATAAGCAAATTGTTTACGTCCGAATACATAATATTATTTATTGTACCGAACAGGAAATTGATGAAAACAGCTGTCGACTTTTGACACGTAACCTCTAGGTGAAAAGGAATTAAAAATGATCAGTTTGCATCTACTGAATAAACATGTATTGTATCATTTATAAAACGATTTGCAGAACCTAGCTGCAGAGTTAAAATAGTAAACAAGATATTAATTTTAAAAAAACATTTGCATACAAAATTCCACTTTTACACACTAAATACAGGCAGATTAATAATCCAAGATTGAATTCATTCATATAATCCAAGATTGAATTTGTTCATATAATCCAAGATTGAATTCATTCATATAATCCAAGATTGAATTCGTTCATATAATCCAAGATTGAATTCATTCATATAATCCAAGATTGAATTCGTTCATATAATCCAAGATTGAATTCATTCATATAATCCAAGATTGAATTCATTCATATAATCCAAGATCACTGGGCATAAAACAGTATAAAAAAACATTTTTAAATCTGGGCTATGAATGTTTCTCTTTTTAGAATATTTTCCCACCATATGGCCATATACTTAAAACTTTTGGGCGTGTGTGTTACTTAGAAGTGCCTGTAACGTCGACAATATGCTATTAAATGGATATTGTCCATTGGAGAAATAAGTCGCCAAATACACCGAACAAATTAAATTATACAAAGCAGTAATACTTACTCTGCAAGTAAAACATTCTAAACACGAGATAGATGTAATCTGAAACCCCCACTAACCGTTACAAATATGTACTGTGAACTTCACAGAGAAATGTACATATTTGTAACACACTTCACAGAGAAATGTACATATTTGTAACACAGAAATTTATTTAAAAGCTGTTCTATCAAATGAGGAAGATATCTTTATGAAAATGATTGAATATGTACATAATGACTAGGAATGAATGAGCAGAATATCTAGGAATAGAAGGCCCTTCATTAAAGTTACCGTAGCAGAAGAGATTTTTGTCACTATATGCAAAAGTTCCTTCAGGAACAAGACAAAATGAAAACAAAAGTGGATTTGAATCATGCAGCTTACTATGATATCGACACCCTACACATCTAACATGTAGAGCAATATTTGTAATTCCCCCTACATACACTAATCCACTCCACATACACTAATCCTCTGCCCCCCTGTGTCACACAGTAATCCCCTGTTCCCCACCTACACAGTAATCCCCTCTGTTCCCCACCTACACAGTAATCCCCTATGTTCCCCACCTACACAGTAATGCCCTATGTTCCCCACACACAGTAATCCCCTATGTTCCCCACACACAGTAATCCCCTATGTTCCCCACCTACACAGTAATCCCTATGTTCCCCACACACATTAATCCCCTGTTTCCCATACACACAGTAATCCCCTATGTTCCCCACACACACAGTAATCCCCTCTGTTCCCCACACACATTAATCCCCTATGTTCCCCCCACACATTAATCCCCTGTTTCCCACACACACACAGTAATCCCCTATGTTCCCCACACACAGTAACCCCCTATGTTCCCCACACACACAGTAATCCCCTCTGTTCCCCACACACATTAATCCCCTCTGTTCACCATACACAGTAATCCCCTGTTCCCCACACACATTAATCCCCTCTGTTCCCCACACACAGTAATCCCCTATGTTCCCCCCACACATTAATCCCCTGTTTCCCACACACACAGTAATCCCCTATGTTCCCCACACACAGTAACCCCCTATGTTCCCCACACACACAGTAATCCCCTCTGTTCCCCACACACATTAATCCCCTCTGTTCCCCATACACAGTAATCCCCTGTTCCCCACACACAGTAATCCCCTATTCTGTTCCCCACACACATTAATCCCCTCTGTTCCCCACACACATTAATCCCCTCTGTTCCCCACACACATTAATCCCCTCTGTTCCCCACACACATTAATCCCCTCTGTTCCCCACACACATTAATCCTCTGGTTCCCACATACATTAATCCCCTCTGGTTCCCACATACATTAATCCCCTCTGGTTCCCACATACATTAATCCCCTCTGGTTCCCACATACATTAATCCCCTCTGGTTCCCACATACATTAATCCCCTCTGGTTCCCCACACACATTAATCCCCTCTGGTTTCCACACACATTAATCCCCTCTGGTTTCCACACACATCAATCCCCTCTGTTCCCCACATACATTAATCCCCTCTGTTCCCCACATACATTAATCCCCTCTGGTTCCCCACACACATTAATCCCCTCTGTTCCCCACATACATTAATCCCCTCTGTTCCCCACACACACATGAATCCCCTCTGTTTCCCACACACATAATATTACACGTATATTAATAGACCTTTGAAACTTAACTGAAATATGCAACGTGAATGCCAGTTTATAATGACTGTAAAGTAAACAAACCAATTACTTTAATTACAAACAAACAAACAGTAAAACTATAATTACAAACAAACAGTAAAATCTGTCTTAAGCTGCCAGTCTAGTACAGAAAGTGACTGCCCAGCGCAAGTACCTGCTTAATACAAACTCTCCCTAACAATAAAAGGGCAGTAGTCTCACTAGAGTTAATTTCTTGGGAAAACAAATGTTTAATTTCATATAGTCAATTATAAAAAAACATAATTTCCAACAAAACAATCAGAATTCCAGGACAGTATAGAAATACACAGAATTCCAGGACAGTATAGAAATACACAGAATTCCAGGACAGTATAGAAATACACAGAATTCCAGGACAGTATAGAAATACACAGAATTCCAGGACAGTATAGAAATACACAGAATTCCAGGACAGTATAGAAATACACAGAATTCCAGGACAGTATAGAAATACACAGAATTCCAGGACAGTATAGAAATACACAGAATTCCAGGACAGTATAGAAATACACAGAATTCCAGGACAGTATAGAAATACACAGAATTTTGATGCAATAATAGCCACAATCGTGTAGCATTGGATGAACAAATAAAATAATAATTTTGTAAAATATGTATAAATTGTTGAAAACATGGCCACATCCGGCCTATTGAGATCATTCTTGTTATTGGACACAGTATGCTATGCACGCCTAACAGAGGACACATGGCAGGGTTCATTCTAGGTCAGAATTTTTGGGAGAAGTGAGAAAGCACGTGATCGCTTCCTTAAATGGTGTTCTTTAATATATACTTTTGCAAAATAGAGTTAAAATGCTTTATAATGGGCCAGCATATCTTTTGTTTGAAAATCGTAAAAACTAAAAATAAATATATATATATTTTTTTTTTTAGGGAGAAGTGGGGTCCCCCAGAGGGCGAAGTCAGGGTCCCTAGGGCGACAATTTCGCCCTCTAGAATGATCCCTGCATGGATATACTGTCATCCTATTTTATCAGGACTCGACTTGGCATTCAAGCGACCTGAATATTTCCACATCTCCTGCTCCAGAGTTACACAATGAAACAGGTCACCCCAGCAGGATTGAACACCAAATCTTATTGACTAAATGTTATATAGGACGTAACTGGTGTAATTGGTCTCGTGTCCGCCTCCGTAGACAAGTGGTTACGGTCGCTGACTTGTAACCTATCATCACTGGCTCGAGCTCCACTCAGATCGTGTCTGTTTGTTTATATGAAAAAGTTGGCAGTTTCTTACGGAGGATGATGCACCAAGTACTGGTTAACCGCTGGAGCCTGCCCAGGAAAGGTGGTGTTAGGTAAACTGCCCGTCGCTCAAATGGGAAACCGGTAGCGACGCTAAATAAACTTAAATAATAATAAATAATTGGTCTAAGAAGTGACACAAATGCTGGAAAAGAGCTATATTCATGTACCCCTACTACCAATGTGCATTTTGACCCTGTCGGCGAGTGGGGGGGGGCGTCATAGGTGACACCCAACTCCCGCAAGAAATAAGTATTCCGATCAGTACAATAAAAAGGTATATCTAATGCTACAAGTCTGAGTGATATTGTTACAGGCACGCCGTAATAACCACAGTTATCTATCAGCTCGCCGTAATAACCACAGTTATCTATCAGCTCGCCGTAATAACCACAGTTATCTATCAGCTATGAAAGGCTTGCATAGCATACGGAACCACTATATCCCTGATTATTACAAAACTTAAAGTCTTACCTTTTTCCACACACATGAAGATAAAATGATATGAGTACCATTCAACATACCCCAACAGCAATATCATGAATTTCATCTTTGAATCAAGGGTGGTTATATAGAGAAATCTCACAATTAAATTGTATACACATTTGTCCATATTACTTTGATCCGCTCCTTTTCAATTCACAACTACACACAAATCCCCCCCCTAGACTGCTTCACCATCACAACTATTGTAGACTGGTATAGCAGCAAGAATGGTGGTATCACAGGATATTACACTTATGCACCAAATCGCACGGCTAAACACCACTTGTTTGTTAAATGCTCAAACTTACAACCTACCAATATATCTATATTCAGTGGAATTGTATGTTGGAATAGTCCAAAGCAGAACGTTTACACATTTCTCCCAACATACACAGAATTGTATGTTGCAATATAAACAGCAGACGGTGCTCATCGTGCTCATCAGTAGACTCAATGGGCGCTAACTCCATAGTCTGACAAGACTGACGGATGCCGAAGATGAATATAATCAATGTTTGGTGCAATACTACGGCTTTATTTAACGAGCGAGAACATAGTTTTATAAATTGTCAGCATCCAGGCTGTATACACGTTTATGTACATTAACCAGAACTGTCTTTGAAGTACAGTTAGCGAACAGCATTCACACTGGTGTATTCAACTGCTAATGTTCACACGAAAGACGGACATGTGATGCTCCCTTGTTAAACAATCCTCACTCGGGACGTTGCAACTTTACATGCATGCTGCAAAGTATCTCCTTTGTGTATGAAATACATTAGTCTAAGCATAACTTCCCATACATGTTTTAAATATTATTACCAGTATTAAGACAATTTAGTTGGACGTTAATTAAATCACATAAATTATGTGCTCGGCAACAGTCTAGGCGTACGTTGATCACACAGAGACGAGGCGTACGTTGATCACACAGTCGAGGCGTACCTTGATCCATCCATCCATCCATCCATCAGTTTACTTCATTTATTGTTTAAATAATATCACATAAATAATTTTAGTTTTGAGAATGGTTTCCTTCACACTATTGCTTGTCTGGGGACATACGAAGTATGAAAGCGAGAAAGCTATGCATATACACAACAAAGTTCGTAGTAATCCAAATGTATTTCACTAAGACTGAACGTGAATGTGTGCGTGCTTCATAATGGGTACAAGATGTGTGCATTACACTATGTAATGATAGTGTTATTTCACTAGTTAATTAGTACTTGAAGTATCTAGCTCACTATGACTACTTTTGTTGCTTTATCCTGGCGATCAGACGTGAGGTCTTGTAGCCGTTTATGAAATAAGCTGATCCTTTTTGGAGCCACTGCCGGTTCTTCATTTGAATCTATCAGTAGGGTTCGCTTTCCAGAAAATTCCAATTTGTTTTCACTCTTTAGTCGGATCATGTTGTTAATTGCTTTTAAACTCTGAATAGAAGAAACATGAAGCTCATGAATAACAAGTACATGCATGAAGTACATGTATATCTGAATTATGCAGCATTCAAGGACATGTATACCTGAATTACGCAGCATTCTAGAACATGTATACCTGAATTACGCAGCATTCTAGTACATGTATACCTAAATTACGCAGCATTCTAGTACATGTATATCAGAATTATGCAGCATTCTAGTATATGTATATCAAAATTATGCAGCATTCTAGTACATGCATACCTAAATTACGCAGCATTCTAGTACATGTATGGTGGTCGCCAGATCGGACAGGTGGGTTTTCTCCGGGTACTCCGGTTTCCTCCCACATGTATGACCACATTTACGCTTTCATCAGCGCCAACGAGAGTGATTAATATAAGTTGTTAAAACTTGCTTCGCAATCGTTGTAAAATAAGTTTAAAGTAACACCATTATGCAGATTGGTGGAGGAAGATAGCACATATATCCTGCTCGGTGCAGGGTTTCAGTACAATCCACATTCTGCAGGTCAGCTCCCACACATGAAAGACTGTGATGACATTTAAAGCAACCATGCCACTAGTAAGATTTCACCAGCATAAACAATATATTGTCAGAGAGCAAATTCATGTTGTCGTATTTCTGCCTGATGTTTTAAGAAATAATATTTGATGAATAAAACATGGTTTGGAGTTCCGACGCATAGACATTTTGATTCAAACATGACCGAAATAGCTATATAAAAAAAGCACAAAAATAGTTTGTGTTATTTTTTAGAGTGCGTAAATGACGTCACAAAACTACAAAAATGATGGCACGTTTTACAACACGTGCTAAGCCATGTTTTATTGCAGTAAAATTTAGGGATGGCAACAAATAGCGATTATACTATTCGAATATTTGGGCGGGAAGGTATTCAAATATTCGATAGAATTCTATATGAAGATTCGATAGAATTCTATCAAAAACTCAAAATCACAAACTCTTATAAAAATTGCCAAACTAACATAGTTTATGTTTTACGCGTAAACATCATCTTCTTCAAATGATTATTCAGATTGATATTGTACCCGAATAGGTTAAATCCAATTTGCATAGATTACATCTAGCAGTTTTCTTATTCTCAAAGCGATTCAAGCATTTCCAAACGTGTGACAGAGCGAATGGCATTTTTGAGAACAATATAATATTATTTCTGAATACTGGAATAGTATTCGGATATTCGAGCGAATATTTGTTGCCATCCATAGTAAAATTCCTTCTTTGCGTATACAGACAAAATGTCGAGCCATGTTAGAATTGTTTTTTTACAAGTTACAAATTCAAGACAAGAATGAATACAAAATAATCTCCAGTACTGTAGTAGTCGAAACAGTTTGATAAATATGAAGTGGTCTGTTCACATGATCACATAACAAACATGAAACATTACCTTAGACGGACTCCTGTTGAAACAGTATAACATCTTCTTGTCTGGTATTTTGAGAGAAGTTCCACGTGCCTTGTGTGGGGATATGTAAACAGAATGTTTACTGGAAACCCTTCGTGGCGATGTTGTGTGACATCGTGTTGCCGGCATAGGGGATAATGGTGGAGCATCCTTTAATATAAATGAGAAATGTTTGAAATTAAACAATAATAACAAACTGCTGAACAAGCAAAATGATGTTTTCGTGGGCAAACGATTGTACCACTCTGTAGTACACTACCGTTAGTAATGTGAAAAGATGTCCAAAAATGGGCCAACTTGCAATGAGAATTTAACATTTCACAAAGCAACAAGAGAAAAGCATATAATATACATGTAGTCGAACCTGGAAGTCGTGATAGCGCAGTGGCGTTCGCTTCAGGTGCGAAAGGTCCAGAGTTCGAGCCCCGCTGGAAACCGTTACGATTGTGCCCTTAGGCAAGGCATTTAATTTCTACGTTGCCTCTTCTCTCTCCCTCGTGGCGATGGATTCCATCAGGAATGAGGTCTCGAGAGTGATTAATATAAGTTATAAGAACTTGTTTCGCAATCGAGCTAAAATAAATTTGTATAAACTAAACTAACCTGTGTTAGTGGTCACCTCCATTCAGAAGCCAACCTGTATTAAGCAGCCAATTTCCCTGATTCCCAATATGTTGTTTTCTTATAGCAGCCACTTTCTGTGCTTCCCTTGGTTGGCTGCTTAACACAGGATTTGACTGTACACTAAAGTTCCTTGCTACTACTAATTCTGTTGTTTACGACAAACATGACGAGTGAACTAAACTGTATATTTACCCCATTCTGACTTGCAGAAAAGCGTAGAGCAAACCCACGGATCTGTGTTATAAAAACCTGAAATAGTACAGAAATAAACCTTACTGATAGCAGCAACAACAGACCAATCTGTAGTCCAGTGCTGGACTGGTAATCCAGGGATCGCAGGTTCGATCCCCCGTTTGACCATAATAAAATTAACATTCTTTCAGATGGGACTTTAAACCAAGGTCTTGTGTCGGTGCTTTACAAAGTGCACGTAAATGAACCAGATACTCTGGAATGGGTCTCTGTCTGTATCATTGCACTACCCTCCAAAAATTTAAAATGACTCTTCAGGATGCGTCGCTCATATGGGCAGCCAGTAGCGGCGATAAATAAACGTAACACACACATGGGCAGCCGGTAGCGACGATAAATAAACACACACAGCGTTGAACGGTCAGCACATTACATAAACCTGTAAACAATGGAGCTGCAGATTTATTTCATATGAACATCTATATTCAGTACAGGAAGTCATAGATTTCCTTCGAGACTTCAACAATTTTTTAATGAACAACAGAACAAGGCCTCTTATTGACAAAGAACCATCCACAAGTTTAATTTAAGTGTGTTTGTACACATACACAGTGTTCTTATATATATATATACAAGGAAATACATTTAAGTCTTGGAAGTCGTGATAGCGCAGTGGATGTGCGTTCGCTTCAGGTCCGGAGTTTGAGTCCCGCTGGAGCCGTTACGATTGTGCCTTAAGGCAAGGCATTTAAATTCCACATTGCCTCTTCTCTCTCCCTCGCGGCGATGGATTTCATCAGAGGAATGAGGTCTCGAGAGTGATTGATATAAGTTGAAAGAATTTGTTTCGCAATAGAGCTAAAATAAATTTGTATAAACCTAATACATTTAAGAAGACATTACATTACAAAGACAAGCCGGCCATAAGTTGCAACATTAGCCCTCCCATTTACAAAATAATAGAATTGTTTCCAGCCTTACAGCCGTTTGTAAGTAATTGTAAGTAATTTATTAACGGACAAAAAGAATTCACCTGATTATAAAACTGTATGAGATCTCCCCTCTCCTCTCCAAACTCAAAGTTGGACCCTATACCCACCATCCGAGTAGGGGTCGGCGGATGACTGCTTGGGTGGGGCACAGGTAGTGTACTTGAGGAACGCATCAACATAGATCCTGAAACATGGAAGTGGTGTGACAATGCACTCTGAACCTCTGTACTATCTAATCTGGTACGACAAACATTCCTAATAATTTAAGAGTTAAAGCGACACTAAATAGGTGAAAAAACACACAACAGAAAGTAATTTCCTAGTACAAGTTGTTTCCAAATATTTGTCACAGAATCTCACAGAATCTGAGTATTTCAACTATTACTAATAAACAAGCATCGCTTACAAAGTTTGTTGACATAACAAAACAAAGTAATGTAGATAGGGTCAACAGGCATGTGTATAATACAACACGTGTATTCCGAATAATGTATTATATATCTCACATTTGAGCCTGTGTATATTTATTTTTAGACTGATCAGAATTAAATTATCTCTAAACGACAGCATCACGTGTTTAGCGATAGACTCCAATAGTGAATACTAAACAAACATCAATGCAGGAGCATGGCTGACTGAAATCTTACTTTCACTTTTGAGAGTATTAATTAAGACAGATTAAAATACCTTGTTTATTCATAGAAAGTTAGTGTTCAAATTAATTTCGAAGAATTTGTAGTAGTAATACTATTTATACATAAAATATACATTTCCTGGATTTGTACAAAGTAATGTCGCTTTAAAGATCATTAATAAGCTTTAGATTCATAAATGTAATATTACGATTCAAACCGACATTCTCATAAAGTAAATTCTGCGCTCGCTTCTCACCAATGCAATCTGGGTTCGATCCTCGGACTGGGAAGTATGTGAGATGGTATGGTGGTGGGCCAGATCGGACAGGTGGGTTTTAGGTTTCCTCCCACACGATTGACCACATATACGCTTTATCCGCGCCAACAAGAATGATTAATATATGGGTTTTTTCTCTCATAAAGTAAAGAATCTGTATAAAATGTTAGATGAATCAATTATAACAAGTCATTCAAGGTATGTTACTTTTTTCTTTACTATCCTCTTTGTCACAATTAACGGGCGACGAAGTACCGCTGGCTACCTCAGCTCGACTCCCATCACTGCTCCCAGACGTGTGCCGGTATCTACTGGTCAGCAATACGCTTCTATACACCTGTAACCACAAGATTACCATATAACCTGAATTGCATTGTCAAGCAGAGTAAAACAAGCTGCTAAACAACTATTTTTAGCAGCATACAGAAGTTACGTACATGGCTTTGTGTTTGTATTTAGCAGCATACAGAAGTTACTTACATGGCTTTGAGGTTGTATTTAGCAGCATACAGAAGTTACCTACATGGCTGTGTGTTTGTATTTAGCAGCATACAGAAGTTACTTACATGGCTGTGTGGTTGTATTTAGCAGCATACAGAAGTTACTTACATGGCTGTGTGTTTGTATTTAGCAGCATACAGAAGTTACTTACATGGCTGTGTGTTTGTATTTAGCAGCATACAGAAGTTACTTACATGGCTGTGTGTTTGTATTTAGCAGCATACAGAAGTTACTTACATGGCTGTGTGTTTGTATTTAGCAGCATACAGAAGTTACTTACATGGCTGTGTGTTTGTATTTAGCAGCATACAGAAGTTACTTACATGGCTGTGTGTTTGTATTTAGCAGCATACAGAAGTTACTTACATGGCTGTGTGTTTGTATTTAGCAGCATACAGAAGTTACTTACATGGCTTTACATTTGTATTTAGCAGCATACAGAAGTTACTTACATGGCTTTGCGTTTGTATTTAGCAGCATACAGAAGTTACTTACATGGCTTTGTGCCTGAGGTTGTATTTAGCAGCATACAGTAGTTACTTACATGGCTTTGTGTTTGTATTTAGCAGCATACAGAAGTTACTTACATGGCTTTGTGCCTGAGGTTGTATTTAGCAGCATACAGAAGTTACTTACATGGCTGTGTGTTTGTATTTAGCAGCATACAGAAGTTACTTACATGGCTGTGTGCCTGAGGTTGTATTTAGCAGCATACAGTAGTTACTTACATGGCTTTGAGGTTGTAATTTAGCAGCATACAGAAGTTACTTACATGGCTGTGTGACTGAGGTTGTATTTAGCAGCATACAGTAGTTACTTACATGGCTTTGAGGTTGTATTTAGCAATTTAGCAGCATACAGAAGTTACTTATATAGCTTTGAGGTTGTATTTAGCAGCATAAAGAAGTTACTTACATGGCTTTGTGTCTGAGGTTGTATTTAGCAGCATACATAAGTTACTTACATGGCTGTGTGCCTGAGGTTGTATTTAGCAGCATACAGTAGTTACTTACATGGCTTTGAGGTTGTATTTAGCAATTTAGCAGCATACAGAAGTTACTTACATGGCTGTGTGCCTGAGGTTGTATTTAGCAGCATACAGAAGTTACTTACATGGCTTTGAGGTTGTATTTAGCAATTTAGCAGCATACAGAAGTTACTTACATGGCTTTTGAGTTGTATTTAGCAGCATACAGAAGTTACTTACATGGCTTTTGAGGTTGTATTTAGCAGCATACAGAAGTTACTTACATGGCTGTGTGTCTGAGGTTGTATTTAGCAGCATACAGAAGTTACTTACATGGCTGTGTGCCTGAGGTTGTATTTAGCAGCATACAGTAGTTACTTACATGGCTTTGAGGTTGTATTTAGCAATTTAGCAGCATACAGAAGTTACTTACATGGCTGTGTGCCTGAGGTTGTATTTAGCAATTTAGCAGCATACAGAAGTTACTTACATGGCTGTGTGCCTGAGGTTGTATTTAGCAGCATACAGAAGTTACTTACATGGCTTTGAGGTTGTATTTAGCAGCATACAGAAGTTACTTACATGGCTTTGTGTCTGAGGTTGTATTTAGCAGCATACAGAAGTTACTTACATGGCTGTTGGCCTGAGGTTGTATTTAGCAGCATACAGAAGTTACTTACATGGCTGTGTGCCTGATGTTGTATTTAGCAGCATACAGAAGTTACTTACATGGCTGTGTGTTTGTATTTAGCAGCATACAGAAGTTACTTACATGGCTGTGTGCCTGAGGTTGTATTTAGCAGCATACAGAAGTTACTTACATGGCTGTGTGCCTGATGTTGTATTTAGCAGCATACAGAAGTTACTTACATGGCTGTGTGCCTGAGGTTGTATTTAGCAGCATACAGAAGTTACTTACATGGCTGTGTGCCTGAGGTTGTATTTAGCAGCATACAGAAGTTACTTACATGGCTGTGTGCTGAGGTTGTATTTAGCAGCATACAGAAGTTACTACAGGCTTTGAGTTGTATTAGCAGCATACAGAAGTTACTTACATGGCTTTTTGTATTTAGCAGCATACAGAAGTTACTTACATGGCTGTGTGCCTGAGGTTGTATTTAGCAAATTTAGCAGCATACAGAAGTTACTTACATGGCTGTGTGCCTGAGGTTGTATTTAGCAAATTTAGCAGCATACAGAAGTTACTTACATGGCTTTGTGCCTGAGGTTGTATTTAGCAATTTAGCAGCATACAGAAGTTACTTACATGGCTTTGAGGTTGTATTTAGCAATTTAGCAGCATACAGAAGTTACTTACATGGCTTTGAGGTTGTATTTAGCAATTTAGCAGCATACAGAAGTTACTTACATGGCTTTGTGTCTGAGGTTGTATTTAGCAGCATACAGAAGTTACTTACATGGCTGTTGGCCTGAGGTTGTATTTAGCAGCATACAGAAGTTACTTACATGGCTGTGTGCCTGATGTTGTATTTAGCAGCATACAGAAGTTACTTACATGGCTGTGTGTTTGTATTTAGCAGCATACAGAAGTTACTTACATGGCTGTGTGTCTGAGGTTGTATTTAGCAGCATACAGAAGTTACTTACATGGCTGTGTGCCTGATGTTGTATTTAGCAGCATACAGAAGTTACTTACATGGCTGTGTGTTTGTATTTAGCAGCATACAGAAGTTACTTACATGGCTGTGTGTTTGTATTTAGCAGCATACAGAAGTTACTTACATGGCTTTACATTTGTATTTAGCAGCATACAGAAGTTACTTACATGGCTTTGCGTTTGTATTTAGCAGCATACAGAAGTTACTTACATGGCTTTGTGCCTGAGGTTGTATTTAGCAGCATACAGTAGTTACTTACATGGCTTTGTGTTTGTATTTAGCAGCATACAGAAGTTACTTACATGGTTTTGTGCCTGAGGTTGTATTTAGCAGCATACAGAAGTTACTTACATGGCTGTGTGTTTGTATTTAGCAGCATACAGAAGTTACTTACATGGCTGTGTGTCTGAGGTTGTATTTAGCAGCATACAGAAGTTACTTACATGGCTGTGTGCCTGATGTTGTATTTAGCAGCATACAGAAGTTACTTACATGGCTGTGTGCCTGAGGTTGTATTTAGCAGCATACAGTAGTTACTTACATGGCTTTGAGGTTGTATTTAGCAATTTAGCAGCATACAGAAGTTACTTACATGGCTGTGTGACTGAGGTTGTATTTAGCAGCATACAGTAGTTACTTACATGGCTTTGAGGTTGTATTTAGCAATTTAGCAGCATACAGAAGTTACTTATATAGCTTTGAGGTTGTATTTAGCAGCATAAAGAAGTTACTTACATGGCTTTGTGTCTGAGGTTGTATTTAGCAGCATACATAAGTTACTTACATGGCTGTGTGCCTGAGGTTGTATTTAGCAGCATACAGTAGTTACTTACATGGCTTTGAGGTTGTATTTAGCAATTTAGCAGCATACAGAAGTTACTTACATGGCTGTGTGCCTGAGGTTGTATTTAGCAATTTAGCAGCATACAGAAGTTACTTACATGGCTTTGAGGTTGTATTTAGCAATTTAGCAGCATACAGAAGTTACTTACATGGCTTTGTGTCTGAGGTTGTATTTAGCAGCATACAGAAGTTACTTACATGGCTGTGTGCCTGATGTTGTATTTAGCAGCATACAGAAGTTACTTACATGGCTGTGTGTTTGTATTTAGCAGCATACAGAAGTTACTTACATGGTTTTGTGCCTGAGGTTGTATTTAGCAGCATACAGAAGTTACTTACTTGGCTGTGTGTTTGTATTTAGCAGCATACAGAAGTTACTTACATGGCTGTGTGCCTGATGTTGTATTTAGCAGCATACAGAAGTTACTTACATGGCTGTGTGCCTGAGGTTGTATTTAGCAGCATACAGAAGTTACTTACATGGCTGTGTGCCTGAGGTTGTATTTAGCAGCATACAGAAGTTACTTACATGGCTTTGAGGTTGTATTTAGCAGCATACAGAAGTTACTTACATGGCTGTGTGCCTGAGGTTGTATTTAGCAGCATACAGTAGTTACTTACATGGCTTTGAGGTTGTATTTAGCAATTTAGCAGCATACAGAAGTTACTTACATGGCTGTGTGACTGAGGTTGTATTTAGCAGCATACAGTAGTTACTTACATGGCTTTGAGGTTGTATTTAGCAATTTAGCAGCATACAGAAGTTACTTATATAGCTTTGAGGTTGTATTTAGCAGCATAAAGAAGTTACTTACATGGCTTTGTGTCTGAGGTTGTATTTAGCAGCATACATAAGTTACTTACATGGCTGTGTGCCTGAGGTTGTATTTAGCAGCATACAGTAGTTACTTACATGGCTTTGAGGTTGTATTTAGCAATTTAGCAGCATACAGAAGTTACTTACATGGCTGTGTGCCTGAGGTTGTATTTAGCAATTTAGCAGCATACAGAAGTTACTTACATGGCTGTGTGCCTGAGTTGTATTTAGCAGCATACAGAAGTTACTTACATGGCTTTGAGGTTGTATTTAGCAGCATACAGAAGTTACTTACATGGCTTTGGCCTGAGGTTGTATTTAGCAGCATACAGAAGTTACTTACATGGCTGTGTGCCTGATGTTGTATTTAGCAGCATACAGAAGTTACTTACATGGCTGTGTGTTTGTATTTAGCAGCATACAGAAGTTACTTACATGGCTGTGTGCCTGATGTTGTATTTAGCAGCATACAGAAGTTACTTACATGGCTGTGTGCCTGATGTTGTATTTAGCAGCATACAGAAGTTACTTACATGGCTGTGTGCCTGAGGTTGTATTTAGCAGCATACAGAAGTTACTTACATGGCTGTGTGCCTGAGGTTGTATTTAGCAGCATACAGTAGTTACTTACATGGCTTTGAGGTTGTATTTAGCAATTTAGCAGCATACAGAAGTTACTTACATGGCTGTGTGCCTGAGGTTGTATTTAGCAAATTTAGCAGCATACAGAAGTTACTTACATGGCTTTGTGCCTGAGGTTGTATTTAGCAATTTAGCAGCATACAGAAGTTACTTACATGGCTTTGAGGTTGTATTTAGCAATTTAGCAGCATACAGAAGTTACTTACATGGCTTTGAGGTTGTATTTAGCAATTTAGCAGCATACAGAAGTTACTTACATGGCTTTGTGTCTGAGGTTGTATTTAGCAGCATACAGAAGTTACTTACATGGCTGTTGGCCTGAGGTTGTATTTAGCAGCATACAGAAGTTACTTACATGGCTGTGTGCCTGATGTTGTATTTAGCAGCATACAGAAGTTACTTACATGGCTGTGTGTTTGTATTTAGCAGCATACAGAAGTTACTTACATGGCTGTGTGTCTGAGGTTGTATTTAGCAGCATACAGAAGTTACTTACATGGCTGTGTGCCTGATGTTGTATTTAGCAGCATACAGAAGTTACTTACATGGCTGTGTGCCTGAGGTTGTATTTAGCAGCATACAGAAGTTACTTACATGGCTGTGTGCCTGAGGTTGTATTTAGCAGCATACAGTAGTTACTTACATGGCTTTGAGGTTGTATTTAGCAATTTAGCAGCATACAGAAGTTACTTACATGGCTGTGTGACTGAGGTTGTATTTAGCAGCATACAGAAGTTACTTACATGGCTTTGAGGTTGTATTTAGCAATTTAGCAGCATACAGAAGTTACTTACATGGCTTTGTGTCTGAGGTTGTATCTAGCAGCATACAGAAGTTACTTACATGGCTGTGTGCCTGAGGTTGTAGTTAGCAGCATACAGAAGTTACTTACATGGCTGTGTGCCTGAGGTTGTATTTAGCAGCATACAGAAGTTACTTACATGGCTGTGTGCCTGAGGTTGTATTTAGCAGCATACAGAAGTTACTTACATGGCTGTGTGCCTGAGGTTGTATTTAGCAGCATACAGAAGTTACTTACATGGCTTTGAGGTTGTATTTAGCAATTTAGCAGCATACAGAAGTTACTTACATGGCTTTGCGCCTGAGGTTGTAATCTATAGCACTTCATGATGTTCTGGAAAGACTGTGCTTTATCCGTCACCTACAATACACACGTGCAGTGTAACAAGTTTCATCCGGTGGTCCCAATACAGAATAAGTCACTTCTCCTTCGAGAACATTTAGGGAGAACTGGGGAAGATTCAGGGGGAAGTGGAATATTTAGGGAGACTGGAATTATTTTCCGGGCGCGTGTGTTGGGGGGGGTCTAGCAATCCACGGGCGTGTGTGTGTTGGGGGGGAGGGGGGTCTAGCAATCCACAATCCGTTGCAAATAATATGTAACAAAGTCAGATCAATCAACACAAATTATAATGTAATAAATTTGTTTGATTCTTTGGGGTTTATAGTAGGGTGGCAATGAGTGTTTAAATAAATAGAAAGTGGAAGTCGTGATAGCACAATGGTAGCGCGTTCGCTTCAGGTGCGTAAGGACCGGAGTTCGCACCCCGAGCCGTTACGATTGTGCCCTTAGGCAAGCATTTTAATTCCACATGCCTCTTCTCTCTCCATCAGGAATGAGGTAGTCGTAAATTTCAGTTAAATCATATAGTTGTTTGTTTAATTTTCAATCCAGTAACATTAAAACACAAAAGAATGGCCCCATGTAGGTACGGAAGTTGTCACTATTATGGCTCCAATTAACAAATGTAGGTGATGGCAGGTTGCTCATAATTACAGGTGCTACAAATTGATTTATATTATATTTCGGGTTTTACGCCTGCATCAGCACCATTTCGGGCTATATCGCCGGCGGGCAGTTTACCTAACAACACCTTTCCTTGGCAGGCTCCAACGGTTAACCAGTACTTGGGTGCACCAACCTCCGTAAGAAACTGTCAACTTTTTCATATAAATGAGACACGGCCCGAGCGGGGCTCGAAACCGTGACCATCAGTGATGATAGGTTACAGTGACAGGACACAAATTGATTTAACAGAGATCATAGTTTATGAAACAAGAACAATAGGACGAAAAGAAAAATACTTGCTGGAAACAATGGACCCTTAGAATGACGGGATCGAAATGAACACAAATTCGAAAGTGGCATTGTATGTCACAAGGAAAGTTCTCGAAGTGCCGGTTTGATCGGAAGCCAATAAAAAGAGATTGTGTTGCTTAATCAAAATTGTTGAAATTTTAATTTGTTTATTTCTTCAAACTTTCCCATACAGAGAAATCATAGATTCTTCGGACCCAACCAAGCAAACTACTTTGATTCAGTAGTTATTGAACTATCAACACAGGCCGTTTTTATTTGTTATGATACGTGGTGTTTGCATTAACAATGGTCGGAAATTCTGGCTAACAGAAGACATACCTTAGTAGACGCGTCGTTTATTATCGGAAATGGTGCTACGTCACAGTGCAGCAAAACAGAAAGTTGTACAATTTGGAAGTTCAAGAAATTAGCAATCATTCGAATGCCAAAATCACCATTCCTTGTCATCCCTAGTTACAGTCACACCAACAACTTTGGTCATGTGGCCACTCTCCAGGTGGAGGAAGACCCAGGGAGCCCTTCAGAGCAGTATATCAGACACGGACAAGCACCTGGGTAGAACCACTGACTATCTGCAGCTGGATAGCTTCCTCACACGAAAGAATCTGAGTGGGATTCGAACATACATATCTGTACTACATAATTACAAACTAAACTTTGATTATTAATCAATGTAAAACTGGAAACAAACCTTTGAAATCACATAAACAGAGCACATAATGATCTGATCTAGGTGTCGGTCCTTCAGCAGCTCCGTGTTCTGTACAATGACATGCTCCAGGCAAGTCCACATTTTTCTGTGTAGGTCTTCATCATCTATATCCAACCGCTCGCAAAGGTCACGTAACCGCACATGTGCCAAGTGATATACCTGAAAGAGTTTTTAGTTCTGGCCTACAGCAGCACGTAGCGCCATCTCTGGCTATGTAAGCGCCATCTGGCTATGTAAGCGCCAGCTCTGGCTATGTAAGCGCCATCTCTGGCTATTTAAAAACTTTCTTTTATTTAACGATTGCGAAGCAAGTTTTAACAACTAATATTAACCACTCTCGTTGGCTCGGATGAAAGTGTATATGTGGTCATTCATGTGGGAGGAAACCGGATTACCCGGAGAAAACCCACTTGTCCGATCTGGAGACCATCGTACCATCTCACATACTTCCCGGTCCGATGATCGAACCCGGGTCGGAGTTAAACAGCTAATGTCATGTAACGAAGTTCCAGCTTTAAGTGAAAAGGGACGACACTAACCAACCATTTGGGCATAACCAGACACAAGGGTAGAACAATTCAATGCATCATATCCCAGTAGGACTCGAACCCATGCTTGTGAGGGGCAGAACAACTTTGCATAATAGCTCAAAGTTTAAATTCAGAACGAAATGTATTTTGATTATAAATGACTTCTGTTGGGGATACAACCATGTGCTATGTTCAATATCTTCAAAAACTAATCAAAACACTACCTTCCTAAAGAATAGACCAATAGATCCGCCTTTGAACAACTTCTGTTGAACTGGTTGTGTTGGCTGGGCTTGGGACTGTGTAGGAACTTGTGCAGTGAGTGGTGCTGGAATTTGGGCAACCCCATCCTTGGGAACCGGTATTCTGGGAGTTACTTGTGGGGTCAATACTTGTGTCTGTACTGGGATCAACACCTGTTAGAAATATATTGAAACAATTCATGAACGCATATCATTTTTTTAAATCGAAGACAAATTAATTTTGTTCAATGTCTTCAGCTCACGACTGTTTTGAAGATATACTAACACATTCAGAGAAAATGTAAGCATTAAATTACAAAAACGTTTCTCGTTTAATGTATGTATACTGAAATCACAACCTTCAGGGTAGTTGCTTGATGAGTTAATCAAAGCAAACAGCGCATGTCGAAATCATAGATTGATGGTAAACAATGAACTAGCATTAAAGCCATCAACTCCCATGTTAAAGCCATCAACTCTCAGGTTACAGCCATCAACTCCCATGATAAAGCCATCAACTATCATGTCAAAGCCATCAACTCCCATGTCAAAGCCATCAACTCCCATGTTAAAGCCATCAACTCCCATGTTAAAGCCATCAACTCCCATGCCAAAGCCATACCATGTTAAAGCCATTAACTCCCATGTCAAAGCCATCAACTCCCATGTCAAAGCCATCAACTCTCATGTTACAGCCATCAATTCCCATGTTAAAGCCATCAACTCCCATGTCAAAGCCATCAACTCCCAGGTTAAAGCCATAAACTACAAAGCCATAAACTACAATGTTAAAGCCATAAACTACCATGTTAAAGCCATCAACTACCATGTTAAAGCCACAACTCCCATGTTAAAGCCATAAACTCCCATGCTAAAGCCATAAACTATCATGTTACAGCCATCAACTCCCATGTTAAAGCCATCAACTCCATGTCAAAGCCATCAACTCTCATGTTAAAGCCATAAACTATCATGTTACAGCCATCAATTCCCATGTTAAAGCCATCAACTCCCATGTTAAAGCCATCAACTCTCATGTCAACGCCATAAACTACAAAGCCATCAACTACCATGTTAAAGCCACCATAAACTACCATGTTAAAGCCACCATAAACTACCATGTTAAAGCCACCATAAACTACCATGTTAAAGCCACCATAAACTACCATGTTAAAGCCACCATAAACTACCATGTTAAAGCCACCATAAACTACCATGTTAAAGCCACCATTAACTACCATGTTAAAGCCACCATAAACTACCATTTTAAAGCCATCAACTCCCATGTCAAAGCCATCAACTCCCATGTTAAAGCCATCAACTCCCATGTTAAAGCCATAAACTACCATGTTAAAGCCATCAACTACCATGTTACAGCCATCAACTCCCATGTTAAAGCCATAAACTACCATGCTAAAGCCATCAACTACCATGTTAAAGCCATCAACTCTCATGTCAACGCCATAAACTACAAAGCCATCAACTACCATGTTAAAGCCACCATAAACTACCATGTTAAAGCCACCATAAACTACCATGTTAAAGCCACCATAAACTACCATGTTAAAGCCACCATAAACTACCATGTCAAAGCCACCATAAACTACTATTTTAAAGCCATCAACTCCCATGTCAAAGCCATCAACTCTCTGTTAAAGCATCAACTCCCATGTTAAAGCCATAAACTACCATGTTAAAGCCATCAACTACCATGTTACAGCCATCAACTCCCATGTCAAAGCCATCAACTCCCATGTTAAAGTCATAAACTCCCATGTCAAAGCCATCAACTCCCATGTCAAAGCCATCAACTCTCATGTCAAAGCCATCAACTCCCATGTCAAAGCCATCAACTCCCATGTTAAAGCCATCAACTCCCATGTCAAAGCCATCAACTCCCATGTCAAAGCCATCAACTCTCATGTTACAGCCATCAACTCCCATGTTAAAGCCATCAACTCCCATGTCAAAGCTATAAACTACCATGTTAAAGCCATAAACTACAAAGCCATAAACTACAATGTTAAAGCCATAAACTACCATGTTAAAGCCATCAACTACCATGTTAAAGCCATCAACTCCCATGTCAAAGCCACCAACTCTCATGCTAAAGCCATAAACTATCATGTTACAGCCATCAATTCCCATGTCAAAGCCATCAACTCCCATGTTAAAGCCATAAACTCCCATGTTAAAGCCATCAACTCCCATGTTAAAGCCATCAACTCCTTTGTTAAAGCCATCCACTCCCATGTCAAAGCCATCAACTCTCATGTTAAAGCCATAAACTACCATGTTACAGCCATCAACTCCCATGTTAAAGCCATCAACTCCCATGTTAAAGCCATCAACTCTCATGTCAAAGCCATAAACTACAAAGCCATCAACTACCATGTTAAAGCCACCATAAACTACCATGTTAAAGCCACCATAAACTACCATGTTAAAGCCACCATAAACTACCATGTTAAAGCCACCATAAACTACCATTTTAAAGCCATCAACCCCCATGTCAAAGCCATCAACTCTCATGTTAAAGCCATCAACTCCCATGTTAAAGCCATAAACTACCATGTTAAAGCCATCAACTACCATGTTACAGCCATCAACTCCCATGTTAAAGCCATAAACTACCATGCTAAAGCCATCAACTACCATGTTACAGCCATCAACTCCCATGTGAAAGCCATCAACTCCCATGTTAAAGTCATAAACTCCCATGTTAAAGCCATCAACTCCCATGTTAAAGCCATCAAATCCCATGTCAAAGCCATCAACTCCCATGTTACAGCCATCAACTCTCATGTCAAAGCCATCAACTCCCATGTCAAAGCCATAAACTACCATGTTAAAGCCATCAACTCCCATGTTAAAGCCATCAACTCCCATGTTAAAGCCATCAACTCTCATGCCAAAGCCATAAACTACAAAGCCATAAACTACCATGTTAAAGCCATAAACTACCATGTTAAAGCCATAAACTACCATGTTAAAGCCATAAACTACCATGTTAAAGCTATAAACTACCATGTTAAAGCTATAAACTACCATGTTAAAGCCATCAACTCCCATGTTAAAGCCATCAACTCTCATGTCAAAGCCATAAACTACAAAGCCATAAACTACCATGTTAAAGCCATAAACTACCATGTTAAAGCCATAAACTACCATGATAAAAGTATTGACTCCCCTGCCAAATGAATCAACTAAAATGCAAGCATTCAATTCACATGTGAGCAATTCATTTACCTGTCACAGTAATGCAACTGTAAGCAATTAACATGTTCAGCAAATAACTGATCTACAATCAAACCTGGTAACTGTCACGTCACCTCCATTAAGCAGCCACTTTCTGCTATTCCCTTGGCTGGCTGCTTTAAGACAGGTTTGACTGTATAGCAGAACATTTCAGACGTCAGCACTGATGCACTCACCTGCCTACCATCCTGTGTTATAACCTGTTGGAAGGCCACAAGGTGTTGCGTCTGTTTTGACAGAGGTTGTGACCCAGCTTTACCCGCTACAGCCGTGTCGGCCATCCCTGCGTTGATCTGAGCAACTAATCCCGTTAAAGTACCCGGTTGTAATTGTGCTACCATAGTATTGTTTGCCGAGTCGGCTGAAAATAGGCGCCGCTTGGCATTGCCTGGCGACGGCGAGCTAAATCGGTCTGTTGCAGATGGCCCGGTTGGGGACAGTAACGGTTCTGAAAACAGGATTAGTTGATACAAATTTATTTTAACTTGATTGCGAAACAAGTTAGTACAACGTTTATTAATCACTCTAGAGACCTCATTCCTGATGGAATCCATCGCAACGAGGGAGAGAGAAGAGACATGTGGAATTTAAATGCCTTGCCTAAGGTTCCAGCTGAGCGCAAACTCCAGTCCTTTCGCACATGAAGCGAAAGCGCTATCACGACTTCCACAGGATTAAAACATGATTAATTCAATGTATTACAATTAACACGCGTCTTTCTCATAGCAATAGAAATTGTTTGTGAAATAAACGTATCTCTCCTCACTCACTGTTGCTACAGTGGAGTAAAACATATGAGGTGATTGCAACAAAACGTCATATGTAGTGTTAGAGATGAATCATAGACAAGCTTTGTATTATAAAAATGTTCAAATGGCTGTAAATCCAACAAAATCATCAATTCATTAACGTAACCATGCAATACATGAATTCATATCACAAAATTTACTAAGCCAACCCCAGGCATCATCTCCATGTGGACATAAACCAAACATTTCCGTGACTAGCTACTTAAGGTTTCACTGCGTTTAGTGCCCAGCAAACCATAGTTTGCTTCAGAGTTTTTGTATTTGTGGTGAAACGCTAGTTGATCATTCTCATTTATTTAACAAACATCTACTACACTTAATTCTGCAACGTACATAAACACGTGATTCTGCAACACTTAATTCTGCAACGTACATAAACACGTGATTCTGCAGAGAGTGATTTACCTTTAGTACTAGTCTGTGCATGCTTGTCGAGGACTATTCGCCGCAGACTATGTTTAGAACTGGATTGGTCCAAGTGAGAGGGTAACGAGACCTGAAAACACAACATTATAGTACTAAACACAACATTATAGTACTAAACACAACATTATAGTACTAAACAAACTGAACTTAGGGCTCATTCTAGGCGAGAATTATCGAGAGAAGTGAGAAAGCATGTGACTGCGTCCTTTGGCGTTATTTAAATAAATGTCAACAAAATATGGTTAAAATACACAGTACGACAGTTGCTTTTTTTAGGGAGAAGTGAGGGGCGAAGTGCCCTAGGCGACTATTTCACCCATGTCATCCTCTAGAATGAGCCCTGCTTCACTTACAACTTGTTCCACATTTTCTCTGCAAGTAACTTGAATCATGAGAATATATTTCTGGTACAATATGCAAAATCACTTCAGCAACAACCTTACCATACATTATCAGCATGACAACTGACTAACACAGAAGCAAGTATTTGTCCAAATAGTACCATATAAGAAATATTCATTAAAAAAAACACTCATTAATGAGATTGGGTAAAGAGCTGCTGAAGAGATTTCCCTGGATAAAGGAAGATACAATTAAACAGAATTTGAAGCTATTCTCAAAAACATTTGACAAAACTGAGCACTAGACCCCCCACCAACCACCACCCCACTCTGCGTTAGACCTCCACCAACCACCACCCCACTCTGCGTTAGACCTCCACCAACCATCACCCCACTCTGCATTAGACCCCACCAACCACCACCCCACTCTGCGTTAGACCCCACCAACCACCACCCCACTCTGCGTTAGACCCCCACCACACTCTGCGTTAGACCCCCACCAACCACCACCCCACTCTGCGTTAGACCTCCACCAACCACCACCCCACTCTGCATTAAGACCTCCACCAACCACCACCCCACTCTGCATTAGACCTCCACCAACCATCACCCCACTCTGCATTAGACCTCCACCAACCACCACCCCACGCTGCGTTAGACCTCCACCAACCAACTCTGCATTAGACCCTCACCAACAACCACCCCACTCTGCATTAGACCCTCACCAACCATCACCCCACTCTGCGTTAGACCCTCACCAACCACCACCCCACTCTGCATTAGACCCCCACCAACCATCACCCCACTCTACGTTAGACCACCACCAACAATCACCCCACTCTACGTTAGACCCTCACCAACAATCACCCCCTCACCAACAATCACCCCACTCTGCGTTAGACCCCCACCAACCATCACCCCACTCTGCATTAGACCCCCCCACCAACCATCACCCCACTCTGGCATACAAACAGTACAGACAAAATGAATGCGAGTCAAGCTTGAAGTTATTTGTTCGTTCTTGGAGTTTAAAGTCATACCAAGAGCTTAGGTTATATGGCAACTCTCCAGCTATTATTGGTGGAGGAAGACACCAGATGCCTCTTCCAAGCAGTATTCCAGACCCCCGGGTAGAACCACCGACCTTCTGCAAACCAGCTGGATAGCTTCCTCACATAAAATAATTTGACATCTCCTGTGATACACAAACCTGTAGTCGATGACCATAACGACTCGGCCATGGACTTAGAAGTGAACAATTCACAGAACTATCATACAGTACATACCTCTGCTGATTGTGGAACATCACAGTTTGAGGATTTGAGAGCCTCCCATACAGGTGAGTCTGTTCTCCACGCGAGACATTCCAAAATACATTCCTCTATCTGTAAATAGACGAGTAGTGCTTAAATTAAGAAATATTCGTCATTCAGTTATTTATTGTAAATATAAAACATGGTTTGCTATTCCGACGCATAGGAATGAATGGTAAAGTCTGATGCATAGGAATGAATGGTAAAGTCTGACGCATAGGAATGAATGGTAAAGTCTGATGCATAGGAATGAATGGTAAAGTGTAAAGTCTGACGCATAGGAATGAATGGTAATGTCTGATGCATAGGAATGAATGGTAAAGTGTAAATTCCGATGCATAGGAATGAATGGTAAAGTGTAAATTCCGACGCATAGGAATGAATGGTAAAGTTTAAATTCCGGCGCTCATAAGTCTAAACTTATTTATTTTACAACGATTGCGAAACGAGATTTAACAACTTATATTAATCACTATCGTTGGCTCGGATGAAAGCGTAAATGTGGGAGGAAACCGGAATCCCCGGAGAAAACCCACATGTCCGATCTGGCCACCACCGTACCATCTCACATACTTCCCGGTCGGAGGATCGAACCTGGGTCGCATTGGTGAGAAGCCCGTTTTATTTGACAGTATATAAAAGAAATACAAACATTATTTTGATTTTAACATGACCAAATTACCCAAGAAGCGCAAACATAGTTGGTGTTTTATTTAGAGTGTGTAAATGACGTCAGAAAATTACAAAAATGCTAGTAAAATGCCGAAGTCAGGTTTGACATCACTAGCTAAACAATGTTTTATTGCAGATTTAAAAATATGGTATATTCCTTCTTTGCGCACACAGACAAAATGCCGAGTCATGTTTATGGCACTCCATTCTAGTTGCATATCAATAAATCTAAATGGTTTGAAACAGCATCAAACATTCTGGTGTCCCATCACATTTATATAAAGGCAAGGAATCATAACACGACTCGGATCTGTAGTCCAGTGGATAATTAGTCCAGGGATTGCAGGTTCGATCCCCGTCTGACCCTAATAAAATTAACAGTCTTTCAATTGGGACTTTAAACCGAGGTCTCGTGTCGGTGCTTTACACTGTGCACTTAAAAGAACCAGAGGAGACTCTGGAATGGGTCTCTGTCTGTATCACTGAACTATCCCCCAAAACTCTAAAATGACTAATCTCTTCAGGAGGCGTCGCTCATATGGGCAACCGGTAGCGACGATAAATAAACGTAAATAACACACATGACTAGGTCGGATTTCAAGCGGTCAAACACTATTACTCACATGGAAGAATAAAGCTCAGTAGTTGCAATGCTAAAGAACATGGATGCCAAGGAACCATACAGGTTCTGCATTCGCAAACCCGTATGCAACTAAACGTTAACCTTTATTGAATTCCAAATAGACACGTTTGCACGTTTATTTGCTGGACGCATATTTCTGCAGTTAACATAATTTCTAATTTTATGCTCTAGATTGTCAATGAGATGTTTGACACGCATGTCATTGAGATGTTTGACATGTATGTCAATGAGATGTTTGACACGCATGTCATTGAGATGTTTGACATGTATGTCAATGAGATCTTTGACGTATGTCCCCGAGATGTTTGACACGTATGTCACCGAGATGTTTGACATGTATGTCAATGAGATGTTTGACACGCATGTCACCGAGATGTTTGACAGTGAGATGTTTGACATGTATGTCAATGAGATGTTTGACACGCATGTCCCCGAGATGTTTGACACGCATGTCCCCGAGATGTTTGACACGCATGTCCCCGAGATGTTTGACACGCATGTCCCCGAGATGTTTGACACGTATGTCACCGAGATGTTTGACACGTATGTCACCGAGATGTTTGACACGTATGTCACCGAGATGTTTGACATGTATGTCAATGAGATGTTTGACACGCATGTCATTGAGATGTTTGACATGTATGTCAATGAGATGTTTGACACGCATGTCATTGAGATGTTTGACATGTATGTCAATGAGATCTTTGACGTATGTCCCCGAGATGTTTGACACGTATGTCCCCGAGATGTTTGACACGTATGTCACCGAGATGTTTGACATGTATGTCAATGAGATGTTTGACACGCATGTCACCGAGATGTTTGACAGTGAGATGTTTGACATGTATGTCAATACACGCACGAGATGTTTGACACGCATGTCCCCGAGATGTTTGACACGCATGTCCCCGAGATGTTTGACACGTATGTCACCGAGATGTTTGACACGCATGTCCCCAAGATGTTTGACACGCATGTCACCGAGATGTTTGACACGCATGTCCCCGAGATGTTTGACACGTATGTCACCGAGATGTTTGACATGTATGTCCCCCCGAGATGTTTGACATGTTACGGTGCATTATGACAGCGTGTATGTAACGTACTTACATGATTGAGATGTTTGACGACATCCCGAGATAAGCCCTCCTCCTCCCGTACAATAATCTCTATCACCTTGTAGAAGTGATACGGGCTCAAGTCAAATATATCCACAATCCAAGGAAACATTCTGAAGGCAGAATAGAACATAATTCTATAAACATTTTACATAATTTCTACGACACGACACCAATCATGGAACTAGCATAGCAGTACACGGATAGCAATATATGCTAGGACACCAAGCAGGGTACCAGGAGAGCAATATATGCTAGGACACCAAGCAGGGTACCAGGAGAGCAATATATGCTAGGACACCAAGCAGGGTACCAGGATAGCAATATAAGCTAGGACACCAAGCAGGGTACCAGGATAGCAATATAAGCTAGGACACCAAGCAGGGTACCAGGATAGCAATATATGCTAGGACACCAAGCAGGGTACCAGGATAGCAATATATGCTAGGACACCAAGCAGGGTACCAGGATAGCAATATATGCTAGGACACCAAGCAGGGTACCAGGAGAGCAATATATGCTAGGACACCAAGCAGGGCACCAGGATAGCAATATATGCTAGGACACCAAGCAGGGTACCAGGAGAATATATGCTAGGACACCAAGCAGGGTACCAGGATAGCAATATATGCTAGGACACCAAGCAGGGTACCAGGATAGCAATATATGCTAGGACACCAAGCAGGGTACCAGGATAGCAATATATGTGAGGACACCAAGCAAGGTACCAGGATAGCAATATATGCGAGGACACCAAGCAAGGTACCAGGATAGCAATATATGCTAGGACACCAAGCAGGGCACCAGGATAGCAATATATGCTAGGACACCAAGCAGGGTACCAGGATAGCAATATAGGCTAGGACACCAAGCAGGGCACCAGGATAGCAATATAAGCTAGGACACCAAGCAGGGTACCAGGATAGCAATATAAGCTAGGACACCAAGCAGGGTACCAGGATAGCAATATATGCTAGGACACCAAGCAGGGTACCAGGATAGCAATATATGCTAGGACACCAAGCAGGGATAGCAATATATGCTAGGACACCAAGCAGGGCACCAGGATAGCAATATATGCTAGGACACCAAGCAGGGTACCAGGATAGCAATATATGCTAGGACACCAGTATAGCAATTTATGCTAGGACACCAAGCAGGGTACCAAGATAGCAATATATGCTAGGACACCAGGGATAGCAATTTATGCTAGGACACCAAGCAGGGCACCAGGATAGCAATATATGCTAGGACACCAAGCAGGGCACCAGGATAGCAATATATGCTAGGACACCAAGCAGGGCACCAGGATAGCAATATATGCTAGGACACCAAGCAGGGCACCAGGATAGCAATATATGCTAGGACACCAAGCAGGGTACCAGGATAGCAATATATGCTAGGACACCAAGCAGGGTACCAGGATAGCAATATAAGCTAGGACACCAAGCAGGGTACCAGGATAGCAATATATGCTAGGACACCAAGCAGGGTACCAGGATAGCAATATATGCTAGGACACCAAGCAGGGTACCAGGATAGCAATATATGCTAGGACACCAAGCAGGGCACCAGGATAGCAATATATGCTAGGACACCAAGCAGGGTACCAGGATAGCAATATAAGCTAGGACACCAAGCAGGGTACCAGGATAGCAATATATGCTAGGACACCAAGCAGGGTACCAGGATAGCAATATATGCTAGGACACCAAGCAGGGTACCAGGATAGCAATATATGCTAGGACACCAAGCAGGGTACCAGGATAGCAATATATGCTAGGACACCAAGCAGGGTACCAGGATAGCAATATATGCTAGGACACCAAGCAGGGCACCAGGATAGCAATATATGCTAGGACACCAAGCAGGGTACCAGGATAGCAATATGTGCTAGGACACCAAGCAGGGTACCAGGATAGCAATTTATGCTAGGACACCAAGCAGGGTACCAAGATAGCAATATATGCTAGGACACCAAGCAGGGTACCAGGATAGCAATATGTCCTAGGACACCAAGCAGGGTACCAAGATAGCAATTTATGAGGACACCAAGCAGGGTACCAGGATAGCAATATGTGCTAGGACACCAAGCAGGGTACCAGGATAGCAATATACGCACGCTAGGACACCAAGCAGCATACCAGGATAGCAATATGTCCTAGGACACCAAGCAGGGTACCAGGATAATAGTACAATCAGTGGTGACAGTAAGCAGACTATCAGGCATGCAGCTTAATCTATGCATGACATAAATCAATGTTTGGTTTCAGAAAATAAACATAATATAGGACCTTATAATCACCAGTTATTATCATGTCCTGGTAAATCAGTAATCACCAGTTATTATTTTGCCTGGTAAATTCAGTAATCACCAGTTATTATTTTGCCTGGTAAATCAGTAATCACCAGTTATTATCTTGCCTGGTAAATCAGTAATCACCAGTTATTATCTTGCCTGGTAAATCAGTAATCACCAGTTATTATCTTGCCTGGTAAATCAGTAATCACCAGTTATTATCTTGCCTGGTAAATCAGTAATCACCGGTTATTATCTTGGTTGGTAAATCAGTAATCACCAGTTATTATCTTGCCTGGTAAATCAGTAATCACCAGTTATTATCATGACTGGTAAATCAGTAATCACCAGTTAGTATCTTGGTTGGTAAATCAGTAATCACCAGTTATTATCTTGCCTGGTAAATCAGTAATCACCAGTTATTATTTTGCCTGGTAAATCAGTAATCACCCGTTATTATCATGCCTGGTAAATCAGTAATCACCAGTTATTATCTTGCCTGGTAAATCAGTAATCACCAGTTATTATCTTGGTTGGTAAATCAGTAATCACCAGTTATTATTTTGCCTGGTAAATCAGTAATCACCAGTTATTATCTTGGTTGGTAAATCAGTAATCACCAGTTATTATCTTGGTTGGTAAATCAGTAATCACCAGTTATTATCTTGCCTGGTAAATCAGTAATCACCAGTTATTATTTTGCCTGGTAAATCAGTAATCACCAGTTATTATCATGCATGGTAAATCAGTAATCACCAGTTATTATCTTGCCTGGTAAATCAGTAATCACCAGTTATTATCTTGGTTGGTAAATCAGTAATCACCAGTTATTATTTTGCCTGGTAAATCAGTAATCACCAGTTATTATCTTGCCTGGTAAATCAGTAATCACCAGTTATTATCTTGCCTGGTCAATCAGTAATCACCAGTTAGTATCATGCCTGGTAAATCAGTAATCACCGGTTATTATCTTGGTTGGTAAATCAGTAATCACCAGTTATTATCTTGCCTGGTAAATCAGTAATCACCAGTTAGTTTATACAAATTTATTTTAGCTCGATTGCGAAACAAGTTCTTACAACTTATATTAATCACTCTCGAGACCTCATTCCTGATGGATTCATCGCCACGAGGGAGAGAGAAGAGACAACGTGGAATTTAAATGCCTTGCCTAAGGGCACAATCGTAACGGCGCCAGCGGGGCTCGAACTACGGACCTTTCGCACCTGAAGCAAACGCGCATCCACTGCGCTATCACGACCAGTTATTACACTACCTAGTAAATCAGAGGTTACGTTTATGGACACATACATGCAATGCCATTCAGCTTTTCATCTTCAGTTTTTAATACACACTCATCAGAATTAATGCAACGTTTCCAAAATCCAGCATTAACTTTAGAACGTTTACATTTTCATACTCCTGAATTCGATACGTTTGCTGCAGCATAAATGATCCTATTTTAACACCTGTGTTTTGGTAATTGCTTAATCGGTTTTATATCTGATTGATGTAGCACTGGAAAACTCGTGTCGACTCTCTGTCAATTTAGTCACAAATGGGCACTGATGAAATCATGTGCTATTTGATCGTATGTTTGCTATCTATTTTTATGATCTTAATAAATATTGTCCATTTTAGTAATTGCAAACAAATGACATTAAAATAGGCTCAATTTCCATCGAAACTGAAAATATCTTTTATAATAATGAACATTACATATTTTTAAAAAAAAATGATGTTCTGTAAAAAATGTTTGTTTAATCCATATATACTTATATTAGCTTTACCAATTAAGTTATTGATTTACTAGGTTAATATTCTTTATGGCTAACAAGCACATTTGTCTTACACATAACGTCGTTATGTTTTTAATATTTTTCAGCATTTATCTAAGAAACAAATTTATTATAAATATGCATACTATTATAAATATGCATACTATTATCAGGGATTCAAATTTGTATAGACGTTACCATTATTTTATGTTTATATATAGTCGGTTCAAAGCTCACTCAGAGCTTGCGTTGTATTGTTGCTATCTTGCCGACTCAAAATAAAATTGATCTTATCTTATAAAGGCTAGTATGAATCTATCTGAAATCAGTGAAATGTAATATAGATGCACTATTATGAAGATAAATGTAATATAGATGCACTATTATGAAGATAATATAGATGCACTATTATGAAGATAAATGTAATATAGATGCACTATTATGAAGGTAATATAGATGCACTATTATGAAGGTAATATAGATGCACTATTATGAAGGTAATATAGATGCACTATTATGAAGGTAATATAGATGCACTATTATGAAGGTAATATAGATGCACTATTATGAATGTAATATAGATGCACTATTATGAAGGTAATATGGATGCACTATTATGAATGTAATATAGATGCACTATTATGAAGGTAATATGGATGCACTATTATGAATGTAATATATATGCACTATTATGAAGGTAATATGGATGCACTATTATGAAGGTAATATAGATGCACTATTATGAAGGTAATATAGATGCACTATTATGAAGGTAATATAGATGCACTATTATGAAGGTAATATAGATGCACTATTATGAAGGTAATATAGATGCACTATTATGAAGGTAAAGGTAATATAGATGCACTATTATGAAGGTAATATAGATGCACTATTATGAATGTAATATAGATGCACTATTATGAAGGTAATATAGATGCACTATTATGAAGGTAATATAGATGCACTATTATGAAGGTAAAGGTAATATAGATGCACTATTATGAAGGTAATATAGATGCACTATTATGAATGTAATATAGATGCACTATTATGAAGGTAATATAGATGCACTATTATGAAGGTAATATAGATGCACTATTATGAAGGTAATATAGATGCACTATTATGAAGGTAATATAGATGCACTATTATGAAGGTAATATAGATGCACTATTATGAAGGTAATATAGATGCACTATTATGAAGGTAATATAGATGCACTATTATGAAGGTAATATAGATGCACTATTATGAAGGTAATATAGATGCACTATTATGAAGGTAATATAGATGCACTATTATGAAGGTAATATAGATGCACTATTATGAATGTAATATAGATGCACTATTATGAAGGTAATATAGATGCACTATTATGAATGTAATATAGATGCACTATTATGAATGTAATATAGATGCACTATTATGAAAAAGGTAATATAGATGCACTATTATGAATGTAATATAGATGCACTATTATGAAAAAGGTAATATAGATGCACTATTATGAAGGTAATATAGATGCACTATTATGAAATATAGATGCACTATTATGAATGTAATATAGATGCACTATTATGAAGGTAAAGGTAATATAGATGCACTATTATGAAGGTAATATAGATGCACTATTATGAATGTAATATAGATGCACTATTATGAATGTAATATAGATGCACTATTATGAAGTAAAGGTAATATAGATGCACTATTATGAATGTAATATAGATGCACTATTATGAAGGTAAAGGTAATATAGATGCACTATTATGAAGGTAATATAGATGCACTATTATGAAGGTAATATAGATGCACTATTATGAAGGTAATATAGATGCACTATTATGAAGGTAATATAGATGCACTATTATGAAGGTAATATAGATGCACTATTATGAAGGTAATATGGATGCACTATTATGAATGTAATATATATGCACTATTATGAATGTAATATAGATGCACTATTATGAATGTAATATAGATGCACTATTATGAAGGTAACGGTAATATAGATGCACTATTATGAATGTAATATAGATGCACTATTATGAAGGTAAAGGTAATATAGATGCACTATTATGAAGGTAATATAGATGCACTATTATGAAGGTAATATAGATGCACTATTATGAAGGTAATATAGATGCACTATTATGAAGGTAATATAGATGCACTATTATGAAGGTAATATAGATGCACTATTATGATAACAGTACAGGATTTAGGCTAAGTATTCAACACAGAAATTAGGCTAAGTATTCAAAATAAAAATAAATTCACCTAGTTTATATAACAAGAGTTTTAAACTTTGTAGAAGTGTGTTTGACTTATGGCCAAGAATTTACATTTATAACCAAAGATCTATTAACAACAAGCCTACAGTAGATTGATCTACACTCTTCACTTGTGGTGAATCTCTTTATGTTGCAATAAAATCTGTCTTCAAAGATGACTATTAAATAAGTGTGTCTGCAATTTTTATGCACATAAAACATTTACTACTGTGCTTATCAAAGAATGAGGCTTCTCACATACATTTCCTTTGGCATGATATGGGAAATAGATCTAAGCTTTCTAGGACAGATTATACAATCTTACTGCAACAGTGTATAATAAAAAGACAAAGGATTTCATCACTTTTGGATGAAAGAACATTTAAAATACCTATTTACATTTTATATGATGAGTGGGTGTGCATTTTCTAGGGGGGAGGGGGTGCATTTTCTAGGGAGGAGGGGGTGTATTTTCTAGGGGGAGAGTGCATTTTCTAGGGGGGGAGTGCATATTCTAGGGGGATGGTGCATTTTTTAGGGGGAGAGTGAATTTTCTAGGGGAAGGGGCATTTTCTAGGGACAGAGTGCATTTTCTAGGGGAAGGGTGCATTTTAGTTGAGGAGGGACATTTTATAGGATGTGGGGATCGTGCAACTTGGGGTAAAAACAAAACTACAATGGGGTTGGTATGAACATTAGACCAATTAATATTTGCTGTTCAATGATTGGTACCCTTTCAACACCACATACCTCTAAATAGGCTTACAAAAAGTGTACATCTCATCAGGATTTGCAAAAACAGTAATATTACTATTTTTAGACAAAATTACCCATTTTGATAAATGAACCGGTCCAAATGTAATTTTCTTATTAATATTTTGGTCTAAAAATATCATGTCCATGTCAGTTACTTGGTGTTGAATGGGTTAATGATATCTATAATGATATCGACCATGAAATTGTTCATTTTAATTGCCGTACCAGTATTTTATGAAAACTCTTTCAGGCTCCAGCAGTTAACCAGTACTTGGTGCACAAACCTCCGTAAAAAAATGCTAACTTTTTCACATAAATGAAACACGGCCCGAGAATCACCGACCTATTAATAATACTACGAGAAATGCCATGTACATTAGTAACGTTCTGCATGTACATTAGTAACGTTCTGCATGTACATTAGAATCGTTCTGCATGTACATTGTTCTGCATGTACATTAGTAACGTTCTGGTTCTGCATGTACATTAGTATAGTTCTGCATGTACATTAGTAACGTTCTGGTTCTGCATGTACATTAGTATAGTTCTGCATGTACATTAGTAACGTTCTGGTTCTGCATGTACATTAGTATAGTTCTGCATGTACATTAGTAACGTTCTGGTTCTGCATGTACATTAGTATAGTTCTGCATGTACATTAGTAACGTTCTGGTTCTGCATGTACATTAGTATAGTTCTGCATGTACATTAGTAACGTTCTGGTTCTGCATGTACATTAGTATAGTTCTGCATGTACATTAGTAACGTTCTGGTTCTGCATGTACATTAGTATAGTTCTGCATGTACATTAGTAACGTTCTGGTTCTGCATGTACATTAGTATAGTTCTGCATGTACATTAGTAACGTTCTGGTTCTGCATGTACATTAGTATAGTTCTGCATGTACATTAGTAACGTTCTGGTTCTGCATGTACATTAGTATAGTTCTGCATGTACATTAGTATCGTTCTGCATGTACATTAGTATCGTTCTGGTTCTGCATGTACATTAGTATAGTTCTGCATGTACATTAGTATCATTCTGGTTCTGCATGTACATTAGTATCGTTCTGGTTCTGCATGTACATTAGTATAGTTCTGCATGTACATTAGTATCATTCTGGTTCTGCATGTACATTAGTATCGTTACATTAGTATCGTTCTGCATGTACATTAGTATCGTTCTGCATGTACATTAGTATCGTTCTGGTTCTGCATGTACATTAGTATCATTTACACGTAAATGTTCGAGTTGTGAGTGAGCAAGTATTTGGTTTAACGGCGCTAGAGCACAGTTCAGGCCATATCGCGCCTGGGAAGTATAGTGTATACAAGATAGTTAAAATATATATGTAGATAACATACATGTATGTAGTAAAATTGTAAAGACGAATGGTCATGTTTAAGTTGTGATAGCAGACTTACCTTTGAGAATTATATGAGAAGATAATAATCTCGAGACAGCAGGCCAACAGGGACCTGTGAAACAAGTCGTGTTCTAACAGACCCTGCAATGGAGGAAATATTAGTTGATTAAAAGATAGGTGAATTATGCGTCAATACGGATCCAACAGGAATAATCATGTCTGTCTACATAACTCTCAGCAGTATTCAATCTATGCAACACTATACATTTTGGGTTAAGACGACCCCCCCACTTTGGTCCAGAAATATGTGGGCTTTGGCATATACTCGCCTATAAGACGACACCCCCGCCCACTTTGGTCCAGAAATATGTGGGCTTTGGCATATACTCGCCTATAAGACGACACCCCCGCCCACTTTGGTCCAGAAATATGTGGGCTTTGGCATATACTCGCCTATAAGACGACCCCCCACCACTTTGGTCCAGAAATATGTGGGCTTTGGCATATACTCGCCTATAAGACGACCCCCCCCCCACTTTGGTCCAGAAATATGTGGGCTTTGGCATATACTCACATATAAGACGACCCCCCCCCCACTTTGGTCCAGAAATATGTGGGCTTTGGCATATACTCACATATAAGACGACCCCCCCACTTTGGTCCAGAAATATGTGGGCTTTGGCATATACTCACATATAAGACGACCCCCCCACTTTGGTCCAGAAATATGTGGGCTTTGGCATATACTCACATATAAGACGACCCCCCCACCTTTGGTCCAGAAATATGTGGGCTTTGGCATATACTCACATATAAGACGACCCCCCCACACTTTGGTCCAGAAATATGTGGGCTTTGGCATATACTCATATATAAGACGAGCCCCCCACTTTGGTCCAGAAATATGTGGGCTTTGGCATATACTCGCCTATAAGACCCCCCCCCCACACGTTGGTCCAGAAATATGTGGGCTTTGGCATATACTCGCCTATAAGACGACCCCCACACTTTGGTCCAGAAATATGTGTGCTTTGGCATATACTCGCCTATAAGACGACCCCCGCCCACTTTGGTCCAGAAATATGTGGGCTTTGGCATATACTCGCCTATAAGACGACCCCCACACTTTGGTCCAGAAATATGTGTGCTTTGGCATATACTCGCCTATAAGACGACCCCCGCCTACTTTGGTCCAGAAATATGTGGGCTTTGGCATATACTCGCATATAAGACGGATTGATCAAATGGACAAAAGACCATGTTTAAATTGCATGTTTGACCAGTGCGAGTTGATGAAATTGTCAAGAGTGATTTATTTTCTAAAACTTAACTATGGATACCATATATTTACTTAAAATAATTTTGTTATTACAGGTTTTACGCCTGCACCTTCCCTGGGCAGGCTCCAGCGGCTAACAAGTATTTGGTGCACCAACATCCGTTAGAAATTTGTCAACATTTTCCTAATAAATGAGACACGGTCTGAGCGGGGCCTGAACCAGTGACCATCAGTGATGATAGGTTACAGTGGTATACAAGTCAGCGACCGTAACCACGCGACAATGGAGGTGGTCTGCTACTACAGTATAAGACTTACTGAGACGTTGCTTTTATGATCGTTACAATTCCCCGCTCGTTTTCGTTCGCCCTGCAATATGCTCTCCAGCGCCTTATAATACAAACTTTCTCCGAGCTGCAGTCGCCGCTTGGCAAAATCCAACTGGCTTCCTGGGTGGTTATCTGATGCCTAAATGAATAGGAAAAGTTTGCAATAAGCTTCATTTACAGTCTTGGTACAAGCTCAAATGTCCAGTTCTATATAATGGAAGAAGCAGACGGGACCCCAAAGCTTCATTTACAGTCCTGGTACAAGCTCAAATGTCCAGTTCTATATAATGGAAGAAGCAGACGGACCCCAAAGCTTCATTTACAGTCTGGTACAAGCTCAAAGTCCAGTTCTATATAATGGAAGAAGCAGACGGACCCCAAAGCTTCATTTACAGTCTTGGTACAAGCTCAAATGTCCAGTTCTATATAATGGAAGAAGCAGACGGGACCCCAACGCTTCATTTACAGTCTTGGTACAAGCTCAAATGTCCAGTTCTATTTAATGGAAGAAGCAGACGGCACTCAAAGCTTCATTTACAGTCTTGGTACAAGCTCAAATGTCCAGTTCTATATAATGGAAGAAGCAGACGGCACTCAAAGCTTCATTTACAGTCTTGGTACAAGCTCAAATGTCCAGTTCTATATAATGGAAGAAGCAGACGGCACACCAAAGCTTCATTTACAGTCTTGGTACAAGCTCAAATGTCCAGTTCTATCTAACGGAAGAAGCAGACGCATAGTTTTAAGACTAGTACTTAACTAATGTAAAGATCTTGGGTATACAGAATTTCAAACCAAACCCATATAATAGTCATGTCATGTATCCTAACTATTTGCATGCTGCGTAAAATAAAGGCTATAAATAGATCAAATAATTGTAGGAGATAATTCATTAATGCGTTTTCCTTATGTAACTGAAAACTCAAAACTTATATATGAAGTGTGCCTGTGAGGCTAGTTTCTATCTTGTAATTTAGTAACTTGCACATTTCAGTATTTGGTAATTTACCAACATTTTTTAATTTCCACTCACCTGACGTTTTACGATAGCGTTTACGGTCATGTAAACCTTTGATGACGTAATGACAATTGTATGATTTGCGTGAGCAATACGGTATCCAAATAACATTTTTATCTCGAGAATTTGGGCCTACCAAGATCACAAGAAGCAATTATACAACAGTTACTTTAATATGTACAAATAGGTTTTAATAATATTTTAATAAGTCACATTTGGGCATCATTCTGAAAGCTTTGTATTAATTTTATGTAGTCAAACCTGTGTTAGTGGTCACCTCTATTAAGAAGAGCCAACCTGCATTAAGCAGCCAGTTGTCAAGATTACCAATATGTTACTTTGTTATACATTTGACATCTATTAAGCAGCCACCTTCTGGTGGGTGATTAAGACAGGTTTGACTGTATAGGCAAGGTATCGTGCCAGCAGTAAGAAATGTTCACAGTCTATTATGATGCCAGCATCATACTCTTGCTACTGTGAACATGCACTCACCTGTACATAGTTATTACAGAAGATTTCTCCCATATCCCGAACCCTCTGCGTAATTGTATCCATCAACGCCTCGCCTCCCTGGTCCCTACAAAACACAAACAATACATACATAGATTGGTACTCGAAACATGTGACCTACCATCCATGCTTTCATGGCATGCCAAGTTAACATTCTATAATTACCCTTTCACAATGGTCCATCATGTTGGCGACTCAAATAGTAGTTTCACATAACCAATATATCAGTATACATATTCTACACTCTGTACAATATATCAGTGTGCATATTCTACACTCTGTACAATATATCAGTGTGCATATTCTACACTCCGTACAATATATCAGTATACATATTCTACACTCTGTACAATATATCAGTGTGCATATTCTACACTCCGTACAATATATCAGTGTACATATTCTACACTCTGTACAATATATCAGTGTGCATATTCTACACTCCGTACAATATATCAGTGTGCGTATTCTACACTCCGTACAATATATCAGTGTGCGTATTCTACACTCTGTACAATATATCAGTGTGCATATTCTACACTCTGTACAATATATCGGTGTGCATATTCTACACTCTGTACAATATATCAGTGTGCATATTCTACACTCCGTACAATATATCAGTATACATATTCTACACTCTGTACAATATATCAGTGTGCATATTCTACACTCTGTACAATATATCAGTGTGCATATTCTACACTCTGTACGCATATTCTACACTCTGTACACTATATCAGTGTGCATATTGTTTAATATCCCTACAAGCTTCTCCTCTTACAAAAAATCAAACAGGATAATAGAATGAAAATGAAACCTCAGTCCAGCTGCTCTTCCTCACTTAACGTTTTTGGTATAAAAAAGAAACCTTTTTCATATACACTATATAGAGGACACCTGATGGAGTGAACAAACAGCTCTATTGTATACATTAAACTTCTCCCTAGTTTAACAGTCTAGCTCACACCCATCTGATATACAATTTCTCCCAATTGCCACCTAGCTCACGCCCATCTGATATACAATTTCTCCCAATTGCCACCTAGCTCACGCCCATCTGGTATACAATTTCTCCCAATTGCCACATAGCTCACGCCCTGCAATCCTTACCCATGCCAAATTCAAAGACAGCAATGAAGACAAGACCATTTAGTGACACGGAGAAGTGTAGAGTAGACACCCGTTCAAGTATACGGTAATTATCTAGAAACTGCAAAGCTGTTCGAACTTATCAACTGTATTATTAAACCAACAATTCACCTAAAAACTATTAACCTGTAGTCATTTATTCATGAATATACCAGCCACTTACTACAAAACCTCCACAAACTGTTTCAAGTACCACAATTTCATGCTAAATCGCTATTTAATCTCTATTCATGGGGAGAGAAAAAGTTGCAATTTGGGGTCAAAATGTCAACTGGTATGTCAAGTGGATGGATAAGACTAACCGGTACAGGCAAGATGTGTCACAACTTGATGGGTAATTGATGCATTGATACCTAGTATCTTTTCCTCCAAACATTCCACAGCATTGGCTTATATCAACTATAGTCATACAATAAAATGTAATCTCGGGTCTCTGTCCTGCAGGTGTCAGTTTTTTTTTTGGAAATAAAGTGACCAAGCAGAGAAAGAGTGGAATAGTTAATGACTTTAACCCACGACCTCCCAAACACTAGTCGAACAGCTCTCTACCAACTGAGCTAGCCGGGCCGATGTTCTACCCACGCCGAAATACACTACACTCTTCCCGCTTTTATTCTTTAGGAGGCGCACTAAAGTTCCTGGAGCCGTAGCCCTACTCATTTGCCCGTACCAAACCAGATATCCTCATCGCCATTAAAGTGACCAAGCTAATGCAATTAAGTCGTGAAGATATAAAATTATACAAAACTCCTATTGTTTCATATTCAATCTTAGTTCAATCTATCAATTGTATCAATGAAAGTAGTACCCCCATTCTGTATACTCTATATTCAAATCAGTATGAGCCATCGTAACTGTCAAAACTGACAATTCCCCGCATTTCCAGACTTCAAAAGGTTGAACCTTCCCAGAACAACAACCTCTCTACAACAACCAATCTCGATGTATCCGGCTGGTGTTTGCTCTGGAGAGGTTTGACTGTAGTACTACCATACTAACAGCAAGGAATACATCAACAGAAAATAGCTCATACCCTTGACTATTACATGATACTATATTTTAGAAATCTCCCCCCCCCCCCCTCCAGCCTTCCTATAAATGTCTTAAAATGTGTCACACCCTAGAACCACTGGGATTAGAACCATTATCATCCCAATGTATTTCAAAACAAATATAGGGCTTAAAAAGGGCAGGGTGGGTCAGAAAAGGGGCAGGGTGCAGTGCGAGAGTGGGTATTGTGGGGTTAGCCCCCAGAACATTTTTGCTAAATTACAGTGATTGATCAAAGAGGCAGTAAGGCATATTGGTGAAAAGGGAGGACGAGTTCTAAGTTACATATGTCTGCCCATCCAAAGTTCTAAGTTACATATGTCTGCCCATCCAAAGTTCTAAGTTACATATGTCTGCCCATCCAAAGTTCTAAGTTACATATGTCTGCCCATCCAAAGTTCTAAGTTACATATGTCTGCCCATCCAAAGTTCTAAGTTACATATGTCTGCCCACATGGAGTTCTAAGTTACATATGTCTGCCCATCCAAAGTTCTAAGTTACATATGTCTGCCCACCCGAAGTTCTAAGTTACATATGTCTGCCCACCCGAAGTTCTAAGTTACATATGTCTGCCCGCCCGAAGTTTTAAGTTACATATGTCTGCCCACCCGAAGTTCTAAGTTACATATGTCTGCCCGCCCGAAGTTCTAAGTTACATATGTCTGTCCATCCAAAGTTCTAAGTTACATATGTCTGCCCATCCAAAGTTCTAAGTTACATATGTCTGCCCATCCAAAGTTCTAAGATACACATGTCTGCCCACCCGAAGTTCTAAGTTACATATGTCTGCCCGCCCGAAGTTCTAAGTTACATATGTCTGTCCATCCAAAGTTCTAAGTTACATATGTCGCCCGCCCGAAGTTCTAAGTTACATATGTCTGCCGCCCGAAGTTCTAAGTTACATATGTCTGTCCATCCAAAGTTCTAAGTTACATATGTCGCCCGCCCGAAGTTCTAAGTTACATGTCTGCCCGCCCGAAGTTCTAAGATACATATGTCTGCCCATCCAAAGTTCTAAGTTACATATATCGCCCGCCCGAAGTTCTAAGTTACATGTCTGCCCGCCCGAAGTTCTAAGTTACATATGTCTGCCCGCCCGAAGTTCTAAGTTACATATGTCTGCCCATCCAAAGTTCTAAGTTACATATGTCTGCTCGGCCGAAGTTCTAGGTTACATACGTCTGCCCATCCAAAGTTCTAAGTTACATACGTCTGCCCATCCAAAGTTCTAAGTTACATATGTCTGCCCGGCCGAAGTTCTAAGTTACATATGTCTGCCCATCCAAAGTTCTAAGTTACATATGTCTGCCCGGCCGAAGTTCTAAGTTACATACGTCTGCCCATCCAAAGTTCTAAGTTACATATGTCTGCCCGGCCGAAGTTCTAAGTTACATATGTCTGCCCGCCCGAAGTTCTAAGTTACATATGTCTGCCCATCCAAAGTTCTAAGTTACATATGTCTGCCCATCCAAAGTTCTAAGTTACATACGTCTGCCCATCCAAAGTTCTAAGTTACATATGTCTGCCCGCCCGAAGTTCTAAGTTACATATGTCTGCCCATCCAAAGTTCTAAGTTACATACGTCTGCCCATCCAAAGTTCTAAGTTACATATGTCTGCTCGGCCGAAGTTCTAGGTTACATACGTCTGTCCATCCAAAGTTCTAAGTTACATATGTCTGCCCGCCCGAAGTTCTAAGTTACATACGTCTGCCCATCCAAAGTTCTAAGTTACATATGTCGCCCGCCCGAAGTTCTAAGTTACATATGTCTGCCCACCTGAAGGCACCCGTTGAAGGTTTTATATAATTTTTAAAAGCCCTAAAAAATGATGAAAATTTAATTACTAACAAAATTATCTAATATTCAGTACAACTGATTATAAGAGCAAAAAAAAACAACAGATAAATAAAGATAAATAAATCATCTGATCAGTACGACCTGCAATAAATATTTACATTAGAAATCAATGAAAATTGATTTTCACAACAAGCCATGAAATACAACATACAAAGTGTTTATTTAATACATGATTGGCTCTGTAATGATAAGGTCTGCAGGGACTCGACAATTGTTTAATCTTTTCATCAATTAAATGGCAGAATTATATGCTCGATGATTTTAAAAGTAATCTTCCTGTTCAAAATAACGGGCACGTTATTTAACAAGGTCCTTAACCTGTATCCTGCCAATCAGAACAAAATTAGCTGTTGAAAACAGCATAGTCACATAATGTTCCGTCTGATCAGGCTCTATGCTATTTGCTATTCGGATAGTGGAGCTATTTGTCTTAATAGCCAACAACATGGATCCTAATCAGACGTAGCGTCAAATTTATTCGGCAGGTTAATAGTTGAAAGTTAATAGTTAAATGTTTATATAATTGTACGCATTACAAACAAGTATCACCAAAGTGTTTCAGTAAACACGTCGATCCCTTTTTTAACATTTATAATGTACTTGATAAATATATAATCTTATTTTGACAAGGACGGGTTTTTCCCCATTCGGTTCTTCCCCCTCCCTAGCCATTCATCCCCCTCCCTAGCCATTCATCCCTCTCCTTAGTCATTAATCCCCCTTCCTTAGCCATTCATCCCTCTCCTTAGTCATTAATCCCCCTTAGCCATTCATCCCCCTCCTTAGCCATTCATCCCCCTCCTTAGTCGTTCATCCCCCTCCTTAGCCGTTCATCCCCTCCTTAGCCGTTCATCCCCCTCCTTAGCCATTCATCCCCCTCCTTAGCCATTCATCCCCCTTCTTAGCCATTCATCCCCCTCCTTAGCCGTTCATCCCCTCAGCCGTTCATCCCCCTCAGCCGTTCATCCCCCTCAGCCGTTCATCCCCCTCTAGCAGTTCATCCCCCTCCTTAGCAGTTCATCCCCCTCCTTAGCCATTCATCCCCCTCCTTAGCCATTCATCCCCCTCCTTAGCCATTCATCCCCCTCCTTAGCCATTCATCCCCTTCCTTAGCAGTTCATCCCCCTCCTTAGCCATTCATCCCCCTCCTTAGCCATTCATCCCCTCCTTAGTCGTTCATCCCCTTCCTTAGCAGTTCATCCCCCTCCTTAGCCATTCATCCCCCTCCTTAGCCATTCATCCCCCTCCTTAGCAGTTCATCCCCTTCCTTAGCAGTTCATCCCCCTCCTTAGCCATTCATCCCCTTCCTTAGCAGTTCATCCCCCTCCTTAGCCATTCATCCCCCTCCTTAGCCATTCATCCCCTTCCTTAGCAGTTCATCCCCTTCCTTAGCCATTCATCCCCCTCCTTAGCCGTTCATCCCCTTCCTTAGCAGTTCATCCCCCTCCTTAGCCATTCATCCCCCTCCTTAGTCGTTCATCCCCTTCCTTAGCAGTTCATCCCCCTCCTTAGCCATTCATCCCCCTCCTTAGCCATTCATCCCCTTCCTTAGCAGTTCATCCCCTTCCTTAGCAGTTCATCCCCTCCTTAGCCATTCATCCCCTTCCTTAGCAGTTCATCCCCCTCCTTAGCCATTCATCCCCCTCCTTAGCCATTCATCCCCCTCCTTAGCCATTCATCCCCTTCCTTAACCATTCATCCCCCTCCTTAGCCGTTCATCCCCTTCTTTAGCAGTTCATCCCCCTCCTTAGCCATTCATCCCCTTCCTTAGCAGTTCATCCCCTTCCTTAGCAGTTCATCCCCCTCCTTAGCCATTCATCCCCCTCCTTAGCAGTTCATCCCCCTCCTTAGCCATTCATCCCCCTCCTTAGTAGGGGTGACTATTGGGGTCAATTTTACTATTGCGATAGTATTGCGATAGTTAAAATACTATTGCGATAGTATTGCGATAGTTGTAGGACTATTGCAATAGTATTGTGTAAATACATATTAATTTTAAAAATATTCTGTTTCGCATGGAATACACAAGTTCTGTGTATTTATTTATTAGCATGCAATTTTTTCTTTATTATCATGACATCGAACACACTGCACTAATTTACTTGTCCGTAGTGAAAAGTTGAAAACCCACTTGCCCGTATATCCGAACTTTATATGTTTAAATAATATAAACCAACCTTATTTAAAAATCGATACACAGTCCCGCTAAGTTACATGATTGTTTACCTGTCATCTTCAATAATAAGGCTGCGTCACGTACCCGTTCCCGTATATCGATTTAGCGACCGCGTAGTATACTTGTAACTGACGCATGCGCTATAGCACTTTAAATTACCCATACCCGGGATTATGGGGGTCACATCGCCTACTTTGCTCACTATTCAGTACCAAAGAAGCCATTTTCGACAGTAGTTATTCTTATTGACAGCTGGCTTGTTTTGAGCGGAAAATACATTACATACCCACCTAATTTTACACAGTTTTTATGTGACGGGCGATAACTCTTGACATTTCCGGTTCTTATTCAGGTTATTGTCGGCTGGAAATGTTGTCCGCCACCGTTGTCGGCTGGCTTGTGTTTATTGCGGAAGTTCCGCAGGAAAATAAACAAGAACATTTGCCGATGCTTTCTCATTAAAATACGATTTAAATGCCATGGGAACATAAAGTAAATGCACTCGCCGGTATTTTTACTTGTCCACGGACAAGTTACATTCGAAAATCTACTTGCCCGGCGTAACAAATGACCGATTTCGCCATCCCTGACAACTATCGAAACTATTGCGATAGTACTGCCGCAATAGTCAATACTATCGATGGTCATATTTACCATCGATGGTTGACTATCGTGACGCTGTCTATTGCGATGCATCGATATTTCGATGCATCGTTACACCCCTACTCCTTAGCCATTCATCCCCTTCCTTAGCAGTTCATCCCCTTCCTTAGCAGTTCATCCCCTTCCTTAGCAGTTCATCCGTAACACAGAACATATGGTTTATTAGACATCAGACTAGCACATACCTACACAAAACAAATCAATGTGATTTGAAACCCATTTGCTAATACAAAATTGTACCATCTCCAAAGGGAGACAAGACAGACAGAGCACAATTCATTATAGACAGAATATAACTACTCGTTATCTAATTTTCGACTCCAGAGGAAAACAAACATAAACGTTTGCATCCCGAGGAGGGCGAGGCCGAAAATTCGATAATGAGTACAGTTACATTTGAGCATGCTAGCCGAGCGATCGGCTATATAATGCATCAACTATTGTGATATTTTTTGTTTCGTTTTAGTCCTTCACACAAAATGCATATTAAATTCTTCTGTGGAATCTCCAACTGTGTTTTGCTTTGAAGTGACTTCATTCTTAAATGGGATATATTAACACTGATTTGGAACCAAATATTACCCACATGCCCCCCCCCCCAGCAACTTATTGGTCTGCAATAAACACATAGTGCCATTATTGATAGCCTTGTACGACATTGTAGATCGTAATCAAACATTTGTATTGCAATTTATCGTGGTCTCAGAATCCGATATAGAAAAATAATACCTTCTTTCAATTCGCTTACCCGAGCTTTTTGAACAAGCTATAGCAAAAATTATTGACATCTGTATAATATCCTATTGCCCTCCATTTCTCACTTGTTCTTGGTACTCTATAACTGGACCAGAGAACTACAGGCTGATAAGAATAGTATGTCAATTTTAAATCTAGGAGTGTCTCTTTCATGCTCCCTAATGGAGAACTTGGCCCTACTATTGTCTGAATATTGCATTGAAATTGTGCCAGCATCATTATCAATGGCACACTAGATATTGTCACAGGTGGAAATCCATCATACATTGTAGAGATGCTCAGCGAACTCACTATCATCATGAATGGAGGCCCTTTATCATTCTCTGGTAGCATAATGTATATATAACCCATTCAACACCAAGTAACTGACATGGACTGGTGCATGACCCATTCAACACCAAGTAACTGACATGGACTGGTGTGTATGATATTAACCCATTCAACACCAAGTAACTGACATGGACTGGTGCATGACCCATTCAACACCAAGTAACTGACATGGACTGGTGCATGACCCATTCAACACCAAGTAACTGACATGGACTGGTGCATGATATTAACCCATTCAACACCAAGTAACTGACATGGACTGGTGCATGACCGTAACCCATTCAACACCAAGTAACTAACATGGACTGGTGCATGATATTAACCCATTTAACACCAAGTAACTAACATGGACTGGTGCATGATATTAACCCATTCAACACCAAGTAACTGACATGGACTGGTGCATGATATTAACCCATTCAACACCAAGTAACTGACATGGACTGGTGCACCTATTCAACACCAAGTAACTGACATGGACTGGTGCATGATATTAACCCATTCAACACCAAGTACCTGACATGGACTGGTGCATCCATTCAACACCAAGTAACTGACATGGACTGGTCCATGATATTAACCCATTCAACCCCAAGTACCTGACATGGACGGGTGTGCATTATATTAACCCATTCAACACCAAGTAACTGACATGGACTGGTGCATGATATTAACCCATTCAACACCAAGTACCTGACATGGACTGGTGTGCATGATATTAACCCATTCAACACCAAGTAACTGACATGGACTGGTGCATGATATTAACCCATTCAACACCAAGTAACTGACATGGACTGGTGCATATTTTTAGACCAATAAATTAATAAGAAAATTACATTTGGACAAGTTCATTTATCAACATGGGTAATTTTGTTTAAAAATAGTCATATTACTGGCAAAAAGTGTAGACTATGATGAGACGGTTTGTAATTCTCTATTGTGGAAAGGCACTACTGAACTGGTTAGCAATCATTCTCTATTGTGGAAATGCACCACTGAGCTTTAGTTTAATCATATTTTATTGCTTGTTTATATACAATACAATTACAAATATAAACATGATAAACATATAAGCAAAATAATACAACTGCAATGCTATGCTTATACTTGGAACACTAAGAATAAAATCTAGAAGCAAATGGGTTGGGCAAGTTTTACCGACATTAGTCTCCCCTACTGAGCTGGGTACTGGTCATTCTTTATTGTGGAAATACACTACTGAGCTGGGTACCAACCATTCTCTATTGTGGAAATGCACTACTGAGCTGGGTACCAATAATTCTCTATTGTGGAAATGCACTACTGAGCTGGGTACCAATCAGTCTATTGTGGAAATGCACTACTGAGCTGGGTACCAATCAGTCTCTATTGTGGAAATGCACTACTGAGCTGGGTACCAACCATTCTCTATTGTGGAAATGCACTACTGAGCTGGGTACCAATCATTCTCTATTGTGGAAATGCACTACTGAGCTGGGTACCAATCAGTCTCTATTGTGGAAATGCACTACTGAGCTGGGTACCAACCATTCTCTAATGTGAAAATACACTACTGAGCTGGGTACCAATCATTCTCTATTGTGGAAATGCACTACTGAGCTGGGTACCAATCATTCTCTATTGTGGAAATGCACTACTGAGCTGGGTACCAATCAGTCTCTATTGTGGAAATGCACCACTGAGCTGGGTACCAATCATTCTCTATTGTGGAAATGCACTACTGAGCTAGGTACCAATCAGTCTCTATTGTGGAAATGCGGCTCGAGAATGGCAGAAATGTTTGCATAAACGAAATGTACTTACGTAAGTATTTCATGTAGTGCATCGCTGGGTGCCGTCTTCCTTCCCGAGAGTAAATGTTGGAGGCGACTGACACTTTGTGTTGCCGTGGATACGGGAGTTATGGTGGGATCCTTCTCTTTCAGGTATCGCCGACCGGTCAATGGAGTGGATGGAGCCAGGCTACGTGTCTGATCAAAAGAAAGATGAACACATGGACTATTTGGATACGGCCATGTATATTGATCCTCACAAACACACCGGCTAAATCTCACATGTTTCGCTCTTTGAACTTTTCTGTTTTCTACACAGTGTCTAAAAATTGAATACACCATCATGTCTACATACAACAGTCATTGCAACTATTGCATATTTAACCACATTATAAAGCTGCACCACAACAAGCCACCACTAACCCACAAGACATTTCTCACCCAAACATCCGAAAAATCTACTCAAAACACAACAGAAATCCATTATTTGCCAGCAAAAGTCCAAACGATATCAAGTCATTGCACGTTGCCCGCCTATTCCATTCCGAACGCAAATTCCCAAACGGTCACATCCTGATTCCGGAATTCTCTGCATAGAATATGTCCATTACAAACCAATGCAAGAATCGGATTGTTCACACCGTAATTCCATCAATTACCAATTAGTTTAAACCTGTTGACAAGCAAGCATATTCCTGCCCAAGCATGTCCAATACACTTCTCACAAAAATATCAATTTCTTCACATTTAATTTTTTTTTGAAATCAACTAATTACAAAAAATCCAGTTTCCTCCCAAGATCATATGCCAGCAATCTATTCCTCTCCCAACTTTCCTAACGCGTATTTTGCCTCGACCACATCCTTTCCCGCCTTTTAATGATCAGCTGATCACCTTTAAAAACCAATACAACCTTCAACCTAATATACACCGTGTATATATATATATATATATATATATATAGCTGAACTTAAACCATAGTGTACTGTACCCGATACCACATTTGATTTTCTTTGTTCGTCTATTTTGCCAATATGCTGTACAAGCCCAAACTTGTATATATATATATATAATGCACACAGGATGCAGATATCTACATCGTGAGATTTTAGCTGCTGTTTTTTTTATATTGAACCAATCAAAACATTTTTTTTTTTGGTGCAGTCATTAAATTTTGTAAAAGTTAATTTCTCATCTTTTTTTTTTTGTTATTACATTTATTTTGGCAATATTGAATTTTTTAAGCATGTACATTATTATCTACTGTATTCACTTTCATGGGAGTGAGTATAAATGTCCATTAAATGACCGATAATATGTTATTATGTTATATTTCGGGTTTTATGCCTGCATCAGCACCATTTTGGGCTATATCGCCGGCAGGCAGTTTACCTAACAACACCTTTCCTGGGCAGGCTCCAGCGGTTAACCAGTACTTGGGTGCACCAACCTCCGTAAGAAACTCAACTTTTTTCATATAAATGAGACACGGCCTGAGCGGGGCTCGAACCCGTGACCATCAGTGATGATAGGTTACAGTGGTATAGTCAGCGACCGTAACCACTTGACCACGGAGGCGGACAAAAGAATGACCGATAATCATTTAATGTTCTTAATAGGGACAAATAAAAGGGTTTTTTCTGATGCAGCCAAGTATGTGCCACTCTGGGCATCCAACAATTTCACTGAGAAAAATCATTCATTGGAAAGCATAAAAAAGATATGTAGTTCTTTAACCCTTTCTCCAATAGGGATGCAGTTCTTGCAGTAAACTCAACTACCCCACTTTCATAGAGGATACTGGGAATAGAGGTTACTGGGAATAGGAATATAGGTTACTGGGAATAGAGGTTACTGGGAATAGGAATATAGGTTACTGGGAATAGAGGTTACTGGGAATAGGAATAGAGTTACTGGGAATAGGAATAGAGGTTACTGGGAATAGGAATATAGGTTACTGGGAATAGAGGTTACCAGGAATATAGAGGCTACCAGGAATAGAGGTTACCAGGAATATAGAGGCTACCAGAAATAGAGGTTACCAGGAATATAGAGGTTACTGGGAATAGAGGTTACCAGGAATATAGAGGTTACTGGGAATAGAGGTTACCAGGAATATAGAGGCTACCAGGAATAGAGGTTACCAGGAATATAGAGGTTACTGGGAATAGAGGTTACCAGGAATATAGAGGCTACCAGGAATAGAGGTTACCAGGAATATAGAGGCTACCAGGAATAGAGGTTACCAGGAATATAGAGGTTACTGGGAATAGAGGTTACCAGGAATATAGAGGCTACCAGGAATAGAGGTTACCAGGAATATAGAGGCTACCAGGAATAGAGGTTACCAGGAATATAGAGGTTACTGGGAATAGAGGTTACCAGGAATACGAGTTGCATACATTATGTTGCTATGATTTTTATTACCACTTGTTAGATTACAACAATGTCGATCCGTGTGTATTTGGTAATTGTGCCTCTTGGCGCTTCTATTGGGGAAAAGAGTAACAAAAAAGGGCATTCAAATTGCGTGTACCCTCTCAAGGGCAATACTTCATCTGTATGCCAGTCTTCACAATCACCCACTACCCCGAAGCTAGTCACCTTTCATTTTTGAACTAGTAAAAATTGTTTATTGTTAGGGTCTATGAACTATTGAATTTTGTATGGCTATTCACAATTCATTCAGGCTAATGCTGTGAAAATGATACAGTACAAACTTAGTATGCCATTTGAAAATCACTGTCTGTCTGAGCACTACAGCGAACTGTCATCTGAGCACTACAGCAAAACTGTCTGTATGAACACTACAGCGAAACAACACTACAGCAAAACTGTCTGTATGAACAGTACAGTGAAACAACACTACAGCGAAACTGTCATCTGAGCACTACAGCAAAACTGTCTGTCTGACCACTACAGTGAAACTGTCTGTATGAACACTACAGCGAAACAACACTACAATGAAACTGTCTGTATGAACACTACAGCAAACTGTCTGTATGAACACTACAGCAAACTGTCTGTATGAACACTACAGCAAACTGTCTGTATGAACACTACAGCAAAACTGTCTGTATGAACACTACAGCAAACTGTCTGTATAAACACTACAGCGAAACTGTCTATATGAACACTACAGCAAAACTCTGTATGAACACTACAGCAAAACTGTCTGTATGAACACTACAGCAAACTGTCTGTATGAACACTACAGCAAAACTGTCTGTATGAACACTACAGCAAACTGTCTGTATGAACACTACAGCAAACTGTCTGTATGAACACTACAGCAAAACTGTCTGTATGAACACTACAGCAAAACTGTCTGTATGAACACTACAGCAAAACTGTCTGTAGGAACACTACAGCAAACTGTCTGTATGAACACTACAGCAAACTGTCTGTATGAACACTACAGCAAACTGTCTGTATGAACACTACAGCAAAACTGTATGTATGAACACTACAGCAAAACTGTCTGTATGAACACTACAGCAAAACTGTCTGTATGAACACTACAGCAAAACTGTCTGTATGAACACTACAGCAAAACTGTCTGTATGAACACTACAGCAAAACTGTCTGTATGAACACTACAGCAAAACTGTCTGTATGAACACTACAGCAAAACTGTCTGTATGAACACTACAGCAAAACTGTCTGTATGAACACTACAGCAAAACTGTCTGTATGAACACTACAGCAAAACTGTCTGTATGAACACTACAGCGAAACAACACTACAGCGAAACTGTCTGTATGAACACTATAGCGAAACTGTATATATGAACACAACAGCGAAACAACACTACAGCGAAACTGTCTGTATGAACACTACAGCGAAACTGTCTGTATGAACACTACAGCGAAACTGTCTGTATGAACACTACAGCGAAAGTGTCTATATGAACACTACAGCAAAACTGTCTGTATGAACACTACAGCGAAAGTGTCTATATGAACACTACAGCAAAACTGTCTGTATGAACACTACAGCAAAACAACACTACAGCGAAACTGTCTGTATGAACACTATACAACAAAACTGTCTGTATGAACACTACAGCAAACTGTCTGTATGAACACTACAATGAAACTGTCTGTATGAACACTACAGCAAACTGTCTGTATGAACACTACAGCAAAACTGTCTGTATGAACACTACAGCAAACTGTCTGTATAAACACTACAGCGAAACTGTCTATATGAACACTACAGCAAAACTCTGTATGAACACTACAGCAAAACTGTCTGTATGAACACTACAGCAAACTGTCTGTATGAACACTACAGCAAAACTGTCTGTATGAACACTACAGCAAACTGTCTGTATGAACACTACAGCAAACTGTCTGTATGAACACTACAGCAAAACTGTCTGTATGAACACTACAGCAAAACTGTATGTATGAACACTACAGCAAAACTGTCTGTAGGAACACTACAGCAAACTGTCTGTATGAACACTACAGCAAACTGTCTGTATGAACACTACAGCAAACTGTCTGTATGAACACTACAGCAAAACTGTATGTATGAACACTACAGCAAAACTGTCTGTATGAACACTACAGCAAAACTGTCTGTATGAACACTACAGCAAAACTGTCTGTATGAACACTACAGCAAAATTGTCTGTATGAACACTACAGCGAAACTGTCTGAATGAACACTACAGCAACTGTCTGTATGAACACTACAGCAAAACTGTCTGTATGAACACTACAGCAAAACTGTCTGTATGAACACTACAGCAAAACTGTCTGTATGAACACTACAGCAAAACTGTCTGTATGAACACTACAGCAAAACTGTCTGTATGAACACTACAGCGAAACTGTCTGAATGAACACTAAAGCAAAACTACAGCAAAACTGTCTAAGAACACTACAGCGAACTGTCTGTATGAACACTACAGCAAAACTGTCTGTATGGAAACTGTCTGTATGAACACTACAGCAAAACTGTCTGTATGAACACTACAGCAAAACTGTCTGTATGAACACTACAGCGAACTGTCTGTATGAACACTACAGCAAAACTGTCTGTATGAACACTACAGCGAAACTGTCTGTATGAACACTACAGCGAAACTGTCTGTATGAACACTACAGCAAAACTGTCTGTATGAACACTACAGCAAAACTGTCTGTATGAACACTACAGCGAAACTGTCTGTATGAACACTACAGCAAAACTGTCTGTATGAACACTACAGCAAAACTGTCTAAGAACACTACAGCGAACTGTCTGTATGAACACTACAGCAAAAGTGTCTGTACGAACACTACAGCGAAAGTGTCTGTACGAACACTACAGCGGATATGATACAAGGACTGCAGAAATTACAACTGTTAAAATAAAGCTGTACTCCAATGCCGTACATGTATATGTACATTTTTGTACTTACATGTATAGCTAGCTATTGGGTGTATTTCATCAGTCCAGCAGTTTGTATTGTATGCAAAAATGCAGCATTAATTACATTGATACTGGTGTGTGATTAAACTGATATCATGACTACATTCAGCCGACAGATCAATCACTCTGCCAGGCAACAGTCTAACAAATACATCTGTCATTGACAATGAGCAAGGAGGAAGAAACATTTCCTCAAAATACTTCCATCACAGATCCGTTCATTTGCTAACGTCAAACACCATATGCAATTCCATACAAAAACGTTTTTCTGCGAATATTTGATACAACAACAGTGTCCTCCCCTCCCTATGATGATGAAACTGGGTGTGGTCGCCCAGTTTGGAATTATTATCACCTTTTGAATAAAGTTACTCTACATGAAAATACCAAAAAAAATATAAAAAAATTTGGTAAATTAAATACAGTAATACCCCTCTAATCCAGAATCCTCTACAAACTGGATCATTTCTCCTGTCCCAAATTTTTCCCTTCTATTTTCATTGTAATAAAAACAAAACACCCTCTACTCCGGAACCAACTGAATAATGAATACATACATCTTTAATTTTTGGTTTCAGTTTCTCCACTAAACAAAATCGTTTCATCCTTTAGAATTGACATTGTGTATTCAGTCTAACCGGAGAAACAGTGTATTCAGAGTTAATTCAACTGTATTCAGTGTACCCGGATACACATTGTGCTAGCTCTAAAGTGCATCAAAACTAACAGTACATAATCATAAGTTCATGACTACATAAAGAAGAAGTTTTATTTGCAAATAAACCCATAAATAGGTCAATTTACAAGCAACAATATAACAAATAATGAAAATAACACAGCATGGCAAAGATGGCGGGATCGCATGACTTAACACACACAGATTTATATTTGTATACATACACTTATGCATATATCTGTACATATATATATATATATATATATATATATATATACACACACACACACCCCACCCACACCCACCCATCCATCCACCCACACACACCCATCCATCCACCCACACACACACACCTACCCCCCACCAAAAGACCTAGTGTATAATTATGTTTGCTTTATTATAGTGTTCATATACATCATAGTACGTTATACATGTTTTAAATACAAAAAAACCTCTAATCCGGAACCCCCTCTAAACCTGACTTTTTGTCCAGTCCGGAAGAAGTCCGGATTAGAGGGGAGGGGTTTTGCTGTACATATTAGTTTATTTTGCTGAGAAAATGAATTCCATGTAACTATGATACAGACACAGCGATTATAATGCAATGTTTTATGCTCATTATGCTCCCACAATGCATCTAATTTTTACAACAGATACAGGGGGATGTACTCCAACACAGTTTTACAACACTTATAAGGGGAACGTACTCCAGGACAGTTGTATGTTTTCTTTTTATTACTTTTACCCAGTTTGGATATTTTCTGGAGAGAACACGGAACAAAACACAAATATTGACTGAAACAATTGCAAGGCCACGATTATTGTATCTGGTTGTTTTAGAAGAATAGAATGGTTATCCAGTTTCACACGTGCAAGCGGCGTGTCAGGCAAGGGTTTAAAAGTTTAAAATTTATTTACGATTGCGAAGCAAGTTTTAACAACTTATATTAATCACTCTCGTATGACGCAGATGAAAACGTAAATGTGGTCAATCGTGTGGGAGACAACCGGATTATCCGGGGGAAAACCCATCTGTTCCGATCTGGTGACCACCGTACCATTTCAAATATTTCCCGGTAAGAGGATCGAACCCGGGTTACATTGGTGAGAGCGAGCGCGCTAACCACTGTGCTAATCGGACAGGCAAGGGTACCTGGGTAGAACCACCAATACTCAGGAAGCTGCATGTAGCTGGATAACTTCGACATATGAAAGAAACAGATAGGACTCAAGCCCATAGTGAGTAGGTTAAGTGCCAGGCATTTGCAGACATTTACTCTTTGCATGCTAAGTAAAAAAAAAGGCTATAAATAGTTCAAATAATTGTAGCAGACGACAATCCATTAATGTGATTTTCTTATTTGTAGTGAAAAACTCCAGAAATAGGTCGTGGAATTTCATTAGAATTGAGTTTTAACGACTAAATTCTAATGAGATTCCACGACATATTTTGACTTTGTTATTTTCACAGCTAGAGTTAATTCATACATCCCTAGTGGTAGTTTAACCCTTTCCCTCATAGAAACACCTCTTGACACCATTACCAATACAACATACATTGACAATGTAGTAGCCACCTCTTGACTCCATTACCAATACAACATACATTGACAATGTAGTAGCCACCTCTTGACTCCATTACCAATACAACAGACATTGACAATGTAGTAGCCACCTCTTGATGCCATTACCAATACGACATACATTGACAATGTAGTAGTCAAACCGATATTCATAATTAAGGCCAGAATCTCAGTTAGTCCCAGTAATATCTATGAAGGTGGGATAGATATGGCAACTACTTATCCACTGTATGATAGCTAAATGGTGTTGTTGTTTGTATGGAGATAGATAATAGTATATTAACATAAATCTCTATGTAGTCCCAGTAATATATATGGAGGTGGGATAGTTATGTTATTATGTTATATTTCGGGTTTTACGCCTGCATCAGCACCATTTTGGGCTATATCGCCGGCGGGCAGTTTACTTAACAACACCTTTCCTGGGCAGGCTCCAGCGGTTAACCAGTACTTGGGTGCACCAACCTCCGTAAGAAACTGCCAACTTTTTCATATAAATGAGACACGGCCTGAGCGGGGCTCGAACCCGTGACCATCAGTGATGATAGGTTACAGTGGTATACAAGTCAGCGACCTTAACCACTCGACCACGGAGGCGGACTGGAGGTGGGATAGATATGGCGACTACTTATCCACTGTATGATAGCTAAATGGTGTTTGTATGGAGATATAATAGTATATTATCCTAAATCTCTATGTAGTCCCAATAATATCTATGGAGGTGGGATAGATATGGCGACTACTTATCCACTGTATGATAGCTAAATGGCTGTTGTTTGTATGGAGATATAATAGTATATTATCCTAAATCTCTATGAAGGAAAGCGTTAACGATAAGCTCCTGTAGGTACAGTACTCCTACAACAGGTATCAGTAGATATCCCTTTACTCCACAACATAAGAGCACAATGAGAGACATCAGTCAGTTACTGCCCTGATTAATCCATAAAAGTAGATCAGGGCGTTCACTAGACTTTGAAACTCAAGAGTCAATGACCCTTTAGGTCAAAATCTCAAGAGTCAAACAGGAATTTTCAAGAGTCAAGCTGGAATTTTCAAGAGTCAAATATATGCATGTTGGTACTTTACGTATATGTAAAAAAAAATTTGATCATACAATACACTCTAGACCAATGTGTGAGCTGACCAAGCCAGACCTTTCTCTACTAATACATGACTGTACTTTAACCAAAACGAACACAGGTTTATAATAAATATGTATTTTATTTTTATGAAAAACAGTTTTGTAAACTTTATTCAAGACACAAATCATTAATTCATTCACTTTACTGAGCACGTTTGAAGTTACTGTTTCATTTTCTACGCTTGCACATTTTGTCAAATCTGCGGGCAACCTTTCCAGCCGGGAAATCTGTTACTGTTGGCCCTTCCTCTATGATTCTGATCAGTTTTGCTACCTTGTCATGGGACATGCCTGATCTTGCTTTCGTTTTGAGTCTATTCTGGGTTGAAAACCCTCTCTCACAGGCAACACTGGTGAGAGGTGCGGTTAACATGTACTTAGCTAACACACAGTAATCTGGCAATATGTCATCATAATGTTCAATTAAGTCCTGGCACACAGTTTTCAGTGTTTTTCCTCGCATGTTTTTGATGGTCATTTTCAATTGAATGTGGTCCGCTCTCATGCGTTCTGGATTTACAAGGCCAGGAGCCTCACCAACTGGGCCAAGCCAGTCGATGATGGACTCTAAATTGTCCTCACCATATTCACAGATGGCAACAGTGGACACGGGAAGCAGCTTTGGGTTTAACACACGGTTGGCAACAGCCAATTTGTCCATGGATGACTCCTCAAACCGAGAGTTGATGTTGTCAATGATAGTATCAATGTATTTATCAGCACTGTTTTGAAATCCCATGCGTAGTTGAGGAGTATCGTTAAGTTTTACTCCCTTGTATGTCCCAGTAGTGACTTCACTATACACCGCTTGAAGTGTTGTTCCACTTTTGATCTTGTAAGCTTCAAGTGTTTCTTTCGTAGCGAGAACATTCATGCTGACAATATCAATATCAAGTTCATCCTTCTGAAAGACTTTGCACAGTTTGTTCACAGGTAATAATATATCCACCAGGAATGCTGTTTTCAGTAGGAATGACACACTTTTGACACGCTTCAATATACCTTTGGCCTCACTTACACCGTTTGCAGCCTCATTTTCAAGTGCCATCAAGAGGGCGGGGTAACTATGGTATATGGCTTTCACTGCACTTTCAAGAGATAACCACCGAGTGGCTGCTGGCTCCTTAAGGGTCACATGTTTTGTGTCACCATGTTCATCATTTAACAGTCTCCATTGCACGTAGTGTGTTGTACCGAACAGCTGAATTGTGGAAGTATCTGTAGACCTGCTTGACGTTATCATGATACTCACTGAATGCTGCCACATCCCTGTATGCCTGCTCAGCACACAGAGCCAGTCGATGTGCTACACAGTGGATTAGCACTAGCCTGGGGGTTTTTTCCCCGAAGAAGTGCACCAACACCACCTTTACGGCCAGTCATAACACTTGCACCGTCGATAGCCATTGATACAACTTTCATAAGATCCAGTCCCATGTTGACACAAACATTCTCTATTTCATGTACTAGTATCTCAGCCTTTCCATTTACCACTGGAACACAGTCCACAAAGTGCACCACGGGCTCAGCAGTGCCGGACTTAAAACACTTAAAGTATATGTTAAGTTTCTTGTGGATAGTTATGTCTGTGGTTTCATCTACAATTACACCCACAAAGTTACTGTAGTTGATGTCTTTATTTATGTCATCTACCAGCTGAGAGTTTATTGCATCTATCATTTCATTGTGAATACCGGCGCTGGTGTAGATGTTCACACCGTCTTGTAGAGGCTGGCACCCATTCTCCTTCTGGAGACTAACTAGCTCATTGTGGATGCGCAGTGGTAAGTTATTCTTGGCAACAAAGTACATCGTCTTCAATTGGGCTTCCTTTGACTGGGCATTTTCAATAGTCTGCTTATTTTCCAGAATTTCAATCACATCCATGACAGTTTGTTTTGACTTTACAACTTGTTGAGCACAAACAATTTCAACATGTTCAGGGTTACTGTTTGCATGGCGATCAAGAGCACCTTTTTGTAGGTTCGTGCTACCACTGTTAGCGAAGGGATTTTTCTTTTTAGCATCTCTACACCAAGTACAATACAACAGAATCTGATCATCAGTTTGTTTCATTTCCAGCCACTTAAATTCATTAAGCCACTCAGGCCTGAATTTTCTTTTCACTTTAGACTTAGGAGTGTCACAGTCTACTTTATGGCGTTTAGGTGTCCCAGGTTCACTAACACTATCGCTATCACTCAGCTTATGTTTGCTGGGTGTGCCAATTCCGAAGTGACTAAGGGTTTTCTGAACCATATTTAGGATTTAATTTCTAAAACTGATACTCTTTAATTTCTTATCTCCGATCTGATTGAAAATATAACTAAGAATGATTTAGGAATATTCTCCAGAAAATGAAGGAATAATGTAGAAACAATGAAATGATTAATGGGTGGTGCACACAATGAATACCCCATATAAATCTGTAACAAACAATAGCAAAAGTACTTTTACTCACCGACATCATCAAACGATTCCGGCGTATATTTTCTATATCAGTGGCCCACTATAAGCTTCTCAATTAGCAGACAACTTATTCTTGACAATACACGTGTTACAAAAACACCGTTTTATCTATGCCGATTGTACATCGACAATACACATAATGTCAACACCTACTTAAACTTCTCAGTTCTCATGATTAGCAGCACATATGATGGCAAACAACACAAACGGTAATTGGTTGTTTGCAAAACTTGCTAAAGGTGATAAAAACTAATTTTTACCGGAAAAATACCGAGCCGTACAGGTATTAGAGAAACGTTATTAAAGATTTATTTCCCTTTGATACTAAAGTTTGCCTAGACGCCATTTGTCCGATTGTGAGTCCCTCGTGTTCAAAACCAAATGCAGCAGACTTTTGATGAAAATAACTGCGTTTTATATATGAACGATTACGGTCTTCGACAGATTTTGATAATTACTCCGATGAGAAAATATTTGATGACGCATGACCGATCAACGCCCCGGGTCAATAACTGCGTTTTATATATGAACGATTACCGTTACGGTCTTCGACCTCGAAAACAGACAGATTTTGATAATTACTCGGATGAGAAAATATTGGATGATGCATGACCGATCAACGCCCCGGGTCAAAATGACTCTCAGGGCATTTTCACCAAGAGTCAAATATGCGTCTTTATCAATTTTCGTGCGTCAAAACCCGGGAGCTCGGGTCAAATGAACGCCCTGGTAGATTAGTCCTATTAAGTGTTTTCCTCTGTTTTTATCGTTGTTTCCTTTGCACAACATGCCAGCAATTTTATTCCACTATCGTTTTATATGATTATTAAATTACTATATCTCAACAGATCTCCTACAGGGTATGCAATGGGTACTTATTTGTAAAACAATGCTATCAGTTAATTAAGACGATTTTGATAAAAATCACAATTATCACACCGAAACACCAGGTTAGGGAACAACAGTAAAAACAAAGGATTCTCACTGAAAGGACCTATTCACATTTTGGAATAAATCAGATTTTATCTGTCAAGGGAGGTAATAGAAAATTAGAGTCGTCTCTCATTACTCATTTGATCTCCATACTGCTGATAAGCAACAGTCACACTAGACTACCTACTCAATAATCAATATCTATGGCAATAGGTAATGACATGGAACAGTGGCTATACGTGGGAAGCAATAAAGGCCGTCTATGGCATTTATGTGAGGTAATGGGTTAAGTGCTGTATTCCAGGAATTATTGATAATTGATTGCAAATGTTTTACTAAGAATCGTTACAAAATTTCTTGTTCTTGGTTACATCTTAGAAGCCCCTACATTAATTTTCAGAATATTATTAGTAAATAGAATCCAGCAAGACAGAGCGGAACATGAACATACGAATTACAAGAAAATTAACTTAATTAAAGTAACAAATTAATTAATTAAATAATTGAATAATAATTTCACACGCAATATATATATTGCTTTAACTAGTAAGCTACCAATAATACTAGGGAAAGATTGTTTACTAATTATGTTACCAGTAATACTAGGGAAATATTGTTTACTAATTAAGTTACCAGTAATACCAGGGAAATATTGTTTACTAATTAAGTTACCAGTAATACCAGGGAAAGATTGTTTATTAATTAAGTTACCAGTAATACTAGGGAAATATTGTTTACTAATTAAGTTACCAGTAATACTATCTAAAGATTGTTTACTAATTACGTTACACTGCCAGAAATAACATGGTACGATCGTTTACTAATTAAGTTACACTGCCACTAGGCATCTATAAAACAGCAAATGAAAAATCGGTCGCACATGCTTGTGAAAACATAAACATATAGAAGACTGGCACAGCAATAAATAAATACAATATATACTGAGTCAAAAAAGAAACGATACCAAACTAAAAATGACGTAAAACGGATAAAACCATAGTAAGGTTTAATATATTATTACATATCAGTACCGGGTATCTTATTGCAACGTCAGCCAACCATAAACACAGGTAAATAAATACCCGATAATCCAGGAACGCCGAATTTCCAATTTGCACGTGCTCCTCAACAAAGACAACTTCCTACACATGTACAAATCGGAAAACCGGTTTATTGTACTGGTATTGCATTATCATCGTGGAAAAACACCTTACATACCCATTGTTACCTCTAACAAAATGCCTAGGCTAAACCGCAATCAAGAGAATGCGTGCCATTGGCATGATTGACGGCGGTTTACGTCAGCGTGACGTCGCAAATCGCCTCGGGGTTACGCGGATCACGATAACACGTCTACTTCGACGTTATCGAACACATGGATCGGTGGACGACCGTCACATTTACGTGACCGGTTCCTACCTGCTACGCACACAGCTGCCGTTACTCCTGGGATGACCAACGATCGCATCAGTGCACAAACAGTCAGGAACCGGCTCGGTGAACGTGGCATTCGTGCCCATCGGCCATACGTTGGACCCATCCTGACATGACGTCCCCGTGACGTACGGCGGGAATGGACGACGGAACGTGCTCACTGGACTCGGTTACAGTGGAATTCGGTGATGTTTAGCGATGAATCGCAGTTCTGTTTGCGTCGAGCGGATGGCAGAGAGCGGGTATATCGCAGACGCGGTGAACATTACGCCGACGCATGCGTAACGTCCGACGCATGTGTACGTCAGGTCGATCTGTTCGGGGGCGGAAGCGTTATGGCGTGGGGCGGTATCACCTTCGGCAGTCACACTGAACTGTTAGTGGTGGACGGGAACCTAAACGCCCAGCGGTACTGTGATGAGATCCTTGCGCCAGTTGTTGTGCCGTTCTTTAACGCCAACAGAAACGTCACACTGTTTCAACACGACAACGCCAGGTGTCATACTGCTCGGATTTCCACCACATTATTGGAGCAGAACAATATTGAAACGCTGCCGTGGCCTGCTTTGTCACCCATAGAACATTTGTGGGATACGTTAGACCGCCGCGTCAGACGACGTCAGCCGGTAACGTTAAACCAACTGAGGGATGTTTTGCGTCAGGAGTGGACAAATATTGACCAGCAAGAGATTCAGACACTCTTCCGTTCGATGCGACGGCGGTGCATTGCAGTGAGACGCAAATGGTGCCCATACTCGGTATTGACGTCTGTGTGAAAACTCCATTAGACCCCTGTCCGACGAATTACGTCATCACGCAGCAGACAGTTTCGGAGGCTCATTATGCTTTATGTGCTCCTCTTTCAAACATGTTGGACTATCATCTTATGAATTTTCAAAGAATTTTCAAAATAAATGTTGAAATTATAGACACATAAACACCAGGTATCGTTTCTTTTTTGACTCAGTATATAATGCTACATCATTCAAGGTCATCTTAAAATATTCTCATTTTTGTTGGAGCAGTGGTCTAGTGTTATCGCACTTACTTGCCTGTAAGATGATCTCGACTATAAGACACCCCAACTATTGTCTTAAATCAATGGTATTTTGCATCGACCCGGGTATAAGATGGATTGATAAAATGGAAACTACTCAGAAGATCAAACAAATCAAGCGTTGTAAATTATGTCAAATAATAATAAAAAAATGCACTGATGCACAACAATAAATTTGATTTGCTAAAAGTTCAGTTTACAGATAGAGCTAGGAAAGTCGATTCGCGTATAAGTACAGTATACATGTTGGACTAAATTTTCAGGTCATGCATGTTCCATAGATCTCATGCAAACATTAGCTAAGTGGTCAATATTGATCAAATCTAGATAAGTTTATCAATGTGAATTTACATCTATACTGCAGCCATTTTAGTTGAATACAACATCATTAAATGTTTAGAAAACAATTGGAGCATTTAAATTTACAGAGCTCTGAGCAAGAAACAAACAAAACCAAACCAAACCAAACCAAACCAAACCAAACATAACATTTTATTCCACATGAAACATTAATAAACTTTATATATTTTACAACGATTGCGAAGCAAGTTTTAGCAACTTATATTAATCACTCTCGTTGGCACGGATGAAAGCGTAAATGTGGTCATTCGTGTGGGAGGAAACCGGTGTACCCGGAGAAAAGCCACCTAGCCAATCTGGCGACCACCATACCATCTCAGTCTTCCCCGTCCGAGTATCGAACCCGGGTTGCATTGGTGAGAAGCGAGCGCTAACCACTGTGCTAATCGGACAGCCTAATTCTGCAGTTTGCAAAACTAATTTAGGTGCGATATTGGGCAATCAGGTTTTCAAATAAACCTGTGTCACATTATAATGTAATATGTCATTAGGATAACAAAGGGAATGAGCTTTGTCTGGTAACTGGTGTGATATCTAGAACATGATGGAACCCAAGAGAACATGCATCTCGCTGTATCTTGTCTGCCGGGATTGACATTATATACTGCTATACACTCAGTATGTGTGCCGGGATTGACATTATATGCTGCTATACAATCAGTATGTGTGCCGGGATTGACATTATATGCTGCTATGCAATCAGTATGGGTGCCGGGATTGACATTATATGCTGCTATACAATCAGTATGCGTGCCGGGATTGACATTATATGCTGCTATGCAATCAGTATGGGTGCCGGGATTGACATTATATGCTGCTATACAATCAGTATGTGTGCCGGGATTGACATTATATGCTGCTATACAATCAGTATGTGTGCCGGGATTGACAGTATATGCTGCTATGCAATCAGTATGGGTGCCGGGATTGACATTATATGCTGCTATACAATCAGTATGCGTGCCGGGATTGACATTATATGCTGCTATACAATCAGTACGTGTGCCGGGATTGACAGTATATGCTGCTATGCAATCAGTATGTGTGCCGGGATTGACAGTATATGCTGCTATGCAATCAGTATGGGTGCCGGGATGACAGTATATGCTGCTATGCAATCAGTATGTGTGCCGGGATTGACAGTATATGCTGCTATGCAATCAGTATGTGTGCCGGGATGACATTATATGCTGCTATACAATCAGTATGTGTGCCGGGATGACATTATATGCTGCTATACAATCAGTATGCGTGCCGGGATTGATATTATATGCTGCTATACAATCATGTTAAATGGGAATGAGATTTTTTGTTCTAGTTAGCCCATAAACTGCCAATCATGACTAAAGTCACTTTTCCCGTCCGATCAGGTTCTATGCTGTTTGCTATTCGGAGAGTGGAGCTACATCACATGTCTGAGCAAACAACATAGATCCTGATCAGACACAGTGTTACGCCGAGGCTGATCTGGATCTATATTGTTTGCACATTCCGTCCAATTTATTCAGCATGTTATGGGTTGAGCTTTATGATGCAACAAGGGGTCACAGAAAACTGGAATAAATATATATTCTATGTTTCTAGCATAGAATAGCATGGAGCCCAAAGGAAATTTGTAACCTCATGTAGGCAATAACATGGAACGCTGGACAACTTTTAACTGCTTATCTCGGGAATAGAATAACCTATCGGTAGTAACCGGAAAATCCTTTGATCACTAGGTCACCGGTCTGGAAGAATAAGCGAACCAAGAAAACGTGTGGAACAACACGAGACACAGAAACTTGCATCAACTCCGGAATATAACATTGTATATAGAACGATTATCCCCATGTCCTAGGTATATAACATATCTCGTGCATGGAACCATTATCCCCGGTATATAACATATCTCGTGCATGGAACCATTATCCCCGGTATGTAACATATCTCGTGCATGGAACCATTATCCCCGGTATATAACATATCTCGTGCATGGAACCATTATCCCCGGTATATAACATATCTCGTGCATGGAACCATTATCCCCGGTATATAACATATCTCGTGCATGGAACCATTATCCCCGGTATATAACATATCTCGTGCATGGAACCATTATCCTCGGTATATAACATATCTCGTGCATGGAACCATTATCCCCGGTATATAACATATCTCGTGCATGGAACCATTATCCCCGGTATATAACATATCTCGTGCATGGAACCATTATCCCCGGTATATAACATATCTCGTGCATGGAACCATTATCCCCGGTATATAACATATCTCGTGCATGGAACCATTATCCCGGTATATAACATATCTCGTGCATGGAACCATTATCCCCGGTATATAACATATCTCGTGCATGGAACCATTATCCCCGGTATATAACATATCTCGTGCATGGAACCATTATCCCCGGTATATAACATATCTCGTGCATGGAACCATTATCCCCGGTATATAACATATCTCGTGCATGGAACCATTATCCCCGGTATATAACATATCTCGTGCATGGAACCATTATCCCCGGTATATAACATATCTCGTGCATGGAACCATTATCCCGGTATATAACATATCTCGTGCATGGAACCATTATCCCCGGTATATAACATATCTCGTGCATGGAACCATTATCCCCGGTATATAACATATCTCGTGCATGGAACCATTATCCTCGGTATATAACATATCTCGTGCATGGAACCATTATCCCCGGTATATAACATATCTCGTGCATGGAACCATTATCCCCGGTATATAACATATCTCGTGCATGGAACCATTATCCCCGGTATATAACATATCTCGTGCATGGAACCATTATCCCCGGTATATAACATATCTCGTTCATGGAACCATTATCCTCTAACCTATCTTGTGTAGGGAACCATTGTCCCCGGTATACAACTTATCTTGTGCAGGGTACCATTATCCCTGGTATGGTATATAACTTATCTTGTGTAGGGAACCATTATCCCCGGTATATAACTTATCTTGTGCAGGGTACCATTATCCCTGGTATGGTATATAACTTATCTTGTGCAGGGTACCATTATCCCTGGTATGGTATATAACTTATCTTGTGCAGGGTACCATTATCCCTGGTATGGTATATAACTTATCTTGTGTAGGGAACCATTCTACCCGGTATATAACTTATCTTGTGCAGGGTACCATTCTCCCCGGTATACAACTTATCTTGTGCAGGGTACCATTCTCCCGAGTATAAGGATCATAAATACCTGGTTAACATGCTGCTGTAGACTGGTTCTCTGCTGCATTCTCTCAGCCAATTCTCCCGTCACATCGTCTCGCAACCTTCCCGGAGTACCTATCTCTTCCTCCGCATCGTCGTCCAGGAAGATACGCTCATCAAAATCACCCACACTTAGAACATATTCTTCATATGCATTGTTGACCGCTTTCCTATAATCAGAAATAAATAGTCTTAAAATAAAAATCACACAAATCTATGTGAACATTATAACATCACATCCACCCAACCTCGAAAGATTCCTGCTGATCACAATTAGTGTATTAACTGATGTTTCCATCCAGAGGAGACCTATTTAATATAACTAGGTTGCTAATAATAACATCTTCACAATGGTAGATGCCTGTACTAAACTTAAACTTTCACACACATTACAAAAACTGATATATTGATAATTCAATGCATCATAATTATTACGCTATTGAAGCATAATTATGGATTATTACGGTAATTAAGCTATACTCTCCATTTATAATTCTGAACTTACTAAATTATGACAAGTTTTCATCCTGATCACACTGTGCCAGTTAACAGTCTAGAGGTATATTTAGCGATGTCGAAATTACAAGTGGATTTTAACACAGTATTTAAATGTACTATATTATAAGGCGACAGTGATGTGAGCTCTATGTATTATTATCAACCATATCCCCGTAGTATTTATGTGCATAAATAAAACATCCTTTAAGGTGTTTTATGTCTAACAATATTTTATTATAAAGTGTTGTTAGTCGAGTTCATATCAATTATAGAAACTAATTAGTACAATAAAAAACAGTTTTTTCCAAATGAATACAGAACTGAAAATGAATAAATACAGAACTGAAAATGAATAAATACAGAACTGAAAATGAATAAATATGTTTATCTATGTGATGTGCAGATGCTAACAAACACAAACAAATATTAATTCAATTCAAAACAAGTTTGTTTTGTAAACCAAGAAACTGATGTAAACTTGAAAAAGATTCTAAATGTTTCTTTCGAAGGTCATTGGGACAAAAACAAATAAATGTGTTTACGGTTTCCCGACAAACCAGTTTTTTTACGCCCGATTTCATCAAATTCCCAACCATTCACAATTTATGTAATTTGTAACATTTTTTGTGTTATACATGAACATTTATTGGAATAAATACTGTTTAAACCAAATTCCCTATTTTATTTTTGTGTGTGGAAGAAACAGTAAACACAGGTTGTTTTTTTGGCCTTATAAATATCAAATGTTTCTCGGAAGCATATATAAAAACATTGCTGGAATTTGTACTATAAATATCATTGTGTTTGTATAAGTTATTGCAAATAATTTAGCCAATAGTTTTGTAGCTTATGTAAGCTATTATTAATATAGGCTACTGACATGATGTCCAGTACTTTACAGTCGGTTTCAGTTTCTTGGTTGTTTTGGTCAATAAACAGAAATCAAAATCACAGATTATAATGGCAAGTTATCCAGGCATGGGAGCAAATCCACACAGCATGGCTGAAAAGCTGCAACAAAACAAGTTCAAAACTGCAATATATAAGAGTGATCTCCCCTCTATATAAGAGCGTGGAACTTCCCCTCTATAATACAGAGTGATTTCACCTTGTATACAAGAGTGATTTCCCCCCTCTATACAAGAGAGAAAGAGAGATCTCCCCTCTATACAAGAGTGATCTCCCCTCTATACAAGAGTGATCTCCCCTCTATACAAGTGATCTCACCACTAGGCTCTATACAAGAGTCAACACCCCTCATTACAAGAGTGACTTCCCCTCTCAGACAGCAGGACTTTCTGATGAAGGCATTTGAAAAGTTGTTTGCTCTAAAATTATATACTTTGTTTTGAAACTTTGGCTCTATATACATGCACTGCCTAGGCGTTTGCAAATGAATTATTACAATTTGAATTCCAAATGCCATCATCCTCTGTGATTTTGCAATGGTTAGACTAACTAATTTTGTTGAACCAGGCAGATTTCCTACGGTATTTATAGAATCACTCGGGTGTTAACCCGTAACCTGCCGTTAAATTGGACGTAATGTGCAAACAACATAGATCCAGATCAGCCGCGGCATATTTCCGCGTCTGATCAGAATCTATGTTGTTTTGCTATTAAGACAAGTGTTTTAGCTCCACTATCCGAATAGCGTTCTGTGCCGTCTGATCTGACTCGATGCTGTTTGCAAAAGCGACTTTAGTCGTGATTGGCAGGTTAAGAGTTAATTTCAGATCTCAAAACTTCTATCACTTGCAAGTACTTGCATTATTACTCATACCGTTAACAGAAACGATCATCTGAAAGGCGGCATTTAAGATTTGATTTTTGACTCTTGAGTGCGAATACAGTGTAGATAGATTCCAGGACAATCTGCCCGGTGGACAGATGTGTGTAAGTGTAAGAAAGCAGCCAGTCTCAACCGTCAGAACCACGGCTTTCACTAACCTGCTATATGCTAGGGGATACTCTTCATATGCTTCATTTATAGCATCACTGTAAACAACGAAAACAATAGAAACAAAACGCAAAAACTCGACAACATTCACTTAATGCAGGAATCATTCCAGAGGGCGATGTGGGCGAAATATTCGTCCCTAGGGACCCTGACTTTGCCCTCTGGTGGCCCCACTTCTCCCTATAAAAGTGTGCTTTACAGTACCTGTATGAGAATAGAGAGCAGAGGCCATTTATATAGCTGTGCCATGCTTCATGGTGAGCAAAGAGGGGTCAGTGTTCTTTACAGTAACTGTACGAGAATAGAGGCCATTTATATAACTGTGCCATGCTTCATGGTGAGCCAAGAGGGGTCTCTACAATTACCATATATAAATATATATAACCAGTATGCCATACCTCAATTATAAATCTAGTCAATTCTTTCAATCTAAATCCAATAGTTATACGGAGGACACTACATCGGGGCACACTACACCGGTGCAACAGGAAATTTACCCCCCCCCTGAAAATCTACCCCCCGAGGGGGGGAATATACTAGAAAATATACCCCCCATCCCTGAAAATTCCCCCCCTCAATGTTGTTGTTAATATATTTCTTTATTTTAGGTATGATGATTTGAGTATAATATATATTACTGTTTTACCTCATATTAAAATATATTTGTTAACAACAAAATATAGATTTGATTGTTTGGTTTTTGATCAAAAGGATGAGATATTTTTTAATTGGACAACTAGCATCATTTAACCATTTTGTGTGTGAAATATAAACAAATTGACCATTTTTGCAATAAAGATTTACTGACATTGATGTCAGTTTTATTGTTTTATTGTTTTCATTGGTTGGGTAACATTAACCTGGTAAATTTCTAGGGTGGGGGTATTTATTTACCCCCCGGGGGGAAGATTTCCTGTGACACCGGGGCACTACATTCGTAGCAAGTTAATCAGCAGGACTAATATAGCTGATCCCAACAGAAATACAGTGATTGCTTCTGATTCAGGGGTAATTTTTATCAAGACTTAGTGATCTCTATCTCAATTCCAACTTAACCCCTTATCGCATAGAGATGCAACATGTTGTGCTAGTAATTTCCATACATAATCATAATCAATGCATATGCAGTCTACAGTCAAACCTGTGTCAGTGGTCAACTCCATTTTATAAGCTGCATAGCATTTCTGTCCAATTCCTTATTTCAATTGTTGTAAATAACCATGTACATGATAGAAAATAAATATGTTTAAACCAACTCCATTAAGCAGCCAATTTCCAAATTCCCAGTATGTTGTTTTATTATACATTTGACCTCTATTAAGCAGCCACCTGTACTAAGCAGCCACTTTCTGTGATTCCCTTGGCTAGCTGCTTAAACAGGTTCCACTGTAATTCTATATTGCTCTGGGTATATTGAGGACTTGCATCCTCTATATTGCTCTGGGTATATTGAGGGCTTGCATCCTCTATATTGCTCTGTGTATATTGAGGGCTTGCATCCTCTATATTGCTCTGTGTATATTGAGGACTTGCATCCTCTATATTGCTCTGGGTATATTGAGGGCTTGCATCCTCTATATTGCTCTGGGTATATTGAGGGCTTGCATCCTCTATATTGCTCTGGGTATATTGAGGGCTTGCATCCTCTATATTGCTCTGGGTATATTGAGACTTGCATCCTCTATATTGCTCTGGGTATATTGAGGGCTTGCATCCTCTATATTGCTCTGGGTATATTGAGGGCTTGCATCCTCGATATTGCTCTGTGTATATTGAGGACTTGCATCCTCTATATTGCTCTAGGTATAAGGAGGGCTTGCATCCTCTATATTGCTCTGGGTATAAGGAGGACTTGCATCCTCTATATTGCTCTGGGTATATTGAGGGCTTGCATCCTTTATATTGCTCTGTGTATATTGAGGACTTGCATCCTCTATATTGCTCTGGGTATATTGAGGGCTTGCATCCTCGATATTGCTCTGGGTATATTGAGGACTTGCATCCTCTATATTGCTCTGTGTATATTGAGGGCTTGCATCCTCGATATTGCTCTGGGTATATTGAGGGCTTGCATCCTCTATATTGCTCTGTGTATATTGAGGACTTGCATCCTCTATATTGCTCTGGGTATATTGAGGACTTGCATCCTCTATATTGCTCTGGGTATATTGAGGGCTTGCATCCTCTATATTGCTCTGGGTATATTGAGGCTTGCATCCTCTATATTGCTCTGGGTATATTGAGGGCTTGCATCCTCTATATTGCTCTGGGTATATTGAGGCTTGCATCCTCTATATTGCTCTGGGTATATTGAGGACTTGCATCCTCTATATTGCTCTGGGTATAATGAGACTTGCATCCTCTATATTGCTCTGGGTATATTGAAACTTGCATCCTCTATATTGCTCTGGGTATATTGAGGGCTTGCATCCTCTATATTGCTCTGGGTATATTGAGGACTTGCATCCTCTATATTGCTCTGGGTATATTGAGGCTTGCATCCTCTATATATATTGCTCTGGGTATATTGAGGGCTTGCATCCTCTATATTGCTCTGTGTATATTGAGGACTTGCATCCTCTATATTGCTCTGTGTATATTGAGGACTTGCATCCTCTATATTGCTCTGGGTATATTGAGGACTTGCATCCTCTATATTGCTCTGGGTATAATGAGACTTGCATCCTCTATATTGCTCTGTGTATAATGAGGACTTGCATCCTCTATATTGCTCTGGGTATATTGAGACTTGCATCCTCTATATTGCTCTGGGATATTGGGACTTGCATCCTCTATATTGCTCTGGGTATAATGAGACTTGCATCCTCTATATTGCTCTGGGTATAATGAGACTTGCATCCTCTATATTGCTCTGTGTATAATGAGGGCTTGCATCCTCTATATTGCTCTGGGTATATTGAGACTTGCATCCTCTATATTGCTCTGGGTATATTGAGGGCTTGCATCCTCTATATTGCTCTGGGTATAATGAGACTTGCATCCTCTATATTGCTCTGTGTATAATGAGGACTTGCATCCTCTATATTGCTCTGGGTATAATGAGGGCTTGCATCCTCTATATTGCTCTGGGCATCCTCTATATTTGGAGGCTTGCATCCTCTATATTGCTCTGGGTATATTGAGGGCTTGCATCCTCTATATTGCTCTGGGTATATTGAGGGCTTGCATCCTCTATATTGCTCTGGCTTGCATCCTCTATATTGCTCTGGGTATAATGAGGGCTTGCATCCTTTATATTGCTCTGGGTATATTGAGGACTTGCATCCTCTACATTGCTCTGTGTTTAAGGAGGGCTTGCATCCTCTATATTGCTCTGTGTTTAAGGAGGGCTTGCATCCTCTATATTGCTCTGGGTATAAGGAGGACTTGCATCCTCTATATTGCTCTGGGTATAATGAGGGCTTGCATCCTCTATATTGCTCTGGGTATAATGAGGGCTTGCATCCTCTATATTGCTCTGGGTATAATGAGGGCTTGCATCCTCTATATTGCTCTCGACTCTAGTTATGACATGATCAAACAGACACTTACAAGACCTATTTTTTAATAAAAGGTTTTTACAACAATACCAGCATTGACAAATGTTTTCAATTGTTTCACATATTCAAAAGCACTGATGTGTTTACCCCACTTTCTGCCTAATTATAGACACAATTCATAAGCTGAAATATTTTTGGCTTGCGAGGCCATGCTACTGTCAAACGCAAATTACCAACCCGTAACGACCACAACGATACAATCACTTTTAAACACCTATATAAATTCCTAATATCAGCTGTACAAAGCAATAAATATCTCACAGCAAAAATAACCTTCTGCATGTAATAATGCACATATTAGGAAAACAAAAGGTTTGTCAACAACAACCTAATACACAATGTATCTAACAACACAATATCTTGTTCAACAGTTTTGAAACATCAGCTGATTCCCTGTCCGGCTGCCAATCATAGGTCAGTGCAGGCCGTTGTCTAATGTTGTTAAAACTTGTGGACCAAACCATTTGCATTTTCATACTAGGTATTGTATCTTTTTATGCACAACATAATTATTTACTATAGATTTGTCAACAAAATATGATTAAAACTAAGTTGTGTATATCATTTGTTCAGTATTTCAATGGATCAAATTTTAAGAAAATTTTGCCTAGGTGGGGGCCCTGCCAGTTCATCTGCAAACACCAGGTCTGGTAAAAAAAGAAAGAAAGGTGATCGTGTAATTGTGTCATTCAAATATAAAAAAAACTGACCCTTTTTTATGGTTTCACTTGGACATATTGAAATAAAATACTTTGCCCTCATTCACTAGAACAAGAGTGTGATGTTGCAAGGCCATCTGTTCATACAGATTTAATAATGTCCAAAGCAACACTCTACGGCTATGGTTCTAGTCTTAGTAGTAACACAGAAGAAGTAGAATTGCCCCCCCCCCCACACTCATTGCCACCTCACGGAAAACACTAACATTATTTGCCACAATAGGTTGAGAATAACTTGTTTGTACAATTCTTATATCAGATGTTAAAACCATGGGCAAAATATTTTACGATATTGCAACACAAGGATAGTTAATTTCTTTTAACAGTTCAATGAATAACAAACAGGGTTTTATTCAAACAGCTCAGATCATGTATACCTAGTTGAAAGTAGATCTTTATCATAGGCTCAAACTTGATACCATGCCAGATTTTTTACTGAAAACAAATATCCTTAACAAACAAGGGTGTCCAAATATTTTCACAATATTTTTAATACCAATGTTGCTACATTGTATATCATTAATTCCATGTACATGTTTATATCAATCTTCAAACAAATTGGGAACAAGGGGATTTCTCATTCCCTAACTTGTTTGTTCACGTTCTCTAACAGGATCGAACCCGGGTTGCATTGGTGAGAAGCGAGCGCGTTAACCACTGCACTAATCGGACTGGTAAATAAATATTCGTTGTTGGTAACTGGGGTTTTTGTTGTCATTAATCGTCGAAATTAATTTTGATATCAAAGAAAATTAGTAATAAATTTGCTACACACTACCACGGCTATATAAATCTCATGTGTATGTATTTATTACCTATTTACTTTCAAAAGGCATTCAGACACATTGCAAGATACTACAACTTGCCAATGGCTCTAAAACAAGAATTAGACTCCACCATCAAACACCGATTCCGATAGAACTTTTCAAGACGGTTGGAAGGCTATGATACAGGATATGATTCCAAATCTATGTTTGGCAACTTATGTATAAAAAACCAAAGACAATTTATTTACTACTGGCATTACAAGAACTGTGCAGCAGCAGAAGCAGCAGCAGCAGCAGCAGCAGCAGCAGCAGCAGCAGCAGCAGCAGCAGCAGCAGCAGCAGCAGCAGCAGCAGCAGCAGCAGCAGCAGCAGCAGCAGCAGCAGCAGCAGCAGCAGCAGCAGCAGCGAGAATCAGGATTCCTGCCAGAATTTTCAGCAGATTGTGAGAGGGGCTGGGCTTATCTTATTGACCACACCCAGGAACTCTCTTTTCACCTCTTGCTTTGACAACTTTATGGTTCTCACCATTGATGGTCCCTCCCTATCTTCTTTCCCTTTCAAGCGAACTTTCATCTTGATGTAAAAATAGCATTTTCATCCAGATCGTCTCTGTTAAAGCACTACACAGGACCATTGTGAATATTGTATATATGTTTTTTGTTATTTATGAGCATTTTAAATGAAGTAATATGTCTCTTTATTAAATAAAAAATAAATTTAAAAGATGAAATGAATTGCTGGTTATGTCCTACTTAAAGATGTATCAAATATGACATGTGCATAACCATTAGAAATGCACTCCGCAATCGGCTAACAAATTTAATAAACTTGTGCAGGATTACATAAATTTTAAAAAAATACAGTAATGTATTCCAGTTCAAGTGTAATGTTTACCTCAGTTATAGTTTATGGGTATACAGCAGTTAAGTGGTACAATTATTAGATGCATTAAAATATATTCTAATAAATCTACTACAAAAATTGTATTTGGGAACACCAGCATGCGCAGAAATTGGCTAAAATAAACACATATTTGGCTTTTAAAAAATGGCTACAAGAAAACAGCAGCCATTTTAGAACATAGCCATAGCCTTGCTAACCTATTATTGTTCTAAAAAATGGCTACAAGAAAACAGCAGCCATGGCAGGCCTTGCTAACCTATTATTGTTCTAAAAAAAATGGCTACAAGAAAACAGCAGCCATGGTAGGCCTTGCTAACCTATTATTGTTCTAAAAAATGGCTACAAGAAAACAGCAGCCATGGTGCACAGGCCCTTGCTAATCTATTATTGTTCTAAAAAATGGCTACAAGAAAACAGCAGCCATGGTGCACAGGCCCTTGCTAACCTATTATTGTTCTAAAAAATGGCTACAAGAAAACAGCAGCCATGGTGCACAGGCACTTGCTAACCTATTATTGTTCTAAAAAATGGCTACAAGAAAACAGCAGCCATGCTAACCTATTATAGTTCTCTAACCCATTTGTTCTCATTTCCTAACCGGTTTGTTCTTGTTCAATAATAACACATCAACAATAACTTCCAACAACAGTAACGTGGATCCAGGGTTCCCGCTGGCGGTCGCCATTTTCACATTTGTCAAAAAGCATATTTGGCGGAAGAAAAGTCAATCTCAGTTATTTATATTATATTATAATTAACAATTTCCAATCGTAGCTGTCTCCAAGTTAAATTCTGTTTCACACCTGCCAGCAAATATTTGTGGACAGGGGATGGGTTTGCTAAAAATGTGGCAAACATTTTATTTTCTGCAGTGGAAACACTGGGATGATCAGCTGACCAAATGTATCGCATGTTGTTGGTGAGCAGGATATGTTCCAGATATAGAATATGTAGCACAATGTGCAGACATGATTGTGGCTTAAAATGAATATAAATAGTTGATAACAACGAGCAATTTTGTGGCGAGTGCAGGAGGGGATAACTCCTGGCAGGGGGGTTTGGACGTCTCCCTCAAGAAATTGTTTAAATGAGAATAAATCCTGCATTCTAGTGCATTTTAAACATCTATATTGGAAAAATATTCATGCAGGTATTTTTGAGACATCAAAACGTAGTGCGTAATATGTACGTGTTTTCTGTAGAAACTACAGCCAATCCGTACGATAAATATATATATATTTCGGGTTTTTACGCCTGCATCAGCACCATTTTGGGCTATATCGCCGGCGGGCAGTTTACCTAACAACACCTTTCCTGGGCAGGCTCCAGCGGTTAACCAGTACTTGGGTGCATCAACCTCCGTAAGAGACTGCCAACTTTTTCATATAGATGAGACACGGTCTGAGCGGGGCTCGAACCCGTGACCATCAGTGATGATAGGTTACAGTGGTATACAAGTCAGCGACCGTAACCACTCGACCACAGAGGAGGACCCAATCCATTGATACTAATTTACATTTCATTGATGAACATTCAAGGACGTGCTCTGCGCTATTGGTGCAAACAAATCTCTTTCCGTACAGAAAAAAGAGTAGGGGGCTGATCCGGTGCATGTTTTTGTGCCGACATTAACAGTATTCATAATCGAATGACCCAAAAAAAAATTGAAATCGATCGCAGTGCTATAATGATGTTACAGCGTCGTTCAATGGCTATCACTAGGAATTGAGCTATGGAAACCAATCATTATAGCGGTAAATTTTGTTGTTAGGCCATGAGCTCAATACTGAAAAGAGAGAACATGCGGAGGGGAAAAAACAACGCTTTTTCAGTTATGGGGAAAACGCCAGAAAGTAGACTTTGGTCCACGATTTAGTGCTAGGGGGAAGTTACCCCCCCCCCCTCCAACAAATTTAAGAAGTGAGGTGAAAGCAGGGGGAAGTAAGTGTGCTTTACACCTACATATTTTGGTTTGACGATCAAGACTTGGCTTCACAGACAGGTGTAATGCCATTTGCTAGACTCGTCATCTTGATACCAATCAAAACAAGAGGGCCATGATGTTACTGTATCACTCATTTTTTACCCTACCAGGAGACCTTCGCCATTTTAACTTTGAAAGAGCATATCCATTCCCACATCGTGTCTATCCACGCTATTATCCATTCCCACATCACGTATATCCATGCTATTATCCATTCCCACATCACGTCTATCCATGCTATTATCCATTCCCACATCACGTCTATCCATGCTATTATCCATTCCCACATCACGTCTATCCATGCTATTATCCATTCCCACATCACGTCTATCCACATTATTATCCATTCCCACATCACGTCTATCCACATTATTATCCATTCCCACATCGCGTCTATCCACATTATTATCCATTCCCACATCACGTCTATCCACGCTATTATCCATTCCCACATCGCGTCTATCCACGCTATTATCCATTCCCACATCGCGTCTATCCACGCTATTATCCATTCCACATCGCGTCTATCCACGCTATTATCCATTCCCACATCGCGTCTATCCACGCTATACCATTCCCACATCGCGTCTATCCACGCTATTATCCATTCCCACATCGCGTCTATCCATGCTATTCTCCATTCCCACATCGCGTCTATCCACGCTATTATCCATTCCCACATCACATCTATCCACGCTATTATCCATTCCCACATCGCGTCTATCCACGCTATTATCCATTCCCACATCACATCTATCCACGCTATTATCCATTCCCACATCGCGTCTATCCATGCTATTATCCATTCCCACATCACATCTATCCACGCTATTCTCCATTCCCACATCACATCTATCCACGCTATTCTCCATTCCCACATCGCGTCTATCCACGCTAGTATACATTCCCACATCGCGTCTATCCACGCTATTACCGTATACATTGACACAGTTGCCGTCAAACAGAAACACCCAAAATATAGGTCAAATTAAAATAGTGAATATAAACATTAAACCTCCCAGTAATCTCTATGAAGAGGGAGTAGATATGCTGCCGTAGCCATTGATTAGGATAGGAGGTAAATTGGAGGTTATGTATGGAGATACAGTAACACATAATCCAACATCTGTGTCTATGGGGGAAGGAAAAGTGCTAAGTGCACAAAAATGCTAGGGTTATATTGTTGGAGTTATTTATTATTGGTCGCTTTCACAATAGGTCCCAGTTATTTACGTTATGTTATATTTCGGGTTTTACGCCTGCATCAGCACCATTTCGGGCTATATCGCCGGCGTGGGGTCTCTGTTAACAAGTACACATCGTAAACAGCTTGAAAATACATGAATAAATATACGAAGATGATTCAACGTTCACATGCTTTTATTGGCGACTATGTAGGACAACAACTTCCAATTTTGTCTTTATTTCACAGGCATATAAAAAAATCATAGAACACGATTTGATGGTATCACGAGCAACATAGGTTTGTGAAAATGGTGTTTTCTTATGCACACTATACCATTGAAACATCTTCCATTATTTCTGTCAAAAAGTAGGTGCGCTTCAAAATTGATACGTATTATACATCGATAAATACGGTAGATATTTATAGAAAGAAACATTGAGGAAAATATATCATATATTCCCGGCTACAAGTCAAGGGTCAAATTTTGGCTTGAAAATGCTAATTGTGAGCTGGACCCTTCCATAAGTCGAGGGTACTCTGTGGACTTATGACATCTGCTACGACAATGGGTTTCTCTCATTTTTGAATGAAACTGGGCTCCATTAGAGATGTCTGGTTGACTTTATTACATTTCAAATCATAATAATAAAAAAACAACAATCATTTATCAGGGCGCATTCTAGGTCAGAATATTTGGGAGAAGTGAGAAAGTGTGCGATCAGTGATATGTCATCGATGATGCAATCAATCCAATATGTAAAATATTGGACGGTGTGGGACGTGTCACGCCATATACAGTGCCAATATTTTACATATTGGATCTGTTTGATGCTTATATCTATCTTACTTAAAACACACCCTTATATAACCCGATCTTACTACATAAAATTAATAAGTTTGCTCATCTATGTATAGGATTTGATATAATACTCTGGCCTATTGAGAGCAGTCCAATATTAAAAATAACGTACAGCAAGTACAAAGGTATGACGTCACGACAGCATTAACTACAACTAAAGAAATTAATCTGTTAAACTTAAAACATGTTCGTGGTGTTTACTTTTAATTGACAATCAACATCAATGCGTGTAAATTGTCACATTCCAATGACGTATAATCACTTTGTAGTACGCCATTGATACATGTATATATATATATATATATAGGGCTGGCATAATTAGTAAAGTGCATCAAAGGCATAAGAAAGGTGAGAAAATAAATCTACAACCTCCATATAGTAACAGTTCAGGAAACTCCACAATCAACCTCCATATAGTAACAGTTAAGGAAACCCCACAATCAACCTCCATATAGTAACAGTTCAGGAAACTCCACAATCAACCTCCATATAGTAACAGTTCAGGAAACCCCACAATCAACCTCCATAGAGTAACAGTTCAGGAAATCCCAAACTCAACCTCCATATAGTAACAGTTCAGGATATCCCACAATCAACCTCCATAGAGTAACAGTTCAGGAAATCCCAAACTCAACCTCCATATAGTAACAGTTCAGGATATCCCACAATCAACCTCCATATAGTAACAGTTCAGGAAACCCCACAATCAACCTCCATATAGTAACAGTTCAGGAAACCCCACAATCAACCTCCATATAGTAACAGTTAAGGAAACCCCACAATCAACCTCCATAGAGTAACAGTTAAGGAAACCCCACAATCAACCTCCATATAGTAACAGTTCAGGAAACTCCACAATCAACCTCCATATAGTAACAGTTAAGGAAACCCCACAATCAACCTCCATAGAGTAACAGTTAAGGAAACCCCACACTCAACCTCCATAGAGTAACAGTTCAGGAAATCCCAAACTCAAGCTCCATAGAGTAACAGTTCAGGAACCCCCACAATCAACCTCCATATAGTAACAGTTCAGGAACCCCCACAATCAACCTCCATAGAGTAACAGTTCAGGAAACCCCACAATCAACCTCCATATAGTAACAGTTCAGGAAACTCCACAATCAACCTCCATAGAGTAACAGTTAAGGAAACCCCACAATCAACCTCCATATAGTAACAGTTCAGGAAACCCCACAATCAACCTCCATAGAGTAACAGTTAAGGAAACCCCACAATCAACCTCCATATAGTAACAGTTCAGGAAACCCCACAATCAACCCCCATAGAGTAACAGTTAAGGAAACCCCACAATCAACCTCCATATAGTAACAGTTCAGGAAACCCCACAATCAACCCCCATAGAGTAACAGTTAAGGAAACCCCACAATCAACCTCCATATAGTAACAGTTCAGGAAACCCCACAATCAACCTCCATATAGTAACAGTTCAGGAAACTCCACAATCAACCTCCATAGAGTAACAGTTAAGGAAACCCCACAATCAACCTCCATATAGTAACAGTTCAGGAAACCCCACAATCAACCTCCATATAGTAACAGTTCAGGAAACCCCACAATCAACCTCCATATAGTAACAGTTAAGGAAACCCCACAATCAACCTCCATATAGTAACAGTTCAGGAAACCCCACAATCAATCTCCATATAGTAACAGTTCAGGAAACCCCACAATCAACCTCCATAGAGTAACAGTTAAGGAAACCCCACAATCAACCTCCATATAGTAACAGTTCAGGAAACTCCACAATCAACCTCCATATAGTAACAGTTCAGGAAACCCCACAATCAACCTCCATAGAGTAACAGTTCAGGAACCCCCACAATCAACCTCCATAGAGTAACAGTTCAGGAACCCCCACAATCAACCTCCATAGAGTAACAGTTCAGGAAACCCCACAATCAACCTCCATATAGTAACAGTTCAGGAAACTCCACAATCAACCTCCATAGAGTAACAGTTCAGGAACCCCCACAATCAACCTCCATAGAGTAACAGTTCAGGAAACCCCACAATCAACCTCCATATAGTAAGAGTTCAGGAAACCCCACAATCAACCTCCATATAGTAACAGTTCAGGAAACTCCACAATCAACCTCCATATAGTAACAGTTCAGGAACCCCCACAATCAACCTCCATAGAGTAACAGTTCAGGAAACCCCACAATCAACCTCCATATAGTAACAGTTCAGGAAACCCCACAATCAACCTCCATATAGTAACAGTTCAGGAAACCCCACAATCAACCTCCATATAGTAACATTCAGGAAACCCCACAATCAACCTCCATAGAGTAACAGTTCAGGAAACCCCACAATCAACCCCCATAGAGTAACAGTTCAGGAAACCCCACAATTTGCATACAGCATCTTGCCAAGTAAGATACACTGGCCATTGTAAAGCCTTCAATTCAAATGTTGTATTTAATGGTTATACTGTGTAGTTGTGAAAATACCATATTAGGGCACAAGCGTGCGATTTCTCACTTCTCCCAAAAGGTTCTCACCCAGGATGAGCCTTGCTACAATACACACCACTTCCAGGGCTTAAGCTAGAGGTGAAAATGGGGGGAAAATAGTTCCCATGATCTGTCACACATCGCACTAATTTGAGCTCAAGGATACGGACACCGAGCTGAGTGCACAAACTTCTCCCTTGCATACCATAACCCCGAGCTGAGTGCACAAACCTCTCCCTTGCATACCATAACCCCGAGCTGAGTGCACAAACCTCTCCCTTGCATACCATAACCGTCTCTCCATTTTGAAGATCTAGCTTAAGCCATGAAAATAACAACACACGAAATCGAGTTAACATATTGCAAACTTGGGGCCTCCCCTGCCATTCGACATTGGAGCCGTATGCGACCAATTCATAGAAGTGGTGACAATTATTTAATATGGTTTCTTCTAGAGCGGAATGGCAGGACGAGCCACCCTGTCCCTTTTTTGCCCATTAGCCCCCCCCCCCCTCTTGCCTTTGTTAAAATATAAGCTTCAAAAGGTGCCTTCAGGCAGAGAGACATATATACAGGGGTGAAAGTTTCAAAAACTGAAAAACCTGAAAATGTTGCTGGGGGCCAGGGGGCTCCTGGATTTGAGCTGTGTTGGAAGAACCAAGATGCATTTCCAAGCAGCTCAAGTGTTCGTTGTAAAAATACAAATAACGGTTTCGAAAAGCTGGATTGGATGTCAGAAACAACAAGATGTCAGTTAAGTTAGTGAAGTCCATCACTGCTCTGGAAATGCATACTTTCTAAGCTCATCCATTCATAAACTCCTTCATACATTGTCTTTACTCTTACTTTTTCTAGCACTTTAACATTGGTACCCTTGTCCAAAAATTTCATTTTCGCATCGTTTTTCCCCCAAATTCAACAAACGAAGAAAACATACCGTAAAGTGGTCTAACGTGAATGTGGCAAAATGAGTTGTTTCCCTTGTCAGTCTATTTTCCTTTGAAATAACGACAACTCTTTGTTAGCATGCGCGTGCACTCAGCACGGTTCGTTCCGATCATAAACGAGGTCACTTTCGGGACTTTTCGGAGCGTGTAGTTCAATTGACTAACAGAAAAGGGCGGAAATGTGCTAAACTAGTTCTATTTTAAGTAACCTGTCTTGCAGCTACATTTTGAATATGTCTACGGCAACCGAGAGGGGGTACCCCCTACCCCCCCCCCCTCACATTTTCTCGACGGAATTACATGATTTGGAAAAATGATCCCCGAGGACATTCAAATACCGGAATTCCAGTATAAATTGGAAAACTTTCACCCCTGTATATAACAATGTGTCCGCTCTTTTCAGTATTGCCTTACTTGCCTCTGATCAATCTCCGTAATTTAGCAACATTTTCTGGTGGCTAACCCTACAATACCCCCCCCCCTCATCGCGTCTCAAAATGCACACAGCCCCATTTCCATTTTTCCACTCTAGAATAAACCCTATTTAAATTGGCGACAATTAGCTAAACTTAATGCAAAGAATAAAGTTCAGCAAAATGTGTAAGAGTGGTGACATGTTTACAAATGCAGGAGCCCCCCCCCCCCCCCCCTCCATGCAAACTACAATAATGCTTTGAGAAACCAGAAGATAATCACACACTCACTTGTTTACTTCAAAATTTCCAATCTCGAGAACTGCCGACAGATTGTCACACTTGCCTTTTAAAATCTGAAAAACAAGACAAGCAAAATTGTATGAACATGCCACCAGATATGCTTTGACAAAATAAATGCTTTTGGGATACGGCAAAGATCAATTAGCACAATAGCACGGTGCCTTGCCACGCATGTAATACTGAGCATCCTGACCTTATTTCAAACGCCCTGTCCTCAAATCTGGTGTAATTACACAAAAAACAATGCATATCGACACATCGTCGAATGCAGAAATTTCTGAAATAAGACAAAATACCCACCCACTCACCTCAAATAATCGATCACATATGAATAGTGTGAGACTGCATGCTATTAACATGTTACCTAATTTTATCGATCAATATTCCGAGAAGCACTCGTGCCAAAGTCTTATGTCGCTGGTGTTGAGAACTTGTTGCCGATGACAACTTCCAAAAGATCAATGGTCTTGCATATTTCTTGGGCAAGGCAGTTGGCCTTTTAAGATTTAGCGTGTACAGATTAAAAATGGGTAAGTAGCACGGTGATTAATTGACGAGTGGCTTTAATTGGCACACCTCACATGGACCTAAGCAGGACCCAGATAGACCCAAGCATGACCCAGATATAAACGCAAAATAACATAAAAAATATCAGTATCGATGTCAAAACAGCAGTTTAGTTTATACAAATTTATTTTAGCTCGATTGCAAAACAAGTTATTATAACTTATATTAATCACTCTCGAGACCTCATTCCAGATGGAATCCATCGCAACGAGGGAGAGAGAAGAGGCAACATGGAATTTAAATGCCTTGCCTAAGGGCACAATTGTTAACGGCTGTAGCGGGGCTCGAACTCCAGACCGTTCAGACCTGACGCAAACGCGCATCCACTGCAGTGGAAACAGCAGTTTCACATGCACAAATGTTGAATATGAACTGGGATCATCAGCCACTTGGTACATGTCAGAAGCAATGGATTACATAGATTACATGCAAACACTTATTACCTGTCCACTATACTACCAAGAATAATGTTTATGAAACTTTCACTCACCCTTTTATCAAATAGTTTTTTCAAATGTGGTTTCCACCAGTGTTCTTTGATCACTTTTGCTTCTATCTCCAAACCTTCGTGTTTGTCACATAAATGCTTCACAATACACGGGGGCTCCGACGGGGGCTTCCAGTCTCGAGAACGAAACCCTTCTGGTAACCCTGTATACATATATAAATTATCGAAAGTTATATCTATATATTGCGATACAGGAGAATGTATTGCGATACGTTTCATAATATTATACCAGTTCCGTGCCAAACTCATGAACTCATGCTAACTAAGTAACTACGAGTGTGCCTTAAAGGAGGATGGACCGTAGAATGACAACATTCTTTAAATATTGTAAACTTTTAATGAACATCTTTAAAACTTTTAATGAACATCTTTAAAACTTTTAACTTGATACAATCTGATCAGTGGTCTCAACTGTTAACCCTTTCCCTCATAGAAGCACCTCTTGAAGCCATTACCAATACGCCATACAGTGACAATGTAGTAGCCAAACACGTGTCCATGTGGAGCACTAGTCACTCGTCCATGTGGAGCACTAGCCACTCGTCCATGTGAAGCACTAGTCACTCGTCCATGTGAAGCACTAGCCACTCGTCCATGTGAAGCACTAGTCCATGTGGAACACTAGGCGCTCGTCCATGTGGAGCACTAGTCCATGTGGAACACTAGGCGCTCGTCCATGTGGAGCACTAGTCACTCGTCCATGTGATGCACTAGTCCATGTGGAACACTAGTCCATGTGGAGCACTAGTCACTCGTCCATGTGAAGCACTAGCCACTCGTCCATGTGAAGCACTAGCCCATGTGGAACACTAGGCGCTCGTCCATGTGGAGCACTAGTAACTCGTCCATGTGAAGCACTAGCCACTCGTCCATGTGAAGCACTAGCCACTCGTCCATGTGAAGCACTAGCCCATGTGGAACACTAGGCGCTCGTCCATGTGGAGCACTAGTCCATGTGGAACACTAGTCCATGTGGAGCACTAGTCCATGTGGAGCACTCGTCCATGTGGAACACTAGGCGCTCGTCCATGTGAAGCACTAGTCCATGTGAAGCACTAGTCCATGTGGAGCACTAGTCCATGTGGAACACTAGGCGCTCGTCCATGTGAAGCGCTCGTCCATGTGAAGCACTAGTCCATGTGGAGCACTCGTCCATGTGGAACACTAGGCGCTCGTCCATGTGAAGCACTAGTCCATGTGAAGCACTAGTCCATGTGGTGCACTCGTCCATGTGAAGCACTAGTCCATGTGGAGCACTAGTCCATGTGGAGCACTAGTCCATGTGGAGCACTAGTCCATGTGGAGCACTAGTCCATGTGGAGCACTCGTCCATGTGGAGCACTCGTCCATGTGGAGCACTCGTCCATGTGGAACACTAGGCGCTCGTCCATGTGAAGCACTAGTCCATGTGGAGCACTAGTCCATGTGAAGCACTAGTCCATGTGAAGCACTAGTCCATGTGGAGCACTAGTCCATGTGGAGCACTAGCCACTCGTCCATGTGGAGCACTCATCCATGTGGAGCACTAGCCACTCGTCCATGTGGAGCACTAGTCCATGTGGAGCACTCGCCCATGTGGAACACTAGGCGCTCGTCCATGTGGAGCACTAGTCCATGTGGAGCACTAGCCACTCGTCCATGTGAAGCACTAGTCACTCGTCCATGTGAAGCACTAGTCACTCGTCCATGTGAAGCACTAGTCCATGTGGAGCACTAGTCACTCGTCCATGTGAAGCACTAGTCCATGTGGAGCACTCGTCCATGTGAAGCACTAGTCCATGTGGAGCACTAGTCCATGTGGAGCACTAGTCCATGTGGAGCACTCGTCCATGTGGAACACTAGTCCATGTGGAGCACTCGTCCATGTGGAACACTAGGCGCTCGTCCATGTGAAGCACTAGTCCATGTGAAGCACTCGTCCATGTGGAGCACTAGGACGAGTACTAGTCACTCGTCCATGTGGAGCACTAGTCACTCGTCCATGTGGAGCACTAGTCGCTCGTCCATGTGGAACACTAGTCACTCGTCCATGTGGAACACTAGGCGCTCGTCCATGTGAAGCACTAGTCCATGTGGAGCACTAGTCACTCGTCCATGTGGAGCACTAGTCACTCGTCCATGTGAAGCACTAGCCACTCGTCCATGTGAAGCACTAGTCCATGTGGAACACTAGTCACTCGTCCATGTGGAGCACTCGTCCATGTGGAGCACTAGTCACTCGTCCATGTGAAGCACTAGCCACTCGTCCATGTTAAGCACTAGTCCATGTGGAGCACTAGTCACTCGTCCATGTGGAGCACTAGTCCATGTGGAGCACTAGTCACTAGTCCATGTGAAGCACTAGTCCATGTGGAGCACTAGTCCATGTGGAGCACTAGTCCATGTGAAGCACTCGTCCATGTGGAGCACTAGTCCATGTGGAGCACTAGTCCATGTGGAGCACTAGTCCATGTGGAGCACTCGTCCATGTGAAGCACTAGTCCATGTGGAGCACTAGTCACTCGTCCATGTGGAGCACTAGTCCATGTGGAGCACTAGTCGCTCGTCCATGTGAAGCACTAGTCCATGTGGAGCACTCGTCCATGTGAAGCACTAGTCCATGTGGAGCACTAGTCCATGTGGAGCACTAGTCCATGTGGAGCACTAGTCCATGTGGAGCACTAGTCCATGTGGAGCACTCGTCCATGTGGAGCACTAGTCCATGTGGAGCACTCGTCCATGTGGAACACTAGGCGCTCGTCCATGTGAAGCACTAGTCCATGTGAAGCACTCGTCCATGTGGAGCACTAGGACGAGTACTAGTCACTCGTCCATGTGGAGCACTAGTCACTCGTCCATGTGGAGCACTAGTCGCTCGTCCATGTGGAACACTAGTCACTCGTCCATGTGGAACACTAGGCGCTCGTCCATGTGAAGCACTAGTCCATGTGGAGCACTAGTCACTCGTCCATGTGGAGCACTAGTCACTCGTCCATGTGAAGCACTAGCCACTCGTCCATGTGAAGCACTAGTCCATGTGAAGCACTAGTCACTCGTCCATGTGGAGCACTCGTCCATGTGGAGCACTAGTCACTCGTCCATGTGAAGCACTAGCCACTCGTCCATGTTAAGCACTAGTCCATGTGGAGCACTAGCCACTCGTCCATGTGGAGCACTAGTCACTCGTCCATGTGGAGCACTAGTCCATGTGGAGCACTAGTCACTAGTCCATGTGAAGCACTAGTCCATGTGGAGCACTAGTCCATGTGGAGCACTAGTCCATGTGAAGCACTCGTCCATGTGGAGCACTAGTCCATGTGGAGCACTAGTCCATGTGGAGCACTAGTCCATGTGGAGCACTCGTCCATGTGAAGCACTAGTCCATGTGGAGCACTAGTCACTCGTCCATGTGGAGCACTAGTCCATGTGGAGCACTAGTCGCTCGTCCATGTGAAGCACTAGTCCATGTGGAGCACTAGTCCATGTGAAGCACTAGTCCATGTGGAGCACTAGTCCATGTGGAGCACTAGTCACTCGTCCATGTGGAGCACTCGTCCATGTGAAGCACTAGCCACTCGTCCATGTGGAGCACTAGTCACTCGTCCATGTGGAGCATTAGTCCATGTGGAGCACTAGTCCATGTGGAGCACTAGTCCATGTGGAGCACTAGTCCATGTGGAGCACTAGTCCATGTGGAGCACTAGTCCATGTGGAGCACTAGTCACTCGTCCATGTGGAGCACTAGTCCATGTGGAGCACTAGTCACTCGTCCATGTGGAGCACTAGTCACTCGTCCATGTGGAGCACTAGTCACTCGTCCATGTGGAGCACTAGTCCATGTGGAGCACTAGTCACTCGTCCATGTGGAGCACTAGTCCATGTGGAGCACTAGTCACTCGTCCATGTGGAGCACTAGTCCATGTGGAGCACTCGTCCATGTGGAGCACTAGTCCATGTGGAGCACTCGTCCATGTGGAACACTAGGCGCTCGTCCATGTGAAGCACTAGTCCATGTGAAGCACTCGTCCATGTGGAGCACTAGGACGAGTACTAGTCACTCGTCCATGTGGAGCACTAGTCACTCGTCCATGTGGAGCACTAGTCACTCGCCCATGTGGAGCACTAGTCGCTCGTCCATGTGGAACACTAGTCACTCGTCCATGTGGAACACTAGGCGCTCGTCCATGTGAAGCACTAGTCCATGTGGAGCACTAGTCACTCGTCCATGTGGAGCACTAGTCACTCGTCCATGTGAAGCACTAGCCACTCGTCCATGTGAAGCACTAGTCCATGTGGAACACTAGTCACTCGTCCATGTGGAGCACTCGTCCATGTGGAGCACTAGTCACTCGTCCATGTGAAGCACTAGCCACTCGTCCATGTTAAGCACTAGTCCATGTGGAGCACTAGCCACTCGTCCATGTGGAGCACTAGTCACTCGTCCATGTGGAGCACTAGTCCATGTGGAGCACTAGTCACTAGTCCATGTGAAGCACTAGTCCATGTGGAGCACTAGTCCATGTGGAGCACTAGTCCATGTGGAGCACTAGTCCATGTGGAGCACTAGTCCATGTGGAGCACTAGTCCATGTGGAGCACTCGTCCATGTGAAGCACTAGTCCATGTGGAGCACTAGTCACTCGTCCATGTGGAGCACTAGTCCATGTGGAGCACTAGTCGCTCGTCCATGTGAAGCACTAGTCCATGTGGAGCACTAGTCCATGTGAAGCACTAGTCCATGTGGAGCACTAGTCCATGTGGAGCACTAGTCACTCGTCCATGTGAAGCACTAGTCACTCGTCCATGTGGAGCACTAGTCCATGTGGAGCACTAGTCCATGTGGAACACTAGGCGCTCGTCCATGTGAAGCACTAGTCCATGTGGAACACTAGGTGCTCGTCCATGTGGAGCACTAGTCACTCGTCCATGTGAAGCACTAGCCACTCGTCCATGTGGAGCACTAGTCCATGTGGAACACTAGTCATTCGTCCATGTGAAGCACTAGCCACTCGTCCATGTGGAGCACTAGTCCATGTGGAGCACTAGTCACTCGTCCATGTGAAGCACTAGCCACTCGTCCATGTGGAGCACTAGTCCATGTGGAACACTAGGCGCTTGTCCATGTGGAGCACTAGTCACTCGTCCATGTGAAGCACTAGCCACTCGTCCATGTGGAGCTCTAGTCACTCGTCAATGTGGAGCACTAGTCGCTCGTCCATGTGGAGTACTAGTTGCTTGTCCTTGTGGAGCACTAGGCACTTGTCCATGTGGAGCACTAGGCACTTGTACATGTGGAGCACTAGGCACGTGTCCATGTGGAGCACTAGGCACTTGTCCATGTGGAGCACTAGGCACTCATCCATGTGGAGCACTAGTCGCTCGTACATGTGGAGCACTAGTCGCTTGTCCATGTGGAGCACTAGGCGCTTGTCCATGTGGAGCACTAGTCGCTCGTACATGTGGAGCACTAGGCGCTCGTACATGTGGAGCACTAGGCGCTCGTACATGTGGAGCACTAGGCGCTCGTACATGTGGAGCACTAGTCGCTCGTACATGTGGAGCACTAGTCGCGTGTCCATGTGGAGCACTAGTCGCTTGTCCATGTGGAGCACTAGTCGCTCGTACATGTGGAACACTAGTCGCTTGTCCATGTGGAGCAATAGGCGCTTGTCCATGTGGAGCAATAGTCGCTTGTCCATGTGGAGCACTAGTCGCTTGTCCATGTGGAGCAATAGTCGCTTGTCCATGTGGAGCACTAGTCGCTCGTCCATGTGGAGCACTAGTCACTCGTCCATGTGAAGCACTAGCCACTCGTCCATGTGGAGCACTAGTCACTCGTCCATGTGGAGCTCTAGTCACTCGTCAATGTGGAGCACTAGTCGCTCGTCCATGTGGAGCTCTAGTCACTCGTCCATGTGGAGTACTAGTTGCTTGTCCATGTGGAGCACTAGGCACTTGTCCATGTGGAGCACTAGGCACTCATCCATGTGGAGCACTAGTCGCTCGTACATGTGGAGCACTAGTCGCTTGTCCATGTGGAGCACTAGGCGCTTGTCCATGTGGAGCACTAGTCGCTCGTACATGTGGAGCACTAGGCGCTCGTACATGTGGAGCACTAGGCGCTCGTACATGTGGAGCACTAGGCGCTCGTACATGTGGAGCACTAGTCGCTCGTACATGTGGAGCACTAGTCGCGTGTCCATGTGGAGCACTAGTCGCTTGTCCATGTGGAGCACTAGTCGCTCGTACATGTGGAACACGCTTGTCCATGTGGAGCATAGCGCTGTCATGTGGACATAGTCGCTTGTCCATGTGGAGCAATAGGCGCTTGTCCATGTGGAGCAATAGTCGCTTGTCCATGTGGAGCACTAGTCGCTTGTCCATGTGGAGCAATAGTCGCTTGTCCATGTGGAACACTAGGCGCTCGTCCATGTGGAGCACTAGTCACTCGTCCATGTGAAGCACTAGCCACTCGTCCATGTGGAGCACTAGTCACTCGTCCATGTGGAGCTCTAGTCACTCGTCAATGTGGAGCACTAGTCGCTCGTCCATGTGGAGCTCTAGTCACTCGTCCATGTGGAGTACTAGTTGCTTGTCCTTGTGGAGCACTAGGCACTCATCCATGTGGAGCACTAGGCACTTGTCCATGTGGAGCACTAGGCACTTGTCCATGTGGAGCACTAGGCATTCATCCATGTGAAGCACTAGCCACTCGTACATGTGGAGCACTAGGCACTTGTCCATGTGGAGCACTAGGCACTTGTCCATGTGGAGCACTAGGCATTCATCCATGTGGAGCACTAGTCGCTTGTACATGTGGAGCACTAGTCGCTTGTACATGTGGAGCACTAGGTGCTTGTCCATGTGGAGTACTAGGCACTTGTCCATGTGGAGCACTAGTCGCTTGTCCATGTGGAGTGCTAGGCATTCATCCATGTGGAGCACTAGTCGCTTGTACATGTGGAGCACTAGTCGCTTGTACATGTGGAGCACTAGGCGCTTGTCCATGTGGAGCACTAGGCACTTGTCCATGTGGAGCACTAGGTACTCATCCATGTGGAGCACTAGTCGCTCGTACATGTGGAGCACTAGTCGCTTGTCCATGTGGAGCACTAGGCGCTTGTCCATGTGGAGCACTAGTCGCTCGTACATGTGGAGCACTAGTCCATGTGGAGCACTAGTCGCTCGTACATGTGGAGCACTAGTCGCTTATCCATGTGGAGCACTAGTCGCTCGTACATGTGGAACACTAGTCGCTTGTCCATGTGGAGCAATAGTCGCTTGTCCATGTGGAGCACTAGTCGCTCATACATGTGGAACACTAGGCACTTGTCCATGTGGAGCAATAGTCGCTTGTCCATGTGGAGCACTAGTCGCTTGTCCATGTGGAGCAATAGTCGCTTGTCCATGTGGAGCACTAGTCGCTTGTCCATGTGGAGCACTAGTCGCTTGTCCATGTGGAGCACTAGTCGCTTGTCCATGTGGAGCAATAGTCGCTCATACATGTGGAGCACTAGGCGCTTGTCCATGTGGAGCACTAGTCGCTTGTCCATGTGGAGCAATAGTCGCTTGTCCATGTGGAATACTAGGCGCTTGTCCATGTGGAGCAATAGTCGCTCATCCATGTGGAGCACTAGTCCATGTGGAGCACTAGTCGCTCATCCATATGCAAATATTAACGAAATGAACTAAACCGTGAAATAGTTAAGCCCCCCCCACCCCATTTTACATGATATTGAAGAATTGCTTACCATCATTATTATGTGCATAATACACGTACCTGAAAAGTCTGGATTAAGGAGATCTTTTCTAGCACCGAGGAGGGCGTTTGTGTAGAACCAGTCAATATTGCACAGTAACAAATGGTACGAGTTCACCAGATCATGGCTGATGGCAGGGAAATTACCTGTGCAAATGATGAAAAATATCAATATATTGCAGTGTTCAATCTAGGCTGCGCCATTGACCCCCTTTTCATCTGAGCGGTGCAAGTTCACATGTTCTGTCCGACACATCTGATTACCGCTGTGCATTTTATTATCACTATCGTAGATTTAGTCCATTATGCCTAGATCACACGCCGACAATTCTCATTGCAATTTGCTTGCGTATGAACTGCAAGCACGAGTGGCAATAGCAAGCCATCGTCAACTAACAGCAGACTAGAGCAGTGTCACGCAAGAGGAAACGCGGACTGAGGGGGAAAATTATGCACAATTTGCAGTGGTGGTCATCTGGCCATTATTCACGTTCGTTGCAATGGGATTAGATGGTTTGCAGTTTACTCACGATTCTCAAAGATTTGGTGAGAAATAAAGAGATGGCGATCAGTTTGCTATCGAAACAATTTCCCGAACGCATGCAATCAGTTTGCTATCGAAACAATTTCCCGAACGCATGCAATCAGTTTGCGGTTCATTGACTTCTTTTGCGGTCAGATTGAGGAAAAATTGTCGATTAGTCGCGTTCTATTTGTATTTCCAAAAAATGGGTAGAAACACACACCGCAAGCCTAATTCGCCAACCCGTGACCTTGAACAACGTTAATAAGACACAATAACGCCTAAGTAAACGTACTCTGCAAACTGAGCTCCGATCAATGAACTTGCTATGACGTCTACATAGTATTATCAGACCATAAATTTAGCGCAGCCACCACAAGTCACTTCCGGTCAAGCTTAATTCAAATGACGTGTATTTCTGAATAGTTTATGTCTATGTCAGCGAAAAATGCAAAATCCAGGACGGCAAATTCTACACCAATTGAAAATGCTACCCCTCACATGGTTGACAATAGTGTGCCAAACTTTGTGTAAAACCGTTATTAAAAAGGAATTTCAACGAAAATGGATGGCCAATTGCTTTATTTCACTATTATTATTGAACGTGAGAATATGCACAGTCTAAAGAACAGATTATAACAGGGAATTTCATTCATATTTTTGTTTCTCCCCCATTATTGTAAAATGATTCCCTTATTTCAGGTGGTTGGGAAAAGCTGGATTGAACACTGTATTAGTGAAAAGTAAAAAAAGACTCGAATGTTTCTTCTAACAGAATTGTGAAAGATTACGCTTGTTATGCCACCTTTACCATAGCCAGCATTGCTTAAAATACGATGATATGAACAGATCTAAGCTTTCCCTAGTCTGAACTACTTCCAATTTTCTCTCTCTGCTGACATGTTTGCGATTACAACCCCAACACACAAATTGTTATGAAAAGCATAACATGCACTCAAAGCATGTAAAATGAATGGTAACAACTGTGGCAGTAATTTGAGTGTTGGCAAGCATTACAATAAACTAGAAATTGTTTCTGAAAAAATGTAATCTCCCCACTCAGTGTGGCGTAATAAAAGAAATAGAAATTAATAGGTACTGTCTTATACATTTTTATTTCTTAGGCGAGCTGGAGAATTGTAAGTTCTCTGCGTTACATCCTATAGCTGAGAACGAATGTCTTAACACGGCTTGTGCACACAAAATACAGTGTGGATTGGGCGAGTATTTCGTGCAGAAATATGTTCATGAAAGGTATGTATAGGGATATTGTGTGTGATAATCACTTCTACGCTTGGACAGAACGCTTGGACAGTGCGAGGGCTATCCATATTTAACCCTTTCAACCCCAAGTAACTGACATGGACTGGTGCATGATATTTTTAGACCAATAAATTAATAAGAAAATTACCTTTGGACCCATTTATCAAAATGGGTAATTTTATCTAAAAATAGTAATAATTATTACTGGCAAAAAAGTGCAGATCCTGATGAGACGGCTCGTCACGAGCCGGCTCATCTGGATCTACACTTTTCATAAGCCTATTTAGAGGCATGTGGGGTTGAAAGGGTTAATATTCAAATTCACAGTTTATACTGAAATTTTAGAAACTAGTTTGCTGATATGACGGAAATAGTTTCAATACCAGTACTTGGTACATCGGATCATAGATGATTATTCACATAGTTATATTATATATATATTGTGTTTTTGAGTAAGATATGGTAAATGGTAACTTTAATGATGCTTAAAACAGGGGTTCCAAATAATAAGTCAATATTGTTTGTGATTAACCGCAGGATCTACAGAAAAGCGAAATCCTAGTACCATCAAAGTGTGGTTCGTGCACACTTGTTTCAAGATTACTTACCTTTCACTTGAACAAACATAGTCCAGCAAAAGTTAAACACCTCTACCAGCGAACAGGGAAGTTTCCTGCAAAGTATCAGATAATTATAAAAACCATAATCCACAATAAGCTAGTTAGGAAAACAGCATTTATAAAAACCATAATCCACAATAAGCTAGCTAGGAAACCAGCATTTATAAAAACCATAATCCACAATAAGCTAGCTAGGAAACCAGCATTTATAAAAACCATAATCCACAATAAGCTAGCTAGGAAACCAGCATTTATAAAAACCATAATCCACAATAAGCTAGCTAGGAAAACAGCATTTATAAAAACCATAATCCACAATAAGCTAGCTAGGAAAACAGCATTTATAAAAACCATAATCCACAATGAGCTAGCTAGGAAAACAGCATTTATAAAAACCATAATCCACAATAAGCTAGCTAGGAAAACAGCATTTATAAAAACCATAATCCACAATAAGCTAGCTAGGAAAACAGCATTTATAAAAACCATAATCCACAATAAGCTAGCTAGGAAACCAGCATTTATAAAAACCATAATCCACAATAAGCTAGCTAGGAAACCAGCATTTATAAAAGTGTGAAGAAGATGTCACCAATATAAATTGTACTTTTTAGCTGATCGATATGGTGCCCCGCCATGCCCCCATTATAGCACTTTATATCCGCCATGTTGCCTTTTTTATTTACTTATTTATTTAATTGCCTCAACGGGCAAGTCCCTTCGCTGGCAATAAACTCAAACGTGTCCGCCCTTTTGCCAGATATATCCCACCATACTGCCTCTTAGGTTAAGCATAATTATCTGGTTTAAACATATTTATTCATTCATAATATACAGTACATATAAATTGTATACAGAACGAAAATGGATTTAATCGAAAGCTTATTGAGATTATCTCCATAATTATCTGTCAATCACTGTTAGTTAGCAACATTTTCTATGGAGGAAACCCCCAAATACACACCCTCACGCACCTACCCTCATCGCTGCTAAAAGTGCATCCTATCAATAGCACAGTATGTACGTTCTGGTCAATAATCTTCTCTCTCGTATATACAGATAGCAGATTAGATGCCTGTCCGATTAGCGCACTCGCTTTTCACCAATGCAACTCGGGTTCGATCCTCGGACTGGGACGTATGTGAGATGGTACGGTGGTCGCCAGATCGGACAGGTGGGTTTTCTCTGTGTACTCCGGTTTCCTCCCACACGAATGAACACATTTACGCTTTCATCCGCGCCAATGAGAGTAATTAATATAAGTTGTTAGAACTTGCTTCGCAATCGTTGTAAAATAAATAACGTTTAAACTTTAAGATAGCAGAAATTGTGCTGGAAGAATGCTCATTTGAAAATTTACACAAACCTCTGTTTCCTACTTCTTGGTTGTCTTGGAGCTTCTTCAGCAGGACTTCTGAAAATGTCTAGGAAGATGGGCTCAAACTTCTTAAAGATTACAGTCGAGACGGCAAAGTTGCGTTCCAATCTCTCCACTTTGTCACGGAATTCCTGAGAAAGGTTGGCCATGTCAGACCACTTTTTCATCTTGTTGAAAAATTGAATCAAACTGCAAAAGAAAAATTCACACAACTTATTTCATACACGGAACGGTTTTGTTGTTTTCGCATGTTTGTTGAGGCTTGAATTCACACTAAAGGTGCAGGTCCCTCCACGCAGTATGTCAGGCTTGTCCATCCACGCAGTATGTCAGGCGTGTCCCTCCACACAGTATGTCAGACTTGTCCCTCCACACAGTATGTCAGGCTTGTCCCTCCACACAGTATGTCAGGCTTGTCCCTCCACACAGTATGCCAGGCTTGTCCCTCCACGCAGTATGTCAGGCTTGTCCCTCCACACAGTATGTCAGGCTTGTCCCTCCACACAGTATGTCAGGCTTGTCCCTCCACACAGTATGTCAGGCTTGTCCCTCCACACATATGTAGGGCTTGTCCCTCCACGCAGTATGTCAGGCTTGTCCCTCCACACATATGTAGGGCTTGTCCCTCCACACAGTATGTCAGGCTTGTCCCTCCACACAGTATGTCAGGCTTGTCCCTCCACACAGTATGTCAGGCTTGTCCCTCCACACAGTATGTCAGGCTTGTCCCTCCACGCAGTATGTCAGGCTTGTCCCTCCACGCAGTATGTCAGGCTTGTCCCTCCACACAGTATGTCAGGCTTGTCCCTCCACGCAGTATGTCAGGCTTGTCCCTCCACGCAGTATGTCAGGCTTGTCCCTCCACGCAATATGTCAGGCTTGTCCCTCCACACAGTATGTCAGGCTTGTCCCTCCATGCAGTATGTCAGGCTTGTCCCTCCACACAGTATGTCAGGCTTGTCCCTCCACACAGTATGTCAGGCTTGTCCCTCCACGCAGTATGTCAGGCTTGTCCCTCCACACAGTATGTCAGGCTTGTCCCTCCACGCAGTATGTCAGGCTTGTCCCTCCACGCAGTATGTCAGGCTTGTCCCTCCACACAGTATGTCAGGCTTGTCCCTCCATGCAGTATGTCAGGCTTGTCCCTCCACACAGTATGTCAGGCTTGTCCCTCCACACAGTATGTCAGGCTTGTCCCTCCACACAGTATGTCAGGCTTGTCCCTCCACGCAGTATGTCAGGCTTGTCCCTCCACGCAGTATGTCAGGCTTGTCCCTCCACGCAGTATGTCAGGCTTGTCCCTCCACAAAGTATGTCAGGCTTGTCCCTCCACACAGTATGTCAGGCTTGTCCCTCCACGCAGTATGTCAGGCTTGTCCCTCCACACAGTATGTCAGGCTTGTCCATCCACACAGTATGTCAGGCTTGTCCCTCCACACAGTATGTCAGGCTTGTCCCTCCACGCAGTATGTCAGGCTTGTCCCTCCACACAGTATGTCAGGCGTGTCCCTCCACACAGTATGTCAGGCTTGTCCCTCCACACAGTATGTCAGGCTTGTCCCTCCACACAGTATGTCAGGCTTGTCCCTCCACACAGTATGTCAGGCTTGTCCCTCCACGCAGTATGTCAGGCTTGTCCCTCCACACAGTATGTCAGGCTTGTCCCTCCACGCAGTATGTCAGGCTTGTCCCTCCACGCAGTATGTCAGACTTGTAAAACCGTGGCCTATAGTAGTAGCAATTCCATTAATCACATGTTGTGCTGGTTGTTGCTATTGCTAGGTTTCATCGGCACCAACATACATGTAGTACTGCTCAGAAACAAAATGTACTTCATAGCTATCTATCCTTCCTGCACGACTAATGACATGCGACAGGTGGAAGGAACCAAACAGGACTTTTGTTTGTTTGCGTTGGGGATTCAAGTCGCAACAACAGGTTATATGACGATTATCCAGCTAGTATTGGTGGAGGAAGACCAGATACTCCTTCCAGCAGTATTTCAGACATGGACGGGCACCCCTGGGACAGCTTCCGGACGTTTAAGAATTTGGCACTCGCAATGTTGAGGGGCAAATGATACGAAGTCAATGACCGTAACCATTAGGTCATGGAGGCCCCTCCAAACAGAACAATTCAATGAATTTGAAGAAAACCATCACAAAGTAACCGTGCATTCAACTGTATTTAATTATATACATGCATCCGTTAGGGCTGTCCCAGGCCAATAAGACATGTACATGGGTGCGTGAAACTTCAATTTCTGAAATAACCACAACCGTGATCTATTAATTTATGTTGCTTTTAAAATCATGCTTGATATATGCGGTAAAATGCCTCAGCGAGCAAGATGCAATGCAAGCTTCTGGAGAGCCATAGCACATTGCTGCTAATCTCTTCTGGAGAGCCAGACCACATTGCTGCTAATCTCTTCTGGAGAGCCAGACAACATTGCTGCTAATCTCGTCTGGAGAGCCAGACCACATTGCTGCTAATCTCTTCTGGAGAGCCAGACCACATTGCTGCTAATCTCTTCTGAAGAGCCAGACAACATTGCTGCTAATCTCGTCTGGAGAGCCAGACCACATTGCTGCTAATCTCTTCTGGAGAGCCAGACCACATTGCTGCTAATCTCGTCTGGAGAGCCAGACCACATTACTGCTAATCTCTTCTGGAGAGCCAGACAACATTGCTGCTAATCTCGTCTGGTGAGCCAGACCACATTGCTGCTAATCTCTTCTGGAGAGCCAGACCACATTGCTGCTAATCTCGTCTGGAGAGCCAGACCACATTGCTGCTAATCTCTTCTGGAGAGCCAGACCACATTGCTGCTAATCTCGTCTGGAGAGCCAGACCACATTGCTGCTAATCTCTTCTGGGCCACAATTCATATCATTAGTCATTTGACATAATTCATACAAATCGGTCAATTGTATACTATAAGCTTAGTTAATTAAATAGTATGTTTAATTGTTATTTGTCATGAGTGAATTAATTAACTAGTTGTTAATAAGTTGTTAACAGTTTTAGTTGTTAACAGTTTGTGTGTGTGTGTTTTACGTTTATTTATCGCCGCTACCGGTTGCCCATATGAGCGCCGCCTCCTGAAGAGATATTAGGAGGATAGTGCAATGATACAGACAGAGACCCGTTCCAGGGTATCCGCTGGTTCTTTTACGTGCACGATGTAAAGCACCAACACAAGACCTTGGTTTAAAGTCCCATCTGAAAGACTACAGGTTAATTTTATTAGTGTCAGACGGGGGATCGAACCCGCAATCCCTTGATTACCAGTACAGCGTGTTAACCACTGGACTACAGATTCGTCTGTTTGTCAGTTTGTCCCAAAACTCATGGTAACATTGCGCTAATCTCTATTCACGCAATTGATTTCAGGTTTTTCTGGGGTATCTACTGATTATGCACATTCAAATTCAAAGTAACTTTAAACAGATACCTAAATCTTGATGATCTTAGCAGCCTGGTCAGCGATACACAATTTCCCTCTACCGTACCCTTGCCGACAGTTGGTATGACAGACCTCCGACAAGCTTCGTACAAAGCGCATGACAGCCAATGGATCTGATCCCCCTGTAAACAAAATAAAACAATGTACTACATGCTGCATGGATTAACATGTCATATAAATTAGTATGCGTGAAAGTCATAATGTTGCATATATTATTATACCATTCTTATTGAGCTTGCCCACATGGTTCGCCGGAGACAAGAGTAAATAAGCTGAATCATCATTCTTATTGAGCTTGCCCACATGGTTCGCCTGAGACAAGAGTAAATAAGCTGAATCATCATTCTTATTGAGCTTGCCCACATGGTTCGCCGGAGGCGAGAGTAAATAAGCTCAATCATCATTCTTATTGAGCGCACGTATCATATAAAAATTACACGTTCAAAAGCGCTTTACATTTGTATTATAAACATAACACACATATAACACTAAAAATCAAAAGATGTCTATACATATATATCAAATCGCTTGTGGGGACCTAGACATGTTTTCTTGGGCAGGCCTATGCAACCCAAGTGGTAAACCAGTACTATGCAATGTGTGTAAAGTGCCATGCTCAAGGCCACTACATGCCCTGACAGGGACACTTCAATTCCAAATCCGACACTCTACCACAACATAACATGCTACACCAGAATTATTGGGATAGCTGGATAAATTCTCTTCTCCAACCATGCAACACAATGTCAATGCGTTAAAGATATAATTATTTTAGACAGTTTATCTATGGGTGCCAATTTGACAAGTCCACATCTTGTATTGTGGGAGTCGCCTTGAAGCATTCGACTTGATGCGCCAACCACTTCATTTTGCAGATGGTTCCAAAGTCCACGATCGTTATTTCTTATGTATCTATCTAAAATGTTTACAATTTGGAAATCCCTATAGTTTCCTTTGCCTCTTGCTTTTGATTTGTCTGCTGGTATCGCTGGTACCACCCCTCGACAACTTTATATAGAAAGACGAGACGGTTGTTTCTACGGTGCTACTATTGTTACACAGCCCTCACTTCCTTCCTTTAATATCTATCTATCTATCTTCCTTTAATGTCAAACCCCTTGCAGGGTTACTCTTGCAGCGGTATCCGTGGTCCAGTGGTAGAACGTCGGATTTGGAATCCATCTGTCCCGGTTTGATACTCGGTCAGGCCACGTATGTAGTGTCATTGAGCAAGGCATCTCGCACACATTGCTTAGTACTGGTTAACCATATAGGTCGGCTAAGCTTGTCCAAGAAAACATGTCTACGTCCCCGTAAGGGATTTGACATTAATGGAACATACATAAATCTTGCAATATTAGTACGACAGGGAGGCGCTTGTCAGAGACAGTTGTTAATAATCTCATCAAGACAACAGAGCATTTCTAGATTTATGTTCCATTATTGTCAAATCCTGTGCGCGGACCTGAATAAGTATCGAACCTGGCATCGTTCCGACGCTTTACCACTAGACCACTGACACCACAATTTATAGTCACCACCACTAGACAACTGACACCACAATTTATAGTCACCAGGAATGAAACGTGCTGCTTCACGTTTCACTCTTGCAAGTCTTTTTGTAGATATGAGTCCCATATTATTGAGCCATTATCCATGAGAGACTGAACTAGCGAAATGTATACTGTTTTCCGACAGTCTTTTGTACAGTTTTTAAGATTTCTCAATAGAAATGTCGTCGGATTTTAGTTTGTCGGAGGGGCGTTTATTGTCCGAATTAACCAAATGAGACGTCAAACCAGGGCCGATATTTAACGTAAATACGATGCACACTGGCAATATTGCATTACATTAACCAATTATACAGATTTTGGCAAAATATTACCATACGTATTAAAACCAAAAATGGCCGATTTGCGGAAGTCGGTTTACCTCAAGTGTGTAGTTTTTCTTGATTTTTACGTAATTTTTCCACGCTTCTTCTTTAGTTTTCTTATCCATGTTGAGGTCAAGGCATAATTCTTCATATTTTTCTTCCAATTTGTCCTCTCCGTCTTCAGACAGAACCATATTTGCGTTTTGTTTACGACACCCCACCTGACATTAATCAGGAACAATGGCCGACATCGGTGAAATTACTCGCACGCGATTTGTGGCGGGAAATCTGCACCTCGTTCCTCCTAATTTTCCGAATCAAACTCATACGCGTAAAAAAGTAGTTGGACACAATACTAAACAATATAACAATATAATAATGAAATACAACATTAAATGAACCAGACACGCAAATATATATTTATATAGCTTTCATTAACGAAATATATTGGAAATTTTTATATATAATGTCATATCTGAGGAGATGCGTTAGAATATGGGTTTACTATCAAATCATCAGCAAATGTTTATTTTTATACGCATCACTGAATCCATTTTACTATATTTGTACGCCCTTGACCCACTGATGACGAGGCGAGGGTAAATAAGCTCAATCGTTACAGATACAGAGGAACCGTTGCCATAAGGATGTAGACCCCCTTTTAGCTCACCTAATCACAACGCTCAATGTGACCATTTATGACCCGACGTCCGTCGTCGTGCGTTTATATGTCCGTCGTCAACATTTTGCTTCAAACTACATCTCCTGAAACACTTGTCTAAGCACCATGAAACTTCATAGCCTACCAATGGTCATCGGGTGATCTTTCAATATTGCACAGATTAAGTCACTAATTATATATATATATATATGTCTTAAAACTATGTCAAATGAGTGTCAACATTTCAAAAACCGTCTCCTCCGTAAGTACTGCCCACAGGAAATGGTATCCATAAGCAACCAATTAAGGTCTGGTACCTCTATCCTAGGACACCCCCTCTATTAAAAAAAAGAGTTGCGGTGTCCTAGGATAGAGGTACAAGACCTTTGGTGGCTTATGGATAACATTTCAAGTTCCTGTGGTACTGCCATGGGTAGCATTCATACGTGAACTTTTGTGTGGAGCAATATTAGATTCAAGATAGCCTAGAAAGTTTGATCAAGTTGTGTCGAAATGTCAAAACACATGGTTGCCATTGGATGCGGAAGCCTTTTACTCTATTCCCTATATAATTATAGATGTATAATGCAAACAACGATGGCGGTAGGCCTATGTGTTGTATTCATTTCGCTCCGCGTTATAATTAAGTTATTAATGCGTTTCTAGGAATTGCTTAACCATGATAACGTTGTGTTTTGGATATGTTGTGTGGCTAACAATGCCATTGATGTATAGGCCTAATGCAAACAACAATGGCGGTAGGCCTCTGTGTCGTACTCATCCCGCGTTATAACTAAGTTATTAATGAGATTCTAGGAATTTCGTAACCATGATAACGTGTGGTTTGGGTTATGTTATGTGGATAGCAATGCAATTGTCTGTAATTATGAAACATTAGCAGCTGTAACTTCCGTAGATCTGATTTCGTGTACATGTGTGTGTTTTACGCTTATTTATCGTCGCTACCGGTTGCTCATATGAGCGACGTCTCCTGAAGAGATTAGTGCAATGATACAGACAGAGACCCATCGCAGAGTCTCCTCTGGTTCGTTTATGTGCACGATGCATAGCACCAACACGAGACCTCGGTTTAAAGCAGCATTACATCGTAATAAAGGATGTTTTGGGTAAAATATAAATAATAATGTGTGTGTTTACAAAAATCGAAATAGTCGCTCAGAAACGATAAAATTCCAATAAATTTAAACCGTCGTATACGCGAATTTGTTTATCAACACACGAAATGTAAATACACGCACAGCGCGCATGCGTGAACCAACACAGGATGTAGAAAACAACGTATATATTTTGAACATGAAATACTATCTATCTATCTTCCTCTAAAAGACTTAGCTAACAGAGGTTGAATCAACGTATCAAGTAATTTAATTAAAAAGACAACGTTGGACAAATGGGGACGATGCATTCCGAGTGTAAACAAGTGCGGATGATGCGTTCCGGTTGTAAACAAGTGCGTGACTGATCGACTCGGAAAGTCCAACTTTCGGTTTCGAGTTTGTTTTATCACAAAAAACACTGTTTACCAAATGAACATAGCATACAAAGTATAATGTTAGAATGTGTAGCAGCATTGCTACCCATACGTCATATTTGAATTTTTCAAATCTCTTTTATGCCATACGATGTAATTCTGCTATTAAAGTCCCATTTGCCAATTTGCTAATTATATACATATATATGATTGTGTTTGTTACATACATGTATATATAGAACAATACAATATTATCAAATCAAAAGGAAATATCCCGCAAATGTAAATTTTAAAATATTTGTAGTAAATGAATTTCTGGAATCAGTTTGTTTTAATTAAAATTTTAATATTAGTCAATCCAATAAAATGTGTTCAACAACAACTGATACATATGTCATGTCCTTGATCGATCAATAAAAAAGGAAGTTATGATAGCGCAGTGCTAGGGCGTTCTACACACACATGTACTGAGACTGATCCCTATAACAGTGTAATGATGTAATACGTGTATCTGTGATCTCCTAATAATTAAAATAAATGTAAAATTATATACTGACTTTGTTCATACATGGGTTTTATAATGATGTGATTATTATTTCGCCATTAGTGATCAGTACACTGTTAATGATATCGCAACTCGCAAAAACAGTATGTCTCTCAAACAGTTCATGATATTGCCATACTGTATTTGTAGCTATAGGAGATATTATTGAGAAGTAAGTCCAAAATTAATGAATACCGTGGTATGTCAAACCCCCTCGGTATGTCAATAATATGTTCTACATCCATCGTCTTCGTCTATTTTACATGCACATATTTTGCGGCGCCTAAGGCCCTTTGATGTTTAACCACATCAATATGTATACATTTACCCAACCTGTCAGTATTATCGGTATAAACGTATATCTTCGGTTCTATGGTGTAATGGTTAGCACTCAGGACTTTGAATCCTGCGATCCGAGTTCAAATCTCGGTAGAACCTAGATATTTTTTTCTATATAGTTCACATTACTATTACATATTATAGTCAACAACAACTATGTCCCCTCATGTCATGCTTCTCGACTGCAGTTTTTTATTTTATATTCTTTTGTTTGGTGTAGTTATAAACACACATATTACTTAGTATACATGCAAGCTTGATTTGATATTGGAAATATTGCTAAAAGTATTCTTAAATCATTACATTAATCAGAATTATGTTAATATTTGTATCTTAGAGTTATATAGTAATAAACACGATTTTAATCTATTCACAACCAGGAACCTAGATATATCATATATCCTGCCACCACACACAGCTTACAGAGAAACAAACACGAAGCAATATTAGGACATTGTTAATCCCAAAGTGAAACGCATCCAGCCTGATAAGAATGTTTAACATTTAAACCAAGCATTATTAGAATATGCATGTTACTAAAAGTAAAGTAGTGTTTATTGTATTGTATTGTATTGTATTGAAAGAGCCCATTCATTCGAACCATCGACCTCCAGCTCAGTACAACCTCCAGCTCCGTACAACCTCCAGAGCTCCGTACAACCTCCAGCTCCGTACCACCTCCAGCTCCGTACCACCTCCAGCTCCGTACCACCTCTAGCTCCGTACAACCTCCAGCTCCGTACCACCTCCAGCTCCGTACCACCTCTAGCTCCGTACCACCTCTAGCTCCGTACCACCTCCATCTCCGTACCACCTCCATCTCCGTACCACCTCTAGCTCCGTACCACCTCCAATTCCGGTCACGGCATACGATCATGCATTTTATCATAAACCCTGGCCATTATACGCGGCGATTTTCGATTTTTAATGAATCTTCCTCCCGTTTAAGGACAGAACTCCATGACTGGAATGTACTTTATCCTGTGTAGGTTTGGGCAAGAAGGTTACATCTCCGAAGGCTGTACAGCTCAAACTTCCGTATATATACAATTAAAACTATTTTTAAATTATATATTTTATTCTGTAATTTGTGTTGATATTTAAACACAGTGGAGTCCGGGCCATTCATTAAAATCTAAAATCGCGCGTACACTGGTCAGTGTTACTGTGCTGAGGTACATGCCCGAGTCGACTAGACGATCTGCATACATACATGTACAGAGTTGCATGGACCATATAATTATTGCTAACAGTATTCTTAAATCATTACATTAATCATAATTATGTTAATATTTGTATCTTAGAGTTATATAATAATAAACACGATTTTAATCTATTCACAACCAGGAACCTAGATATATCCTGCCACCGCACACAGCTTACAGAGAAACGAAACATGACGCAATATTAGGACATTGTTAATCCCAAACGCATCCAGCCTGATAAGAATGTTTAACATTTAAACCAAGCATTATTAGAATATGCATGTTACTAAAAGTAAAGTAGTGTTTATTGTATTGTATTGTATTGTATTGAAAGAGTCCATTCACTCGAACCATCGACCTCCAGCTCCGTACCACCTCCAGTTCCGTACCACCTCCAGCTCCGTACAATCTCCAGCTCCGTACCACCTCCAACTCCGTACCACCTCCAGCTCCGTACAACCTCCAGCTCCGTACCACATCCAGCTCCGTACAACCTCCAGCTCAGTACAATCTCCAGCTCCGTACCACCTCCAGCTCCGTACGTACAACCTCCAACTCCGTACGTACAACCTCCAGCTCCGTACCACCTCCAGCTCCGTACAACCTCCAGCTCCGTACCACATCCAGCTCCGTACAACCTCCAGCTCAGTACAACCTCCAGCTTCGTACCACCTCCAGCTCCGTACCACCTAGAGCTCCGTACGTACAACCCCCAGCTCCGTACAACCTCCAGCTCCGTACCACCTCCAGCTCCGTACCACCTCCAGCTCCGTACCACCTCTAGCTCCGTACCACCTCCAGCTCCGTACGTACCACCTCCAGCTCCGTACCACCTCCAGCTCCGTACGTACAACCTCCAGCTCCGTACCACCTACATCTCCGTACCACCTCCAGCTCCGTACAACCTCCAGCTCCGTACCACCTCCATCTCCGTACAACCTCCAGCTCAGTACAACCTCCAGCTCCGTACCACCTCCAGCTCCGTACGTACAACCTCCAGCTCCGTACCACCTACATCTCCGTACCACCTCCAGCTCCGTACCACCTCCATCTCCGTACCCCCTCTAGCTCCGTACAACCTCCAGCTCCGTACAACCTCCAGCTCCGTACAACCTCCAGCTCCGTACCACCTCCATCTCCGTACCACCTCCAGCTCCGTACCACCTCCAGCTCCGTACCACCTCCATCTCCGTACAACCTCCAGCTCCGTACCACCTCCAGCTCCGTACCACCTCTAGCTCCGTACCACCTACATCTCCGTACCACCTCCAGCTCCGTACCACCTCCATCTCCGTACCACCTCTAGCTCCGTACAACCTCCAGCTCCGTACCACCTCCATCTCCGTACCACCTCCAGCTCCGTACCACCTCCGGCTCCGTACCACCTCCATCTCCGTACAACCTCCAGCTCCGTACCACCTCCAGCTCCGTACCACCTCTAGCTCCGTACCACCTACATCTCCGTACCACCTCCAGCTCCGTACCACCTCCATCTCCGTACCACCTCTAGCTCCGTACAACCTCCAGCTCCGTACCTCCAGCTCCGTACCACCTCCAGCTCCGGTCACGGCATACGATCATGCATTTTATCATAAACCCTGGCCATTATACGCGGCGATTTTCGATTTTTAATGAATCTTCTTCTTCTTCCCGTTTAAGGACAGAACTCCATGACTGGAATGTACTTTGTCCTGTGTAGGTTTGGGCAAGAAGGTCACATCTCCCAAGGCTGTACAGCTAAAACGTTCCGTATATATAAAATTAAAACTATTTTTAAATTATATATTTTATTCTGTAATTTGTGTTGATATTTAAACACAGTGGAGTCCGGGCCATTCATTAAAATCTAAAATCGCGCGTACACTGGCCAGTGTTACTGCGGTAGCCTATATGCTGAGGTACATGCCCGAGTCGACTAGACGATCTGCGTACATACATGTACAGAGTTGCATGGGCCGTAGTCCAACACGTGAACGTTATTATAACGTCATTAACATGCATTGTGGACGAAATGTCAGGGGAGTTAACTAGAGCCACATATTCTAACCTGGATGTGTTTTCCATTAACCCATTTCATTCTGGATACATTTAAAGGCTTTTGCAAACAACATAGATCCAGATCAGCCGCAGCGTCACGCTGCGTGCTGATCAGGATCTATGTTGTTTGCTATATAACCAAGCGTCTTAGCAAGATCATCTGAATAGCAAACAGCATAGAGCCTGATCAGACAGAACGTTCCGTGGCGATTGATCTGGCTCTATGTTCTTTGTAAATACTGTTTGAACTGTATCCAGAATGAAATGGGTTAAATAGGTTCTATACAGACACTCACAAATCAAAATGATAACATTGTGCTGAATAGGCTTTCAATGATATGCAAATCAATGGTGGATATGTAAGGACGTTATATATTAATATTTGTTTTCAAGCGCCATGGAGTTATCACACGTGCGTTTTTACGTTTATTTATCGTCGCTACCGGTTGTCCATATGAGCGGCGTCTCCTGAAGAGATTAGTCATTTTAGATTTTGGAGGAGAGTGAATGATACAGACAGAGACCCATTCCAGAGTCTCCTCTGGTTCTTTTACGTGCACGGTGTAAAGCACCGACACGAGACCTCGGCTTAACGTCCTTTCTGAAAGACTGTTAATTTTATTAGGGTCAGACGGGGGATCGAACCTGCGATCCCTGGATTACCAGTCCAGCGTGTTACCACTGGACTACAGATCCGACACGTTTCGACTAAGTCACTATATATAGTGCAGTAGCCAAACGGTAGTTTGTCCCCTAACACAAATTTAACGTATGCTCAAAATGTTCTTGAATACGTGTTCTCCAATATTAGCCTGTGAACAGGCGTTGATACAGTTTGCCTGGTCGGTCATATACATATATTTTAACATTGATATCTTTAATTGGACAGTATCGTATTCAGTTTCTGGTGTCATTTTGCCAGAAGTAAATTAGTGAAAATTCAACAGACTGGAACACATTCTACTCCAATATTTCTACTAACAGACACGGAATGGTGCTACCTTGGCATCTTTGAGTGTTTTGAAATATTCCAAATGTCTGCCAACATGGCCGCCAAAACTACATGTACAAACGTATCATTACACATTACTTTGTATGCTATAGTTAATCGATTCTGCTATGTAGTACCTATCCACTAAACTTACATAACATGTGCATTGTCTCAACACAAGGTCACGGTCATGTCAAGGTAAAATACCACTTTAAACGTTTTGCTATCATATTTCTACTTATGATATTCAAATACCCACAATGCAAGGAAATAGCGTGTTTTTATACATGGCCTACATGTATATAGTATTTTCTGGACGAATGGGAATTTATGTGATAAGAATTCATGCTATGTATTCGTATTATAGGTATTAAAATTGAGCTGGACTCCAGAAATGGCCAGGTCAATCTATTTATGTAGTAGAAATTCTGCAACAATATATGATTCGCGGATGTTCCATCAGGGACGTGGTATATACTATTATGTTGGATAGAGTTTCATGTTCTTGTCAACATGTTTGCATTTAATTACTAAATTATTCACTTTATAATTTATATACATTCACTCAATACACTATCCGAGTATGTATTATGCGGTGACTCCAATCGTCCTGCTAGTACATTTGTTAACTGTAGGTGTAGGCCTACATCTCAGGAACAGTTATGTTATATTTCGGGTTTTACACCTGCATCAGCACCATTTTGGGCTATATCGCCGGCGGGCAATTTACATAACAACACTTTCATGGGCAGGCTCCAGCGGTTACCCAGTACTTGGGTGCACCAACCTCCGTAAGAAACTGCCAACTTTTTCATATAAATGAGACACGGCCTGAGCGGGGCTCAAACCCGTGACCATCAGTGATGATAGGTTACAGTGGTATACAAGTCAGCGATCTTAATCACTCGACCACGGAGGTGTACATCTCAGGAAAAGTACGAGTTGGATAAGCTGCAGAAGGAATGTGCAAGAATTGGCTCTGGAGCCACATAGCATATATCTCTTCTTAAAATACTGTCCATTATTATTAATATTGGACTGCTGTCAAAAGGCCAGTGTATTTGATCAAATCCTATGCGTAAATGTACGAAATTAACAATTTCAATCATTTTAAGTAAGATATATAAGACTCAAACGGATCCAATATGTAAAATATTGGTACAGTCCTCGGTGTTACGCACCTCATACTGTCCAATATTTTACATATTGGATCGTTTGAGGCTTATATCCAGGCTGACGAGAACAGAAAAAGACTTGATAATCGGATTCAAGCGGCAGACTGATAATATTCTATAAAAGACAGAATTCCGTTGTTCCAGATTGCCGATTTTGTAAGTTTACGGTAAAAGAGCTCCCACGCTAGTTGTGTACCAGATCCCCCTTTATTAACTACTTACGTATTATAAGTACAACGCCACCCACATGCCCGAAAATAGCAGCACAATCTGTTCATTTTATACATAATAACACGTCCAGATAATCAACAGTTAAAGTATGCATTTTGTGCATTCCAGAACATCGTAAGTGCAGCTATACTAGTTGTTGTATCAACATTTTCAGTTGCCAAAACATCATAAGTGCAGCTATACATGTTGTTGTATGAACCTTTTCAGTTGCCAACACATCATAAGTGCAGCAATACTAGTTGTTGCGGCAAACATATGAAAACTACTACAGATAAACTATTATGGCTTTTATTGCAAAACATGTTTCATCAGATTTCAACTCTGGAATGTTTATAGATGCAGATTATTGTTTTACACACAAAACAGTGATTATATGAAAATGTGTAAGTATATATACTGAGTCCAAAAAGAAACGATACCAAACTAAAAATGACGTAAAACGGATAAAACCATAGAAAGGTTTAATATATTATTACGTATCAGTACTGGGTATCTTATTGCAACGCCAGCCAACCATAAACACAGGTAAATAAACACCCGATAATCCTGGAACGCCGAATTTCCGATTTGCACGTGCTCCTCAACAAAGACAACTTCCTACACATGTACAAATCGGAAAACTGGTTTATTGTACTGGTATTGCATTATCGAGGAAAAACACCTTACATACCCATTGTTACCTCTAACAAAATGCCTAGGCTAAACCGCAATCAGAGAATGCGTGCCATTGGCATGATTGACGGCGGTTTACGTCAGTGTGACGTCGCAAATCGACTCGGGGTTACGCGGATCACGATAACACGTCTACTTCGACGTTATCGAACACATGGATCGGTGGACGACCGTTCAAGATCTGGTCGACCACGTGTGATGACGCGTGAACAGGACCCGTCACATTTACGTGACCGGTTCCTACCTGCTACGCACACAGCTGCCGTTACTCCTGGGATGACCAACAATCGCATCAGTGCACAAACAGTCAGGAACCGGCTCGGTGAACGTGGCATTCGTGCCTATCGGCCATACGTTGGACCCATCCTGACACGACGTCACCGTGACGTACGGCGGGAATGGACGACGGAACGTGCTCGCTGGACTCGGTTACAGTGGAATTCGGTGATGTTTAGCGATGAATCGCGGTTCTGTTTGCGTCAAGCGGATGGCAGAGAGCGGGTATATCGCAGATGCGGTGAACATTACGCCGACGCATGTGTACGTCAGGTCGATCTGTTCGGGGGCGGAAGCGTTATGGCATGGGGCGGTATCACCTTCGGCAGTTGCACTGAACTGTTAGTGGTGGACGGGAACCTAAACGCCCAGCGGTACTGTGATGAGATCCTTGCGCCAGTTGTTGTGCCGTTCTTTAACGCCAACAGAAACGTCACACTGTTCCAATAGGACAACGCCAGGTGTCATACTGCTCGGATTTCCATCACATTATTGGAGCAGAACAATATTGAAACCCTGCTGTGGCCTGCTTTGTCACCCATAGAACATTTGTGGGATACGTTAGACCGCCGCGTCAGCCGGTAACGTTAAACCAACTCAGGGATGTTTTGCGTCAGGAGTGGACAAATATTGACCAGCAAGAGATTCAGACACTCTTCCGTTCGATGCGACGGCGGTGCATTGCAGTGAGACGCAAATGGTGCCCATACTCGGTATTGACGTCTGTGTGAAAACTCCATTAGACCCCTGTCCGACGAATTACGTCATCACGCAGCAGACAGTTTCGGAGGCTCATTATGCTTTATGTGCTCCTCTTTCAAACATGTTGGACTATCATCTTATGAATTTTCAAAGAATTTTCTTAATAAATGTTGAAATTATAGACACATAAACACCCGGTATCGTTTCTTTTTTGATTCAGTATATATACCACTTGTTGCGCCAATGGGACAACATAAAATATTTTTGATATTCTTGGAACATCTATACTTTATAAACATAAAATATTTTTGATATTCTTGGGACATCTATACTTTATAAACAACATAAAATATTTTTGATATTCTTGGAACATCTATACTTTATAAACAAAATAAAATATAAAACAACAACAACATAAAATATTTTTGATATTCTTGGGACATCTATACTTTATAAACAACATAAAATATTTTTGATATTCTTGGGACATCTATACTTTATAAACAACATAAAATATTTTTGATATTCTTGGGACATCTATACTTTATAAACAACATAAAATATTTTTGATATTCTTGGGACATCTATACTTTATAAACAACATAAAATATTTTTGATATTCTTGGGACATCTATACTTTATAAACAACATAAAATATTTTTGATATTCTTGGGACATCTATTTGCAATAAACGAAAATCTCTTTAGATGTTGAAGACATGCTATTGTATGAATGGGGATATATTTGTTAGTAGGGATGAGATTATGGATTTAAAACAAACAAACAAACACACACATCAGTTCACGATTTATTTCGTCCATGTAATTACATACTGTTCTTCTGTCACGTGAGTAGTTGAATAAAACTAAATGTACTATAAAATATATAATAAATTATAATGAGCTATATATTCACTCAACCAAGTCAATTAAAGGTTTCTAAATATAATGATTTCCACAGTGTTAAATTTCATGTCGTGGCGGGCCTCAAACTTGAAACCCACGGACTACTGACACCGTATCCACTGCAGCACAGTTTATGATCAAATTTCAAGTCGTGGCGGGCCTCAAACTTGAAACCCACGGACTACTGACACCGTATCCACTGCAGCACAGTTCATGATAAAATCTGTTTCTAACTGACAGAGCTGTCATAGGATACCTTAGCAACACTTAGGCTAAATTTTCATAAGTTTATTTAATGTCGCTAACGGTTGCCCATTTGAGTGACAGCCAGTTTACCTAACAATACCTTACTGGATGGGGCTCCAGCGGTTAACCAGTACTTGGTGCACCAGCCTCCGTAAGAAACTGCCAACTTATTCACACAAAGAGATACGGTCTGAGCAGGGCTCGAACCCGTGACCATCAGTGATGATAGGTTAAAGTGGTATACAAGTCAGCGATCGTTACCACTCGACCATGGAGGCGGAACATTTTGGAATGATGCGCTAAGTATATCTAGTGACCCGTAAAAATTTGCGAGTATCTTTGTCCATGCATGTCCATTACTTTGCCAAGTTTTATGTTTTTGTAAACGTGGACAAATTGTTACTAGACTGTTTTTGAAAAAGTTGGCAGTTTCTTACTGAGGTTTGTGCACAAAGTACTGGTTAACTGCTGGAGCCTGTCTTGGAGAGGTGTCGTTAGGTAAACTGCCCGTCGCTGAAATATGCAACCGGTAGCGACGTTAAATAAAAAAAGAATTCGAGGAAAGTTATAAAACTATTGTTTTTTTTTTTATGTCTTCCAATTGGTAAGTATTCTGGTGTTAACTCCTTGGAGAATAAACATTGTTATTTACTCAGGCTTTCGATATTATAATATTATATTAAATATGGATGTTTTCAGGAGCTGTAAAATCATTACTGTTTATATGGCATTCTTACATGGGCAGAATAATCGTGGGTTTTGCAAACACAAAGACCAAAACAAAAATGTGCTTTCCAAATGGTTGTTCCAATATTTTTAGATAGGTCAGAACTCCAGGTAGATATGACAGCAAACTCCTGTACCAATGTTTTAGCAAATATTATGGCCACAGTTTGTGTGTGTTTTACGTTTATTTATCGTCGCTACCGGTTGCCCATATGAGCGACGCCTCCTGAAGAGATTAGTCATTTTAGATTATACAGAGAGAGACCCATTTCAGAGTCTCCCCTGGTTCATTTACGTGCACAGTGTAAAGCACCGACACGAGACCTCGGTTTAACGTCCCATCTGAAAGACTGTTAATTTTATTAGGGTCAGACAGGGGATCGAACCTGCGATCCCTGGATTACCAGTCCAGTGTGTTACCACTGGACTACACAGTTTGTTCGTTTGTTTTTGGAGTTAATAGTCACACCAATAGGTCATTTGGTAACTCTCAAGCTATTATTGCTGGAGGAAGATCCTGGAGGAAGATCCCGGAGGCCCCTCTGAGCAGTACCTCAGACAGGGACAGGCACACGGATTGAACAGTTGACTCTCCGCAAGCCAGCTGGACAACTTCTTCTCCTGACAGAATTCGACACCCCCATTGGGATTTGAACCTGCAGTGATGAGCGGCAAGTGATTTGAAGTCAACAACCGTAACCACTCGACTACTGAGGCCACCGAATGGCCACATCATTGGCATCCAGTTAACTAAAGGATATGTAACGTCTGTCCCATCCCATACCAAACCCCAACTTTGGCCTGAACAGAGTATTTGTAAAGCTTTAATCGTAAAATAAATACCTATTTGTTGACCTATAAAAAAGTCACCCTCCCAAATTTCAAGGATTGTTGCTATCTGATGTCTCTTTCAATTAATAAGCAATTATTTTTGTCAGAGTTATATCAAGTTATATGAGAACCAAGTTTGTACACGAAAGCATACTTTGACCTCTTGCGCATAGCATGATGTTCAAGTATAATTATGTCACACAGGGAGATACACATTTTTGTTTTGCAGAAGAATATATAAAAAGATAGTAACAAATATAAAAAATATATAAACAGGAGATTCAAGAACACTAAAATTAATTAATAGCACTAATATATTTACGACGTCTTGTTGCTATTTTATGTGCGTTGGAATCTTTGCCAGTTAATTAGTATTAGCATTATATTAATGAAGACGTTGTATCTTTTCCAATTAATTAATATTTTAACGACACCGTTGTATCTTTCCCGCTTAATTAATATTAGCATTATTTTTTACGACTCCGTGGTATCATTCCCAGCTCAGTTAATTTATATTCGTATTATTTTAATGAAGTCCTGGCGCTGAGGTTATAAAACTTTTCTCAGATCTCAAACTCAAGCTCAAGTGATCTGATTGGTTGATTCTGAGTGTTACTGTCAGCTGAACCAATCAGACAACTGAGATTGAGTTTTGATATTGGAGAAAAGTTTTATAACCTCGAAACTCAACTCAAATCTCAAATTGATACAGAAAGGTAGGTAAACCGATCTAGAGTTTTTCTCAATTTAAGCAACTCAAACTGAGATAAACACCAAACTATAGTTTCACAGTTTTTACATCATTGTGCTTAATTGCACCCAACACCTCATCTTGACCGCATGTGGGAGAGAGAAGGCAGTGTGCATTTCCCGGTAAGTGTCTTGCTTAAGGGACACAACCATCGTGTACTGCTGGGGCTCAAACTCGCACCCCATGGTTACAAGGACAGCAACTTCAACGCACAATGGAGGCCCCATGTAATAGTGTTAGTTAAGTCGTAATGAACATATTAATCAACATTTGCATATGTTTGTGTATTTCTTAACGTACAAACGACCAATAATGACACCGGCCGAGGAAATAGTGCTATTCTCTGCAATTACATCTCAAGGCTTTGTTTTAGTGTTTGAACATGAGGGTTCATTAGTGTTTGAACAGGAGGGTTCATTATAGTGTTTGAACACGAGGGTTCATTATAGTGTTTGAACATGAGGGTTCAGTATAGGGTTTGAACACGAGGGTTCATTATAGTGTTTGAACACAAACTGATGCAATTAGCATAGAAAGCATGTATGCAGTATATATGTATTGTTAGTTCAACACAGACAAACAATTATTGTGGTCGATCCAAATTTTAAGATTATCGCATGCATCGTTGTTGAGTATTGTGTGCGTTTCAAGCAATCATCACAACCTAGAAGCTATAAATGTGACACTTCCTCCTGTTCAGAGGGATCATATATGGTCCTATTCCAGACATTGGTTAAATATGATGCCAACAGTTCAAAAACACCAGCCTTTTTTATATAGCTTGATCAAACCCCACCCTACGACACCAGAGGTAACTTGGACGGATCGTTGCTGAATGCATTGGTAATAAATCTATTGAGTAGATTGTGTGGTTTTATGAAACTAGTTTGAAAACCAAACCAAATTGTTGTCAATAAATTTGTCATTGTTAAGGTAGGTAGAAGGAAAGGGATTGGAATAAGTTACTATGTAACCTTTTTCCCCAATCCTAACTGTGCTATTGCAACTATTCCTATGTTATGTACCATTCTTGAATAAAATATTGTTAAACTATGTTAACTTTCTCCCCAATCCTAACTGTGCTGTTGCAACTATTCCTGTGTTATGTACCATTCTTGAATAAAATATTGTTTAAACTAGGTTAATTTTCCCCCCAATCCTAACTGTGCTGTTGCAACTATTCCTATGTTATGTAACATTCTTGAATAAAATATTGTTTAAACTAGGTTAACTTTCTCCCCAATCCTAACTGTGCTGTTGTAACTATTCCTGTGTTATGTACCATTCTGGAATAAAATATTGTTTAAACTAGGTTAACTTTCTCCTCAATCCTAACTGTGCTGTTGTAACTATTCCTGTGTTATGTTCCATTCTTGAATAAAATATTGTTTAAACTAGGTTAACTTTCTCCCCAATCCTAACTGTGCTGTTGCAACTATTCCTGTGTTATGTACCATTCTTGAATAAAATATTGTTTAAACTAAGGTAGGTAGAAAAGGCATTACAACAAATGCACACACATAAAATATGTAAATCGTCGCTAATGTCATCATATCCAATAATGTTGCTTTAAACCCACTGTATTGGCATATCACACTTAGCGTTTCATGCAAACCGAAATATTTTAATTATATTTGCATAAATTAACTTTATATCGTAATATCGATGTAATCTAATTTTTTATCTCATGCTTTGCACTAAAATCTTATTGAATGACGTCAAAACACCTAATTTCTTAATAATGCACTAGTTACTTTCTTTTCTTTTCAGGGTTAATGTGATTAATATACTGTGATACTGTGATACGATATGTTGCAATATGTCTCTTGTAATTCTACTCAGACTGGCTATGTACTTGTTATATGCTTAAATTTATGTTTGCATTATTTGTATGTACATAGCTGAGACTTTGATAAAGATGAATATTTAAAACTTATGCCACAATAGCGACGATTTACAAGAACGTGATTCGTTAAGTCCATTGCACGGTCCTTGGTCGATTACAAGTTATATGTAACAAATATCCAACTTTTATTGTTTAAAATTGTCCAGAAGACTTCATTAAACCAATTGGTTTTATTGATGGAATTTATATTTCTACATTACTATGCTATTTAACAATAGTATTTATTGATCTGTCTATGATGCACCTATGGTTGTCTATAACTCTCGTTGATTACTGTCCGACTGGTGTGGGCAGATCATTACGCGATTTGTTTCCAGATTGTTTGTCTAACGATGACCTGCCTGAAATTAGATATAATAGGATGAATAAATGAGCAGGCAAACTACAAACATATGCATACAAAATGTCCCCACAAGAAAACAACATCGGCAACCATGCAAAGGAACCGTCAAGACTCCTTAAAATTGTTAGTTGCTAAAATCCTAATGAGTCAAGTGTACATAATGTTTATCAAATTGTGTGCATGGGACAGACGGGTCGTCTGTAGTCCGGTGGTTAACATGTTGGACTGCGAATCCAGGGACCGCAGTTTCCATCCACTGTCTGACCCAGGAGTGGGTCTATCTCTGTATCATTGCACTATCCGCCAAAATCTAAAATGACTATTCTCTTCAGGAGGTGTCGCTCATATGATCAACAGGTAGCGACGATAAATAAACGTAAAACACAAAAATGTGTAAATCTGCATGATAAGACAATTGACCTTTCTGCCGATTTTGATTGACAGCTGGCATTAGCCAATCGCATCGCACCATTTGCGCACACCCCCGGCAACGGCTTATTGCCGCCATCTTGTTAGACAAACAATGCATATTAGACAAACTAGTAACGAGTAGACAAATTTGAAAAGGCGTGAATTTGATCGAAAATACGGGTTTAAAATTGTTTTAATGATGTTGAAAATGTGTGAAAACTCAACTCAAATCTCAAATTGATACAGAAACGTAGGTAAACCGATCTAGAGTTTTTCTCAATTTAAGCAACTCAAACTGAGATAAACACCAAACTATAGTTTCACAGTTTTTACATGATTGTGCTTAATTGCACCCAACACCTCATCCTGACCACATGTGGGAGAGAGAAGGCATTGTGCATTTCCTGGTAAGTGTCTTGCTTAAGGGACACAACCATCGTGTACTGCTGGGGCTCAAACTCGCACCCCATGGTTACAAGGACAGCAACTTCAATGCACAATGGAGGCCCCATGTAATAGTGTTAGTTAAGTCTTACCGTAATGAACATATTAATCAACATTTGCATATGTTTGTGTATTTCATAACGTACAAACGACCAATAATGACACCGGCCGAGGAAATAGTGCTATTCTCTGCAATTACATCTCGAGGCTTTGTTATAGTGTTTGAACAGGAGGGTTCATTATAGTGTTTGAACACAAGGGTTCATTATAGGGTTTGAACACAAGGGTTCATTATAGTGTTTGAACACAAACTGATGCAATTAGCATAGAAAGCATGTATGCAGTATATATGGATCGTTTGTTCAACACAGACACACAATTATTGTGGTCGATCCAAATTTTAAGATTATCGTACGCATCGTTGTTGAGTATTGTGTGCGTTTGAAGCAATCATCACAACCTAGAAGCTATAAATGTGACACTTCCTCCTGTTCAGAGGGATCATATGTGGTCCTATTCCAGACATTGGTTAAATATGATGCCAACAGTTCAAAAACACCAGCCTATTTTATATAGCTTGATCAAACCCCACCCTACAACACCAGAGGGAACTTGGACGGATCGTTAAACTATGCTGAATGCATTGGTAATTAATCTATTGGAGTAGATTGTGTGGTTTTATGAAACTAGTTCGAAAACCAAACCAAATTGTTGTCGATAAATTTGTCATTGTTAAGGTAGGTAGAAGGAAAGGGATTGGAATAAGTTACTATGTAACCTTTTCCCCCAATCCTAACTGTGCTATTGCAACTATTCCTATGTTATGTACCATTCTTGAATAAGATATTGTTTAAACTATGTAACTTTTCCCCCAATCCTAACTGTGCTATTGCAACTATTCCTGTGTTATGTACCATTCTTGAATAACATATTGTTTAAACTAGGTTAACTTTCTCCCCAATCCTAACTGTGCTGTTGCAACTATTCCTGTGTTATGTACCATTCTTGAATAGAAATATTGTTTAAACTAGGTTAACTTTCCCCCCAATCCTAACTGCTGTTGCAACTATTCCTGTGTTATGTACCATTCTTGAATAGAAATATTGTTTAAACTAGGTTAACTTTCCCCCCAATCCTAACTGCTGTTGCAACTATTCCTGTGTTATGTACCATTCTTGAATAGAAATATTGTTTAAACTAGGTTAACTTTCCCCCCAATCCTAACTGCTGTTGCAACTATTCCTGTGTTATGTACCATTCTTGAATAGAAATATTGTTTAACCTAAGTGGAAGTCGTGATAGCGCAGTGGATAGGCGTTCGCTCCAGGTCCGGAGTTCGAGCCCCACTGGAGCCGTTACGATTGTGCCCTTAGGCAAGGCATTTAAATTCCACATTGCCTCTTCTCTCTCCCTCGTGGCGATGGATTCCATCAGGAATGAGGTCTCGAGAGTGATTTATATAAGTTGAAATAACTTGTTTCGCAATCGAGCTAAAATAAATTTGTATAAACTAAGGTAGGTAGAAAAAGCATTACAACAAATGCACACACATAAAATATGTAAATCGTCGCTAATGTCTTCTCCAATAATGTTGCTTTGAACCCACTGTATTGGCATATCACACAGTACACATGTTTATAAGGGTACAATACATTCCAAATATATGGCAATAAACACAAACTGCATAAAGCAGGTTATTGTTATGTAATAGCGTTTCATGCAAATCGAAATATTTTAATTATATTTGCATAAATTAACAAAAAAACACGTCACCGATCGATAACTTTATATCGTAATATCGATGTAATCTAATTTTCTCTCTCATACTTTACATACTTTTAAATATTATTGAAAGATGTCAAAACACCTAATTTCTACTAATGCGTTACTTTCTTTTCTTTTCAGGGTTAATGTGATTAATATACTGTGATACTGTGATATGTTGCAATATGTCTCTTGTAATTCTACTCAGACTGGCTATGTACTTGTTATATGTTTAAATTTATGTTTGCATTATATGTATGTACATAGCTGAGACTTTGATAAAGATGAATATTTAAAACTTATGCCACAATAGCGACGATTTACAAGAACGTGATTCGTTAAGTCCATTGCACGGTCCGTGGTCGATTACAAGTTATATGTAACAAATATCCAACTTTTATTGTTTAAAATTGTCCAGAAGACTTCATTAAACCAATAGGTTTTATTGATGGAATTTATATTTCTACATTACTATGTTATTTAACAATATTATTTATTGATCTGTTTATGATGCACCTATGGTTATCTATAACTCTTGTTGATTACTGTCCGACTGGTGTGGGCAGATCACTACGCGATTTGTTTCCAGATTGTTTGTCTAACGATGACCTGCCTGAAATTAGATATAATAGGATGAATAAATGAGCAGGCAAACTACAAACATATGCATACAAAATGTCCCCACAAGAAACCAACATCGGCAGCCATGCAAAGGAACCGTCAAGACTCCTTAAAATTGTTAGTTGCTAAAATCCTAATGGGTCAAGTGTACATAATGTTCATCAAATTGTGTGCGTGGGACAGACGGGTCATCTGTAGTCCAGTGGTTAACATGTTGGACTGCGAATCCAGGGACCGCAGTTTCCATCCACTGTCTGACCCAGGAGTGGGTCTATCTCTGTATCATTACAATATCTGCCAAAATCTAAAATGACTATTCTCTTCAAGAGGCGTCGCTCATATGATCAACAGGTAGCGACGATAAATAAACGTAAAACACAAAAATGTGTAAATCTGCATGATAAGACAACTGATCACATCTATTGACTTATTTGTAGTGCTTGCTAGACCATCATCTCATTGACCTGATCTCCAATACGACTATTACACACTTACTTGTAGTGCTTGATTGACCATCATCTCATTGACCTGATCTCCAATACGACTATTACACACTTACTTGTAGTGCTTGATTGACCATCATCTCATTGACCTGATCTCCAATACGACTATTACACACTTACTTGCATTGCTTGCTTGACAATCATCTCATTGACCTGATCTCCAATACGACTATTACACTTACTTGTAGTGCTTGCTAGACCATCATCTCATTGACCTGTATCTCCAATACCGACTATTACACACTTGCATTGCTTGCTAGACCATCATCTCATTGACCTGATCTCCAATACGACTATTACACTTACTTGTAGTGCTTGCTAGACCATCATCTCATTGACCTGATCTCCAATACTGACTATTACACACTTACTTGTAGTGCTTGTTTGACCATCATCTCATTGACCTGATCTCCAATACGACTATTACACACTTACTTGCATTGCTTGTTGGCCTATCAGCAGTATGTTTCTTCTTGTCCATCAGTTCATCTTCAACCCATTTGTTTACTTTAGGCGGATCATTGTACATATAAGGCGGTGGTGGGACTATTGCATAGCTCGGTGGCGGCGTATTGTAATCTGTTGTTGATATAAATAATGTAGCAAAAATAAGTTTGGACATATTTCAACCTGTTTATAATTTACAATGTTATACTGTCTATATCGGCAAAATCAGCACATGATCATGTTTGAATTGTCTAAAACATGGTGAAAAAAATATGGCCATAATGCATTATGTACCAGCTGTATGCCTGACATGGGATAGCTAGCCATGATGCATTATGTACCAGCTGTATGCCTGACAGGGGATAGCTAGCCATGCTGCATTATGTACCAGCTGTATGCCTGACATGGGATAGCTAGCCATGACACATTATGTACCAACTGTATGCCTGACAGGGGAAAGCTAGCCATGACACATTATGTACCAACTGTATGCCTGACAGGGGAAAGCTAGCCATGACACATTATGTACCAACTGTATGCCTGACAGGGGATAGCTAGCCATGACACATTATGTATCAACTGTATGCCTGACAGGGGAAAGCTAGCCATGACACATTATGTACCAGCTGTATGCCAGATAGGGGATAGCTAGACATGATGCATTATGTACCAGCTGTATGCCTGACAGGGGAAAGCTAGCCATGACACATTATGTACCAGCTGTATGCCAGATAGGGGATAGCTAGACATGATGCATTATGTACCAGCTGTATGCCTGACAGGGGAAAGCTAGCCATGACACATTATGTACCGACTGTATGCCTGCTAGGGGAAAGCTAGCCATGATGCATCATGTACCAGCTGTATGCCAGACAGGGGATAGCTAGCCATGATGCATTATGTACCAGCTGTATGCCAGATAGGGGATAGCTAGTCATGACACATTATGTACCGGCTGTATGCCTGACAGGGGATAGCTAGCCATGATGCATTATGTACCAGCTGTATGCCTGATAGGGGATAGCTAGTCATGACACAGTATGTACCAGCTGTATGCCTGATAGGGGAAAGCTAGTCATGACACATTATGTACCGGCTGTATGCCTGACAGGGGATAGCTAGCCATGATGCATTATGTACCAGCTGTATGCCTGATAGGGGATAGCTAGTCATGACACATTATGTACCAGCTGTATGCCTGATAGGGGAAAGCTAGTCATGACACATTATGTACCAGCTGTATGCCTGATAGGGGATAGCTAGTCATGACACATTATGTACCAGCTGTATGCCTGATAGGGGATAGCTAGTCATGACACATTATGTACCAGCTGTATGCCTGATAGGGGAAAGCTAGCCATGACACATTATGTACCAGCTGTATGCCTGACAGGGGATAGCTAGCAATGATGCATTATGTACCAGCTGTATGCCAGATAGGGGATAGCTAGCCATGATGCATTATGTACCAGCTGTATGCCAGATAGGGGATAGCTAGCCATGACACATTATGTACCAGCTGTATGCCTGACAGGGGATAGCTAGCCATGATGAATTATGTACCAGCTGTATGACTGACATGGGATAGCTAGCCATGATGCATTATGTACCAGCTGTAGGCCAGACAGGGGATAGCTAGCCATGAATGCATTATGTACCAGCTGTATGCCAGACAGGGGATGGCTAGCCATGAATGCATTATGTACCAGCTGTATGCCTGACAGGGGTTAGCTAGCCATAATGCATTATGTACCAGCTGTATGCCTGACAGGGGATAGCTAGCCATGATGCATCATGTACCAGCTGTATGCCAGATAGGGGATAGCTAGCCATGATGCATTATGTACCAGCTGTATGCCTGACAGGGGATAGCTAGCCATGATGCATTATGTACCAGCTGTATGCCTGATAGGGTATAGCTAGCCATGATGCATGATATACCAGCTGTACACCAGATAGGGTATATGTAGCTAGCCATGAATGCATGATATACCAGCTGTACACCAGATAGGGAATATGTAGCTAGCCATGAATGCATGATATACCAGCTGTACACCAGATAGGGTATATGTAGCTAGCCATGAATGCATGATATACCAGCTGTACACCAGATAGGGAATATGTAGCTAGCCAAGAATGCATGATATACCAGCTGTACACCAGATAGGGTATATGTAGCTAGCCATGAATGCATGATATACCAGCTGTACACCAGATAGGGAATATGTAGCTAGCCATGAATGCATGATATACCAGCTGTACACCAGATAGGGAATATGTAGCTAGCCAAGAATGCATGATATACCAGCTGTACACCAGATAGGGTATATGTAGCTAGCCATGAATGCATGATATACCAGCTGTACACCAGATAGGGAATATGTAGCTAGCCATGAATACATGATATACCAGCTGTACACCAGATAGGGTATATGTAGCTAGCCATGAATGCATGATATACCAGCTGTACACCAGATAGGGAATATGTAGCTAGCCATTATGCATGATATACCAGCTGTACACCAGATAGGGTATATGTAGCTAGCCATGAATGCATGATATACCAGCTGTACACCAGATAGGGAATATGTGGCTAGCCATGAATGCATGGTATACCAGCTGTACACCAGATAGGGTATATGTAGCTAGCCATGAATGCATGATATACCAGCTGTACACCAGATAGGGAATATGTAGCTAGCCATGAATGCATGGTATACCAGCTGTACACCAGATAGGGAACATGTAGCTAGCCAAGAATGCATGATATACCAGCTGTACACCAGATAGGGAATATGTAGCTAGCCATGAATGCATGGTATACCAGCTGTACACCAGATAGGGTATATGTAGCTAGCCATTAATGTATGATATACCAGCTGTACACCAGATAGGGTATATGTAGCTAGCCATGAATGCATGATATACCAGCTGTACACCAGATAGGGAATATGTAGCTAGCCATTATGCATGATATACCAGCTGTATACCAGATAGGGTATATGTAGCTAGCCATGAATGCATGATATACCAGCTGTACACCAGATAGGGTATATGTAGCTAGCCATGATGCATATAGTCTAATCATCTCAGCAGACCATTCCAGCAAATCTTCCATAAAGAATTAAAGTATGAATATATTAAATGTTTATTAGTATAATTATAAACGTAACTAAAACTTTGATTAGTCATTAAGAGCAGATTTTAAAACATAATTTCAGTAGCATGTCAGCACAATGTCAAACTGTTGATGATTTCACTGCAATTTGTCTTGTTTTTTTGGTAGGCAATATGGCGACTCTCCGGCTATTATTGATGGAGGAAAACCCCTGGTGGTCCTTTGAGTAGTATTTCATACATGTACGGGAACCAGGGTAAAACCACCGTTCCTCTGCAACCAGTCAGATAGATACGTCACAGTGAGATTCCAACCTACAGCCGTTCACTAGACTTTGAAAGTCAAGAGTCAATGACCCTTGAGGTCAAAATCTCAAGAGCAAGTTGGATTTTTCAAGAGTCAATATGCATGTTGGTTCTTTCCGTACAGATAACTTTCTCCCAACCATATACATGTAATAACCTCTGGACAAAGGTGCGTCTTGGGTGCAACCAGTAATTTTGCTATCATAATTAGAGAAACTAGTTTGCTGAGCTTTTGCATCTGGGTTTAGAACCTAACAAGTATTTAAGTTTCATGTTACTTTGTCGCATCCGTCGTCCAGTGGTACATGTAGATTTGGAATAGAACTGTCCGGGTTTGATACTCGGTCAGGCCACGTGGGTAGTGTAGTACAGCGATGTGAAATTCACCCTCTAGCGTATTGCAAACAGTACATTTTCTACTATTCAACAGAGTGCTTACATGCTTTGACCATTTTTTATAACATGGCGTCTGGAAAGTACTGATGAAAGTTGTTTAGAAGGAACACGTTATCTGAAGGCCAACTGTGGCAGAAATCCATTTGAGGAATTAAACCAATCAAGATTGGACGACCAATAACATCTTGGACTACCAATAACATCTTGGACTACCAATAACATCTTGGACTACCAATAACATCTTGGACTACCAATAACATCTTGGACTACCAATAACATCTTGGACTACCAATAACATCTTGGACTACCAATAACATCTTGGACTACCAATAACATCTTGGACTACCAATAATGGCTAAGATATTTATTCTTGAAATATTTGTGTGCGACTTGCTTTGGCATTAGTACTTGACCAAATACTGTTCATTATTAGAGGTTATTATGTGGCTAGTATCACATCAGGCTAGGTATCGACCCGAGGTAACTTGATATCAGCCTGAAACCGAAGTCTTTATTACTTTGATATGAATTTGAACATTTAATAATCGAAATCATGCTCTCCGTTATCCATTTATCAGGAATAAATCATAATTACTGAATTAGATACATGAAAACGATTGAAATGATACCATGCAACTACGAACATCTGATATCTGTCAAATTTGACACACTGGGTCGCTACGGGAAGTAAACAAACTAGCACCGAGTGCGCATGCGTGATTTCTCAGGAACTAGTTATGATACGGCTTTTTCTGGTTTGATACAGACTCGTGACCGTATCAAACCAGCAAATGTAATATCACACTGGAAAACACAGCGTATCATCCTGGGTGGTAGACAGTGTTGCGGTAGTCAAATATCGGCAAAGATAGAGAGTTGACAAACACAGTACCTCGTGTGGATAGAGAGTTGACAAACACAGTACCTTGTGTGGATAGAGAGTTGACAAACACAGTACCTTGTGAAGATAGAGAGTTGACCGGTTCATCTGCTGTTGGGTGAGTTTGCTGTTTCTTGCCCTTTTTCACAATAAGCAACACGGCAATGACAGTGAGGCATATAATGATGAGCCCTCCAAGTACACCACCGATGATGAATGGCAGCTGGTCTGTATCTGGTATGAAAGCAAAACACATTATCAATTAAGCATACATGCAGGTGGAACTAACAAGTCTAGGCATCATGTATATATATCTGATTGTTTCACAAATCACCTTTAGTACAATATTACACATAGGAATAGCATGCACTATTGAAGTGAGTGTAACACTAGGTATCCGCTCCTACTATAAAATATGTATGTACAAGTAACTACTAAATGATGTATTAACCCTTTCAACACCACATATCTCTACAAAAAGTGTAGATCCAGATGAGCCGGCCAGTAATAATACTATTTTTAGACAAAATTACCCATTTTGATAAATGAATTGGTCCAAATGTAATTTAATCCGAGAGTCAAACCCAGGTTGCATTGGTGAGAAGCGAGCGCGCTAACCACTGCACAAATCGGACAGCCAAATTAGATTGTTCTTCCTTTTATCTTATATTTCTCTACACCGGATGCCCCTCCGAGCAGACTTTTCAGGCACGAGTAAGCTGCCAGGGTAGAATATCCCGCTTTCCACTGTGCAGCATATATACCATACACAGGGTCCATCGTGTATGTGTACAGTGATATATACCATACACAGGATCCATCATGTATGTGTACAGTGATATATACCATACACAGGGTCCATCATGTATGTGTGCAGCATATATACCATACACAGGGTCCATCGTGTATGTGTACAGTGATATATACCATACACAGGGTCCATCATGTATGTGTACAGTGATATATACCATACACAGGGTCCATCATGTATGTGTGCAGCATATATACCATACACAGGGTCCATCGTGTATGTGTACAGTGATATATACCATACACAGGGTCCATCATGTATGTGTACAGTGATATATACCATACACAGGGTCCATCATGTATGTGTGCAGCATATATACCATACACAGGGTCCATCGTGTATGTGTACAGTGATATATACCATACACAGGGTCCATCATGTATGTGTACAGTGATATATACCATACACAGGGTCCATCATGTATGTGTGCAGCATATATACCATACACAGGGTCCATCGTGTATGTGTACAGTGATATATACCATACACAGGGTCCATCATGTATGTGTACAGTGATATATACCATACACAGGGTCCATCATGTATGTGTGCAGCATATATACCATACACAGGGTCCATCGTGTATGTGTACAGTGATATATACCATACACAGGGTCCATCATGTATGTGTACAGTGATATATACCATACACAGGGTCCATCATGTATGTGTACAGTGATATATACCATACACAGGGTCCATCATGTATGTGTACAGTGATATATACCATACACAGGGTCCATCATGTATGTGTGCAGTGATATATACCATACACAGGGTCCATCATGTATGTGTACAATGATATATACCATACACAGGGTCCATCGTGTATGTGTACAGTGATATATACCATACACAGGGTCCATCGTGTATGTGTACAGTGATATATACCATACACAGGGTCCATCGTGTATGTGTACAGTGATATATACTATACACAGGGTCCATCGTGTATGTGTACAGTGATATATACCATACACAGGGTCCATCGTGTATGTGTGCAGCATATATACCATACACAGGGTCCAGCGTGTATGTGTACAGTGACATAAGGTACAAGATTGATTGGCTATATGAGCTACGTATGAAAGTGAAATCAAATTTATTGTACGGTGAAGTATGGTGATGTAGCATGCAGGCCAGTAGCCAAATAACGTGGTGAATATTTACAGAAATCAATAGACATGTAACAAAACAAAGTCGCACAAACAAATAATGATTTTTTATGAACAGTTTTTATGAACCGACCGGTTTAAATTTCTTTATTTATATGTTATATTTATATTTCGGGTTTTACGCCTGCATCAGCACCATTTTGGGCTATATCGCCGGTGGGCAGTTTACCTAGCAACACCTTTCCTGGGCAGGCTCCAGCGGTTAACCAGTACTTGGGTGCACCAACCTCCGTAAGAAACTGCCAACTTTTTCATATAAATGAGCGGGGTTCGAACCCGTGTTCTTTATTTAAATACTGGTTTTATAAGGAATGCAATTGTGGAGTAAGGTTACAAGGGCTTGAAGTTGTGAATTATTTCTTAAATTACAAAGGGTATATACAGCACAATGCAATTGTGGAGTAAGGTTACGAGGGCTTGAAGTTGTGAATTATTTCTTAAATTACAAAGGGTATATATAGCACAATGCAATTGTGGAGTAAGGTTACGAGGGCTTGAAGTTGTGAATTATTTCTTAAATTACAAAGGGTATATACAGCACAATGCAATTGTGGAGTAAGGTTACGAGGGCTTGAAGTTGTGAATTATTTCTTAAATTACAAAGGGTATATATAGCACAATGCAATTGTGGAGTAAGGTTACGAGGGCTTGAAGTTGTGAATTATTTCTTAAATTACAAAGGGTATATACAGCACAATGCAATTGTGGAGTAAGGTTACGAGGGCTTGAAGTTGTGAATTATTTCTTAAATTACAAAGGGTATATATAGCACAATGCAATTGTGGAGTAAGGTTACGAGGGCTTGAAGTTGTGAATTATTTCTTAAATTACAAAGGGTATATACAGCACAATGTATCATAATTATGAACTTTCTTTTGTTCGTTTTTGCAGTGGGTATACTTTGGTAGAGTACAAAATTAGATTAAGCATATGTCTTGTCACTACGCCTACGAGCCATATATACAGTCTTGTCACTACGCCTACGAGCCATATATACGATACTTATATACAGTCTTGTCACTACGCCTACGAGCCATATATACGATACTTATATACAGTCTTGTCACTATGCCTACGAGCCATATATACGATACTTATATACAGTCTTGTCACTACGACTACGAGCCATATATACGATACTTATATACAGTCTTGTCACTACGCCTACGAGCCATATATACCATACTTATATACAGTATTGTCCGCCTACGAGCCATATATACGATACTTATATACAGTCTTGTCACTACGACTACGAGCCATATATACGATACTTATATACAGTCTTGTCACTACGACTACGAGCCATATATACGATACTTATATACAGTCTTGTCACTACGCCTACGAGCCATATATACGATACTTATATACGGTCTTGTCACTACGCCTACGAGCCATATATACAATACTTATATACAGTCTTGTCACTACGACTACGAGCCATATATACGATACTTATATACAGTCTTGTCACTACGACTACGAGCCATATATACGATACTTATATACAGTCTTGTCACTACGCCTACGAGCCATATATACGATACATATATACAGTCTTGTCACGGCGTGACACACATAATGACTATCGTCTACACAAGAACTGTCCAGCGCACCCTGGATATGTAGCTATCTTCAAACTGAAACTGTGTATGTGTGCATGTATATAATATATATGTGTGTGCGTATATATTAAACATATGTATTTAGAAATCTTACTTACTTACTTATGTTCTTCTTTCTCAATATTAGTTTCAGAACTGATTCTGTGCTTAGTGGACATAGTAAGTACAGCGTAGGAGCTACTTGTACGTTGAAATGCACACACGTTTATTTAAATCCCAGCTTCTTGTATGATATTACACTATTATTCAGACAATTCAGTAGTGATCTCAACATGGTCATCCTATTACATAACTCAACATGGTCATCCCTATCAAATAATTCAATTAATGGTCACCCTATTACATAATTCAATTAATGACCACCCTATCAAATAATTCAATTAATGACCATCCTATCAAATAATTCAATTAATGGTCACCCTATTACATAATTCAATTAATGACCACCCTATCAAATAATTCAATTAATGACCATCCTATCAAATAATTCAATTAATGGTCACCCTATTACATAATTCAATTAATGACCACCCTATCAAATAATTCAATTAATGACCATCCTATCAAATAATTCAATTAATGGTCACCCTATTACATAATTCAATTAATGACCACCCTATCAAATAATTCAATTAATGACCATCCTATCAAATAATTCAATTAATGGTCACCCTATTACATAATTCAATTAATGACCACCCTATCAAATAATTCAATTAATGACCATCCTATCAAATAATTCAATTAATGGTCACCCTATCAAATAATTCAATTAATGGTCACCCTATCACATAATTCAATTAATGGTCACCCTACTACATTTATACAAATTTATTTTAGCTGGATTGCGAAACATGTTCTTACAACTTATATGAATCACTCTCGAGACCTCATTCCTGATGGAATCCATTGCCACAAGGGAGAGAGAAGAGGTAATGTGGAATTTAAATGCCTTGCGTAAGGGCACAATGATTCGTAACGGTTACAGCTGGGTGCAAACTCCGGACATTTCGCACCTGAAGCGAACAAACTACAACTGCGCTATCATGACTTCCGCCTACTACATTATTCAATTAAGAAGTGCTACAATTAGGACGATGTTAATTGAAGACTTTTGGGGTATGTTCAATATAATATATTAATGTTATAAATTAACAATAAGTTGCTTTTATGGTTTTATTGTGTATATGAGTATAATCCATGCTCGAAACAAACAGTTTTCAACTATCCAAATGCTTCAATGCTTGTAACGTAAATGTTGTTGTGAAAACTAAATAACCATTAAGCAAACAACACAACACAGAAGAGACAAAGGCGACGACAGAATATCAAAAGCTGCTGAAGGTGCTGAAAATAGAAGAAAGTAAATAAAGGTCTACAACAGGCGATGAAATCTCGACAAATGTGCATTGGAAAATAGCTAGGCTTCATTTCTCTGAAATGTCGCCAAAATGTGTGAGGAAAATGTTGATGATAAATGGCAATAAGGGACGCTGGGCAAGTTGGAACAAGGTAGGTATTTTTTATTAACACCATTATTCATTAAATGTGGCACACTGTAACTTGTAAGTGGTATGTGTGTGTGTTTTTCGTTTATTTATCGTCGCTACCGGTTGCTCATATGAGTCATTTTAGATTTTTGGAGGATAGTGCAATGATACAGACAGAGACCTATTCTAGAATCTCCTCTGGTTCTTTTACGCGCACGGTGTAAAGCACAGACAAGAGACCTCAGTTTAAAGTCCCTTCTGAAAGACTGTTAATTTTATTAGGGTCAGACAGGGGATCGAACCTGCGATCCCTGAATTACCAGTCCAGCGTGTTGCCACTGGACTACAGATCCGTTAGTGGTATATCAGCTAATCTGAATTATATCCACAATAAGTCCAACTTGCCCATGTCTCGTTCACTCAACACTCATCCCAAGATGCTATACATAGATTGCCCATGTCTCGTTCACACAACACTCATCCCAAGATGCTATACATAGATTGATACACAATGAAATAATAGTTCAGTCCTTTGTAGCAGACAACCCTGGGTTGTATAAGTTGTGTACTCCACTATCTATCTGAAATAGCATACATATCATTATATATACAGTCAAACCTGTATTCTAACACGACCCAGCTAATAACATACATACTTCTAGAGTAAAATCTACCTCGGGTTATTCTGCGATATACCTACCTTGAACTATGCTGCGCGCGCACCTTGTTTTGGCTATTCCTCGATATACCACGGTTGATACTTATTATTTCTTAATTAAAGGTCACCTCTATTAAACAGCCAACTTGGAATATTTACATCGCTATTGCATTTCCTTCGATGAACGTATGTGCCCTGATTGTTTACATTTTCGTATGAGTGTTTCCCAACTAATGATCTGCAGTTGACATGCTCACTCGAAGTTACGGGCATGCACATTCGCAGTATTCGCCGCTAGAAAAGGCGTGTCTTGCAGTTTATGCTGTTCCAAGGATGATCTATTTACCTGTTTCGGCACACGGCAAGTTGCAAATCTGGACTAAAAACATTTCAAATGCACGGTGTGCTATATCTTTTTGTGTCATTGAAAAGAATAATTAATGTAAATATAAGTAATGAATCGCGGGTTAATAGTTTTCATTGGGTATGAACGCTAACATTAAACACGCCCAATGAAGTTCATACCCTGATGAAAACGATTAACCCGCGATTCATTCCTTAAATAGTCAATCAGCTTCCCGATTTCCATACATATTTAATATATATTAAGCATCCACCTGAGCTAAGCAGCCATTCCATATGTAATTCCTTTGGCTGGCTGCTTCAGAAAGGTTTGATTGTACATATAGAAAAAAGACACTTACTTGAGGTCTCGACTTTTTCATCCGTGTCTTTTTCCACATATGTAAAGCTTCCTGTCTGAACTGTGAGCAGGGTACCATCAGGGGAAGTAATGGTGATGGTATCGCTGTTTATCATAGTCTCTATCGTGTACACCATCTCACCCAAACTACTATCGGAATCAACGGAGTGAAGCTCGAACGTTACAATGATTGAACCTGAAGAAATGGTTGCCATGGTATTTAACAATTAAATGTCCTTTCTCTGCATTTCACCGAAGTGCGAAATGTCAATTGTTTACACCTAATAAGTTATGTTCATAAGAACCGACGGTCGACGTTAGGTGTAGAAAAATTGAGATAAGTTATTATGAACAAATTAGGTTTAAAAAGCTGACATTTCATACCTCAATGAACTGCAGAAAAAGAACATTAAATTGTTATAATTACAACTAAACTTTTTACGAATTACAAAACAAGTTATCTTTTTGATTCATCAACACACGTACCGTACAGAATCTTTTACGCTGCACACATTGGAACAAACTAACAACAATGTGGGCACATGCTACTTACAGAATAGAATAATTTTGCGTTTTCATCGGGTTATGGACGGCAATCTCACGGGTTGAATCAGCCAATCAGAATCGCGACATTGAAAAATGTTGTATTTATAATTAAACATCAAGCAAAGAAATAACTTTCGGCATCCGCACACTTTAACCATGCCCAATGTAATTCATACCTTGATGGAAACTATTTACCGGAGATTCATTGCTTAAATATAATTTGTTTTGTGTGACATTTTAAAAAATCAGTAAATTTTAGCTAATTGCATTTAATATATTAAAACAGACGCTAAAACATCACTAATTTAAAATCATTATTTTTTCAAACAAGCTTAACAACTTATATTAATCACTCTTATTGGAGCAGATGAGAGCGTAAATGTGGTCATCCATGTGGGAGGAAACTGGAGTACCCGGAGAATACCCACCTGTCCGATCTGGAAAACCACTGTACCATCTGACATACTTCCTGATCCGAGGATGTGTCCTTGGTCGAAATGTGCCTTTCATAGAACATATTATACGCATATTTTTATAAGAACCAGATTATAATTTAATCTAAAAATAGCAATACCGTGTCAGTTTCGGTTCAGTTGAACACTACCACCTTCGACAAAGCTGATTAGACATGAACGTCAGTTTTCCTCAGGACGGAAATGTCTGCAGTAACCTTGCAAACATGAACAATTTCTACAACACATGTAAGTTGTATTTAACCTTACCGCTCTTAATGGTTAGACCCTTGATGTTATTGGCAGGAATTTTAGTATGTGTGGACAGATCTTCTTTGATCTTGTTCTTTAGATCTTCTTCCGACGACATTGCCACAATGGCGTCGTAGTCATTTTGTAAGGTGAATTCCACTTCAACGTAATCAGTATTGGTGGCGATTGGTTTGGATGGTGCGGCTGTAGTGGTAGCAGAGGTGGTAGAAGCAGTTGTGGTGGTAGTTGTTGAAGTTGTAGACGTCGGTGTGGGCATAGCTGAAGAAGATGTCTACTTTAACCCTTTCTTTCATAGAAGCACCTCTTGACGCCATTACCAATATGACATACATTAACCCTTTCCCTCATAGAAGCACCTCTTGATGCTATTACCAATACGACATACATTAACCCTTTCCTTCATAGAAGCACCTCTTGATGCCATTACCAATAGGACATACATTGACAATGTAGTAGCCAAACCAATGTTCATAATAAAGGCCAGAATCTCATATAGTCCCAGTAATATCTATGGATGTGGGATAGATATGGAAACTACTTATTCACTGCATTATAGCTAAATGGCTGTCGTTTGTATGGAAATATAATAGTATATTAACCTATATCTCTATGTAGTCCCAGTAATATCTATGGAGGTGTGATAGATATGGTGACTACTTATCCACTGCATGATAGCTAAATGGCTTTCGTTCGTATGGAGATATAATAGTATATTAATCTAAATCTCATGTAGTCCCAGTAATATCTATGGATGTGGGATAGATATGGCGACTACTTATCCACTGCATGATAGCTAAATGGCTGTCGTTTGTATGGAGATGTAATAGTATATTAACCTGTTAGAACAGTGTAATGTTATACACACTAGTAACATTCTGTTAGAACAGTGTAATGTTATACTACCGTACCATTCTGTTAGAACAGTGTAATGTTATACTACCGTACCATACTGTTAGAACAGTGTAATGTTATACTACCGTACCATACTGTTAGAACAGTGTAATGTTATACTACCGTACCATACTGTTAGAACAGTGTAATGTTATACTACCGTACCATAATGTTAGAACAGTGTAATGTTATACTACCGTACCATTCTGTTAGAACAGTGTAATGTTATACTACCGTACCATACTGTTAGAACAGTGTAATGTTATACTACCGTACCATTCTGTTAGAACAGTGTAATGTTATACTACCGTACCATTCTGTTAGAACAGTGTAATGTTATACTACCGTACCATTCTGTTAGAACAGTGTAATGTTATACCACCGTACCATTCTGTTAGAACAGTGTAATGTTATACTACCGTACCATACTGTTAGAACAGTGTAATGTTATACTACCGTACCATACTGTTAGAACAGTGTAATGTTATACTACCGTACCATTCTGTTAGAACAGTGTAATGTTATACTACCGTACCATACTGTTAGAACAGTGTAATGTTATACTACCGTACCATTCTGTTAGAACAGTGTAATGTTATACTACCGTACCATTCTGTTAGAACAGTGTAATGTTATACTACCGTACCATTCTGTTAGAACAGTGTAATGTTATACATACTTGTAGGAATCTGTTCCGGCTTAAGCTCTTCGAATACCCTGAAACAATATTGCAACTTTAGTGTAAATAAAACTTGTGTCATTGATACGTTAGTTGATACAACATTCAGGAATTAGATATCAGTCTATGCAAATCCATAATGTACATATTTATTTGAAATTAAACCCATTACTACAATTATGCTTAACAGTTACATGTCAATCACAGTTACATGTCAACCACAGTTACATGTCAATCACAGTTACATGTCAATCACAGTTACATGTCAATCACAGTTACATGTCAATCACAGTTACATGTCAATCACAGTTACATGTCAATCACATCAATCACAGTTACATGTCAATCACATCAATCACAGTTACATGTCAATCACATCAATCACAGTTACATGTCAATCACAGTTACATGTCAATCACATCAATCACAGTTACATGTCAATCACATCAATCACAGTTACATGTCAATCACAGTTACATGTCAATCACATCAACCACAGTTACATGTCAATCACAGTTACATGTCAATCACATCAATCACAGTTACATGTCAATCACATCAATCACAGTTACATGTCAATCACATCAATCACAGTTACATGTCAATCACAGTTACACGTCAATCACATCAATCACAGTTACATGTCAATCACATCAATCACAGTTACATGTCAATCACAGTTACATGTCAATCACATCAATCACAGTTACATGTCAATCACAGTTACATGTCAATCACATCAACCACAGTTACATGTCAATCACAGTTACATGTCAATCACATCAATCACAGTTACATGTCAATCACAGTTACATGTCAATCACATCAATCACAGTTACATGTCAATCACATCAATCACAGTTACATGTCAATCACAGTTACACGTCAATCACATCAATCACAGTTACATGTCAATCACATCAATCACAGTTACATGTCAATCACATCAATCACAGTTACATGTCAATCACATCAATCACAGTTACATGTCAATCACATCAATCACAGTTACATGTCAATCACAGTTACATGTCAATCACATCAATCACAGTTACATGTCAACCACAGTTACATGTCAATCACATCAATCACAGTTACATGTCAATCACAGTTACATGTCAATCACATCAATCACAGTTACATGTCAATCACATCAATCACAGTTACATGTCAATCACATCAATCACAGTTACATGTCAATCACATCAATCACAGTTACATGTCAATCACAGTTACATGTCAATCACATCAACCACAGTTACATGTCAATCACAGTTACATGTCAATCACATCAATCACAGTTTCATGTCAACCACAGTTACATGTCAATCACATCAATCACAGTTACATGTCAATCACATCAATCACAGTTACATGTCAATCACAGTTACACGTCAATCACATCAATCACAGTTACACGTCAATCACATCAATCACAGTTACATGTCAATCACATCAATCACAGTTACATGTCAGTTACATGTCAATCACAGTTACATGTCAATCACATCAATCACAGTTACATGTCAATCACATCAATCACAGTTACATGTCAATCACAGTTACATGTCAATCACAGTTACATGTCAATCACATCAATCACAGTTACATGTCAATCACATCAATCACAGTTACATGTCAACCACAGTTACATATCAATCACAGTTACATGTCAATCACATCAATCACAGTTACATGTCAACCACAGTTACATGTGCATCACAGTTACATGTCAATCACAGTTACATGTCAATCAATTTATATCGTTATCTATATATATAATTTGGTGAGCCACAGAGTTGTCGTTGCAATATCTAATTTCTAAATCGGCTCAAACATACGACGACCAATGAGGGTAGATAATAAAATAAACAATAACATATTATGTAATTGCAATAATACAACGACGCATGTCATTGTACGACCATCGTGCACCGTTGTATGAAATAGTTCATACGATAGCCGAGGTAAAAGTCAAACGATGTCGAATGATTGTCTATGACATTGTATGATGGTGACGACACGTACCTCATCATAGTATGAGATATAAACTTTGTCACTTCCTGTTGACAATTAAAGGTGAGGCATAAAGTAAGCAATACGAGGGGCAAGGGCAAGTGGAGTCAGTCGGTGGCACCGAAGAAGAGGTCATGGAAGAGGTCATTGAAGAGATGGAGGGTGAACCTGATGAGGAGGAAATCCATCTAAAGAAAACTAAGATAATTTCTGTTCAATAGATCAGCTATAGCCATCATGTCAATATCAGCAGCATCTTGTTTCTGGCGGGGGTGAACCAACGCGCCATTTTGAACACGTTGCCTTGAACTGATGATGATGATGTGTGTTTACGTTTATTTATCGTCGCTACCGGTTACCCATATGAGCGACGCCTCCTGAAGAGATTAGTCATTTTAGATGTGTGGAGGATAGTGCAATGGTACAGACAGAGACCCATTCCAGAGTCTCCTCTGGTTCTATTACTTGCACGGTGTAAAGCACCAACACAAGACCTCGGATTAATGTCCCATCTCAGACTATTAATTTTATTAGAGTCAGATGGGGGATCGAACCTGCGATCCCTGGATTACCAGTAAAGCGCGTTACCACTGGACTACAGATCCGTCTGTTCCGATGATGATGTATGTGATTACTGGGATTTATATACCCTAAACATGTGACACACGCAGATGCAGGGTGATATCGCAGGATTGTTGTACAATATCCTACAATGTCGTATGTGTGTCTGACATTTACCTTTTGGCAGGCGAAAGTTACATGGTCGTACAATGGTCTTCCACGTTTTGACATTTAGTATAATGAGTTAGTTCGCTGTACACGAGTCTGTACTACATCTTATAGATGGAGAACATTTCTAGAGAGAAACAGTTACTTAAAATCACACATTTTACGCTGGACTCTATGTTGTCGTCTAATTCCATGGTTTGAAACGAGCTTTCTTCTTGGCTAAGGACTCTCGGAGTGTGGTTCCCACCGTCATGCCCCAAGTATTGTACAATTTTAACTGGACTTACATTTGAGCATTCCTCAATTTTAACTAAGCATGTGCTCGACTGTTTTCCGCTTTTATTTTAACCTGTATTCAAGTGTTCCTTGCGCGTATCTGAACTTTTGTTACGTTCATTTCTAGCGACAGTTTCAAATTGGATTTTCTTTTCATCATCAACAAACTTTAATTCATCTTTAAGACCATCAACAATATCTTTTCCCATACACTTGCTATCAACATTCATTGATTTCTCATCTTTTACTTCTTTATTTCCATATTTAATTCTGACATCATTTCCACGTATTAACTGTGTATGTAAGTGCATTAACTACGCGTGGGTATCTAATTAAGCACATGGGTTCAATTAGGTGCATTGCAAGTGCAAATTAGGAGCAGTCCACAAACTCAGTATAGATTTATTCAAACTCTTGTCAAGCAATGCTGGTAGCGTCTTGATCAACACTCCCTCTACATTATTGAAATACAAAAACAATGTCTGTTATTATGCAAATTCAGCCAACCACGAACAAGGTGTCTATTACAGTAGGCCAAGTAACTAGGCAGTGTTCAGCTAAACATGTGATTATCATGAGCTTATCTCTGATACAAGCTATATATTTAAATATAAAATTATCCACGCCTTTGACTTTGCACCTCATATACACTGCATAGTGTCAATCTATGTCTCACCCGATAATTCCCAGAGCGTTGCACGTGCAAATAGTGGTGTATTTTGATGTCAGAACGTCCAGTGCAGGTATGGATGTCGTACAGGTATCAGTTGACCAGTCATCTGTCATCCACATCATGCACTAAACAAACAAAAAGCAAACTAGTTAATGATTGGATATACCACCCACTAATTATAAACGACAGAGGCAGATATATGACACATTATCCTGCCCAATACTTGAAATCCTCGTCACTATACCACCCTCAATAGCCACTAACTATGAACGACAGAGGCAGATATATGACACATTATCCAGCCCAATACTTGAAATCCTCGTCACTATACCACCCTCAATAGCCACTAACTATGAACGACAGAGGCAGATATATGACACATTATCCAGCCCAATACTTGAAATCCTCGTCACTATACCACCCTCAATAGCCACTAACTATAAACGACAGAGGCAGATATATGACACATTATCCAGCCCAATACTTGAAATCCTCGTCACTATACCACCCTCAATAGCCACTAACTATGAACGACAGAGGCAGATATATGACACATTATCCAGCCCAATACTTGAAATCCTCGTCACTATACCACCCTCAATAGCCACTAACTATAAACGACAGAGGCAGATATATGACACATTATCCTGCCCAATACTTGAAATCCTCGTCACTATACCACCCTCAATAGCCACTAACTATGAATGACAGAGGCAGATATATGACACATTATCCAGCCCAATACTTGAAATCCACATCACTATACCACCCTCAATAGCCACTAATTATAAACGACAGAGGCAGATATATGACACATTATCCAGCCCAATACTTGAAATCCACATCACTGTGAACATATCATTTAGCTAAGCATGATTTGCATTTTCAGGATCATCTATTTGGAATGCATTGTCTCACTAGTTCAAAACGATCCAACAGTTCAAAATTCTCTACTTAAGGTGGGACCTACTTTAGAACCTACTTAAGGTGGTGGGACCTTTCTTAAGGTGGTGGGACCTACTTAAGGTGGTGGGACATACCTAAGGTGGTGGAACCTACTTAAGGTGGTGGGACCTTTCTTAAGGTGGTGGGACCTACTTAAGGTGGTGGAACCTACTTTAGAACCTACTTAAGGTGGTGGGACCTTTATACAGGTGGTGGGACCTACTTAAGGTGGTGGGACCTTTCTACAGGTGGTGGGACCTACTTAAGGTGGTGGGACCTTTCTTAAGGTGGTGGGACCTACTTATGGTGGTGGGATCTACTTAAGGTTGAACCTACTTAAGATTGAACCTACTTCAGGTGGGGCCTACTTAATGTGTACACACTACACAGTCCATATCACATTAAATTGTGTGCATTACCATTGCTATAGTTACTAGATTCTGTGAATTGCTGTGTTTAAGCTGATTTCATACATATTTTCAAGATACCCATATAAGTCAGATCTGCACATTGTTATATAGAGTTATTGCCCTTAATTGTCTCATTCCCCTTTTCTACTCTACTAGCCAATTCCATTTATCATCACATCCCATAACAAATTATAGTTTTCTCTACTTTTCAGCTTTAACATTACTCTATAATTCCAATTTCACTTATAGTCCTATCTTTTGATTGCATGTGATTTGTATATAAGTTGACTCATGGTAGATTAACTTTTGTGTATACAAGTTATCTCATAAAATAAATTATTCTTATAATAACATGTCTACTAAAACTACATAGTGTTCAAGCTAGACCCACATTGTTGGGAGATATGAGATTGCATCATCTAATGGTATTATTTAATAAATTTCAACACAATAGGGTTAAAATACACAATATGACCATTAACCCATTCAATACCAAGTAACTCACATGGACTGGTCCATGATATTCATAAACCAATAAATGAATCAGAAAATCACATTCGGACCAGTTCATTTATCAAAATGGGTAATTATGTCTAAAAATAGTCATATCACTGGCAAAAAGTGCAGATCCTGATGAGACGGCTCGTCATGAGCCGGCTCATCTGGATCTACACTTTTTGTAAGCCTATTTAGAGGTCTGTGGTGTTGAAATGGTTAAATACAATATTTGAATAGGGAGAAGTGGTGCCCCCAGGAGGGAGGAGGGGGCGCGAAGTCAGGGTCCCATGGGCGGACTACTTCTAGAATGAGCGCTTACCTTGTATTCATAAGTGTCCGTATCAATAGTTCCATTCAGCATGACAGTAGCCTCGATTGGTGTGGTCAAACCGGTTACAATTTCAACATCGTGTGTCTGTGGATTTATCATTTTCATAATTACGATGTCGCTCTTCCTAGTGGGTGCAATGGACACTGTGATTATGTCTATATTTATCTGTGCTGTTGCTACACATACATAAGAGCAAGAGATGACCGATGTACAGTTCCAAGGATCGCTGAAGAAATCTGCAAGATAGCTTCCGTATTTAACCTGAAATATATGACAAGACCTTGCAATTCAAATAACACTAGATAAAATACACGTACAAGCGTGCCATTACTGTTTCCTCTCTATGGTTGGAGTGATAAACAGAAGATGATTTACCAATGTTTGGTTTAATTAATTGCAGTTTATTGAATTGTATGTTATTCCAAGTGGTTTGCCATTTTGAAGTAATGTAAGAAAGAATCGATTGTCTAGCATCAGTGTATGGTACATGTATTTTAGAATTTATACAGTCTAAGTGCTGGTAAATTGAAGCTGAAGTCAGAATATAACATGTAAATGTATGCATATCTTGTACTAGATTTTAAACATTGGATAATAAACTCAACCATCGTATTAACCCATTCAACACCAAGTAACTGACATGGACTGGTCCATGATATTGTTAGACCAATAAATGAATCAGAAGATTACATTTGGACCAGTTCATTTATCAAAATGGGTAATTTTGTCTAAAAATAGTAATATTACTGGCAAAAAGTGCAGATCCTGATGAGATGGCTCATCTGGATCTACACTTTTTGTAAGCCTATTTAGAGGTCTGTGGTGTTGAAAGGGTTAAACAGGGAAAGGAAAGTTTTCGAGAATGAGTGTATGGCTGTAAAATGTTTTCATGCAAGTTCACAAACATTTACAATGTTCATGTTTTACTGCCATATACATAATACAATCACTAGATTGATTCTATATTCTGGAACATTAACCTGCCAGGTGCGAAAGGACCGGAGTTCGAGCCCCGCTGGAGCCGTTGCGATTGTGCCCTTAGGCAAGGCATTTAAATTCCACGTTGCCTCTTCTCTCTCCCTCGTGGCGATGGATTCCATCAGGAATGAGGTCTCGAGAGTGATTAATATAAGTTGAATAACTTGTTTCGCAATCGAGCTAAAATAAATTTGTATAAACTAACCTGCCAGTGTCATTCAACTGAATACTGTGAAGATAGGTTCCAAACCAGAATACAAGATGACATGTAGAATTGCATGACAATGAGAGAATATAAATGATACTTTTTCCGCAAGGGGGGTCAATATTGTTCTACATATTGTAGTGTGTTAATTGTATTAGTAACAACAGACAGATCTGTATTCCAGTGGTAACATGCTGGACTGGTAATCCATGTATCGCAAGTTTGATCCCCCCGTCTGACTATAATAAAAATAACAGTCTTTCACATGGGACTTTAAACCGAGGTCTCGTGTCGGTGCATTACACCGTGTATGTAAAAGAACAAGAGGAGACTCTGGAATGGGTCTCTGTCTGTATCATTGCACTATCCTCTATCTAAAATTGTCTATGTGACAGTAAAACTCGAACATTTTGATACCTAGTACAAGGAATGCATACATTTACATGGTATATTCCGACTTCGGCTTCACACCTCACATATTGCCTTATTATGCGGCTTAACTCAGACACACTTGGGGCCTGGACAAAATGACTTCGGGTTCAGAACCAAAAAACATTTTTTTAAATTTTGTTTTAAATAATGTTGTTTTTTAAAAATTTGAACATGAAAGAAACCATTTGTAGAGACCCCAAGCGTATGTGGTTTAACTAACTGGCTACTAGACAAACCTTCGCTGGGTTCATGACCTCTGAGCATTCGCTACAGCTTATATCAGTATCCAATAACTCATACCCGGCCAGACTGGTTTTATGTACTCGAATATACGACAGCTGCATAGAAGCAACCAAAGGAGAGTCACCAGTGTTTTCTGTCTGACACATTCCAAGCATGACAGCATCGACAATATCCTTGAACCTAACGGCATCCTCGCGAGTGAGAGTTTCTTCCGTTACTGTAGCATGAAAAACCTTCAGCAAAGCATTTGCCTATAAATAAATAAGAATATAGAGTAAACAGTGAGCCCTGCAAGCCCGGGGTACAAGGAAGGAAATGTTATATCGCAAATGTCACAGGGTGAGAAACATGTGCAGCCAACCCGGGGGCTAGCCGGAGTCTCAAATTCGGGAGCTTTAGCTCTTACAGGGTGAATGCTCTATCGACTGAGCTAGCCGGGGTTTCGAATTCGGGACCATTAGCTCTTACAGGGCGAATGCTCTATCGACTGAGCTAGCCGGGGTCTCAAATTCGGGACCTTTAGCTCTTACAGGGTGAATGCTCTATCGACTGATCTAGCCGGGGTCTCAAAATCGGGACCTTTAGCTCTTACAGGGTGAATGCTCTATCGACTGAGCTAGCCGGGGTCTCAAATTCGGGACCTTTAGCTCTTACAGGGTGAATGCTCTATCGACTGAGCTAGCCGGGGTTTCGAATTCGGGACCTTTAGCTCTTACAGGGCGAATGCTCTATCGACTGAGCTAGCCAGGGGGTCGAATTCGGGACCGTTAGCTCTTACAGGGCCGAATGCTCTATCAACTGAGCTAGCCGGGGTCTCAAATTCGGGACCTTTAGCTCTTACAGGGCGAATGCTCTATCGACTGAGCTAGCCAGGGGCTCGAATTCGGGACCGTTAGCTCTTACAGGGCCGAATGCTCTATCTACTGAGCTAGCCAGGGGCTCGAATTCGGGACCGTTAGCTCTTACAGGGCCGAATGCTCTATCTACTGAGCTAGCCAGGGGCTCGAATTCGGGACCGTTAGCTCTTACAGGGCCGAATGCTCTATCTACTGAGCTAGCCGGGGTCTCAAATTCGGGACCTTTAGCTCTTACAGGGCGAATGCTCTATCGACTGAGCTAGCCAGGGGATTGAATTCGGGACCGTTAGCTCTTACAGGGCCGAATGCTCTATCTACTGAGCTAGCCGGGGTCTCAAATTCGGGGCCGTTAGCTCCTACAGGGCCGAATGCTCTATCAACTGAGCTAGCCGGGGTTTCGAATTTGGGACCTTTAGCTCTTATATACAGGGCGAATGCTCTATTGACTAAGCTAGCCGGGGTTTCAAATTCGGGACCATTAGCTCTTACAGGGCCGAATGCTCTATCAACTGAGCTTGCCGGGGGCTCGAATTCAGGACCTTTAGCTCTTACAGGGTCGAATGCTCTATCAACTGAGCTAGCCGGGGTCTCAAATTCGGGACCTTTAGCTCTTACAGGGCCGAATGCTCTATCAACTGAGCTAGCCGGGGTCTCAAATTCGGGACCTTTAGCTCTTACAGGGCCGAATGCTCTATCAACTGAGCTAGCCGGGGGCTCGAATTCAGGACCTTTAGCTCTTACATGGCCGAATGCTCTATCAACTGAGCTAGCCAGGGACTCGAATTCGGGACCATTAGCTCTTACAGGGCCGAATGCTCTATCAACTGAGCTAGCCGGGGGCTTGAATTCGGGACCTTTAGCTCTTACAGGGTGAATGCTCTATCAACTGAGCTAGCCCGGGGCTCGAATTCGGGACCGTTAGCTCTTACAGGGCAGAATGCTCTATCGACTGAGCTAGCCGGGGGCTCGAATTCGGGACCGTTAGCTCTTACAGGGCCGAATGCTCTATCTACTGAGCTAGCCGGGGTCTCAAATTCGGGACCTTTAGCTCTTACAGGGCGAATGCTCTATCGACTGAGTTAGCCAGGGGCTCGAATTCGGGACCGTTAGCTCTTACAGGGCCGAATGCTCTATCTACTGAGCTAGCCGGGGTCTCAAATTCGGGACCTTTAGCTCTTACAGGGCGAATGCTCTATCGACTGAGCTAGCCAGGGGATTGAATTCGGGACCGTTAGCTCTTACAGGGCCGAATGCTCTATCTACTGAGCTAGCCGGGGTCTCAAATTCGGGGCCGTTAGCTCTTACAGGGTGAATGCTCTATCGACTGAGCTAGCCGGGGTCTCAAATTCGGGACCTTTAGCTCTTACAGGGTGAATGCTCTATCGACTGAGCTAGCCGGGGTTTCGAATTCGGGACCTTTAGCTCTTACAGGGCGAATGCTCTATCGACTGAGCTAGCCAGGGGCTCGAATTCGGGACCGTTAGCTCTTACAGGGCCGAATGCTCTATCTACTGAGCTAGCCAGGGGCTCGAATTCGGGACCGTTAGCTCTTACAGGGCCGAATGCTCTATCTACTGAGCTAGCCAGGGGCTCGAATTCGGGACCGTTAGCTCTTACAGGGCCGAATGCTCTATCTACTGAGCTAGCCGGGGTCTCAAATTCGGGACCTTTAGCTCTTACAGGGCGAATGCTCTATCGACTGAGCTAGCCAGGGGATTGAATTCGGGACCGTTAGCTCTTACAGGGCCGAATGCTCTATCTACTGAGCTAGCCGGGGTCTCAAATTCGGGGCCGTTAGCTCCTACAGGGCCGAATGCTCTATCAACTGAGCTAGCCGGGGTTTCGAATTTGGGACCTTTAGCTCTTATATACAGGGCGAATGCTCTATTGACTAAGCTAGCCGGGGTTTCAAATTCGGGACCATTAGCTCTTACAGGGCCGAATGCTCTATCAACTGAGCTTGCCGGGGGCTCGAATTCAGGACCTTTAGCTCTTACAGGGTCGAATGCTCTATCAACTGAGCTAGCCGGGGTCTCAAATTCGGGACCTTTAGCTCTTACAGGGCCGAATGCTCTATCAACTGAGCTAGCCGGGGTCTCAAATTCGGGACCTTTAGCTCTTACAGGGCCGAATGCTCTATCAACTGAGCTAGCCAGGGACTCGAATTCGGGACCATTAGCTCTTACAGGGCCGAATGCTCTATCAACTGAGCTAGCCGGGGGCTTGAATTCGGGACCTTTAGCTCTTACAGGGTGAATGCTCTATCAACTGAGCTAGCCCGGGGCTCGAATTCGGGACCGTTAGCTCTTACAGGGCAGAATGCTCTATCGACTGAGCTAGCCGGGGGCTCGAATTCGGGACCGTTAGCTCTTACAGGGCCGAATGCTCTATCTACTGAGCTAGCCGGGGTCTCAAATTCGGGACCTTTAGCTCTTACAGGGCGAATGCTCTATCGACTGAGTTAGCCAGGGGCTCGAATTCGGGACCGTTAGCTCTTACAGGGCCGAATGCTCTATCTACTGAGCTAGCCGGGGTCTCAAATTCGGGACCTTTAGCTCTTACAGGGCGAATGCTCTATCGACTGAGCTAGCCAGGGGATTGAATTCGGGACCGTTAGCTCTTACAGGGCCGAATGCTCTATCTACTGAGCTAGCCGGGGTCTCAAATTCGGGGCCGTTAGCTCTTACAGGGTGAATGCTCTATCGACTGAGCTAGCCGGGGTCTCAAATTCGGGACCTTTAGCTCTTACAGGGTGAATGCTCTATCGACTGAGCTAGCCGGGGTTTCGAATTCGGGACCTTTAGCTCTTACAGGGCGAATGCTCTATCGACTGAGCTAGCCAGGGGGTCGAATTCGGGACCGTTAGCTCTTACAGGGCCGAATGCTCTATCAACTGAGCTAGCCGGGGTCTCAAATTCGGGACCTTTAGCTCTTACAGGGCGAATGCTCTATCGACTGAGCTAGCCAGGGGCTCGAATTCGGGACCGTTAGCTCTTACAGGGCCGAATGCTCTATCTACTGAGCTAGCCAGGGGCTCGAATTCGGGACCGTTAGCTCTTACAGGGCCGAATGCTCTATCTACTGAGCTAGCCAGGGGCTCCAATTCGGGACCGTTAGCTCTTACAGGGCCGAATGCTCTATCTACTGAGCTAGCCGGGGTCTCAAATTCGGGACCTTTAGCTCTTACAGGGCGAATGCTCTATCGACTGAGCTAGCCAGGGGCTCGAATTCGGGACCGTTAGCTCTTACAGGGCCGAATGCTCTATCTACTGAGCTAGCCGGGGTCTCAAATTCGGGACCTTTAGCTCTTACAGGGCGAATGCTCTATCGACTGAGCTAGCCAGGGGATTGAATTCGGGACCGTTAGCTCTTACAGGGCCGAATGCTCTATCTACTGAGCTAGCCGGGGTCTCAAATTCGGGGCCGTTAGCTCCTACAGGGCCGAATGCTCTATCAACTGAGCTAGCCGGGGTTTCGAATTTGGGACCTTTAGCTCTTATATACAGGGCGAATGCTCTATTGACTAAGCTAGCCGGGGTTTCAAATTCGGGACCATTAGCTCTTACAGGGCCGAATGCTCTATCAACTGAGCTTGCCGGGGGCTCGAATTCAGGACCTTTAGCTCTTACAGGGTCGAATGCTCTATCAACTGAGCTAGCCGGGGTCTCAAATTCGGGACCTTTAGCTCTTACAGGGCCGAATGCTCTATCAACTGAGCTAGCCGGGGTCTCAAATTCGGGACCTTTAGCTCTTACAGGGCCGAATGCTCTATCAACTGAGCTAGCCGGGGGCTCGAATTCAGGACCTTTAGCTCTTACATGGCCGAATGCTCTATCAACTGAGCTAGCCGGGGACTCGAATTCGGGACCATTAGCTCTTACAGGGCCGAATGCTCTATCAACTGAGCTAGCCGGGGGCTTGAATTCGGGACCTTTAGCTCTTACAGGGTGAATGCTCTATCAACTGAGCTAGCCTGGGGCCCGAACTCGGGACCGTTAGCTCTTACAGGGCAGAATGCTCTATCGACTGAGCTAGCCGGGGGCTCGAATTCGGGACCGTTAGCTCTTACAGGGCCGAATGCTCTATCTACTGAGCTAGCCGGGGTCTCAAATTCGGGACCTTTAGCTCTTACAGGGCGAATGCTCTATCGACTGAGCTAGCCAGGGGCTCGAATTCGGGACCGTTAGCTCTTACAGGGCCGAATGCTCTATCTACTGAGCTAGCCGGGGTCTCAAATTCGGGGCCGTTAGCTCCTACAGGGCCGAATGCTCTATCAACTGAGCTAGCCGGGGTTTCGAATTTGGGACCTTTAGCTCTTATATACAGGGCGAATGCTCTATTGACTAAGCTAGCCGGGGTTTCAAATTCGGGACCATTAGCTCTTACAGGGCCGAATGCTCTATCAACTGAGCTTGCCGGGGGCTCGAATTCAGGACCTTTAGCTCTTACAGGGTCGAATGCTCTATCAACTGAGCTAGCCGGGGTCTCAAATTAGGGACCTTTAGCTCTTACAGGGCCGAATGCTCTATCAACTGAGCTAGCCGGGGTCTCAAATTCGGGACCTTTAGCTCTTACAGGGCCGAATGCTCTATCAACTGAGCTAGCCGGGGGCTCGAATTCAGGACCTTTAGCTCTTACATGGCCGAATGCCCTATCAACTGAGCTAGCCGGGGACTCGAATTCGGGACCATTAGCTCTTACAGGGCCGAATGCTCTATCAACTGAGCTAGCCGGGGGCTTGAATTCGGGACCTTTAGCTCTTACAGGGTGAATGCTCTATCAACTGAGCTAGCCCGGGGCTCGAATTCGGGACCGTTAGCTCTTACAGGGCAGAATGCTCTATCGACTGAGCTAGCTGGGGTTTCGAATTCGGGACCTTTAGCTCTTACAGGGCAGAATGCTCTATCGACTGAGCTAGCCGGGCCGCTTACACATAATGATGTACTGCAATATACTTTCCCACCAAATTGGAATCTTTCAACGAATTTCCAGGGATAGAGAACAAGGCAATATATGATCACAAAGTACATATTCAGTCATGGTCCCACGTCTGGCGCCAAATGTTACAGGGTGACAAAATGTGCATTGATCAATCACCGCAAGTTAGTAAAGTTTTCTAAGGGTTAACCCCAAAATACCATGTCCCGCACCTCATTGCGGCTCAAAATGCACCCTACCTCTTTTCTGACCCATCCTGCCATTTTTTGACCAACCCTGCCCTTTTTTGACCAACCCTGCCCTTTTTTCCACTCAAGAATAAACCCTATCATAGTACATCCGTGCTGCAATCTATACAATCGTGTATCAGAGGGGTGGGTGGTGTTCTTGGGCGAGACATTTAAATCCATATTGACTCTTCTCTCTCTGCCTCATGGTGATCGATTCTCATTTCATTAACCCATTTGATTCTGTATACCGTTCAAACATTATTTGCAAAGAACATAGAGCCAGATAAGCCGCCTCGGAACGATCTGTCTGATCTGGCTCTATGCTGTTTGCTATTCAAATGATCTTGCTAAGACACTTCGCTATGTAGCAAACAACATAGATCCTGATCAACACGCAGCGTATCTGCTGCGGCTGATCTGGATCTATGTTGTTTGCAAAAGCCTTTAAATGCATCCAGAATGAAATGGGTTAAGAATCAGGCCTCGGGATCAATTGGACTGATGTTTTACGATTTGTTTCACAATCGTGTTAAATAAATTTGAATGAACTATTAAACTAGAAGGCATTTAAAATTTACATTTTCCAGTGAAATATTTGCAAGTTTAAGTACAGTACATCAACTACAGTCCCACCTCACCAAAAGTCACCTCCCATGAGCGACACCCTCTTTATAACTTCACCTTTATTCCCACCCATTGCATGTTTATACAATTTCACCTCTCATGAAAGACACCTCCCAACAACACACAATGACAGTCAATTTCCCACGCAACGATGCAGAAAACCTCCCAAGAAAAGACAAATATTTGGTTAAAAAAAAACAGTCTGCACATGTATGTGTCATCAGACGTAATTAATCGCCAATTGTTCCTTTCAAGTTTTAATAAACAGTAATTATCTTAATCTTGGGCCATATCCGGGGGGGGGGGGGGGGGGGGGGGGCAATAATCCACAGGCTGGACCGTAAGTGTGAAAATAATCATTGTTTATGGGTATTCTTTCAATAATAAACAGCTTGACATGATTGGCAGGTTATTGTACCGAGTATATCATTTGATCGCTTATGATGAAAAAAAAAAGGCGGGGTGGGTCAGTAAACAGGCAGGGTGCAGTGAGAGTGGGTATTGTGGGCTTAGCCCCCAGAAATGTTTGCTAAATTACGGTGATTGCTCTGGAGAGGTTTGACTGTAATATGTTAAATAACTATCTACCAGCGCTACGTTTTGTTGTTTGTATAACATACTGCAAGTAATTAACATTCTGTATGTTATGTGTATACATTTTGATAGAAAAGTGTTATAACCATTATAACGGTTATAATTTGAAAATGATTTAAAAATTTAGGAATGTTACTTCGCTTTCTGTTAGACCATCAGGTGCATAAGGTGTTATTGTCGATCTCTTCCTCCTGGACCCTTCATCAGCTAGAAAAAATAGTAATCTTATATACACATGTATAACCTGTCAGAGATGGGCCTCCGTGACCGAGTGGTTTAGGTCGTTGAATTCAAATCCCCTGCCCCTCGCTGCTGTATGTTTGCATTGCACTGCGAGTATCAAATTCTTTCAAGTAAGGAAGCTATCCATATGGCTTGCAGAAGGTCAGTGGTTCTATCCAGGTACATGTGCGTGTCTGAAATACTGGTCAGAGGTTCTATCCAGGTACATGTGCGTGTCTGAAATACTGGTCAGAGGTTCACCTTGGGTCTTCCTCAACAAATAACATGATGACCCCTGCTGTTGGGTGCGAGATTAAAACCCCCAAAAGACCCCAAACAAACCAACAAATATCCTCTTTGTCTAATAAGCACAATGTAAATGCACAACTTCTTTAACCCATTTCATTCTGGATACTATTCAAACAGTATTTGCAAAGAACATAGAGCCAGATCAACTGCCACGGAACGAACCGTCTGATCAGTCTCTATGCTGTTTGCTATTCAGATGATCTTGCTAAGACACTTAGCTATGTAGCAAACAACATAGATCCTGATCAGCATGCAGCGTCACGCTGCGGCTGATCTGGATCTATGTTGTTTGCAAAACCCTTTAAATGTATCCAGAATGAAATGGGTTAAATGACCACAGCAACTGAATTACCACCGCAAGACTTGTCAACATGTATTATATTAATCAATACCCAAACTATTTTATTACTTTCTATTTCCTGTGTTGATATACATACTTGGTTTTGATATAGGAGATAAGACATTTATTATTAAGTTACTAGACAATGGTCCAGCCTTGGTCTACTTGTTTTGATATAGGAGATAAGACATTTATTATTAAGCTACTAGACAATGGTCCAGCCTGGGTCTACTTGTTTTGATATAGGAGATAAGACGTTTATTATTAAGTTACTAGACAATGGTCCAGCCTTGGTCTACTTGTTTTGATATAGGAGATAAGACGTTTATTATTAAGTTACTAGACAATGGTCCAGCCTGTGTCTACTTGTTTTGATATAGGAGATAAGACATTTATTATTAAGTTACTAGACAATGGTCCAGCCTGTGTCTACTTGTTTTGATATAGGAGATAAGACATTTATTATTAAGCTACTAGACAATGGTCCAGCCTGTGTCTACTTGTTTTGATATAGGAGATAAGACATTTATTATTAAGCTACTAGACAATGGTCCAGCCTGTGTCTACTTGTTTTGGTATAGGAGATAAGACGTTTATTATTAAACTACTAGACAATGGTCCAGCCTGGGTTTACTTGTTTTGATATAGGAGATAAGACGTTTATTATTAAGCTACTAGACAATGGTCCAGCCTGTGTCTACTTGTTTTGGTATAGGAGATAAGACATTTATTATTAAGCTACTAGACATTGGTCCAGCCTGTGTCTACTTGTTTTGGTATAGGAGATAAGACGTTTATTATTAAGCTACTAGACAATGGTCCAGCCTTGGTCTACTTGTTTTGATATAGGAGATAAGACATTTATTATTAAGCTACTAGACATTGGTCCAGCATTGGTTTACTTGTTTTGATATAGGAGATAAGACATTTATTATTAAGCTACTAGACAATGGTCCAGCCTTGGTCTACTTGTTTTGATATAGGAGATAAGATGTTTATTATTAAGCTACTAGACAATGGTCCAGCCTGTGTCTACTTGTTTTGGTATAGGAGATAAGATGTTTATTATTAAGTTACTAGACATTGGTCCAGCCTGTGTCTACTTGTTTTGATATAGGAGATAAGACATTTATTATTAAGTTACTAGACATTGGTCCAGCATTGGTTTACTTGTTTTGATATAGGAGATAAGACATTTATTATTAAAGTTACTAGACATTGGTCCAGCATTGGTTTACTTGTTTTGATATAGGAGATAAGACATTTATTATTAAGTTACTAGACATTGGTCCAGCATTGGTTTACTTGTTTTGATATAGGGGATAATTTTATGCCATTCGATTACTTGCCCTGGGTAGTGGCCCAGCTACGTATATATTCTTGTAAGTTGGCCTTGTTCTGATGGATTGATCAGTGATGTATATATAACAGTATATATAACAGTAATATAACAGTATATATAACAGTATATATTACAGTATATATAACAGTAATATAACAGTATATATAGCAGTATATATAGCAGTATATATAGCAGTATATATAACAGTAATATAACAGTATATATAGCAGTATATATAACAGTATATATAGCAGTATATATAACAGTATATATAGCAGTATATATAGCAGTATATATAACAGTATATATAACAGTATATATAGCAGTATATATAACAGTATATATAGCAGTATATATAGCAGTATATATTACAGTATATATAACAGTAATATAACAGTATATATAGCAGTATATATTACAGTATATATAACAGTATATATAGCAGTATATATAACAGTATATATAACAGTATATATAGCAGTATATATTACAGTATATATAGCAGTATATATAGCAGTATATATAGCAGTATATATTACAGTATATATAACAGTATATATAACAGTAAGTCTCTACAAGCTTACCAGATCCTACTGCTTCTCTAGCAAATTCTAATGCCTTTTCTTGCATAGATTTCATTGTATCTTCATCAATACTACCAGGTGATGTCTCTGCAACGTCAGCCACTTGTTCAAATATTGCAATTCTTGTCGATTTGTCACCACTGAAACAGTATGCACAATGTATAAATAATTCATGCTTTTCAATTTCTTGTTATCTGATGTTAGATGTGCTGTGGTTGGGTGGTGTTTGGGAGTACATTGTTATTTGACGTTAGATGTGCTGTGGTTGGGTGGTGTTTGAGAGTACATTATTATCTGACGTTACATGTACTGTGGTTGGATGGTGTTTGAGGGTACAGTGTTATCTGACGTTAGATGTGCTGTGGTCGGGAGGTGTGTGAGAGTACATTGTTATCTGACGTTAGATGTGCTGTGGTTGGGTGGTGTTTGAGAGTACATTGTTATCTGACGTTATGCATGCTGTGGTTGGGTGGTGTTTGAGAGTACATTGTTATCTGACGTTAGATGTGCTGTGGTTGGGTGGTGTTTGAGAGTACATTGTTATCTGACGTTAGATGTGCTGTGGTTGGGTGGTGTTTGAGAGTACATTGTTATCTGACGTTAGATGTGCTGCGGTTGGATGGTGTTTGAGAGTACAGTGTTATCTGACGTTAGATGTGCTGTGGTCGGGAGGTGTGTGAGAGTACATTGTTATCTGACATTAGATGTGCTGTGGTTGGATGGTGTTTGAGAGTACATTGTTATCTGACGTTATGCATGCTGTGGTTGGGTGGTGTTTGAGAGTACATTGTTATCTGACGTTAGATGTGCTGCGGTTGGATGGTGTTTGAGAGTACAGTGTTATCTGACGTTAGATGTGCTGTGGTCGGGAGGTGTGTGAGAGTACATTGTTATCTGACATTAGATGTGCTGTGGTTGGATGGTGTTTGAGAGTACATTGTTATCTGACGTTATGCATGCTGTGGTTGGGTGGTGTTTGAGAGTACATTGTTATCTGACGTTAGATGTGCTGTGGTTGGGTGGTGTTTGAGAGTACATTGTTATTTGACGTTAGATGTGCTGTGGTTGGATGGTGTTTGAGAGTACATTGTTATCTGACGTTAGATGTGCTGTGGTTGGGTGGTGTTTGAGAGTACATTGTTATCTGACGTTAGATGTGCTGTGGTTGGGTGGTGTTTGAGAGTACATTGTTATCTGACGTTAGATGTACTGTGGTTGGGTGGTGGTTGAGAGTACATTGTTATCTGACGTTAGATGTGCTGTGGTTGGGTGGTGTTTGAGAGTACATTGTTATCTGACGTTAGATGTGCTGTGGTCGGGTGGTGTTTGAGAGTACATTGTTATCTGACGTTAGATGTGCTGTGGTTGGGTGGTGTTTGAGAGTACATTGTTATCTGACGTTATGCATGCTGTGGTTGGGTGGTGTTTGAGAGTACATTGTTATCTGACGTTAGATGTGCTGTGGTTGGGTGGTGTTTGAGAGTACATTGTTATCTGACGTTAGATGTGCTGTGGTTGGGTGGTGTTTGAGAGTACATTGTTATCTGACGTTAGATGTGCTGTGGTCGGGTGGTGTTTGAGAGTACATTGTTATCTGACGTTAGATGTGCTGTGGTTGGGTGGTGTTTGAGAGTACATTGTTATCTGACGTTATGCATGCTGTGGTTGGGTGGTGTTTGAGAGTACATTGTTATCTGACGTTAGATGTGCTGTGGTTGGGTGGTGTTTGAGAGTACATTGTTATCTGACGTTAGATGTGCTGGTGGTCGGGTGGTGTTTGATACTTCTCGTGTATGTGTGGGTGGAGAGGTGGTGGGTAAATTTTGAAAAATAGAAATACCTGTGCAGCAGAAACATGTGTATACATGCAACAGTCCTCACATCGTTTATACTATGGTCACTATCAGTGACATGAAGTCACCAGGAAAATATACATAAATATACATAAATATACATAAATATACATAAATATACATAAATATACATAAATATACATAAATATACATAAATATACATAAATATACATAAATATACATAAATATACATAAATATACATATACATAAATATACATAAATATACATAAATATACATAACATATATACACATGTAAGTTAGCTCTTTCAAATCACATGCTATAGCACACGTGGAAGCTGTGATAGCGCAGTGGATGCACGTTCGCTTCAGGTGCGAAAGGTCCGGAGTTCGAGCCACACTGGAACCGATACGATTGTGCCCTTAGGTAAGGCATTTAAATTCCACGTTGTCTCTTCTCTCTCCAGCGTGGCGATGGATTCCATCAGGAATGAGGTCTCGAGAGTGATTAATATAAGTTGAAGAACTTGTTTCGCAATCGAGCTAAAATAAATTTGTATAAACTATAGCACTCATGTTCTGAAGATACTATGAGAAAGGAGAACATACAACTGGCTGTCATCCAGTGCCTGTGTAATCCCTTTTGTAGTAGCTTCAGCCAATTCACTTTCCGCCTGGACTTGATCAGCTTCATCTATGCCAGACATATCTGTTACTTTGATGGCTTGTATTAAATCTTTGAGAAATGTCAGCAACGAACCAATATCTGCAATACAAATACATGGTACAATATCTGCAATACAAATACATGGTATCACAAGATTACACTATGCTGCCACTAGTCATATGCAAGTTGAAATCATAAACTGTGTGTAATATGTTGATAGAGATCACTTCCATGAAGGTAGACAAGAATCACCGTTATTTCCTTCAGCATAGCGTACAAAGGTAAGGTACAATTATTACTTACGTAAGATCAGTAAGGGCTTCACTTTCTCTCGAATCACCGTTATTTCCTTCAGCATAGCGTACAAAGGTAAGGTACAATTATTACTTACGTAAGATCAGTAAGGGCTTCACTTGCTCTCGAATCACCGTTATTTCCTTCAGCATAGCGTACAAAGGTAAGGTACAATTATTACTTACGTAAGATCAGTAAGGGCTTCACTTTCTCTCGAATCACCGTTATTTCCTTCAGCATAACGTACAAAGGTAAGGTACAAATATTACTTACGTAAGATCAGTAAGGGCTTCACTTGCTCTCGAATCACCGTTATTTCCTTCAGCATAGCGTACAAAGGTAAGGTACAATTATTACTTACGTAAGATCAGTAAGGGCTTCACTTTCTCTCGAATCACCGTTATTTCCTTCAGCATAACGTACAAAGGTAAGGTACAAATATTACTTACGTAAGATCAGTAAGGGCTTCACTTGCTCTCGAATCACCGTTATTTCCTTCAGCATAGCGTACAAAGGTAAGGTACAATTATTACTTACGTAAGATCAGTAAGGGCTTCACTTTCTCTCGAATCACCGTTATTTCTTTCAGCATAGCATACAAAGGTAAGGTACAATTATTACTTACGTAAGATCAGTTAGGGCTTCACTTTCTCTCGAATCACCGTTATTTCCTTCAGCATAGCGTACAAAGGTACAATTATCACTTACATAAGATTAGTAAGGGCTTCACTTGCTCTCGAATCACTGTTATTATCGTTGCTGCATTGGCGGGCTGGACTGTGTATGTACCTTCTGCTGAGGCACTGATACATTGATCATAACTGTTGCAACATTTTGCCTCAATTCTGAACTCTCCTACAAAATAATGATAACGTGTAAATACATGTATGTGCACTGTATGTCTTAAGCAGCCAGCCAAGGGAATCACAAAAAGTGGCTGCTAAGCACAGGTGGTTGCTTAATGGATGTTAAATGTATACCAAAACAACATATTGGGAATCTGGAAACTGACTGCTTAATGGGGGTTGGCTGCTTAATGGAGGTGACCACTAGCACATGTTTTACTGTAGACTACAATTTGTTTTTTACAATATAGTAAGTACATAATGATAGTGCAGTGGATGCGCGTTCGCTTCAGGTGTGAAAGGTCTGGAGTTTGAGCCCCGCTTGAGCCGTTACGATTGTGCCCTTAGGCAAGGCATTTAAATTCCACATGGCCTTTTCTCTCTCCCTCGTGGCGATGGATTCCATCAGGAATGAGGTCTCGAGAGTGATTAATATTGATTAAAGTTGCAAGAACTTGTTTCGCAATCGAGCTAAAATAAATTTGTATAAACATGGAAACGATCATTTACACTTTATTGCTTTATGACTTTTGTTTCCTTCATTCTTTCAATTATCACAATGCTTAGAAACTTTCAATTATCACAATGCTTACAAACTTTCAATTATCACAATGCTTAGAAACTTTCAATTATCACAATGCTTAGAAACTTTCAATTATCACAATGCTTACAAACTTTGGTACTTTTTTTCTATCAAGGTACTTTATTCATATCTAAAAGTCTATTTAATATGGCGCGCCGTTTTGCTATTTATTCAGTATTTATGGATATCCATAATTCAATTATTGGATATCCATAATTCAATTATTGGATATCCATAATTCAATTATTGGATATCCACAATTCCAAGCTATTTAATTTATGGATATCCAAAACTCGAATCCAATAATTCATTCATGTAAAGATCAGGACCTTGACTTTTGCCATTTTTTAATTGCTTAGCAGCAACTGCTAATTCCATTTAAAATATTTCATTATCAAGCTCAGCTTCATTATTAACATATCTATCATTGCATACAATTATATACTCGTCCGGTGTATGTACCCGTACATAGACGAGACAGAAATAAACATGATAATATATATTATTTATACTGGTATTGATGTTTTATATTGTATTCTGAAATGAATTGTATTATTTTTTCTTACTAAACCTAAGGTACATGAATCATAAAACAACATTCTCTTCGTTTCAATAATTAACAAATATCATTTTTTCTAAAACAGAACCAAAGTTATTTATATAAGTATATTGTGATCAGGATAATCCGTGAAATTATAAGTAAGAATGCCTAAACGCAGCAACATCGTCAGGGAATATTGGTTGTAGTTGTACTGTAAAATGATGTACAGTGAAACCACTCTAAACCGAACGGCTTCTGGACCGGTAGAGAAGTTCGGTTTGGAGGGGTTTAGAGGGGTTTTCGGATGAGGGGGCGTGGGAGATAAAGTTTTGAACAAATGTCTGTATGAATACAACTTACAAATGTGGAATAAAATATATATAAGCTCAAATTTGTTTGTACGTAATGACTTGTCGGTGGTTCCGTATTTGATCAATAATTATGAAATATAATTATCAATGTTATGCCTTAAATAATGATAGTCTGCCTTTTGTGAAATCCAATTCACATCTAATTAGATCGTATTAAAACTAATTACTCAAACATGAAAAGAGATTAACAAACCTGCAATTGCAAAGGACATAATTAAATAGTGTCCAGTCGTAATCCATTTGAAAACAACGTAATTAAAACAAATTTTCAGCATCATTGGTTTTTATCACGCCTTTATGTTCTCACAACACCACGTCTGAGGTAAACAATACGAATAAAACACCAATATGCCGACTGATTAATTGACTTGTGAAAACACGGAAGGTGTTATGATTCAGAAGAGACAAAGTTTGTTTCAGATCCGGATTTTACGCCGCTGGCTGTTCGGTTTTCAGGGGTAATTTGCAATAGAGATGTGCACAAATGGTCCCGAAAACTTGTCCGGTATTCGGAAAAGAGAGGTTCCGGTTTAGAGAGGTTTTTTTACAATGAACAAAGAAGGGAAACTATCGGGACCGCGAAAATTGTCCGGTTTGGAGGGAATTCCGATTTAGAGGGGTTCCGGTTTTGAGGGGTTTCACTGTATATGATTATTATATGCTTAAAGTGACACTACATCGGTGAAAATGCAAACCTATACAGAATGTATTTTCCTATTATATGGTATAATTTTTTTCCAAATATTTGCCTCAGAAACTGAGTATTTCAACTAATAAACAAATGTCATATATGTGGTTTGTTGACATAACAAAATAATGTAAACATCCATGCGCAATACAACTTGTGTATCCTGAATAACCTATGGTACAAATTTACAGTTATATCTCACATGTGTGCCTATTTATGTGTAGACTATTCTTAGTTAAATTATCTCTACGACATTATCTCGCGTTTACGTTTAGTACTGATTTCGATGACAAACAAACGTCAATTCAGGAGCACGGATGGCCGTTATATGAAATCATACTTTCAATCCACAAAAACACTGTTTATTGATTCAATGTTATAGTGTTCGAATGTATTCGGAAGAATTTGTAGTAGCAATGCATTTATACGATGTTATTTTTGCGATGTAATGTCACTTTAACTTGTACAGTCCTATTATTATCTGTATTGTACAATCCTATTATTGTCTGTATTGTACAGTCCTATTATTGTCTGTATTGTACAGTCCTATTATTATCTGTATTGTACAATCCTATTATCTGTATTGTACTGTATTGGTATTGTGTCTTTGCCATTTTTCTACATATTATGTCAATGGCCAAAGGCAAAATGTTTGCCAATTTGCTTAATAAAACTGGAAACGGGAGTTAAGCAATGCCATTAGATTCTGCTTAGAAAGCTAGTGAATAGACCAGCATTACATGAGTAGCTATTTCCATTATATGTGAATAGACCATCAAATCAGGCGTAGCTATTTCCATTATATGCGAATAGACCAGCAAATCAGGAGTAGCTATTTCCATATATGTGAATAGACCAGCAAATCAGGGGTAGCTATTTCCATTATATGCGAATAGACCAGCAAATCAGGGGTAGCTATTTCCATTATATGTGAATAGACCAGCAAATCAGGAGTAGCTATTTCCATATATGTGAATAGACCAGCAAATCAGGAGTAGCTATTTCCATATATGTGAATAGACCAGCAAATCAGGAGTAGCTATTTCCATTATATGCGAATAGACCAGCAAATCAGGAGTAGCTATTTCCATATATGTGAATAGACCAGCAAATCAGGAGTAGCTATTTCCATTATATGCGAATAGACCAGCAAATCAGGAGTAGCTATTTCCATTATATGCGAATAGACCAGCATTACAGGAGTAGCTATTTCCATTACATGCGAATAGACCAGCATTACAGGAGTAGCTATTTCCATTACATGCGAATAGACCAGCATTACAGGAGTAGCTATTTCCATTACATGCGAATAGACCAGCATTACAGGAGTAGCTATTTCCATTAATATGTGAATACATGCAGGTATGATCCTTGTCAATATGTATACTTTCAACAAACGTAAAATCATGTAAAACAGGTATTGACGTTTCCTGGAATGCTGTGATCGTAAAACCATGTTCTGAGTCGCCATTGATGCGATGTAATATGTGTTATATTATATGATGTTTTTGCAGTTCATGTTATATGTATCAACCTATGTTGTTGGATGAAGTTGAAATTTCATACCTGCAGGAAGCGTCACCATGGACAGAGTTTGTCCTGACCATTGAGGTTTGGTGTTAATTCTGTTGTTTTCGCCGTTTTCTACATTATGGTAGTAGAAGAAACACTTGAGGTTGGCCTCATCATGTTCATCACGCCAACTGTTCAAACTTATATCTATCTTTGTAGTCAGTTCTAAGATCAGCTCCTCACCAGGTATTACCTATACAATAACAAATATCATGTTTATCCCACCAACTGTTCAAACTTATATCTATCTTTGTAGTCAGTTCTAAGATCGGCTCCTCACCAGGTAATACCTATGCAATAACAAATTGCATAGCCGCTGCATGGTCCCTAGCTGCTGCATGGTCCCTAGCTGCTGCATGGTACCTAGCTGCTGCATGGTCCCTAGCTGCTGCATGGTCCCTAGCCGCTGCATGGTACCTAGCCGCTGCATGGTCCCTAGTCGCTGCATGGTACCTAGCCGCTGCATGGTCCCTAGCCGCTGCATGGTACCTAGCCGCTGCATGGTACCTAGCCGCTGCATGGTCCCTAGCTGCTGCATGGTCCCTAGCCGCTGCATGGTACCTAGCTGCTGCATGGTACCTAGCCGCTGCATGGTATCTAGCTGCTGCATGGTCCCTAGCCGCTGCATGGTACCTAGCTGCTGCATGGTACCTAGCCGCTGCATGGTACCTAGCTGCTGCATGGTACCTAGCCGCTGCATGGTACCTAGCCACTGCATGGTACCTAGCCGCTGTATGGTCCCTAGCTGCTGCATGGTACCTAGCTGTTGCATGGTACCTAGCCGCTGCATGGTACCTAGCCGCTGCATGGTACCTAGCTGCTGCATGGTACCTAGCCGCTGCATGGTACCTAGCCGCTGCATGGTACCTAGCCGCTGCATGGTACCTAGCCGCTGCATGGTACCTAGCCGCTGCATGGTACCTAGCTGCTGCATGGTCCCTAGCCATACCTAGCCGCTGCATGGTCCCTAGCCGCTGCATGGTACCTAGCCGCTGCATGGTACCTAGCCGTTGCATGGTACCTAGCCGCTGCATGGTCCCTAGCCGTACCTAGCCGCTGCATGGTACCTAGCCACTGCATGGTCCCTAGCCGCTGCATGGTACCTAGCCGCTGCATGGTACCTAGCCGCTGCATGGTACCTAGCCGCTGCATGGTCCCTAGCCGCTGCATGGTACCTAGCCACTGCATGGTCCCTAGCCGCTGCATGGTACCTAGCCGCTGCATGGTCCCTAGCCGCTGCATGGTACCTAGCCGCTGCATGGTCCCTAGCTGCTGCATGGTCCCTAGCCGCTGCATGGTACCTAGCCGCTGCATGGTACCTAGCCGCTGCATGGTCCCTAGCCGCTGCATGGTACCTAGCCGCTGCATGGTCCCTAGCCACTGCATGGTACCTAGCCGCTGCATGGTCCCTAGCCGCTGCATGGTACCTAGCCGCTGCATGGTCCCTAGCCGCTGCATGGTACCTAGCCGCTGCATGGTCCCTAGCCGCTGCATGGTCCCTAGCCGCTGCATGGTACCTAGCCGCTGCATGGTCCCTAGCCGCTGCATGGTACCTAGCCGCTGCATGGTCCCTAGCCGCTGCATGGTACCTAGCTGCTGCATGGTCCCTAGCCGCTGCATGGTACCTAGCCACTGCATGGTACCTAGCCGCTGCATGGTCCCTAGCCGCTGCATGGTACCTAGCCGCTGCATGGTACCTAGCTGCTGCATGGTACCTAGCTGCTGCATGGTACCTAGCCGCTGCATGGTACCTAGCTGCTGCATGGTACCTAGCCGCTGCATGGTACCTAGCCGCTGCATGGTCCCTAGCCGTACCTAGCCGCTGCATGGTCCCTAGCCGCTGCATGGTCCCTAGCCGCTGCATGGTACCTAGCCGCTGCATGGTCCCTAGCGCTGCATGGTACCTAGCCGCTGCATGGTACCTAGCCGCTGCATGGTCCCTAGCGCTGCATGGTACCTAGCCGCTGCATGGTCCCTAGCCGCTGCATGGTACCTAGCCGCTGCATGGTACCTAGCCGCTGCATGGTCCCTAGCCGCTGCATGGTCCCTAGCCGCTGCATGGTCCCTAGCCACTGCATGGTACCTAGCCGCTGCATGGTCCCTAGCTGCTGCATGGTACCTAGCCGCTGCATGGTCCCTAGCCGCTGCATGGTACCTAGCCGCTGCATGGCCCCTAGCCGCTGCATGGTCCCTAGCCGCTGCATGGTACCTAGCCGCTGCATGGTCCCTAGCCGCTGCATGGTACCTAGCCGCTGCATGGTCCCTAGCCACTGCATGGTACCTAGCCGCTGCATGGTCCCTAGCCGCTGCATGGTACCTAGCCACTGCATGGTACCTAGCCGCTGCATGGTCCCTAGCCGCTGCATGGTCCCTAGCCGCTGCATGGTACCTAGCCGCTGCATGGTACCTAGCCGCGGCATGGTCCCTAGCCGCTGCATGGTACCTAGCCGCTGCATGGTCCCTAGCCGCTGCATGGTACCTAGCCGCTGCATGGTCCCTAGCCGCTGTATGGTACCTAGCCGCTACATGATACCTAGCCGCTGCATGGTACCTAGCCGCTGCATGGTCCCTAGCCGCTGCATGGTCCCTAGCCGCTGCATGGTACCTAGCTGCTGCATGGTACCTAGCTGCTGCATGGTACCTAGCTGCTGTATGGTACCTAGCTGCTGCATGGTACCTAGCCGCTGCATGGTACCTAGCCGCTGTGTGTTGAAATGTTTTCAGACTAAAACTGTCGGTGACATAATTTGTGTATTTGGTTTTAAACACGACGTTCTAGCACCACAGTAACATCATTTTTTATTGTAAAATACTTTTCAGCCTAAAATAAAAAGAAATTTTGTTTGCTAGAGTGATTAAATAATATTTTACATATGAACATAGAAAATCTATTAGTAGCATTCTTGGCGCAAGCCACTCATGATAATAATGCTTTCAATGCTGGAGGGAGGGAGGGAGAGAGAGGGAGAGAAATAGAGAAAGCCTGGGTGCATGTATGTTTGACTATGCGCAAGTATGTTTGACTGGGTGCATGTATGTTTGACTGGGTGCATGTATGTTTGACTGGGTGCATGTATGTTTGACTATGCGTAAGTATGTTTGACTGGGTGCATGTATGTTTGACTATGCGCAAGTATGTTTGACTGGGTGCATGTATGTTTGACTGGGTGCATGTATGTTTGATTGGGTGCATGTATGTTTGACTATGCATAAGTATGTTTGACTGGGTGCATGTATGTTTGACTATGCGCAAGTATGTTTGACTGGGTGCATGTATGTTTGACTGGGTGCATGTATGTTTGACTGGGTGCTGTATGTTTGACTATGCGCAAGTATGTTTGACTGGGTGCATGTATGTTTGACTGGGTGCATGTATGTTTGACTGGGTGCTGTATGTTTGACTGGGCGCTGTATGTTTGATTGGGCGCTGTATGTTTGACTGGGCACATGTTATGTTTGACTGGGTGCATGTATGTTTGACTGGGCGCTGTATGTTTGACTGACCGCATGTATGTTTGACTGGGTGATGTATGTTTGATTGGGCGCATGTACGTTTTAGCCAGTAAATTAAGAATTACGTTTAAGTCTTGTTTGCTTTACAACGAACGTGTATGTTTATGCGGGTGGAAATGCCCACAATTGTGCGATCTGGTGATCACTCTACCATCTCACATACTTCCATGCCGAGGATCAAACCAGGGTTATCTTGGTGAGAAGCAAGCATTCTAATCATTCTCTTAACCGGAGAGTGGGCATTAGGTTTATGAAATCTGTTTAGGTTAGAATGGTTGACACTATCAATATAGAAACTATATTTGGGAAGTATGTGAGATGGTACGGTGGTAGCAAGATCGGACAGGTGGGTATTCTCCGGGTACCTCCCACACTAATGACCACATAACACTTTCATTCGCGCCAACGAGTTTAGTTAATAGTTAATACAAATTTATTTAAGCTTGATTGCGAAACAAGTTCTTTCAACTTATATTAATCACTTTCGAGACCTCATTCCTGATGGAATCCATCGTCATGAAGGAGAGAGAAGAGGCAATGTGGAACTTAAATGCCTTGCCTAAGGGCACAATCGTAACGTCTACTGCCAACGAGAGTGATTAATATAGGTTGTTAAAACTTGCTTCGCAATCGTAAAAATAAATAAAGTTTAAATATATAGAAACTAAGGAGAAACTAGACAGATGTGACTAGATACATACAGCAACAGTTCCAGCTGTGGGTTTAGTGATATATCGTATGTAGAAATGTTTCCTGTGGGACAGGTATACGTCTCCTTGTTCATTATATATTTTGATGGCAATGGCATAGTTCTTTCCTGGTCTCAACTCAGCTTCTGCCAGATCAAGTTTAATCCCACAGTACTCATACTTGGTGTCACTGTAGTCCAAATCTCTGCTCAGTTGTTCATTCTCACGGAGAAATTTGTTTACGTCTATTGGTAGCATATCGGTAGTTTCTAAAGAAATAATATCAGTAGTTAACGACAGCTTCAATGATCATTACGGGTGATAAACAAGTCGAACAATTGAATTAAAACAGCCCTCATATTCGCATTTAGATTAGCAAGATATATCTCGCTCAAGTGGTCAGGTGAATTTTTGCGATGAAAAGCGTGTATTATGTGTTTTTGCTGCGAAGGGGACCTGATGAGCACATTTACGGTGAAATTTGAACAGGACAACTGAACTGCTCAATGCACTCGATATGCATTACCGTATATATAATATGTAGAATTGGCCGTACTATTCAAATGCCACTATACTGTGCAGTAAATGCAATATGTATTCTATTGCGCACATAGCGCCAAGTGTGTATTGTTGGAGAGTGAGCAGGGAGGCGTTATCTAGATATATAAAATCCTCAAATTACTTGGTAAAACATCCAAGTAAATCTCATACTCAAATTAAAGTTTAAATAATATATACGTCTCAAGTATTAATGAAGTTTCGAGAGAACCCTACCATTGCTGTATGAATGAGTCAATTATGAGTTGTCTGAAAACACTGATAAAGAAAGAATGATTATCGATGTGATGTTCCTCAAAACAGAAGCAAAGTCCTAGTCGCATAGCAATTTTTAAACATTTGCCACCCAATTTGTAAGCCCCAGTCTACAGTCTGAAAGTACTTGCTTGTAAACGGTTTCTAAAATGATATTATCCGTGCTAATAAGTTTACACCAATATTTAATAATTCGAATATAACGTGTAACATAAAGTGAGTAATGTCCTAATTCACCGTAAACATATTAAGATGTTTTTTGCCGAATTTTAGATGAATTCTTTCTATATCGGCATATTTAGAAACCCCCCAGATCTCTGATCCATAGTTTAGCATAGAACCAACAAAGGGATAAAACATTTGTGGTTTGAAATCACTCCTGTAAAATCCTATATATATATATATGTACAAATGTACATTTGGAATTCTACATTCGGAGATTCGCCATGGATCCATGACTCGTAATCAAGTATGTACCAGAACATATTGCCAAGATCAGATCCCTGACTTTTAGTTAATTACATACCTGATTGCTAAGGTTCATTGAGCATATACCAGGGTTCATTCTAGGTCAGAATTTTTGGGAGAAGTGAGAAAGCTCGTGATCGCTTCCTTAAATGGTGTTCTTTAATATACTTCTGCAAAATAGGGTTAAAATGCACAGTACAACCATTAAATACAACATTTTGAATAGAAGGAGTGCATTATAATGGGCCAGTGTATCTTACTAGACACAATTTTGTTTGAAAATCGTAAAAACCAAAAAAACATTTTTATTTTGGCGAAGCAGGGTCCCTAGGGCGACAATTTCGCCCACATCGCCCTCTAGAATGATCCCTGATATACACATTATATTGCCATCTGCATGTCTTAATTTTTCCAGAAGCACATAACGATACATTGAAACAACACACTTATATATCTTACCTTCATCAGTACTGGCCCATGTATAACTTGTAGTTTTTAAACACAGAATTCGAATTTCTACTGAGCTCTCTGTGGTAGATACAAAGAACTCATCTGACGATCTTGTATCTAGTATTTCTGGTACCGACAGGGCAATTGGGATGGGTCTAAATTCAACTGTTCTACTAGCAATAGACTCCTGGGTACCTTTACTCATGGTTACGATCCACTTCTGTCTGTAATTATAATATTCAATTCAATATATTTTTGATTCTAACACGACCCAGCTAATAACATACATACGTGTAGAGTAAAATCAATCTCGGGTTATTCTGCAATATACCTACCTTGAACTATGCTGCATGCGCACCGTGTTTTGGCTATTCCATTTATACAATGCGTGTAAAGTTTTATGAATGAAATTCACGTGATGTTTGTAAAAAATACCGTTGGAATTCACGGAAGTGAGCTATTTTTAGAATCAGATAATCTCTTGTCCATCTTGTTTTTCTGTTAAGTAACGTTTCAGTTACTATTCTGTAGTTTTATTTGACAAAATAAATAAAATTATTCATCAGTTACAACTTGTGTTCATTTATGCACTAGATTGATATTTTCCATAAAAAATAACGTCATCACCACTTACGCGGGAGGAAATTTCGAAAGCCAAATGCAGCGGTGTTTGAAGAAAATACTCCTTTAAAATTATTAGAAGTAAGTCGTGTTAGAATCGAAATAATAAGTATCAACCATGGTATATCGCAGAATAACCCTGGTTTGTCGTTCTTATGCGTAGAAATATATCACTCAGGCCTTCGTGATATATTTCTACGCATAAGAACTTCAAACTCTGGTTATTCTGCGATATACCACGGTTGATACTTATTATTTCTTAAATCAGCCCACGCTAACCCAAAATTTCAACCAATGTCATGTAAATCCGACTGATAATTTGGCATGTTCATTTGCTTTGTAAGGAATAACATAGAAGTGTGCATTTTGTGCATATGTCATTTTATTATTAAATGACGTACATGTAACAACATATTAAACTAAAATATTCTACTGACAATATTGAAAACTTTTTCAATAGCATATTCAAAACATGACAAAGCTAAGGTGGGCAATTTTCCGCCACAGCAAAATGGTTCACATTGATGTGTTGCATTAACCCGTTGCATGCTAGCGGCAGATAAAATCATTTTTGCAAACAGCACAGAGCCAGATCAGACGGAACAGAACGTTCCGTCTGATCAAGCTCTATGCTGTTTGTTATTCGGATAGTGGATCTAAAATACTCAGCTGAATAGCAAACAACATAGATCCTGATCAGATGCAGCGTTATGCCATGGCTGATCTGGATCTATGTTGTTTACAAATGTGATTTTATTTACTCAGCAGGCAAAGGGTTAAATTTGACAACACATTCATAGCAGACAATACATAAAGTATCGGTACTATTCAGAAGAGCATAGATGGTTATATTGTCTTAAAAGGATGATGCTATTTTGTGTGTGTGTTTTACGTTTATTTATCGTCACTGTGTCATGTCACTGTACTTGTCATGTCACTGTACTTGTCATGTCACTGTACTTGTCATGTCCCTGTACTTGTCATGTCACTGTACTTGTCATGTCACTGTACTTGTCATGTCGCTGTACTTGTCATGTCACTGTACTTGTCATGTCACTGTACTTGTCATGTCCCTGTACTTGTCATGTCGCTGTACTTGTCATGTCACTGTACTTGTCATGTCACTGTACTTGTTGTGTCACTGTACTTGTCATGTCACTGTACTTGTGATGTCACTGTACTTGTCATGTCACTGTACTTGTCATGTCGCTGTACTTGTTGTGTCACTGTACTTGTCATATCACTGTACTTGTTGTGTCACTGTACTTGTTATGTCACTGTACTTGTCATGTCACTGTACTTGTCATGTCGCTGTACTTGTCATGTCGCTGTACTTGTCATGTCGCTGTACTTGTTGTACTTGTCATGTCCCTGTACTTGTCATGTCACTGTACTTGTCATGTCACTGTACTTGTCATGTCACTGTACTTGTCATGTCGCTGTACTTGTTGTGTCACTGTACTTGTCATGTCACTGTACTTGTCATGTCACTGTACTTGTCATGTCACTGTACTTGTCATGTCACTGTACTTGTCATGTCACTGTACTTGTCATATCACTGTACTTGTTGTGTCACTGTACTTGTCATGTCACTACTTGTCATGTCGCTGTACTTGTCATGTCGCTGTACTTGTTGTGTCACTGTACTTGTCATATCACTGTACTTGTTGTGTCGCTGTACTTGTCATGTCATTGTACTTGTCATGTCACTGTACTTGTCATGTCACTGTACTTGTCATGTCGCTGTACTTGTTGTGTCACTGTACTTGTCATGTCACTGTACTTGTCATGTCACTGTACTTGTCATGTCACTGTACTTGTCATGTCACTGTACTTGTCATGTCACTGTACTTGTCATATCACTGTACTTGTTGTGTCACTGTACTTGTCATGTCACTACTTGTCATGTCGCTGTACTTGTCATGTCGCTGTACTTGTTGTGTCACTGTACTTGTCATATCACTGTACTTGTTGTGTCGCTGTACTTATCATGTCACTGTACTTGTCATGTCACTGTACTTGTCATGTCACTGTACTTGTCATGTCGCTGTACTTGTCATGTCGCTGTACTTGTCATGTCACTGTACTTGTCATGTCCCTGTACTTGTCATGTCCCTGTACTTGTCATGTCACTGTACTTGTCATGTGACTGTACTTGTCATGTCACTGTACTTGTCATGTCACTGTACTTGTCATGTCACTGTACTTGTCATCTTGTCATGTCACTGTACTTGTCATGTCACTGTACTTGTCATGTCACTGTACTTGTCATGTCGCTGTACTTGTCATGTCACTGTACTTGTCATGTCGCTGTACTTGTCATGTCACTGTACTTGTCATGTCCCTGTACTTGTCATGTCCCTGTACTTGTCATGTCACTGTACTTGTCATGTCCCTGTACTTGTCATGTCACTGTACTTGTCATGTCGCTGTACTTGTTGTGTCACTGTACTTGTCATGTCACTGTACTTGTCATGTCACTGTACTTGTCATGTCGCTGTACTTGTCATGTCGCTGTACTTGTCATGTCACTGTACTTGTTGTGTCACTGTACTTGTCATGTCACTGTACTTGTCATGTCGCTGTACTTGTCATGTCACTGTACTCGTCATGTCACTGTACTTGTCATGTCGCTGTACTTGTCATGTCCCTGTACTTGTCATGTCACTGTACTTGTCATGTCACTGTACTTGTCATGTCACTGTACTTGTCATGTCGCTGTACTTGTTGTGTCACTGTACTTGTCATGTCGCTGTACTTGTCATGTCCCTGTACTTGTCATGTCACTGTACTTGTCATGTCACTGTACTTGTCATGTCACTGTACTTGTCATGTCGCTGTACTTGTTGTGTCACTGTACTTGTCATGTCGCTGTACTTGTTGTGTCACTGTACTTGTCATGTCACTGTACTTGTCATGTCACTGTACTTGTCATGTCACTGTACTTGTCATGTCGCTGTACTTGTCATGTCACTGTACTTGTCATATCACTGTACTTGTTGTGTCACTGTACTTGTCATGTCACTACTTGTCATGTCGCTGTACTTGTCATGTCGCTGTACTTGTTGTGTCACTGTACTTGTCATATCACTGTACTTGTTGTGTCGCTGTACTTGTCATGTCACTGTACTTGTCATGTCACTGTACTTGTCATCTTGTCATGTTACTGTACTTGTTGTGTCACTGTACTTATCATGTCACTGTACTTGTCATGTCACTGTACTTGTCATGTCACTGTACTTGTCATGTCGCTGTACTTGTCATGTCGCTGTACTTGTCATGTCACTGTACTTGTCATGTCCCTGTACTTGTCATGTCCCTGTACTTGTCATGTCATGTACTTGTCATGTGACTGTACTTGTCATGTGACTGTACTTGTCATGTCACTGTACTTGTCATGTCACTGTACTTGTCATGTCACTGTACTTGTCATCTTGTCATGTCACTGTACTTGTCATGTCACTGTACTTGTCATGTCACTGTACTTGTCATGTCGCTGTACTTGTCATGTCGCTGTACTTGTCATGTCGCTGTACTTGTCATGTCGCTGTACTTGTCATGTCCCTGTACTTGTCATGTCCCTGTACTTGTCATGTCGCTGTACTTGTCATGTCGCTGTACTTGTCATGTCGCTGTACTTGTCATGTCACTGTACTTGTCATGTCGCTGTACTTGTCATGTCGCTGTACTTGTCATGTCACTGTACTTGTTGTGTCACTGTACTTGTCATGTCACTGTACTTGTCATGTCGCTGTACTTGTCATGTCACTGTACTCGTCATGTCACTGTACTTGTCATGTCGCTGTACTTGTCATGTCACTGTACTTGTCATGTCACTGTACTTGTCATGTCCCTGTACTTGTCATGTCCCTGTACTTGTCATGTCACTGTACTTGTCATGTCGCTGTACTTGTTGTACTTGTCATGTCACTGTACTTGTTGTGTCACTGTACTTCTCATGTCACTGTACTTGTCATTTCGCTGTACTTATCATGTCGCTGTACTTGTCATGTCGCTGTACTTGTTGTACTTGTCATGTCACTGTACTTGTTGTGTCACTGTACTTGTCATGTCCCTGTACTTGTCATGTCGCTGTACTTGTCATGTCGCTGTACTTGTCATGTCACTGTACTTGTTGTGTCACTGTACTTGTCATGTCGCTGTACTTGTTGTGTCCCTGTACTTGTTGTACTTGTCATGTCGCTGTACTTATTGTGTCCCTGTACTTGTTGTACTTGTCATGTCACTGTACTTGTCATGTCACTGTACTTGTCATGTCACTGTACTTGTTGTGTCACTGTACTTGTCATGTCACTGTACTTGTCATGTCGCTGTACTTGTCATGTCGCTGTACTTGTTGTACTTGTCATGTCACTGTACTTGTCATGTCGCTGTACTTGTCATGTCGCTGTACTTGTCATGTCCCTGTACTTGTCATGTCGCTGTACTTGTTGTACTTGTCATGTCCCTGTAATTGTCATGTCGCTGTACTTGTTGTGTCCCTGTACTGCATTGTGCAGTGCATAGAATGTTGAAGGTATGACAAGTCAAGTGATGATGATGAGCTATGTGGTTATAGTTTATACAAATTTATTTTAGCTCGATTGTGAAACAAGTTCTTACAACTTATATTAATCACTCTCGAGACCTCATTCCTGACGGAATCCATCACCACTAGGGAGAGAGAAGAGGCAACGTGGAATTTAAATGCCTTGCCTAAGGGCACAATCGCAATGGCTTCAGCGGGGCTCGAACTCCGGACCTTTCGCACCTGAAGCGAACACGCATCCACTGCGCTATCACGACTTCCACTATGTGGTTGATCACGTGCAACTTACTTCAGGTTGAAGTATCTTGGTTTGTGCCTGTCAGCTGCGGATAGCACTATGGAGCTTCCAGTTCTTGTAAGTGGAACAAATGTGGAAGTGGTGGAATCGAAAGTCATACACGCATGCAGCTCCTCATCTGTGCTCCAATAGTTTTCCTGAGAACAAAAACAATAATGGTGGAAGACGACCCCTCCAAACAGTCATACACGCATGCAGCCCCTCATCTGTGCTCCAATAGTTTTCCTGAGAACAAAAACAACAATGGTGAAAGCCGACCCCTCCAAACAGTCATACACGCATGCAGCTCCTCATCTGTGCTCCAATAGTTTTCCTGAGAACAAAAACAATAATGGTGGAAGACGACCCCTCCAAACAGTCATACACGCATGCAGCCCCTCATCTGTGCTCCAATAGTTTTCCTGAGAACAAAAACAACAATGGTGAAAGCCGACCCCTCCAAACAGTCATACACGCATGCAGCTCCTCATCTGTGCTCCAATAGTTTTCCTGAGAACAAAAACAATAATGGTGGAAGACGACCCCTCCAAACAGTCATACACGCATGCAGCCCCTCATCTGTGCTCCAATAGTTTTCCTGAGAACAAAAACAACAATGGTGAAAGCCGACCCCTCCAAACAGTCATACACGCATGCAGCTCCTCATCTGTGCTCCAATAGTTTTCCTGAGAACAAAAACAATAATGGTGGAAGAAGACCCCTCCAAACAGTATTTCAGGCGTGGATGGGCACCCGGGTAGCTGAATAGCTTCCTCACATGAAATAAGCAGACATTCCAACTGGGATTCGAACAAGCAGCGGTGAGGGGCAAGTGATTTGAAGTCAACGACCCACTTATTGGTGTATATATATGTCGCGGACGATTGTGTATTACGGTACACTACAAAGACTACATCGTAATAATTTTGTTTTCGGGGTTTAAAATTGCAGCAACAACATTGGACATATGGCGCCTCTCCAGCGGTTATTTGTGGAGAAAGAACCTTGATGTCACTCCAGCAGGCACGGACAGGCACCCGGGTAGAACTACCAACCTTCTGCAAGCCAGCTGGATAGCTGCCTCACAAGACATATTTTGACACGCTCAAATGTATAAAACAAGACCATCAGAGACACATTACAATGTTTGATATGTATGTTGCATACTGCTGTGTATGTTGCATTCTGCCGTGTATGTATGTTGCATACTGCTGTGTATGTATGTTGCATACTGCTGTGCATGTATGTAGCATAGTGCTGTGTATGTTGCATACTGCTGTGTATGTATGTTGTATACTGCTGTGTATGTATGTTGCATACTGCTGTGTATGTACAATGTATGTTGCATACTGCTGTGCATGTATGTAGCATACTGCTGTGTATATTGCATACTGCTGTGTATGTATGTTGCATACTGCTGTGCATGTATGTTGCATACTGCTGTGTATGTATGTTGCATACTGCTGTGCATGTATGTTGCATACTGCTGTGTATGTATGTTGCATACTGCTGTGTATGTATGTTGCATACTGCTGTGCATGTATGTTGCATACTGCTGTGCATGTATGTAGCATACTGCTGTGTATGTATGTTGTATACTGCTGTGTGTGTATGTTGCATACTGCTGTGTATGTATGTTGTATACTGCTGTGTGTGTATGTTGCATACTGCTGTGTATGTATGTTGTATACTGCTGTGTGTGTATGTTGCATACTGCTGTGTATGTATGTTGCATTCTGCTGTGTATGTATGTTGCATACTGCTGTGTATGTATGTTGCATACTGCTGTACATGTATGTTGCATACTGCTGTGCATGTATGTTGCATACTGCTGTGTATGTTGTATACTGCTGTGCATGTATGTTGCATACTGCTGTGTATGTATGTTGCATACTGCTGTGTATGTTGTATACTGCTGTGCATGTATGTTGCATACTGCTGTGTATGTATGTTGCATACTGCTGTGCATGTATGTTGCATACTGCTGTGCATGTATGTTGCATACTGCTGTGCATGTATGTTGCATACTGCTGTGTATGTATGTTGCATACTGCTGTGCATGTATGTTGCATACTGCTGTGTGTGTATGTTGCATACTGCTGTGTATGTATGTTGTATACTGCTGTGTATGTATGTTGCATACTGCTGTGCATGTATGTTGCATACTGCTGTGTATGTATGTTGCATTCTGCTGTGCATGTATGTTGCATACTGCTGTGTATGTATGTTGCATACTGCTGTGTATGTATGTTGCATACTGCTGTGTATGTATGTTGCATTCTGCTGTGCATGTATGTTGCATATTGCTGTATATGTATGTTGCATACTGCTGTGCATGTATGTTGCATTCTGCTGTGCATGTATGTTGCATACTGCTGTGTATGTATGTTGCATTCTGCTGTGCATGTATGTTGCATACTGCTGTGTATGTATGTTGCATACTGCTGTGCATGTATGTTGCATACTGCTGTGTATGTATGTTGCATACTGCTGTGTATGTATGTTGCATACTGCTGTGCATGTATGTTGCATACTGCTGTGTATGTATGTTGCATACTGCTGTGTATGTATGTTGCATTCTGCTGTGCATGTATGTTGCATACTGCTGTGTATGTATGTTGCATACTGCTGTGCATGTATGTTGCATACTGCTGTGTATGTATGTTGCATACTGCTGTGTATGTATGTTGCATACTGCTGTGTATGTATGTTGCATACTGCTGTGCATGTATGTTGCATACTGCTGTGTATGTATGTTGCATACTGCTGTGTATGTATGTTGCATACTGCTGTGTATGTATGTTGCATACTGCTGTGTATGTATGCTGCATACTGCTGTGTATGTATGTTGCATACTGCTGTGTATGTATGTTGCATGTATGTTGCATACTGTTGTGTATGTATGTTGCATACTGCTGTGCATGTATGTTGCATACTGCTGTGTATGTATGTTGCATACTGCTGTGTATGTATGTTGCATACTGCTGTGTATGTATGTTGCATACTGCTGTGTATATATGTTGCATACTGCTGTGTATGTATGCTGCATACTGCTGTGTATGTATGTTGCATACTGCTGTTCATGTATGTTGCATACTGCTGTGCATGTATGTTGCATACTGCTGTGTATGTATGTTGCATACTGCTGTGTATGTATGTTGCATACTGCTGTGTATGTATGTTGCATACTGCTGTGTATGTATGTTGCATACTGCTGTGTATGTATGTTGCATACTGCTGTGTATGTATGTTGCATACTGCTGTGTATGTATGTTGCATACTGCTGTGTATGTATGTTGCATACTGATGTGCATGTATGTTGCATGTATGTTGCATACTGCTGTGCATGTATGTTGCATACTGCTGTGTATGTTGCATACTGCTGTGCATGTATGTTGCATACTGCTGTGTATGTATGTTGCATACTGCTGTGCATGTATGTTGCATACTGCTGTGTATGTATGTTGCATTCTGCTGTGCATGTATGTTGCATACTGCTGTGTATGTATGTTGCATACTGCTGTGCATGTATGTTGCATACTGCTGTGTATGTATGTTGCATACTGCTGTGCATGTATGTTGTATGTATGTTGCATACTGCTGTGCATGTATGTTGCATACTGCTGTGTATGTATGTTGCATACTGCTGTGTATGTACAATGTATGTTGCATACTGCTGTGTATTTATGTTGCATAATGCTGTGTATGTATGTTGCATACTGCTGTGTATGTATTTTGCATACTGCTGTGTATGTTGCATACTGATGTGCATGTATGTTGCATACTGCTGTGTATGTATGTTGCATACTGCTGTACATGTATGTTGCATACTGCTGTGTATGTATGTTGCATACTGCTGTGTATGTACAATGTATGTTGCATACTGCTGTGCATGTATGTAACATACTGCTGTGTATGTATATTGCATACTGCTGTGTATGTATGTTGCATACTGCTGTGTATGTATGTTGCATACTGCTGTGTATGCTGCATACTGCTGTGTATGTATGTTGCATACTGCTGTGCATGTATGTTGCATACTGCTGTGCATGTATGTTGCATACTGCTGTGCATGTATGTTGCATACTGCTGTGCATGTATGTTGCATACTGCTGTGTATGTATGTTGCATTCTGCTGTGTATGTATGTTGCATACTGCTGTGCATGTATGTTGCATACTGCTGTGTATGGATGTTGCATACTGCTGTGCATGTATGTTGCATACTGCCGTGCATGTATGTTGCATACTGCTGTGCATGTATGCTTTGGAAATAAACGGGGTCACCCATTAGGGGCCTCAAAAAAAGATAATTGTTTTTGACACGCTCATGGATGTGATACTCATCTAGGCACGTTCATGGGTGTGATACTCATCTAGGCACGTTCATGGGTGTGATACTCATCTAGGCACGTTCATGGGTGTGATACTCATCTAGGCACGTTCATGGGTGTGATACTCATCTAGGCACGTTCATGGGTGTGATACTCATCTAGGCACGTTCATGGGTGTGATACTCATCTAGGCACGTTCATGGGTGTGATACTCATCTAGGCACGTTCATGGGTGTGATACTCATCTAGGCACGTTCATGGGTGTGATACTCATCTAGGCACGTTCATGGGTGTGATACTCATCTAGGCACGTTCATGGGTGTGATACTCATCTAGGCACGTTCATGGGTGTGTGATACTCATCTAGGCACGTTCATGGGTGTGATACTCATCTAGGCACGTTCATGGGTGTGATACTCATCTAGGCACGTTCATGGGTGTGATACTCATCTAGGCACGTTCATGGGTGTGATACTCATCTAGGCACGTTCATGGGTGTGATACTCATCTAGGCACATTCATGGGTGTGATACTCATCTAGGCACGTTCATGGGTGTGATACTCATCTAGGCACGTTCATGGGTGTGATACTCATCTAGGCACGTTCATGGGTGTGATACTCATCTAGGCACGTTCATGGGTGTGATACTCATCTAGGCACATTCATGGGGATGGTCACAGGTACATGATACACATTTTGTTTTTGCCCTGTGGTCATATAGTGTGTATTATAGGCGACAGTAAACATTACTTACTATATGACCATAGGGCCAAAACAACACATTTATTTTACAGACGGATCTGTAGTCCAGTGGTAACACATTGGACTGGTAATCCAGGAATCGCAGGTTCGATCCCCCGTCTGACTGTAAGAAAATTAACAGTCTTTCAGATGGGACTTTAAACCGAGGTCTCGTGTCGGTGCTGTACACCCTGCACATAAAAGAACCAGAGGAGACTCTGGAATGGGTCTCTGTCTGTATCATTGCACTATCCGCCAAAAGTCAAAAATGACTAATCTCTTCAGGAGGCGTCGCTCATATGGGCAACCGGTAGCGATGATAAATAAACATAAAACACACACACAACACATTTTTTGTGTGTCTTGTGTCTGTGGGTATGATAACGGACAATCATTTATAGGCAATATAATAGATAACCATACCATACATTTCCAATTACATGTGTGGACAGTCGCTTCATGAAGTATATTAGCACATTCTAATGTCAGGTTCAAAGCATCCCAGTAGTCTATTTGTACCGTGGAAACATCGTCTTTGTACCTTATCCTTGCTTCAAGGGGTAACTCCTTTGTTACAAATGTTTCAAAGCCGGAAACTACACTGGCACCTCCCCCATACGTCACTGAAATATCAATTGTTGTTCTGGAACTTTACGTGGTTGAGTGGTGGCAGAGAATGCCACAATAATATGATAGGCTTAGAGTGAACTTGTATGTATATACGAAGCGGGAGGTCGACGGTTCGAACCCTGTCAGGGTTTTATTCTGATATGGCCGATATCACAGGTTGGTGAGCAGCCAGCTTGTTAAATAATGGTTTACGATTGCAGGCACCAGCCTGGCGTCTGGCCTACAAGCATAGGATTTGGGAAGTACTGATGTTTATAAAAAAGTCAGTAATGGCTGGCCCTTTCCCTAGGGGTGACACTATAATAAACAAATACAATTTTACTTTACTTACAGTCAAACCTGTCTTAAGCAGCCAGCCAAGAGAATCTCAGAAAGTGGCTGCTTAGCACAGGTGGTGTTTAATAGAGGGCAAATGTATAATAAAACAACTTATTTGGAATCTGGTAACTGACTGCTTAATACAGGTTGGCTGCTTTATAGAGGTGACCACTAACACAGTTGTGACTGTAAATGTAAATGGTACGATTTACACAGATGGTATATGTGTATAACACATAATACTGCATGGGCCTTCATCGTCTAGTGGTTTCAGTAGTTGATTACAAACCACTTGCCCTTAACTCTGTAAGTTCGAACCCCGTTTCATGTCAGGAATCTACTCTACTTGGGTGTCTATCTGTCCATGCTATTTTGATCGACCCAGCATCTTTATCCGCCAATAACAGCTTGAGAGTCACCGCATGACTTAAGATATTAGAGCTACTTTAACCCCCAAAGCAACCATAATGCTGTCTTGTGTATACCATACAATGCTGTCTTGTGTATACCACACAATGCTGTCTTGTGTATACCATACAATGCTGTCTTGTGTATACCATACAATGCTGTCTTGTGTATACCATACAATGCTGTCTTGTGTATACCATACAATGCTGTCTTGTGTATACCATACAATGCTGTCTTGTGTATACCATACAATGCTGTATTGTGTATACCATACAATGCTGTCTTGTGTATACCATACAATGCTGTCTTGTGTATACCACACAATGCTGTCTTGTGTATACCATACAATGCTGTATTGTGTATACCATACAATGCTGTCTTGTGTATACCACACAATGCTGTCTTGTGTATACCATACAATGCTGTCTTGTGTATACCATACAATGCTGTCTTGTGTATACCATACAATGCTGTCTTGTGTATACCATACAATGCTGTCTTGTGTATACCATACAATGCTGTATTGTGTATACCATACAATGCTGTATTGTGTATTCCATACAATGCTGTCTTGTGTATACCATACAATGCTGTATTGTGTATACCATACAATGCTGTCTTGTGTATACCATACAATGCTGTCTTGTGTATACCATACAATGCTGTCTTGTGTATACCATACAATGCTGTCTTGTGTATACCATACAATGCTCGATTGTGTATACCATACAATGCTGTATTGTGTATACCATACAATGCTGTCTTGTGTATACCATACAATGCTCGATTGTGTATACCATACAATGCTGTCTTGTGTATACCATACAATGCTCGATTGTGTATACCATACAATGCTGTATTGTGTATACCATACAATGCTGTCTTGTGTATACCATACAATGCTCGATTGTGTATACCATACAATGCTGTCTTGTGTATACCATACAATGCTCGATTGTGTATACCATACAATGCTGTATTGTGTATACCATACAATGCTGTCTTGTGTATACCATACAATGCTCGATTGTGTATACCATACAATGCTCGATTGTGTATACCATACAATGCTCGATTGTGTATACCATACAATGCTGTCTTGTGTATACCATACAATGCTGTCTTGTGTATACAATACAATGCTGTCTTGTGTATACCATACAATGCTGTATTGTGTATACCATACAATGCTGTCTTGTGTATACCATACAATGCTCGATTGTGTATACCATACAATGCTCGATTGTGTATACCATACAATGCTCGATTGTGTATACCATACAATGCTGTCTTGTGTATACCATACAATGCTGTCTTGTGTATACAATACAATGCTGTCTTGTGTATACCATACAATGCTGTATTGTGTATACCATACAATGCTGTCTTGTGTATACCATACAATGCTCGATTGTGTATACCATACAATGCTCGATTGTGTATACCATACAATGCTCGATTGTGTATACCATACAATGCTGTCTTGTGTATACCATACAATGCTGTCTTGTGTATACCATACAATGCTGTCTTGTGTATACCATACAATGCTGTCTTGTGTATACCATACAATGCTGTATTGTGTATACCATACAATGCTGTCTTGTGTATACCATACCATGCTGTCTTATGTATACCACACACTGCTGTCTTGTGTATACCACACAATGCTGTCTTATGTATACCATACAATGCTGTCGTATGTATACCACACAATGCTGTCTTATGTATACCATACAATGCTGTCGTATGTATACCACACAATGCTGTCTTATGTATACCATACAATGCTTATTTGATGGGATATATAACTAAGCTTCACACTCTCTCTGATATACCAATGTATTCCAATGTCTTGTGTATACCACACAATGCTGTCTTATGTATACCACACAATGCTTATTTGATGGGATATATAACTAAGCTTCACTCTCTCTCTGATATACCAATGTATTCCAACCGAAACGCTGTTCCTGGCGGGAGACTGGCCTTGGGAATAATTGATTCAAACTTTTGATCCATAACATGTTCCGGAGGATCAAGATTCCAGGCTATTCCAAGACTGCTATCCTGTGAGTAAGAAATATTATAGTATTACACTGTGACAGACAAAAGGTTCAATATTACTGTTTATACAAATTTATTTTAGCTCGATTGTGAAACAAGTTCTAATCACTTATATTAATCACTCTCGAGACATCATCCCTGATGGAATCCATCGCCACGAGAGAGAGAGAGAGAGAGAGAGAGAGAGAGAGAAGAGGCAATGTGGAATTGAAATGCCTTGCCTAAGGGCACAATCATAACGGCTCCAGCGGGGTTCGAACTCCGGGCCTTTCGCACCTGAAGTGAACGTGCTACCACTGCGCTATCACGACCTCCACGTTAAAGTGAAACATTCGTTATTGAATCTTTGTTTCACACTTCATTGCGTAGCCTCCATGGTGTAATGTATGTGGTGTCCACCTCATAATTGAGAGGTTGTGAGTTTGAACCCCATAAGAACCACGGTATTTCTTATTACGATAATTATTACGATTGATAATAGATACAATCATAATAGATACAATCATAATTAGGGATGGCAACGAATGTTCGAATATTTGAATATTCGTTCGAACGTCCGAATATTCGAATATTAAAACCATATTCGAATATTAAAAAAAAAATTCAAATCAAATTTTAATCAATTGCAGTTAAATGATAACTTAAAAGGGTATATATGTTTGTTTAAATTTCAATCAATTAAGTTTCGAAAACAAAGAATGACCCGAAGGTGCGAAATGTCATCGCGATTTGGCTCCAAATAACAAAGGAGGGTGATGGCATGTTGTTCACACCTTACAGGGGTCACTAATTGATTAATTTGACGGGACACAAACTGAGAAGCATTTGTTTTACCGGTACTAACTGTAGTGGAAATCGAAAGTTGGAGAAATTTGCGAATATTCGAATATTCGTTCGGAAGATCATCCGAATATTCGAATATCACAATCACCATTCGTTGCCATCCCTAATCATAATAGATACAATCATACAAATACACTGATTTCCTTCATTACCGGTGTCACAGTGAATATTGATCCAAAATAATGAGCCGCGGGTCATTATTCTATAGGAAAAATAGTGACCAGTGGGTCCATATTACATTATATAATATTGACCCCCATATTAGAATAATGACCTCCCTACCCGAAGCCTACAAAAACAATGTTATCAATATAATTTTATTAATAATTATACAAACTATAAAATGAACAATTATTAATAAAATTATATTGAATTAATGTAGAAACAAGACGGCCATGATGGGCCTGTATCGCTCATCTGACGCCATTTATTACCCCGCGGTCACCATTTTAACACCTTTGAAAGAGCATTGTACATCGATCATTCTTACCAAATGTTGCCAAAATCCGACTGGCGGTTCGTGAGAAGATTTTTTTAACAATTTGCACTAATTTTAGACAGCGGCCATCTTGGATTTCAGGGGAACTTTATTTTAACAACGTTGGAAAGGAGTCACCTATGGATCCTATAAGTAAAGTTTCTTGAACAGTGGCCAATCAGTTTGTGAGAAGACATTTGAAATATCTCAGAAAATGTTGACCGTTTTGACATTTCGACGACCATCGCAGGCTGATATCGAGTTACCTCGGGTCGATACTTATGCTGATATGAAAACTAGCCACGTAATAACATCTAAATACAAGTTGAAAAGCTAGTTGCATGCTTCTTCAGCAGAATCTTTAACAAATTGAATTAATACAAATTGAATTAATACAGCACAGTTCAAAGCAACTCTGAAGTCTGAATGTCTGATAGAAAAATGTAATTATTTAAGAATGACAACTTATATACTTACATCTTTGTCACAAGGCTTGAACTTGGCCGATATAGTGATGGTGCTGAAGCTGTCCATTACATCAAAGACACCCACAATTTTGACGGCTGCGCTATTGGATGGGTCTTTTTCGAGGACTTTCGTTTCGAAGCCAGTGTGTGTACCTGCTGTCCATTCCATCTTGTATGTATATGTAACGTCAAGTAGCAACTAGAAAGCAATTAATGAGGAATACCGACTTGTTTTTTTTTTTAGTTTTTGTTTGTTTAAACTTTATTTATTTTACAATGATTGTGAAGCAAGTTTTAACAACTTATATCAATCACTCTCATTGGCGCAGATGAAAGCGTAAATGTGGTCATTCGTGTGGGAGGAAACCGGAGTACCCAACCTGTCCGATCTGGCGACCATCGTGCCATCTCACATACTTCCCGGTCCGAGGATCGAACCCTGGTTGCATTGGTGAGAAGCGAGCGCGCGCGCTAACCACTACGCTAATCGGACATGTAAATAAACTGTCTCTAACTACTGTGATACACTTTGTTGTCATATATCTCTTGTAATTTGTGTTTGCATTATAAAATTATGTATGTACATAGATGAAAATTTAATAAAGATGAAACTACTGTTTAATATAGCCAAATGTCTTAGCAAGATCATCTGAATAGCAAACAGCATAGAGCCTGATCAGACGTCACGTTCCGTGGCGGCTGATCTGGCTCTATGTTCTTTGCAAATACCGTATCCAGAATCAAATGGGTTAATAGTAAAATTCCAAAACGAGTTTCATAAAATATTGTATGAAATCATTATGAGTGTAAGATCCTACATATATGACAAAGGTTGAAGTTTAATAATATTTAATATTGAGTGGTCAGAGATTTAGAAAGTGTAGGTTTCAATGTTGCTAGAGGTGTCTGGCCCATTCTGCCCAAGATCATTTATTTTTTATTTTTTTAAGTTTATTTATCGTCGCTACCGGTTGCCCATATGAGCGACGCCTCCTGAAGAGATTAGTTATTTTAGATTTTGGAGGATAGTGCATGATACAGACAGAGACCAATTCCAGAATCTCCTCTGGTTCTTTTACGTGCACGGTGTAAAGTACCGACACGAGACCTCGGTTTAACGTCCCATCTGAAAGACTGTTAATTTTATTAGGGTCAGACGGCGGATCGAACCTGCGAAGATCATTTTGAATCCTAGAACACTTATGGTGGACTCTACTTCATTTTAATGTAAGTTTTAAATGTTTCAAATTTGGATATTTTCGAAGGTGTATTTTTCGAAATGATACCAAATTGAGTCTAAGATTGCTACACAGAGATGAAATGTTATATGGACTACAAAGCAATATTATATTTTCGTGTGGTGAGATATGTGACTGCTGGTCTAGATTCTAGACATGCCAAGACTCCCTCAGCTTTTATTGCATATTTGGCCTATTTGTATCATTTCATCAGGCCCAGGCCTTCAGTGCCTTATAGGAGATCTATACGCGCTTGGTGATGCAGAGAATTTGAGTATTTTAGTCTGAACAATAACCATTTAAATTTGTAAACTTTAAAGTGAAATGTTGGTCAATAAAATACATGTGAAATATTCCTTGCAATTTATGATATTGTATTACCGTAATTATCGATGTATAAAGCGCACCCACTTTTTGTATTGTATTATATCAATACCTTGCTTGTCTCTGGTGTGGGCTGTTGTGTAATGTTGTTAAAACTTGTGGCTCAAACCATTTGTATTGTCATGCTGTGTATTGTATCTTTATGGGTATGACATATGTACTATTGATTAGTTTAAACATATTTATTTTCTGTCAATACATGATACAACTGATATAAGGAATTGGACAGAAAGCTGTGTAGCTTATGATTGTCCTCTCCTACAATCGATTTGCAATAAAATATGGTTAAATAAAAATACCTTGCTTTCTTTAACTAGAAGCTGCGTTGCTCCTGCAATATCAGCCTGTAGAGATGTGACATGTTCTTCATCAGTTAGCCCTAGAAATCAAATAAGCACTCGGTAGTAAACGAGGTACACAGTCTTTCAGATGGGACGTTAAACCGAGGTCTCGTGTCGGTGCTTTACACCGTGCATGTAAAAGAATCAGAGGAGACTCTGGAATGGGTCTCTGTCTGTATCATTGCACTATCCTCCAAAAATCTAAAAATGACTAATCTCTTCAGGATAGGCGTCGCTCATATGGGCAACCGGTAGCGACGATAAATAAACATAAAATACATACAACTGTGAGCTATATAGTCAATATCCGTTATGTTAAAGTCAGTTACGTCAAATTCTCCAGTTATCTCGAAGTCAGATCAAAGTCCCGTTTCAGACACTATCATTTTACACATAACTGGCTCCGTTTATATTGAATTTCGTCAAACTTTGGTTATGTCGAAGTATTTTGTTCGGTCCGACGGAATTCGACATAACGGATGTAGACTGTAACTGCAAATCAGTATCATATATATTGTTATTCAGGATATGCGGCCCATGATACACACGGCCCTGATACACGTGGCCCTGATACACTTGGCTCTGATACACGCGGCCCTGATACATGCGGCCCTGATACACACAGCCCTGATATATGCAGCTCTAATACACACGGTCCTGATACACAAGGCCCTGATACACGTGGTCCTGATAAACACGGCCCTGATACACGTGGTCCTGATAAACACGGCCCTAATACACGCGGTCCTGATACATACATGCAGGCCTAATACACATGGCCCTAATACACGCGGCCCTGATATAATACAAGCGGCCCTAATACACACGGTCCTAATACACGTGGCCCTGATACACGCGGCCCTGATAAAAGCAGCCCTAATATACACGGCCTTGATACACGCGGCCCTGATACACATGTCCCTGATACACGCAGCCCTGATACACACAGCCCTGATACACGCAGCCCTGATACACATGGCCCTGATACACGCAGCCCTGATACACGCAGCCCTGATACACGCAGCCCTGATACACACAGCCCTGATACACGCAGCCCTGATACACACAGCCCTGATACATGCAGCCCTGATACACGCAGCCCTGATACACGCAGCCCTAATACACGCAGCCCTGATACACGCAGCCCTGATACACGCAGCCCTGATACATGCAGCCCTGATACACACAGCCCTGATACATGCAGCCCTGATACACACAGCCCTGATACACACAGCCCTGATACACGCAGCCCTGATACACACAGCCCTGATACACGCAGCCCTGATACACACAGCCCTGATACACATGTCCCTGATACACGCAGCCCTGATACACGCAGCCCTGATACACATGGCCCTGATACACGCAGCCCTGATACACATGGCCCTGATACACGCAGCCCTGATACACACAGCCCTGATACACGCAGCCCTGATACACACAGCCCTGATACATGCAGCCCTGATACACGCAGCCCTGATACACGCAGCCCTAATACACGCAGCCCTGATACACACAGCCCTGATACACGCAGCCCTGATACACACAGCCCTGATACATGCAGCCCTGATACACACAGCCCTGATACATGCAGCCCTGATACACACAGCCCTGATACACACAGCCCTGATACACGCAGCCCTGATACACACAGCCCTGATACACGCAGCCCTGATACACACAGCCCTGATACACATGTCCCTGATACACGCAGCCCTGATACACGCAGCCCTGATACACACAGCCCTGATACACGCAGCCCTGATACACACAGCCCTGATACACGCAGCCCTGATACACACAGCCCTGATACACATGTCCCTGATACACGCAGCCCTGATACACGCAGCCCTGATACACATGGCCCTGATACACGCAGCCCTGATACACGCAGCCCTGATACACACAGCCCTGATACACGCAGCCCTGATACACACAGCCCTGATACATGCAGCCCTGATACACGCAGCCCTGATACACGCAGCCCTAATACACGCAGCCCTGATACACACAGCCCTGATACACGCAGCCCTGATACACACAGCCCTGATACATGCAGCCCTGATACACACAGCCCTGATACATGCAGCCCTGATACACACAGCCCTGATACACACAGCCCTGATACACGCAGCCCTGATACACACAGCCCTGATACACGCAGCCCTGATACACACAGCCCTGATACACATGTCCCTGATACACGCAGCCCTGATACACACAGCCCTGATACACGCAGCCCTGATACACACAGCCCTGATACACACAGCCCTGATACACGCAGCCCTGATACACATGTCCCTGATACACGCAGCCCTGATACACACAGCCCTGATACACGCAGCCCTGATACACACAGCCCTGATACACACAGCCCTGATACACGCAGCCCTGATACACATGTCCCTGATACACGCAGCCCTGATACACACAGCCCTGATACACGCAGCCCTGATACACGCAGCCCTGATACACACAGCCCTGATACATGCAGCCCTGATACACGCAGCCCTGATACACATGTCCCTGATACACGCAGCCCTGATACACACAGCCCTGATACACGCAGCCCTGATACACACAGCCCTGATACACACAGCCCTGATACACGCAGCCCTGATACACATGTCCCTGATACACGCAGCCCTGATACACACAGCCCTGATATACGCAGCCCTGATACACACAGCCCTGATACACGCAGCCCTGATACACATGTCCCTGATACACGCAGCCCTGATACACACAGCCCTGATACACGCAGCCCTGATACACGCAGCCCTGATACACACAGCCCTGATACATGCAACCCTGATACACGCAGCCCTGATACACACAGCCCTGATACATGCAGCCCTGATACACGCAGCCCTGATACACGCAGCCCTGATACATGCAGCCCTGATACACACAGCCCTGATACATGCAGCCCTGATACACGCCCTGAGCAGCCCTGATACATGCAGCCCTGATACATGCAGCCCTGATACACGCAGCCCTGATACACGCAGCCCTGATACACACAGCCCTGATACATGCAGCCCTGATACATGCAGCCCTGATACACGCAGCCCTGATACACACAGCCCTGATACACGCAGCCCTGATACACGCAGCCCTGATACACACAGCCCTGATACACACGGCCCTGATACACACGGCCCTGATACATGCAGCCCTGATACACACAGCCCTGATACATGCAGCCCTGATACACGCAGCCCTGATACACACAGCCCTGATACACGCAGCCCTGATACACACAGCCCTGATACATGCAGCCCTGATACACGCAGCCCTGATACACGCAGCCCTAATACACGCAGCCCTGATACACACAGCCCTGATACACGCAGCCCTGATACACACAGCCCTGATACATGCAGCCCTGATACACACAGCCCTGATACATGCAGCCCTGATACACACAGCCCTGATACACACAGCCCTGATACACGCAGCCCTGATACACGCAGCCCTGATACACGCAGCCCTGATACACATGTCCCTGATACACGCAGCCCTGATACACGCAGCCCTGATACACACAGCCCTGATACACGCAGCCCTGATACACGCAGCCCTGATACACACAGCCCTGATACACATGTCCCTGATACACGCAGCCCTGATACACGCAGCCCTGATACACGCAGCCCTGATACACGCAGCCCTGATACACACAGCCCTGATACACGCAGCCCTGATACACACAGCCCTGATACATGCAGCCCTGATACACGCAGCTCTGATACACGCAGCCCTAATACACGCAGCCCTGATACACACAGCCCTGATACACGCAGCCCTGATACACACAGCCCTGATACATGCAGCCCTGATACACACAGCCCTGATACATGCAGCCCTGATACACACAGCCCTGATACACGCCCTGATACACGCAGCCCTGATACACACAGCCCTGATACACGCAGCCCTGATACACACAGCCCTGATACACATGTCCCTGATACACGCAGCCCTGATACACACAGGCCCATGATACACACGGCCCTGATACACGTGGCCCTGATACACTTGGCTCTGATACACGCGGCCCTGATACATGCGGCCCTGATACACACAGCCCTGATATATGCAGCTCTAATACACACGGTCCTGATACACAAGGCCCTGATACACGTGGTCCTGATAAACACGGCCCTGATACACGTGGTCCTGATAAACACGGCCCTAATACACGCGGTCCTGATACATACATGCAGGCCTAATACACATGGCCCTAATACACGCGGCCCTGATATAATACAAGCGGCCCTAATACACACGGTCCTAATACACGTGGCCCTGATACACGCGGCCCTGATAAAAGCAGCCCTAATATACACGGCCTTGATACACGCGGCCCTGATACACATGTCCCTGATACACGCAGCCCTGATACACACAGCCCTGATACACGCAGCCCTGATACACGCAGCCCTGATACACGCAGCCCTGATACACGCAGCCCTGATACACACAGCCCTGATACACGCAGCCCTGATACACACAGCCCTGATACACGCAGCCCTGATACACACGGCCCTGATACACGCAGCCCTGATACACACAGCCCTGATACACGCAGCCCTGATACACACAGCCCTGATACATGCTTTGCATTAAGCATGGATGTTGACATTATCTACAGTAATATGATATGTCAACAAATGTCGTATACGAGTAGATTTAGTGTTTATTAGATGAAATACTCAGAATTTGTGGCAAAAATGTGTAAAAAAAACCCACAATATAATAGGAAATTATATTCTGTAGAAATTTACTTTTTTCACTGATATTGCCTGAATGGTCCAATATCAACTTACCACTACCTTCAGCTGTAACAGTCCATGTCCAATATCAACTTACCACTACCTTCAGCTGTAACAGTCCATGTCCAATATCAACTTACCACTACCTTCAGCTGTAACAGTCCATATGTCCAATATCAACTTACCACTACCTTCAGCTGTAACAGTCCATGTCCAATACCAACTTACCACTACCTTCAGCTGTAACAGTCCATGTCCAATATCAACTTACCACTACCTTCAGCTGTAACAGTCCATATGTCCAATATCAACTTACCACTACCTTCAGCTGTAACAGTCCATGTCCAATATCAACTTACCACTACCTTCAGCTGTAACAGTCCATATGTCCAATATCAACTTACCACTACCTTCAGCTGTAACAGTCCATGTCCAATATCAACTTACCACTACCTTCAGCTGTAACAGTCCATGTCCAATATCAACTTACCACTACCTTCAGCTGTAACAGTCCATGTCCAATACCAATTTACCACTACATTCAGCTGTAACAGTCCATATGTCCAATAGCAACTTACCACTACCTTCAGCTGTATCTGTCCATATGTCCAATACCAACTTACCACTACCTTCAGCTGTAACAGTCCATGTCCAATATCAACTTACCACTACCTTCAGCTGTAACAGCCCATATGCCCAATACCAACTTACCACTACCTTCAGCTGTATCAGTCCATATGTCCAATACCAACTTACCACTACCTTCAGCTGTAACAGTCCATATGTCCAATATCAACTTACCACTACCTTCAGCTGTAACAGTCCATATGTCCAATACCAACTTACCACTACCTTCAGCTGTAACAGTCCATGTCCAATATCAACTTATCACTACCTTCAGCTGTAACAGTCCATATGTCCAATACCAACTTACCACTACCTTCAGCTGTAACAGTCCATATGTCCAATACCAACTTACCACTACCTTCAGCTATAACAGTCTATACAATGTTAACATCACAACAACTGTATTGAATGGTCCAATACCAACGTACCACTACCTTAAGCTGTATCAGTCCATATGTCCAATACCAACTTACCACTACCTTCAGCTGTAACAGTCCATGTCCAATATCAACTTACCACTACCTTCAGCTGTAACAGTCCATGTCCAATATCAACTTACCACTACCTTCAGCTGTAACAGTCCATGTCCAATACCAACTTACCACTACCTTCAGCTGTAACAGTCCATATGTCCAATAGCAACTTACCACTACCTTCAGCTGTATCTGTCCATATGTCCAATACCAACTTACCACTACCTTCAGCTGTAACAGTCCATGTCCAATATCAACTTACCACTACCTTCAGCTGTAACAGTCCATATGTCCAATATCAACTTACCACTACCTTCAGCTGTAACAGTCCATGTCCAATATCAACTTACCACTACCTTCAGCTGTAACAGTCCATGTCCAATATCAACTTACCACTACCTTCAGCTGTAACAGTCCATGTCCAATACCAACTTACCACTACCTTCAGCTGTAACAGTCCATATGTCCAATAGCAACTTACCACTACCTTCAGCTGTATCTGTCCATATGTCCAATACCAACTTACCACTACCTTCAGCTGTAACAGTCCATGTCCAATATCAACTTACCACTACCTTCAGCTGTAACAGCCCATATGTCCAATACCAACTTACCACTACCTTCAGCTGTATCAGTCCATATGTCCAATACCAACTTACCACTACCTTCAGCTGTAACAGTCCATATGTCCAATATCAACTTACCACTACCTTCAGCTGTAACAGCCCATATGTCCAATACCAACTTACCACTACCTTCAGCTGTAACAGTCCATGTCCAATATCAACTTATCACTACCTTCAGCTGTAACAGTCCATATGTCCAATACCAACTTACCACTACCTTCAGCTGTAACAGTCCATATGTCCAATACCAACTTACCACTACCTTCAGCTATAACAGTCTATACAATGTTAACATCACAACAACTGTATTGAATGGTCCAATACCAACGTACCACTACCTTAAGCTGTATCAGTCCATATGTCCAATACCAACTTACCACTACCTTCAGCTGTAACAGTCCATATGTCCAATACCAACTTACCACTACCTTCAGCTGTATCAGTCCATATGTCCAATACCAACTTACCACTACCTTCAGCTGTATCAGTCCATATGTCCAATACCAACTTACCACTACCTTCAGCTGTAACAGTCTATACAATGTTAACATCACAACAACTGTATTGAATGGTCCAATACCAACTTACCACTACCTTCAGCTGTAACAGTCCATACAATGTTAATGTCCCAGCAACCTTCATTTTCAATTATCGGCTTCAGGAGCATAGGATTACAACCAACCATATTTCCAACTTTGTCGATAATCACGTTAGGTCTTCCCTAAAGAAGAACTTGTCGTTAGTGTTACAATTGGTGTTTCATATACACACGGTGTTTCATAGACAAGATACAGATACACTACATTCTCCATAAATAGAAACAACGTCACACCATTTCAATACAGACAGATCTGTAGTCCAGTGATAACACGCTGGACTGGTAATCCAGGGATCGCAGGTTTGATCCCCCGTCTGCCCCTAATAAATTGGACGGTCTTTCAGATGGGACGTTAAACCGAGGTCTAGTGTTGGTGCTGTAAACGTTACTTCCGTTATAAATGTTTTTAGGACACAATAGGCTTTGCGTTACAGCCATTTATAAGACTTTTTATAATGTAATGTATGTATGTATGTTCCATTAATGTCAAACCCCTTACTGGAACCTAGACATGTTTTCCTGGGCAAGCGTAACCTACCATAGCGGTTAACCAGTACTAAGCAATGTGTATGAGGTGCCTTGCTCAATGACACCGCATACATGGCCTGCCAGAGTATCGAACCCGGGACCGTTCGATTTCAAATCCGACGCTCTACCATTAGACCATGGACGCAACAATGGCATACATTTACAAAAGTCTCAGTGAATTAGTTTAATATGCCATATGTCGACCAGCCTCCTCCTCATAAGCCTAAAATTGAAGATAACCAGCCTCCTCCTCATAAGCCTAAAATTGAAGATAACCAGCCTCCTCCTCATAAGCCTAAAATTGAAGATAACCAGCCTCCTCCTCATAAGCCTAAAATTGAAGATAACCAGCATCCTCCTCATAAGCCTAAAATTGAAGATAACCAGCCTCCTCCTAAGCCTAAAATTGAAGATAACCAGCATCCTCCTCATAAGCCTAAATTGAAGATAACCAGCCTCCTCCTCATAAGCCTAAAATTGAAGATAACCAGCATCCTCCTCATAAGCCTAAAATTGAAGATAACCCGCCTCCTCCTCATAAGCCTAAAATTGAAGATAACCAGCCTCCTCCTCATAAGCCTAGAATTGAAGATAACTAGATAGTTTGATATACTGATAGATTAGTGAGACAGTTCTCAGACAATTATAATTAATCAATTAAAGATTAATACACCGGAAGTTTAGTGAGACAGTTCCCAGCAAACCTTGAAAATTAAAGATCCATACACCCGTAGATTAGTGAAACAGTTCTCAAACATCGAGAACAATTAAATATTAATACACTGGTAGGTTAGCAAGACAGTTCTCAAACATCGAGAACAATTAAATATTAATACACCAGTAGGTTAGTGAAACAGTTCTCAAACATCGAGAATAATTAAATATTAATACACCGGTAGGTTAGTGAAACAGTTCTCAAACAGCGAGAACAATTAAATATTAATACACCAGTAGGTTAGTGAAACAGTTCTCAAACATCGAGAACAATTAAATATTAATACACCGGTAGGTTAGTGAAACAGTTCTCAAACAGCGAGAACAATTAAATATTAATACACTGGTAGGTTCGCTAGACAGTTCTCAAACATCGAGAACAATTAAATATTAATACACCGGTAGGTTAGTGAAACAGTTCTCAGACAATTAAATATTAATACACCAGTAGGTTAGTGAAACAGTTCTCAGACAATTAAATATTAATACACTGGTAGGTTCGCTAGACAGTTCTCAAACATCGAGAACAATTAAATATTAATACACTGGTAGGTTCCTGAGTTTAAAGAAGGCTAGAAATATGAATACAGTCTACATTAATTTGAAAATGGTGCTCTTTATACTAAATTTCACATTTCTGGCTATAATTGCATTACTTATTGAACACCCCTCGTATTATATTCAAGCTTATAACCTGCTCAACATTTTCATCGTCTGCGACAGTCACGGATCCAGTTAGGTAGTTGATGTTTTCACTACCGGTATTCTTCTCTGCTTTACATTTGATCACGGCATCTTTAAACACGAGCACTGTCCCTGCTGGTATAGGTGTTGTGAATTCTATGTCCATTGTATTACCGCCTTCCAATATACAATCTGCACTTTCATCTAAAAATTGAGATGTAAAATGATGTATTCGTATACATTCTCGCGACCGGAATAAAAATTATACTACTCACAGTCAACGTCACCCAATTTCAAAACTGAAACAGAAATGTTCTGCAACTCATGTCTTGAGTCACATTTAATGTGATCCTCTTTTATATCTAGGATTAGTTTAAACATATTTTATTCGGATCAAATACATATATATAAACAATTTATACATTCGAACCGATATGGGTCGAGAAACAAGCTTAAAGCTTATATGAATCCCTTCCCTATTTCTAGGATTGAATTTAGATATACATAGCAATACATTGCCTTTTGCCATTTACACAAGCATAAACTACAAGACATACATATTACATACACAAATACATATTAGACGGGTGAGCAGTCCAGTGGTTAGCATGTTGGACTGCGAATCCAGGGATCGCAGGTTCCATCCCCCGTCTGACCCTACTAAATTTGACAGTCTTTCAGATGGAACTTTAAACCGAGGTCTGTGTCGGTGCTTTACACAGTGCAAATGGGTCTCTGTCTGTATCATTACACTATCCTCCAAAGATCTAAAATGACTAATCTCTTCAGGAGGCATCACTCATATGGGCAACCGGTAGCGACGATAAATAAATGTAAAACACACTGACACTGTTTGGCAAATATACTTACCGTTAAAGGATGGTTCATCTTCAAGAAAGTTGTCACTCATATGGGCAACCGGTAGCGACGATAAATAAATGTAAAACACAGCAACACTGTTTGGCAAATATACTTACCGTTAAAGGATGGTTCATCAAAGAAAGTTGTACATTTCTTGTCAGTCGTGTCTGTGAGAACATTTCTATCAAATTCTATTGTAAGTTTGCTACACCCCATTTTATCTAGGACAGCAGACATCGCAGTGGGAGAAGGCATATAGACTATAAATTGGATACTATTTGCTTCCGTTAACCTGTAAATAAAATTTAATAAATATACCGTAAGATGTTTGTGAACACGAACTGGAAGAGAATATGTTAGTATGCATATATCATAAAATATTGCAACGTTGCTATGGCATTGATTGCTTAACGCCATCGGAAACCGTATATTACTCCTATTTGTAGCAACTATACCAAGGTATTCTTTTATACTAATCTCTTCCCTATTTTATTTCAATGAATATACTATAGTCTAATGATCACAATATGAAAATACATGTTGGATTGAGGAGAAAGCAACTTGCTTATATGGTTACCTCTTTCCTACGAATCATTTACAAAACATACCATTAGAATTAAGCAACAAAATTACTGTCAAATATTGAGTAACTCATTAATTTTAGAATGTGAGAAATTTATACTAATTTTGAAATATATGTTAAGATATGATGGTGATTGTGCAACAGGATGACCAGCTGCACTTGATTCTGATCATTGTAGTCTTAGCTTAGTCATACCAAATATTCCATTTAAAGGTTGTTTTATTAAATTTCAAGAAAATGAAAAATCAGACAGTGGTATATTGGTATATAGGTTAATGGATCATAATAAATGGGTCATATAAAAACGGTTAATAGCTTCTAAAAACTTTCAATATAATTTAAATAGGTCAATTCAGGTATGCACGTACACAACTTTGATTAGGTATGCACATACACTACTTGGATTAGGTATGCACGTACACTATGTGGATTAGGTATGCATGTACACTACGTGGATTAGGTATGCACGTACACTACGTGGATTAGGTATGTACGTACACTACGTGGATTAGGTATGCACGTACACTACGTGGATTAGGTATGCACGTACACTACGTGGATTAGGTATGCACGTACACTACGTGGATTAGGTATGCACGTACACTACGTGGATTAGGGTATGCATGTACACTACTTGGATTAGGTATGCATGTACACTACTTGGATTAGGTATGCATGTACACTACTTGGATTAGGTATGCACGTACACTACTTGGATTAGGTATGCATGTACACTACGTGGATTAGGTATGCATGTACACTACTTGGATTAGGTATGCATGTACATTACTTGGATTAGGTATGCATGTACACTACGTGGATTAGGTATGCACGTACACTACGTGGATTAGGTATGCACGTACACTACGTGGATTAGGTATGCATGTACACTACTTGGATTAGGTATGCACGTACACAACTTGGATTAGGTATGCATGTACACTACTTGGATTAGGTATGCATGTACACAACTTGGATTAGGGTATGCATGTACACTACTTGGATTAGGTATGCATGTACACAACTTGGATTAGGTATGCATGTACACTACTTGGATTAGGTATGCACGTACACTACTTGGATTAGGTATGCATGTACACAACTTGGATTAGGGTCTGCATGTACACTACTTGGATTCGTTCTATACTCTTGTATACATATATTTGATTAGTACTTTTTGATCTTAGCTTGATTGCGAAACAAGTTATATTAATCACTCTCGAGACTGATATGGAATCCATCGCAACGAGGGAGAGAGAAGAGGCAATGTGGCATTTAAATGCCTTGCCTAATGGCACAATCGTAACGGCACCAACGGGGCTCGAACTCCGCACCTTTCGCACCTGAAGCGAACGTGCATCCACTGCGCTATCACGACTTCCACAGTACTTTATTTGTGTCACAAGTTACGCGGCATTACCTGCTTAAATCCACATTTTTCTTCTCATCCAGTATGACATATATGTGGTACGTTCGTCCAATTTTAGAAGCCTTTAGATGATCAACTGGACATGTCACTTCTGTACTACTAAATCTGGCGCCATTAAACTCTTTGTAGTCACATTTCTCAAAACTTGGAAGCTGCGAGCAAGGTATCATACAAATCACTATTCCAGTGTCGACGAAGTCAGCGGTTATTGTAACCTAGCAAAATCAAGCAATAAGATTAATTAACAACACTATTTTTAATATTTGAAGAAAAACGTACAATCCTTCAGTTGTGTTTACTAATATTAGCGTGCATACAAGTGAGATGGTGGTGGTGGGTGTGGGTTTCTCTGTGGCCGAGTGGATATTGTCGTTTACTTCCAATCACTTGCCCCCTCACTGTGTAGGTTCTATCCCCACTAGAGGTGTCGACTGACTTCTTTCCTTTCGTGTTAAGAAGCTGTCATTGCGGAAGGTCGGTGGTTCTACTCGAGTGCTTGTCCGTGCATGTACTACGGCTCGGAGGGTCACCTGTAGTCTTCCTTCACCAATAACAGCTTATATCCTTCACCAATAACAGCTTATATCCTTCACATCCTTCACCAATAACAGCTTATATCCTTCACCAATAACAGCTGGAGAGCCGCGATATGACATAATTTGTTACTGCCGACTTTTAGCCCAAAATGGAAAAAAAATATTGTAAGTCAGACAAAGTGTGTGTATTGCTAAGAAAAAATACCCTAGATAATATAATATCACTGTTATGTATTTCTGTATTTTCACTTTTACGTTTTATCGTTGCTACCGGTTGCCCATATGAACGACGCCTCCTGAAGAGATTAGTCATTTTAGATTTTTGGAGGATAGTGCAATGATACAGAGAGAGAGACCCATTCCAGAGTCTCCTCTGGTTCTTTGACATGCACGGTGTAAAGCACCGACACAAGACCTCGGCTTAAAGTCCCATCTGAAAGTCAATATCATTTTATGCAAATAAAGATTATGTTATGCTACGTTATATTAGAAATACGTGACTATGTTTATTAAAAGAAATAAATATTCTTTAAACTAATGTCCGTTTCTGAGTAGTAAAATATTGAAGAATTTCGTAGACATAAGTTTAGACTACATTCTATCAAACAAAGTTTAAACGTACTTGAGACAATGTTGTGATCAGATCGTTTGCTGGTGATATATTTGTCAGTATCTGGTGCTCCAATATTGTAAAGAATTCTTCGTTGTCGGCGGTTGAAACTGTGACATCGTTGATCTCGCACTTTACTGCAAACTCTCCAGTGGGAGGTGAAACATCGTCGTCAGTGGACGCTTGTATCGTCAATACAATTGATGGATTACTTGTGGAATCTCCAGCCGGTTTGAAGATGGTTGTAACTACATATCCAGACACCTGGTTGACATTTACAAATGTAAAACATTACAATTTTATACTAACTTTAATATACAAAGTGATATTGTTCATTATAAAGCATTGATAAAAATACATTTCTAGTTTATGGTTCCGGCTCGTTTGTATTAAACTGCGACATAATCATGACACATTTTAGCAAGTTTGAAATATGACAAACAGACATACTGATAATAATAAACTAGGGCAAGAACACATCCACAAAGAAAAGATCTCCTTTTAATGATTCACTTTAAAACACCTGGTAGATATAGATTAGCTATAGCACATGGTAGATATAACATAGATATAGCACATGGTAGATATAACATAGATATAGCACATGGTAGATATAACATAGATATAGCACATGGTAGATATAGATTAGCTATAGCACATGGTAGATATAACATAGATATAGCACATGGTAGATATAACATAGATATAGCACATGGTAGATATAGATTAGCTATAGCACATGGTAGATATAACATAGATATAGCACATGGTAGATATAGATTAGCTATAGCACATGGTAGATATAACATAGATATAGCACATGGTAGATATAACATAGATATAGCACATGGTAGATATAACATAGATATAGCACATGGTAGATATAGATTAGCTATAGCACATGGTAGATATAACATAGATATAGCACATGGTAGATATAACATAGATATAGCACATGGTAGATATAACATAGCTATAGCACATGGTAGATATAGCATAGATATAGCACATGGTAGATATAACATAGATATAGCACATGGTAGATATAACATAGATATAGCAAATGGTAGATATAACATAGATGTAGCACATGGTAGATATAGATTAGCTATAGCACATGGTAGATATAACATAGCACATGGTAGATACAACATAGATATAGCACATGGTAGATATAACATAGCACATGGTAGATATAACATAGATATAGCACCAGGTAGATATAACATAGATATAGCACATGGTAGATATAGATTAGCTATAGCACATGGTAGATATAACATAGATATAACACCAGGTAGATATAACATAGATATAGCACATGGTAGATATAACATAGATATAGCACATGGTAGATATAACATAGATATAGCACATGGTAGATATAACATAGATATAGCACCTGGTAGATATAACATAGATATAGCACATGGTAGATATAACATAACACATGGTAGATATAACATAGATATAGCACATGGTAGATATAACATAGATATAGCACATGGTAGATATAACATAGATATAGCACATGGTAGATATAACATAGATATATCACCTGGTAGATATAACATAGATATAGCACATGGTAGATATAACATAGCACATGGTAGATATAACATAGATATAGCACATGGTAGATATAACATAGATATAGCACATGGTAGATATAACATAGATATAGCACATGGTAGATATAACATAGATATAGCACATGGTAGATATAACATAGATATAGAACATGGTAGATATAACATAGATATAGCACCTGGTAGATATAACATAGATATAGCACATGGTAGATATAACATAGCACATGGTAGATATAGCATAGATATAGTACATGGTAGATATAACATAGATATAGCACATGGTAGATATAACATAGATATAGCACCTGGTAGATATAACATAGATATAGCACATGGTAGATATAACATAGCACATGGTAGATATAACATAGCACATGGTAGATATAACATAGCACATGGTAGATATAACATAGATATAGCACATGGTAGATATAACATAGATATAGCACATGGTAGATATAACATAGATATAGCACCTGGTAGATATAACATAGATATAGCACATGGTAGATATAACATAGATATAGCACATGGTAGATATAACATAGATATAGCACATGGTAGATATAACATAGCACATGGTAGATATAGCATAGATATAGTACATGGTAGATATAGCATAGATATAGCACATGGGAGATATAGCACCTGGTAGATATAACATAGATATAGCACATGGTAGATATAACATAGATATAGCACATGGTAGATATAACATAGATATAGCACATGGTAGATATAACATAGATATAGCACATGGTAGATATAACATAGCACATGGTAGATATAACATAGCACATGGTAGATATAACATAGATATAGCACATGGTAGATATAACATAGCACATGGTAGATATAACATAGATATAGCACATGGTAGATATAACATAGCACATGGTAGATATAACATATATATAGCACATGGTAGATATAACATAGATATAGCACATGGTAGATATAACATAGGTATAGCACATGGTAGATATAGATTAGCTATAGCACATGGTAGATATAACATAGATATAGCACATGGTAGATATAACATAGCACATGGTAGATATAACATAGCACATGGTAGATATAACATAGATATAGCACATGGTAGATATAACATAGATATAGCACATGGTAGATATAACATAGATATAGCACATGGTAGATATAACATAGATATAGCACATGGTAGATATAACATAGCACATGGTAGATATAACATAGCACATGGTAGATATAACATAGATATAGCACATGGTAGATATAACATAGCACATGGTAGATATAACATAGATATAGCACATGGTAGATATAACATAGCACATGGTAGATATAACATATATATAGCACATGGTAGATATAACATAGATATAGCACATGGTAGATATAACATAGGTATAGCACATGGTAGATATAGATTAGCTATAGCACATGGTAGATATAACATAGATATAGCACATGGTAGATATAACATAGCACATGGTAGATATAACATAGATATAGCACATGGTAGATATAACATAGATATAGCACATGGTAGATATAACATAGATATAGCACATGGTAGATATAACATAGATATAGCACATGGTAGATATAACATAGCTATAGAACATGGTAGATATAACATAAATATAGCACATGGTAGATATAACATAGATATAGCACATGGTAGATATAGCATAGATATAGCACATGGTAGATATAACATAGATATAGAACATGGTAGATATAACATAGATATAGCACATGGTAGATATAGATTAGCTATAGCACATGGTAGATATAACATAGATATAACACCAGGTAGATATAACATAGATATAGCACATGGTAGATATAACATAGCACATGGTAGATATAACATAGCACATGGTAGATATAACATAGATATAGCACCTGGTAGATATAACATAGATATAGCACATGGTAGATATAGATTAGCTATAGCACATGGTAGATATAACATAGATATAGCACATGGTAGATATAGATTAGCTATAGCACATGGTAGATATAACATAGATATAGCACATGGTAGATATAACATAGATATAGCACATGGTAGATATAACATAGATATAACACATGGTAGATATAGCATAGATATAGCACCTGGTAGATATAAATAGCACATGGTAGATATAGATTAGCTATAGCACATGGTAGATATAACATAGATATAGAACATGGTAGATATAGATTAGCTATAGCACATGGTAGATATAACATAGATATAGAACATGGTAGATATAGATTAGCTATAGCACATGGTAGATATAACATAGATATAGCACATGGTAGATATAACATAGATATAGCACATGGTAGATATAACATAGATATAGCACATGGTAGATATAGATTAGCTATATCACATGGTAGATATAACATAGATATAGCACATGGTAGATATAACATAGATATAGCACATGGTAGATATAACATAGATATAGCACATGGTAGATATAGATTAGCTATAGCACATGGTAGATATAACATAGATATAGCACATGGTATATATAACATAGATATAGCACATGGTAGATATAACATAGATATAGCACATGGTAGATATAACATAGATATAGCACATGGTAGATATAGATTAGCTATAGCACATGGTAGATATAACATAGATATAGCACATGGTAGATATAACATAGATATAACACCAGGTAGATATAACATAGATATAGCACATGGTAGATATAACATAGATATAGAACATGGTAGATATAACATAGATATAGCACATGGTAGATATAACATAGCTATAGAACATGGTAGATATAACATTGATATAGCATATGGTAGATATAACATAGATATAACACCAGGTAGATATAACATAGATATAGCACATGGTAGATATAACATAGCACATGGTAGATATAACATAGCACATGGTAGATATAACATAGCACATGGTAGATATAACATAGATATAGCACATGGTAGATATAACATAGCACATGGTAGATATAACATAGATATAGCACATGGTAGATATCACATAGCACCTGGTAGATATAACATAGATATATCACATGGTAGATATAACATAGCACATGGTAGATATAACATAGATATAGCACATGGTAGATATAACATAGCACATGGTAGATATAACATAGCACATGGTAGATATAGCATAGATATAGTACATGGTAGATATAGCATAGATATAGCACATGGTAGATATAACATAGGTATAGCACATGGTAGATATAGATTAACTATAGCACATGGTAGATATAACATAGATATAGCACATGGTAGATATAACATAGATATAGCACACGGTAGATATAACATAGATATAGCACATGGTAGATATAACATAGATATAACACCTGGTAGATATAACATAGATATAGCACATGGTAGATATAACATAGATATAGCACATGGTAGATATAACATAGATAAAGCACATGGTAGATATAACATAGATATAGCACATGGTAGATATAACATAGATATAGCACATGGTAGATATAACATAGATATAGCACATGGTAGATATAGATTAGCTATAGCACATGGTAGATATAACATAGATATAGCACATGGTAGATATAGATTAGCTATAGCACATGGTAGATATAACATAGATATAGCACATGGTAGATATAGATTAGCTATAGCACATGGTAGATATAACATAGATATAGCACATGGTAGATATAACATAGATATAGCACATGGTAGATATAACATAGATATAGCACATGGTAGATATAACATAGATATAGCACATGGTAGATATAACATAGATATAGCACATGGTAGATATAACATAGATATAGCACATGGTAGATATAACATAGCACATGGTAGATATAGCATAGATATAGTACATGGTAGATATAACATAGATATAGCACATGGTAGATATAGATTAGCTATAGCACATGGTAGATATAGCATAGATATAGTACATGGTAGATATAACATAGCACATGGTAGATATAACATAGCACATGGTAGATATAGCATAGATATAGTACATGGTAGATATAACATAGATATAGCACATGGTAGATATAACATAGCACATGGTAGATATAGCATAGATATAGCACATGGTAGATATAACATAGATATAGCACATGGTAGATATAGATTAGCTATAGCACATGGTAGATATAACATAGATATAGCACATGGTAGATATAACATAGATATAGCACATGGTAGATATAACATAGCACATGGTAGATATAACATAGCACATGGTATATATAACATAGATATAGCACATGGTAGATATAACATAGATATAGCACATGGTAGATATAACATAGCACATGGTAGATATAACATAGCACATGGTAGATATAACATAGATATAGCACATGGTAGATATAACATAGATATAGCACATGGTAGATATAACATAGCACATGGTAGATATAACATAGATATAGAACAATAACTTTAATATTCAGCACATTTTACGGGGAAAAAAAATAAACAAAGAAGGGACATAACTCAAACAAACACCAGCTGATCATAGCAATGTACACACACGATAAGTCTATTCGCTTGTACCGTACAGCAACTATGAATCCAATTGTAAAGAAAATTAGACAAATTAAAGTTTGATCAACAAAGTAATATTTCAACATGACATACTGTTGTTTGATCTTGATTGATAAGCTGGCATGTTATTGCAGGTTCGGACGTTATTGTGGCCACAATCACATCAACTGTCACATCAATAGTGTTAGACGTTGCATACGAGAACCTGGGTACGATATTGCCGATGCTATCGGTACAGCCGTCGTTCATAGTTTCGGGTGGTTTGCATATCCCACAGGTATTAATCACGTGTGCTCCTTTGGTAACATCGTTGCAATCCACGCACTTGTCCAAGCCACACGGTACTCCGCACTTGTCTATAACATCCAGTTCTTCAGGAATACATTTATCGTCGCAACTGTATTATATACAACACAAATATTTTAATAGTATAGAATATAAATACAATGTTTATAGTCAATACAAACGAAATACAGTAAAAACAATGGTTAACAAAGTTCTTGCGGTTTTTTCAGAGAGCAAAAAAGTTACGGTCGACTTGATTACCACTGTAACCTATCATCATTGATGGTCACAGGTTCGAGCATCCGCTCAGATGGTGTCTATTTATATGAAAAAGTTGGCAGTTTCTTACGGATGTTGGTGCACCAAGTACTGGTGAACTGCTGGAGCCTGCCATGGAAAGGTGTTGCTAGGTAAACTGTCCGTCTCTCAAACCGGTAGGGACGTTAAATAAATTTTTAAAAAGTATTACTTACTCAGCAAATTGTGCATGAATACTTCCTCCTCAATAAATACTTACTCCTCAAAGAATACTTACTCCTCAATGAATACTTACTCATCAAAGAATACTTACTCCTCAATGAATACTTACTCCTCAAAGAATACTTACTCCTCAATACTTACTCCTCAAAGAGTACTTACTCCTCAATGAATACTTACTCCTCAAAGAGTACTTCCTCCTCAAAGAGTACTTACTCCTCAAAGAGTACTTCCTCCTCAAAGAATACTTCCTCCTCAAAGAGTACTTCCTCCTCAAAGAATACTTCCTCCTCAAAGAATACTTCCTCCTCAAAGAGTACTTCCTCCTCAAAGAATACTTCATCCTCAAAGAATACTTACTCCTCAAAGAGTACTTCCTCCTCAATACTTACTCCTCAAAGAGTACTTCCTCCTCAAAGAATACTTACTCCTCAAAGAGTACTTCCTCCTCAATACTTACTCCTCAATGAATACTTACTCCTCAAAGAATACTTACTCCTCAATACTTACTCCTCAAAGAGTACTTCCTCCTCAAAGAATACTTACTCCTCAAAGAGTACTTCCTCCTCAAAGAATACTTACTCCTCAATGAATACTTACTCCTCAAAGAATACTTACTCCTCAATACTTACTCCTCAAAGAGTACTTCCTCCTCAAAGAATACTTACTCCTCAAAGAGTACTTCCTCCTCAAAGAATACTTACTCCTCAAAGAATACTTACTCCTCAAAGAGTACTTCCTCCTCAAAGAGTACTTACTCCTCAATGAATACTTACCTCTCAAAGAATACTTACTCCTCAATACTTACTCCTCAGAGTACTTCCTCCTCAATGAATACTTCCTCCTCAAAGAATACTTCCTCCTCAAAGAGTACTTCCTCCTCAATGAATACTTCCTCCTCAAAGAGTACTTCCTCCTCAATGAATACTTCCTCCTCAAAGAATACTTCCTCCTCAAAGAGTACTTCCTCCTCAATACTTACTCCTCAAAGAGTACTTCCTCCTCAAAGAATACTTACTCCTCAAAGAGTACTTCCTCCTCAAAGAGTACTTCCTCCTCAAAGAATACTTACTCCTCAAAGAGTACTTCCTCCTCAATACTTACTCCTCAAAGAATACTTCCTCCTCAAAGAGTACTTCCTCCTCAAAGAGTACTTCCTCCTCAAAGAATACTTCCTCCTCAAAGAATACTTACTCCTCAAAGAGTACTTCCTCCTCAATACTTACTCCTTAAAGAGTACTTCCTCCTCAAAGAATACTTCCTCCTCAAAGAATACTTACTCCTCAAAGAGTACTTCCTCCTCAATACTTACTCCTCAAAGAATACTTCCTCCTCAAAGAATACTTCCTCCTCAAAGAGTACTTCCTCCTCAATACTTCCTCCTCAAAGAATACTTCCTCCTCAAAGAATACTTACTCCTCAAAGAGTACTTCCTCCTCAATACTTACTCCTCAAAGAGTACTTACTCCTCAAAGAATATTTACTCCTCAAAGAGTACTTCCTCCTCAAAGAATACTTACTCCTCAAAGAGTACTTCCTCCTCAATACTTACTCCTCAAAGAGTACTTACTCCTCAAAGAGTACTTACTCCTCAAAGAGTACTTTCTCCTCAAAGAGTACTTACTCCTCAAAGAATACTTCCCCCTCAAAGAGTACTTACTCCTCAAAGAATACTTCCCCCTCAAAGAATACTTCCCCCTCAAAGAATACTTACTCCTCAAAGAGTACTTACTCCTCAAAGAATACTTCCCCCTCAAAGAATACTTCCCCCTCAAAGAATACTTACTCCTCAAAGAATACTTACTCCTCAAAGAATACTTACTCCTCAAAGAATACTTCCTCCTCAAAGAATACTTCCCCTCAAAGAATACTTACTCCTCAAAGAATATTTACTCCTCAAAGAATACTTACTCCTCAATGAATACTTACTCCTCAATGAATACTTACTCCTCAAAGAATACTTACTCCTCAAAGAATACTTACCTCCTCAAAGAATATTTACTCCTCAAAGAATACTTCCTCCTCAAAGAATACTTACCTCCTCAAAGAATACTTCCCCCTCAAAGAGTACTTACTCCTCAATGAATACTTACTCCTCAATGAATACTTACTCCTCAAAGAATACTTCCTCCTCAAAGAATACTTACTCCTCAAAGAATACTTCCTCCTCAAAGAATACTTACCTCCTCAAAGAATACTTACTCCTCAAAGAATATTTACTCCTCAAAGAATACTTACTCCTTGGGATAATATGTATTGAGTTTCTTCCCATCATCACACGACACTGTAGCCTGTATGCTTGCCAATTCTTCCGCAATACTGCACAAGTAAGCAAAACACAATTTACATTTTCTTTCACAAAACAATTTGGCTACACACTTGAAATTTTGTTGCAACATTATTTTAATCGCTCACAACACCTCATTCCTTATGAAATCCATCGTCATGAGTGCATTGTGGGATCTCAATGTACGGACACAATCATAATGACTAGAACTGTTGCTAGGAACTGTTGTCTGTCGGAAAGATTCATAGAATAATTGGTTTCTGGCAAGAACCAAATGATTGAACAAAGAGCAACACTGATGAAGTGGACCACAATTAGGGATGTTACTGATATGTGGGCTGCCTGACATGCAGTTATACACAAAGCATTATGTTAGATTAACCCATTCAACACCAAGTAACTGACATGGACTGGTCCATGATATTTTTAGACCAATAAATTAATAACAAAATTACATTTGGATCAGTTCATTTATCAAAATGGGTAATTTGTTTTCTAAAAATAGTTATATTACTTGAAAAAAGTGCAGATCCTGATGAGACGGTTCGTCATGAGCCGGCTCATCTGGATCTACACCTTTTTGTAAGCCAATTTAGAGGTCTGTGGTGTTGAAAGGGTTAAGTGTCGTTATTCCCAGAGTTACATAGCAAACAAACTTTACGCTAGCTAAAGTGCTCAGGTGTCGTTATTCCCAGAGTTACATAGCAAACAAACTTTACGCTAGCTTAAGTGCTCAGGTGTCATTATTCCCAGAGTTACACAGCAAACAAACTTTACGCTAGCTTAAATGCTCAGGTGTCGTTATTCCCAGAGTTACACAGCAAACAAACTTTACACTAGCTTAAATGCTCAGGTGTCGTTATTCCCAGAGTTACACAGCAAACAAACTTTACACTAGCTAATGTGCTCAGGTGTCGTTATTCCCAGAGTTACACAGCAAACACACTTTACGCTAGCTAATGTGCTCAGGTGTCGTTATTCCCAGAGTTACACAGCAAACAAACTTTACGCTAGCTAAAGTGCTCAGGTGTCGTTATTCCCAGAGTTACATAGCAAACAAACTTTATGCTAGCTTAAGTGCTCAGGTGTCATTATTCCCAGAGTTACACAGCAAACAAACTTTACGCTAGCTTAAATGCTCAGGTGTCGTTATTCCCAGAGTTACACAGCAAACAAACTTTACGCTAGCTTAAATGCTCAGGTGTCGTTATTCCCAGAGTTACACAGCAAACAAACTTTACGCTAGCTAAAGTGCTCAGGTGTCATTATTCCCACTTTTATGTTATTAGTAGCAAGTACTACAGTTGAACACCAATTGCTAGCGGTAGCCATGAACCTGAACATTTACATTGTTATATATCCAGCAAGCGGACACATGTAGTAAACTCTAAGAAACATTTATATATACATAACGTACCTCTTGCATGATTTGGCCCTATTTTGAATACATTCTTGCACAGTACAATTAATTTTTGTATTATTGCCTCCACAGATACCACACTCGTCGTATTCGTCGCCTGTAATGCCATTCAACAATTAAAAAGCATCAATAAAAATATGTGATACTGACATAAAGGATATATACTGATCTCTCTCACCCACTCGCCTCTTTGACAGATCTGTAGTCCAGTGGTTAACACGCTGGACTGGTAATCCAGGGATCGCAGGTTCGATCCCCCGTCTGACCCTAATAAAATTAACAGTCTTTCAGATTGGACGTTAAACCGAGGTCTCGTGTCGGTGCTTTACACTGTGCACGTAAAAGAACCAGAGGAGACTCTGGAATGGGTCTCTGTCTGTATCATTGCACTATTTTCCAAAACTCTAAAATGACTAATCTCTTCAAGAGGCGTCGTTCAAATGTGCAACCGGTAGCGACGATAAATAAACGTAAAACACACACACTCGCATCATGCTCGTCCTTTCGGTATAGATTTGGTCTGGAGGTTATAAGTGGCGTCCGTGGTCCAGTGGTAGAGCGTCGGATTTGGAATCAAACAGTCCAGGGTTCGATACTCGGTCAGGTCACATATGTAGTGTCATTGAGCAAGGCACCTCACACACATTGCTTAGTACTGGTCAACCGCTTAGGAAAACATGTCTAGGTCCCCGCAAGGGGGTTGACATTAATGGAACAATCTCAAGCTCAGTGTCAAGCTTCCTGATTGGTTGAATCAAGAGCAAATCTCAACCAATCATCTCACTTAACATCTCGCTTGAATTTGAGATTAGTGAAAAGTTTTTATGACCTTGGGCCCAGTATTTGATATGTTACCGCACTTTTATTTATACAAATTTACTTTAGCTTGATTGCGAAACAAGTTCTTATAACTTATATTAATCACTCCCGAGACCTAATTCCTGATGGAATCCCTCGCCACGAGGGAGAGAGAAGAGGCAATGTGGAATTTAAATGCCTGCTATGGACTGACCTCCGAGTCGTGTATATCCACATCGATTTGTACTATGCCAACAATAGATATTGTGTAATTATTTCCATCTAAATAAATCATATCAATAGAATATCTGTGTAGCACACAATACCTCCGTTCGGATTGTCGTTACAATCTAGACAGGATGTTGCATCCCCGCAACCACATTGCAGTTCCTTCTTTCCAGAGTTGTGAACACCGTCACAGCCATAGCGAACAAGCGGCAATACTAATACAGGTTTGGAGTATGCGTTGGAGCCTGATTGCCTACAATACCTGCTCATCTGAAATACATTAAACACTTTTATACAAATTTTATACACGGTATACAGTCAAACCTGTCTTAAGCAGCCAGCCAAGGGAGTCAGAGAAAGTGGCTGCTTAGCACAGGTGGCTGCTTAATAGAGGTCAAATATATAGTAAAACAACATATAGGGAATCTTGAAACTGGCTGCTTAATACAGGTTGTTGGCTACTTAATAGAGGTCAAATGTATAGTAAAATAACATATCGGGGAATCTTGAAACTGGATGCTTAAATACAGGTTGGCTGCTTAATGGAGGTGACCACTAACACAGGGTTGACTGTATAATGGAGGGGACCACTAATACAGGTTTGACTGTATAATGGAGGTGACCACTAATACCGGTTTGACTGTATAATGGAGGTGATACTAAGACAGGTTTGACTGTATATATATATGTCATAATATGAAGCAACGTTACTCATGCAAAATGCAATATTTTATATATGGTATGTAGGAAGTTATGTCACTTGTGCAAACTTCATATGTCAGAAGTATGTGAGATGGTACGGTGGTCGCCAGATCGGACAGGTGGGTTTTCTCCGGGTACTCCGGTTTCCTCCCACACGAATGACCACATTAACGCTTTCATCCGCGCCAACGAGGGTGATTATTATAAGTTGTTAGGACATGCTTCGCAATATCAGCAATAGGGGAGACACCATAATAAAGAAACACTATATTGGCCTTAGAGTGAAGAGCTTGAAATGTCGGTACATTGACACAAATAATGTACAAGTGTGTCCCAGCAATCGGTCACTAGTTAGATATTGTTACACAGTGCTACCTACTCCATCAGTCAGCTCGTAGCATTTGCTCAGTGTTATATTATCTGTTCCGTCAGACGGAAGTACGTCCACATTGGAACGATCCCAACCCAAGAAGACAAGTGCTGGTGCCTCTTCCTTCAACCATATTATGGACTCACTTCTAAAACGTATAAAAACATATTTTAAATTACAATGTATGTATGCACCGTGATATATTCTATAAATAGATGTCAACACAATTGAAATATGCAAATTAGTAAACATTTGGTAACACTTCATAAAGATTATTCTGAAATGTTTTTACTCAACATTTTTATAACAAATTCGATGCCAAAATTATAGAATATCAATGACTGTAACAGTGCCAAATGATTTAGTTATAAAATTCACCATTTATCAAACTGTTAGATATGGTGGTCACCAGATCGGACATGTGGGTTTTTTCCGGGTACTCCGGTTTCCTCCCACACGAATGACCACATATACGCTTTCATCCGCGCCAACAAGAGTGATTAAAATAATTTGTTGGAACTTGCTTCGCAATCGTTGTAAAATAAATAAAGTTTAAACTTAACTTAGACAACGACTAAGTCACATGGTCCAATGAAAAAGCCACATTTCTCGCTTCTCAATCGTATAAACGCGACCTACTTATGTACGTTGTCTAAGTCAGATAGATCAACTCATTGGCCCGTCGTAACGAACGATGTTTGTGTGTGTATTTTTGAGTTTCAGCTTATAAACGTGTGCCAACCAAAGACACTGTTAGTGAACTACCGAAGATCGCTCTCTCGTTGAGTCGTATTGACAGTTAGTGTGCTATGAGCTATGTGATTGTCTTATATTGTAAATGCTCATGTTGTTGGCAAGCTTAAGGCTCGCTGATTGATTGACTTCCGCTATCAGTTCTACAGCGCTGTTATTGATACTGCTATGTTGCTCATCGTTGACGTCTATTTTGTTACCATATGCATTTGATTCATTTCAAATACCACTTACATATACGGAGGGGGAGGTCGAAGGTTCGAATCTCGTCAGGGGTTTGTTCTGATATGGCCGGTTGGTGACTGTTAGATATGGTGGTCACCAGATCGGACATGTGGGTTTTTTCCCGGGTACTCCGGTTTCCTCCCACACGAATGACCACATATACGCTTTCATCCGCGCCAACAAGAGTGATTAATATAAGTTGTTGGAACTTGCTTCGCAATCGTTGTAAAATAAATAAAGTTTAATCTTTTAAACTTAAAAAACTGTTTAGATATATGCAGTAACGAAGAATATGTATTGAAACCGAACCCTTCGATAGGTGTAAATCGTATTTGGCTGCTAATCTCCAGAAGTATGGCGGCAAATGTTGCCTCTTTGGTCTCCGGCTCAACTAGTAGATCTATATCTGTCCACAGTACACCATCCTTTGAATACTGCCACTGACCATCTAGAAAACAAAGCAGTTAAGTTGGGATTAATTTAAGTATATATGTATACTTAACAACTTTTCTAACTGGAAGTCATGATAGCGAAGTGGATGCGCGTTCGCTTCAGGTGCGAAAGGTCCGGAGTTCGAGCCCCGCTGGAGCCGTTACGATTGTGCCCTTAGGCAAGGCATTTAAATTCCACGTTGCCTCTTCTCTCTCCCTCGTGGCGATGGATTCCATCAGGAATGAGGTCTCGAGAGTGATTAATATAAGTTGAAATAACTTGTTTCGCAATCGAGCTAAAATAAATTTGTATAAACTAACTTTTCTAACTCCACACTTTTATTTTTTAAATATCATTTTTATGACAAACAAGGCATTTCTCAAATTTCGTTCTCTTTCATTGTACCCATGTAAAACATATTCTTTTAGATAATTTTGACCGTAAATCATTCTATATATATATAATCCGAGATGCACGTGCATTTCATGCTTTTTGTCTGTATGTGTATAATGTGTATGTGCTAATCCTACAAAACCGACACAAATGACATCTGTGGTGATTGACATGTAGAAAAAACAGTTCAACAGTTTATGATATCATGCGTGGAATTATTCTAGGTGTAATGCAGTCATTAGAGCACAGGGCAGCAGGCACACTGGGTATTGATGTATAAAGTTCAACAGTTTATGATATCATGCGTGGAATTATTCTATGTGTAATGCAGTCATTAGGACACGGGGCAGCAGTCACACTGGGTATTGATGTATAAAGTTCAACAGTTTATGATATCATGCGTGGAATTATTCTCGGTGTAATGCAGTCATTAGAGCACAGGGCGATCATTCTCGGTACACAGGGCGGTCATTCTCGGTACACAGGGCGGTCATTCTCGGTACACAGGGCGGTCATTCTCGGTACACAGGGCGGTCACTCTCGGTACACAGGGCGGTCACTCTCGGTACACAGGGCGGTCACTCTCGGTACACAGGGCGGTCACTCTCGGTACACAGGGCGGTCACTCTCTGTACACAGGGCAGTCACTCTCTGTACACAGGGCGGTCACTCTCTGTACACAGGGCAGCAGTCACACTGGGTATTGATGTATTCATTATACTACTTTATAGTTTAGGGTTACGTTATTGTACAGGTTACGGATTAATAAAATTACGTGCGATTACTATCATTGTTATGTTGTTTTAACATAAAATGATCACTTAACATTGTGTCCAATTTTCCCTGAAATATTTCATTATTTGACACAGATAACAACAAAATACCAAGTGTGGAGTTAGAACAGTTGTTAAGTATATATAGTTTTTCATTCATTACTTAGGGTACTGGATCTAGTTATATCAAGCAATACACGTGCAAAGGTATGTAAATAATACCCCAAAACATGCCAATAATACTCGTGCGAAACGTAACACACGACCAAATTCCTAGTCGGCCACCTGGTGTTTTGCAGTATTTGGAGCAAAGTAATAACCATATCAATATTCATATCATCTTATTTTATGCATTGACTTGCTGTTTAATCATCCGGAATAAAATGCATTAAATGACCATATGAAAATATTTATACTGTATAAATTATTACCGGGTAGTTGACTCCATATATTATAAAACACCAGGCCACAAAGTTGTAAAATGTTTCTCCTATCTCAAACTCAGCCTCAAGCTTCTGATTGGTTCAGCTTGCAGTAAAAGCTCAGAATCAACCAATCAAATCATTTGAGCTTGAGATCTGAGAAAAGTGTTATAACCTCGGACACACTGGTATGAATTTTGTCGAGCGTAGTTCATGTAATTAGGATATTTGCTGTTATTTAACCAGACTTTTAAGATTGTATTCTTTATTTCAGTCTTATCAATGTACAACATATAACAAATACAAAATATAGTTTACATAATAAAAAGTACATTGCCATGCAATTCAAAGTTACAATAGGCTATGTATCTACACATCTATCATCTGTAACATAAGAGTTCAATAGGCTATGTATCTACACATCTATCATCTGTAACATAAGAGTTCAATAGGCTATGTATCTACACATCTATCATCTGTAACATAAGAGTTCAATAGGCTATGTATCTACACATCTATCATCTGTAACATAAGAGTTCAATAGGCTATGTATCTACACATCTATCATCTGTAACATAAGAGTTCAATAGGCTATGTATATACACATCTATCATCTGTAACATAAGAGTTCAATAGGCTATGTATCTACACATCTATCATCTGTAACATAAGAGTTCAATAGGCTATGTATCTACACATCTATCATCTGTAACATAAGAGTTCAATAGGCTATGTATATACACATCTATCATCTGTAACATAAGAGTTCAATAGGCTATGTATATATACATCTATCATCTGTTACAATAGGCTATGTATATACACATCTATCATCTGTAACATAAGAGTTCAATAGGCTATGTATATACACATCTATCATCTGTAACATAAGAGTTCAATAGGCTATGTATATACACATCTATCATCTGTAACATAAGAGTTCAATAGGCTATGTATATATACATCTATCATCTGTTACAATAGGCTATGTATATACACATCTATCATCTGTAACATAAGAGTTCAATAGGCTATGTATATACACATCTATCATCTGTAACATAAGAGTTCAATAGGCTATGTATATACACATCTATCATCTGTTACAATAGGCTATGTATCTACACATCTATCATCTGTAACATAAGAGTTCAATAGGCTATGTATATACACATCTATCATCTGTAACATAAGAGTTCAATAGGCTATGTATCTACACATCTATCATCTGTAACATAAGAGTTCAATAGGCTATGTATATACACATCTATCATCTGTAACATAAGAGTTCAATAGGCTATGTATCTACACATCTATCATCTGTAACATAAGAGTTCAATAGGCTATGTATCTACACATCTATCATCTGTAACATAAGAGTTCAATAGGCTATGTATATATACATCTATCATCTGTTACAATAGGCTATGTATATACACATCTATCATCTGTAACATAAGAGTTCAATAGGCTATGTATATACACATCTATCATCTGTAACATAAGAGTTCAATAGGCTATGTATATACACATCTATCATCTGTAACATAAGAGTTCAATAGGCTATGTATATACACATCTATCATCTGTTACAATAGGCTATGTATATACACATCTATCATCTGTAACATAAGAGTTCAATAGGCTATGTATCTACACATCTATCATCTGTAACATAAGAGTTCAATAGGCTATGTATGTACACATCTATCATCTGTAACATAAGAGTTCAATAGGCTATGTATCTACACATCTATCATCTGTAACATAAGCGTTCAATAGGCTATGTATATATACATCTATCATCTGTTACAATAGGCTATGTATATACACATCTATCATCTGTAACATAAGAGTTCAATAGGCTATGTATATACACATCTATCATCTGTAACATAAGAGTTCAATAGGCTATGTATATACACATCTATCATCTGTAACATAAGAGTTCAATAGGCTATGTATATACACATCTATCATCTGTAACATAAGAGTTCAATAGGCTATGTATCTACACATCTATCATCTGTAACATAAGAGTTCAATAGGCTATGTATCTACACATCTATCATCTGTAACATAAGAGTTCAATAGGCTATGTATCTACACATCTATCATCTGTAACATAAGAGTTCAATAGGCTATGTATATACACATCTATCATCTGTAACATAAGAGTTCAATAGGCTATGTATCTACACATCTATCATCTGTAACATAAGAGTTCAATAGGCTATGTATCTACACATCTATCATCTGTAACATAAGAGTTCAATAGGCTATGTATCTACACATCTATCATCTGTAACAAAGAGTTCAATAGGCTATGTATCTACACATCTATCATCTGTAACATAAGAGTTCAATAGGCTATGTATCTACACATCTATCATCTGTAACATAAGAGTTCAATAGGCTATGTATCTACACATCTATCATCTGTAACATAAGAGTTCAATAGGCTATGTATCTACACATCTATCATCTGTAACATAAGAGTTCAATAGGCTATGTATATATACATCTATCATCTGTTACAAGAGGCTATGTATATATACATCTATCATCTGTTACAATAGGCTATGTATATATACATCTATCATCTGTTACAATAGGCTATGTATATATACATCTATCATCTGTTACAATAGGCTATGTATATATACATCTATCATCTGTTACAATAGGCTATGTATATATACATCTATCATCTGTTACAATAGGCTATGTATATACACATCTATCATCTGTTACAATAGGCTATGTATATACACATCTATCATCTGTTACAATAGGCTATGTATATACACATCTATCATCTGTTACAAGAGACTATGTATATACACATCTATCATCTGTTACAATAGGCTATGTATATACACATCTATCATCTGTTACAATAGGCTATGTATATACACATCTATCATCTGTTACAATAGGCTATGTATATACACATCTATCATCTGTTACAATAGGCTATGTATATACACATCTATCATCTG
>CM026395.1:6188239-6308239 GCA_014843695.1 Archivesica marissinica
TCTATCATCTGTTACAATAGGCTATGTATATACACATCTATCATCTGTTACAATAGGCTATGTATATACACATCTATCATCTGTTACAATAGGCTATGTATATACACATCTATCATCTGTTACAATAGGCTATGTATATACACATCTATCATCTGTAACATATTGCACTACAATAGGTATATACATGTGATAACAACATGTATATGAGATAAAGCTGAAAAGCAGTCGTTAATTGAAATTAAAGACTTATTAAGATAAAAATGGAATGAAATATACTGAAAGATGAAAAGCAGTTGATAATTGAAATTTAAAATCTTATTAATATGAAATGGGAGGAAAAATACTGAGAGATGAAAAGCTGTCGCTAATTGAAATTTAAAATCTCATGAAATGGGAGGAAAAATACTGAAAGCAAATAAGCACTACTGCGCAAACTAAAAAATATTTTAAAAAGATCAAATACCAATTCCAATCAGATTGGGATTAACCTAATTAGCAAATGCTTTTCAGGTGATTTAAGATTTTTTTAATGCTATAATACATACCGACGACATTCTTCGACCGCTTAACTGCTCCAATGATTGCAACACCAACACTGGTAGAATCAGAATCCTTGAACAGTGCTGACAAGCTGCTCACAGACATTTCTGGAATACTCGTGTCAGATACAGGTGGAAACACAAACCCATCAACTCCCGATTCAAATTGTTTATTAATCAACACGGGTGGATCATTGGTTGGTATGACCTGAATGCAAGAGCCAGTATTACACATAATAAAGTACTGAACAAGAGAGATCAACAGGAAACATTGACGGTGTTCTTTAGTTTATACACATTTATTTTAGCTCGAAGTTATATATGTTGTGAGTTATACTAGATAGAAGTTATATATGTTGTGAGTTATACTAGATAGAAGTTATATATGTTGTGAGTTATACTAGATAGAAGTTATATATGTTGTGAGTTATACTAGATAGAAGTTATATATGTTGTGAGTTATACTAGATAGAAGTTATATATGTCATGAGTTATACTAGATAGAAGTTATATATGTTGTGAGTTATACTAGATAGAAGTTATATATGTTGTGAGTTATACTAGATAGAAGTTATATATGTTGTGAGTTATACTAGATAGAAGTTATATATGTCATGAGGTATACTAGATAGAAGTTATATATGTTGTGAGTTATACTAGATAGAAGTTATATATGTCGTTAAGATTTATACTAGATAGAAGTTATATATGTCGTGAGTTATACTAGATAGAAGTTATATATGTTGTGAGTTATACTAGATAGAAGTTATATATGTCGTTAAGATTTATACTAGATAGAAGTTATATATGTCGTTAAGAGTTATACTAGATATAACTGTTGTTTTTCTATCCAAATATAAAATACTACTTTCTAATATTATTAGTTTGTATGTTGTCCCAATGAGACTATAGAGTTCTCCACATTTGTTGCATTATTACCAAAAACTATGAAATATTCAAACATACACAATATATTAATGGAAAGTAGATGCTATAACATTTAATTTGGTACTAAGTTCATATGACGGATACTTCCACAACGTTTTACATTGAGTACAGTGGTGTCAATATTCATGTGGTACTGTATTCTAGTCTATTCCTTGAGAATACGAGACTTGTTTTGCTGTTCGGTATATGTCAAGTCAGCGCGCTCGCTTCTCACCAATGCACCCCAGGTTCGATCCTCGGACCGGGAAGTATGTGAAATGGTACGGTGGTCACCAGATCGGACAGGTGCGTTTTCTCTGGGTACTCCGGTTTCCTCCCAAACGAATGACTACATATACGCTTTCATCCGCACCAACGAGAGTGATTAATATAATGTTGTTAAACTTGTTTCGCAATCGTTGTAAAATAAATAAAGCTTAAGCTTTTTTCAGTATAGGAGACTTGTTTTGCAGTTCAGCAAACATTAAAAGTTGTAGTTTTTTAAAAGATGATCTCTTTAAAAACATAATCAATTCACCATTACTGAGTCAACTTATCAATATTTCTTTGAATGTTACAAATACTACCATATACGCATTGAACTAGTCAACACGATTTCTCAACTCAGTCAAATATCTCTAAAACATTTCTAACAATATGTATGTAAACAGGGACTGATGTGCTTGCATAGATTTTCACCATGACAACTGTAGGTGTTATTTCATTGCTTTCTACCCCCTCCCATTCCCCATTTATCTAGCTATAATTTCATACATATTTTGGTCTTACTACATAATACGTTTACGTCTTAGTCGCGTATAGTACACATATATGTAATGGAGATAATCTCAATAAGCTTTAAGCTTTCGATTAAATCCATTTTCATTCTGTATACAATAGATATGTACTGTGCATTATGAATGAATAAATATGTTTAAACCAAAAGTTAAACTGTGTGTGTTTTACGTTTATTTATCGGCGCTACCGGTTGCCCATATGAGCGACGCCTCCTGAAGAGATTAGTAATTTTAGATTTTGGAGGATAGTGCAATGATACAGACAGAGACCCATTCCAGAGTCTCCTCTGGTTCTTTTACGTGCACAATGTAAAGCACCGACACGAGACCTCGGTTTAACGTCCCATCTGAAAGACTGTTAATTTTATTAGGGTCAGACGGGGGATCGAAGCTGTGACTGGACTACAGATCTGTCTGTAAAAACTATAAATAAATGTTGCATATAACACCTACCGTAATGGGTACAAGTATTGTTCTTTCTCTTGTAGAACTACTTTCCGCCACAGTGATGATAATGTTAAATACACCGCTATAATCTTCGCTCACACAAATCTCCACATATTCACTGTTTGTCAGAATATCGATGGGGTCTCGCAGAAGTGCACCTTACAAGAGAAGCATACATGTTTAGCTTAACCCATTCAACACCAAGTAACTGACATGGACTGTTCCTTGATATTATTAGACCAATAAATTAATAACAAAATTACATTTGGACCAGTTCATTTATCAATATGGGTAATTTTGTCTAAAAATAGTAATATTACTGGCAAAAAGTGTAGATCCTGATGAGACGGCTCGTTACGAGCCGGCTCATCTGGATCTACACTTTTTGTAACCCTATTTAGAGGTCTGCGGTGTTGAAAGGGTTAAGCAATATTTTCATACAAGTTTATATGTATATTATAAAACACAATGTATGTACATATATTGAAATAAAATAGCGCAGTGGTAGTGCGTTTGCTTCAGGTGCGAAAGGTCCGGAGTTCGAGCCCCACTGCAGCCGTTACGATTGTGCCCTTATGCAAGGCACTTAAATTCCACGTTGCCTCTTCTCTTTTCCTCGTGGCGATGGATTCCATCAGGAATGAGGTCTCGAGAGTGATTAATATAAATTGTAAGAACTTGTTTCACAATTGAGCTAAAATAAATTTGCATCAACTAAACACTTGATAAAAAGTGATACAGTCAAACCTGTGCTAACGACCACCTGTTAATAGTGACCACCTGTCAACAATGGCCAGTTTTGTTCTTTAAAAGGCTGTGAATAGCGACCACCTGTCGATTGTGACCAGTGGTCAGTCAAAATCATTCCCGGCAAGCCAAAATTAACCCCGAACAACGACCGCGTGTCATCATCGTTCACCAATCAATGGTGTGAAAATGGTGTGTATCTCCTTTATCTTACAAATTAATGTTGGTTATGTGTCTACATGTAATTACTGTTATATATTCCTCTGCAGTATGAACTTAGACCAAACCGTATTAGTGCTGATCAAACTGCATAGCTCCGGAGGTCGAACCCCGCTGGAGCCGGTGCGATTGTGCCCTTAGGCAAGGCATTTAAATTCCACGTTGCCTCTTCTCTCTCCCTCGTGGAATGAGGCCTCGAGAGTGATTAATATAAGTTATAAGAACCTGTTTCGCAATCGAGCTAAAATAAATTTGTATAAACTAAACTGCATAGCTCAAGAACTACTGATGCTATTAAAATCAAAATGGTAGCAACATGTAGCTATTTTTCTGAAACATAATTAAACATTAATTTGGCAGAATCAACCAAATTAAGCATATCTGGAAATTTTGCACACACTTTTATTAAACTCATTAAAAGGAAAAGTTTTCTCTGAGATTTCGAAACATGTCACACTTTATAAAATTATTGATGTTGTCGGTAAGTTTAAATTTTTTTTATTTAATCTAATTAGCATATATTTTGCATACATTATGTTAATTAGGCAACATTACAATGGTTATTGCTGTATCATGTGACATCCGACATTTTGGTGAAGGAGAAATAATGAATTGTCATTTGCAAACTAAAGTGACTTTCTCTAAAGCAGATACCCTCGAATTTTTACCCGTGTCATCTATGAAAATTCAGTGAATCTTTCTATGACAAGTTGTTTCTTTGCTACCTCGTATTTTTAATTATAAGTCCAACATCACCACATCATCGGATGGCATACGGGGGTAAATAAACACCAATCAGTAGCTCACCTTTGTACTTAATGTATGCCATTTTGTTGTCACCAGTAGGCAGTGCAGATGTGTCCACATCAACTGTTGCTCGGAGAACTTGTAACGCGTTCGACCTTTGCGTGTGATATGTTATCAGGAGATTCTGCAAGCTGGTGATGAGAGGGGTGGAACTGTACCACACTTGGTTGTTCCCAGTCATGTGTGACAGCCAGTTGGCGAGAATGTCAACGAGATGATAACCTGTAACAAAACATATCAATAAGCACCGAATTAGAATGCCGCAAACTAAAAATACAAGAAAGACCTGCGTGTTCGGAGGAATAACATATCAATATGCACCGAATTAGAATGCCGCAAACTAAAAATACAAGAAAGACCTGCGTGTTCGGAGGAATAACATATCAATATGCACCGAATTAGAATGCCGCAAACTAAAAATACAAGAAAGACCTGCGTGTTCGGAGGAATAACATATCAATATGCACCGAATTAGAATGCCGCAAACTAAAAATACAAGAAAGACCTGCGTGTTCGGAGGAATAACATATCAATATGCACCGAATTAGAATGCCGCAAACTAAAAATACAAGAAAGACCTGCATGTTCGGAGGAATAACATATCAATATGCACCGAATTAGAATGCTGCAAACAAAAAACACAAGAAAGACCTGCGTGTTCGGAGGAATAACAATTGCAAGATTGCAACTGTTTTACTTCTGGCAACACGGTTCCAGTCTGCCAATATTTTTTACTGTTTTACTTCTGGCAACACGGTTCCAGTCTGCCACTATTGTTTACTGTTTTACTTCTGGCAACACAGTTCCAGTCTGCCAATATTTTTTACTGTTTTACTTCTGGCAACACGGTTCCAGTCTGCCACTATTTTTTACTGTTTTACTTCTGGCAACACAGTTCCAGTCTGCCAATATTTTTTACTGTTTTACTTCTGGCAACATGGTTCCAGTCTGCCAATATGTTTTACTGTTTTACTTCTTGTAACTGTTTGGGTGAATCATAAGACAATTCAGTGGTACAATTGTTAACACAGTGGACTGTGAATTCAGAGATTGCAGGTACGAATCCACGTCTGACCTTAGTTAATTTAGCTCGATTGCGAAACAAATTCCTACAATTTATATTAATTATTCTGGAGATCTCATTCCTGATGGAATCCATGGCAACGATGGAGAAAGAAGGCATTGTTAATTGCCGTACCTAAGGGCAGAATCGTAATTGATACAGCTGGTCACAAATTCCGGGACTTTCGCACCTGAAGCGAACGAGCTACCACTACCCTATCACGACTTTCACACGTCTGACCTTAATAACATCGCAATCTGACGATTCAACCAACCATAAATAAATATTACAGTGTGATATATAAGTTACCTTGTGCTCTGATAGTGAAGAGATTCTCTGGTAACCTGGTGCATGGTGAATCTTCGTCTATTTCTATATCTTCATTCTGTACTATATCGCCTACAGATCCCAGCTGAGTAATCTGTATTGGGATGGCAATGAAGGCAACAAAGTACTGTGTGTCACCTTTAGTAATAATAAATGTACATTGTATATTAACATCTATATGATAACATATATATATATATGGTCCTCTCTACATCCGAATTTTCGGCTTATAAAGCCTTTTTTAAGGAAAACAAAAATCATCCAGCTAATATATATAGAGTGGTGGAACCTATGCTCGGCGTATTCCTATGCTCGGCGTATATTTTTAATTTACATCCGTATTTAAAATATTTAAATAGTTTTAACCTATTTTCGCTGACAGAGGTGAAGCATGGTTCAATAACATTCCGTTGTGCGTACCGGTAGCCTAATGCAATTGTCACCTGACTGGTTCAGTAGCCGAATATAAACAGACAACTTATTGGGAAATTTTTTTCCACCGAAATGTGCAGTTTATGAGCATTTCAGGTAGCTATCCGGATTGGAAAAAAAAGTACAAATAACCAGAAAAATGTTTCTTATGAGTTGTAATATTGTTAGTTATTGATGTTACTAAGTCAAATTAATATATTCAACATTTACCCATGCATAAATAAAAAAATTCATGTATGCCGTGCATAGGTGCCCTAAAGTATCTAGTTCCCCATGGAAACAGGTGCCGTTGCGATAGCTGTATTTACGTAATGAAGCTAAAATGTTCAACAACAAGTTTAAGCTAAATGCACTGGCTTCATAAAGCCAGTATTCTAATAAATATGAGCAGTTTAATGACATATATATTCATAACTATGTGGTGCAAATAAATAGGAAATTAAAGAATACCTGTAAATTCACTGGATTGTATTTCACATTTCACAAATGCAACTTCCGCAAGAGTGTGCTGTAAATTGATGGTGCTTGTCGTATCAAAGTCTAACTCTGCGTCAAAACCAGTGCCTGTATCGGAAATGACTGAACATTTGTTATGTTATATTTCGGGTTTTACACCTGCATCAGCACCATTTTGGGCTATATCGCCCGCAGGCAGCTTACCGAACAACACCTTTCATGGGCAGGGTCCAGCGGTTAACCAGTACTTAAGCTCCGTAATAAACTGCCAACTTTTTCATATAAATGAGACACGGCCTGAGTGTGGCTCGAACCCGTGACCATCAGTGATGATAGGTTACAGTGGTGTACAAGTCAGTGACTGTAACCACCCGACCACGGAGGTGGAGACTGAACATTTACCAAGCATCAAAATGGCAATCAGTTAAACCTATTACACTAGTAATCGTTCAGTAGTCAAAGTAAGTGTCGAGTCATCTTTCATTTCATTATTACAGTCTACACTTTATTAAAACAATATTTACATCGCTCTTGCATTTCCTCAGATGAACTTATATGCCATGTTTGTATCTATTTTCGTGCGAATTTCATCACTAATCATATGCAGGTGACATGCGCACACATTGCTACGGGCATTCACAGTGTTGGGCAGCATGTACTTGCTATTAAAGGTGTGTTTTACAGTTTACGCTGTTCCAAGGGTGATCAAGTCTGGGTGGACACCGGCACACATGGTAAAGGTGTGTTTTATAGTTTACGCTGTTCCATGGGTGATCAAGTCTGGGTGGACACCGGCACACATGGTAAAGGTGTGTTTTATAGTTTACGCTGTTCCATGGGTGATCAAGTCTGGGTGGACACCGGCACACATGGTAAAGGTGTGTTTTATAGTTTACGCTGTTCCAAGGGTGATCAAGTCTGGGTGGACACCGGCACACATGGTAAAGGTGTGTTTTATAGTTTACGCTGTTCCATGGGTGATCAAGTCTGGGTGGACACCGGCACACATGGTAAAGGTGTGTTTTACAGTTTACGCTGTTCCAAGGGTGATCAAGTCTGGGTGGGCACCGGCACACATGGTAAAGGTGTGTTTTACAGTTTACGCTGTTCCAAGGGTGATCAAGTCTGGGTGGACACTGGCACACATGGTAAAGGTGTGTTTTACAGTTTACGCTGTTCCATGGGTGATCAAGTCTGGGTGGACACCGGCACACATGGTAAAGGTGTGTTTTACAGTTTACGCTGTTCCAAGGGTGATCAAGTCTGGGTGGACACCGGCACACATAGTAAAGGTGTGTTTTACAGTTTACGCTGTTCCAAGGGTGATCAAGTCTGGGTGGACACCGGCACACATGGTAAAGATGTGTTTTACAGTTTACGCTGTTCCAAGGGTGATCAAGTCTGGGTGGACACCGGCACACATGGTAAAGGTGTGTTTTACAGTTTACGCTGTTCCAAGGGTGATCAAGTCTGGGTGGACACCGGCACACATGGTAAAGGTGTGTTTTACAGTTTACGCTGTTCCAGGGTGATCAAGTCTGGGTGGACACCGGCACACATGGTAAAGGTGTGTTTTACAGTTTACGCTGTTCCAAGGGTGATCAAGTCTGGGTGGACACCGGCACACATGGTAAAGGTTGTTTTACAGTTTACGCTGTTCCAAGGGTGATCAAGTCTGGTGGACACCGGCACACATGGTAAAGGTGTGTTTTACAGTTTACGCTGTTCCAAAGGTGATCAAGTCTGGGTGGACACCGGCACACATGGTAAAGGTGTGTTTTACAGTTTACGCTGTTCCAAGGGTGATCAAGTCTGGGTGGACACCGGCACACATGGTAAAGGTGTGTTTTACAGTTTACGCTGTTCCAAGGGTGATCAAGTCTGGGTGGGCACCGGCACACATGGTAAAGGTGTGTTTTACAGTTTACGCTGTTCCAAGGGTGATCAAGTCTGGGTGGACACTGGCACACATGGTAAAGGTGTGTTTTACAGTTTACGCTGTTCCATGGGTGATCAAGTCTGGGTGGACACCGGCACACATGGTAAAGGTATGTTTTACAGTTTACATTGTTCCAAGGGTGATCAAGTCTGGGTGGACACCGGCACACATGGTAAAGGTATGTTTTACAGTTTACATTGTTCCAAGGGTGATCAAGTCTGGGTGGACACCGGCACACATGGTAAAGGTATGTTTTACAGTTTACATTGTTCCAAGGGTGATCAAATCTGGGTGGACACCGGCACACATGGTAAAGGTGTGTTTTACAGTTTACGCTGTTCCAAGGGTGATCAAGTCTGGGTGACCACCGGCACAAATGGTAAAGGTATGTCTTACAGTTTACGCTGTTCCAAGGGTGATCAAGTCTGGGTGACCACCGGCACACATGGTAACGGTATGTCTTACAGTTTACGCTGTTCCAAGGGTGATCAAGTCTGGGTGACCACCGGCACACATGGTAAAGGTATGTCTTACAGTTTACGCTGTTCCAAGGGTGATCAAGTCTGGGTGACCACCGGCACACATGGTAACGGTATGTCTTACAGTTTACGCTGTTCCAAGGGTGATCAAGTCTGGGTGACCACCGGCACACATGGTAACGGTATGTCTTACAGTTTACGCTGTTCCAAGGGTGATCAAGTCTGGGTGACCACCGGCACAAATGGTAAAGGTATGTTTTACAGTTTACAATGTTCCAAGGGTGATCAAGTCCGGTGGACACCGGCACACATGGTAAAGGTATGTTTTACAGTTTACAATGTTCCAAGGGTGATCAAGTCTGGTGACCACCGGCATACATGGTAAAGGTGTGTTTTACAGTTTACAATGTTCCAAGGGTGATCAAGTCCGGTGACCACCGGCACACATGGTAAGTCGCAAATATGGCCTAAATATATTTTAAATGCATAGGGGGTATTTTTACTTTGCATCAAATAATAATTAATGAGTTGCAAGGTTAGTTTAAACATATTTTATTCGGATCAAATACATATATACATATATAAACACAATTCTTATACATTGGAACCGATATGGGTCGAGAAACAAGCTTAAAGCTTATATGAATCCCTTCCCATGTTGGAGTACGTTTAAATGGTACAAAATGCTTGGCGAATAGTAATGGCGAGTTTATGTGTTCAGTATATATCATATAAATTGTAGAGAAACTATTGAATATTTAACAGCAGTGGCAAATATTTGGACTTGATTTTACTAAACGTCCGCATATATTTACAGCATCGTTATTGTAATTTTAATGTAGCAATACGGAAACGTTATATCCAAATATGTAAAATAACAAAAAACAATCTGGTATTGTCACACGACGGGCCGGGACCAAAACGGAGAGAACCCCCACGTTCACCTAGGTATCGAAACGTTTTGTTGCTGCAATATAGCTCTGGACATTCAGGTAAAGTGTTGTGTTACAGTGTGTAGTGAGATGCTCATCGCCAAACAAGAGATTGTTGAGTGTGGCAGCACATGGAAGGTTAGATAGGTGTTGTAGACGTTGATGATTATACCTTGGGCAATGCAGAAGGAAGTGAGTGACTGATTCGATAGACCCGCATGCGCACAAGGGAGAATCGATGATATTTTTCCTGTGAAGGTCGTAGCACAAAGAACTACATCCTAGTCGTAGTCGGGTGTGGAGTATCTGATTCCTTCTTGATCCAACATTGTATAACGGGGATTGTCTTTTCCTGTTTTTACTTAACATGTATTTGAAGGATGCTACTGTATCGGCGTTCCGTGTCTCGTTTGGCAGCGAGTTCCATATTAGAATAGTTGATGGACGAAATGTAGAAGCATGGGATTGAGTATGTGCAGTTATAGGTTGAACGGCGGGTACGTGTCGAAGGTTATATAATTGGTCAGCTTGTTCTGGAATGAGATTGGAGAGGTAATGGGGACAGCGACCAGTCTTCATTTTGTAGAAGAGGGTGAGCTTGTGATTGCAACGTCTTTTGGCTAGGGTATCCCAGGACAGGTCCGACAGAAGAGTGTTTATGTTGCAGAGTTTAGTAGATGTTTGTGAGTTCTAGTTTGGGTAATGGGAATGCTATTCATGAAGACATCTGGATGGATGGGCTTGTTTCGCTTACGTGAGAAAATCATGGATTCGGTTTTTGCAGGGTTGAATGTAACTAGCCACAATTTGGACCAGGAATGGATACGAGAAAGGTCGGTGTTGAGGACGGCAGCTGCATTGGCTGGATCGTCAACGATGATGTAAAGACTTGTGTCATCAGCGAAAAGACGTATATTGGCATTAATGTCAGCAACGATGTCGTTAATGTAAATGAGGAAGAGTAGTGGACCTAAAATCGATCCCTGTGGAACTCCAGCATTAATAGAAGACCATTGCGAGGATGAATTTGCAATAACAACACGTTGATTTCTTGAAGACAAGTAAGATGCGAACCAGTTTAGAAGAGAACCTGTGATACCGAGAGAAGACAGTTTGCTAAGCAGACCACGGTGCCATACCCGGTCAAACGCCTTCGAAATGTCGCAGAAGATCGCTCGCACTTCCTTTCCATCGTCCATTGCCTGAGATATGTCATTGTAAAGGAAGGTCATTTGGTTGACAGTGGAATCACCCTTGATGAAACCAGACTGGTTCGGTGTCAAAAGACTATTTTCCGTGACATAGTTGTAGAGGTACTTATGTACGCAGCGTTCCATAAGTTTACCCAGGCAGCTAAGTAGAGAGATAGGGCGATAGTTTGAGGGTTTCGATGGATCAGATGTTTTAAATATTGGGCATATGTTGGCTAGTTTCCAATGAGAAGGAAATGTGGATTTCGTAAGTAGCTTGGTGAAGTATACAGAGAGTGGTACAGCGAGCTCGTTGGCACCTTCCTTAATGAGTCTAGGACTAACCAAGTCTGGCCCGCTAGCCTTCGATGGGTTGATAAGAGAGATCGCATCTCTAACATCCTGGTGTGTTATGCTGATATGTGACAGAGTGGATGGTGTCATTGGTGTGATGGGTGGTGGGATCTGATTTTGGTCGTCTATTGAGGATTGCTCACAGAAGAAGGTATTCAGGAGCTCAGCTTTGTCCTCATTGGACGTCGCTTTGACTCCGTTGTTAACAAGGGTAGGGATGCCAGAATATTTAGTGTTGTTTGAGAGTTGTTTCGACAGTTTGAACCACTCTTTAACTGGAATGGAAAATGAGTTCATCCTGTCGATTATGTTGTGTAGGTGAGTATCTTTCGTCTTTCTGATTAGAGCGGTGGTGATGTTCCTGCATCGTCTAAAGTTTTCCCATGCCAGTTCGGTATTTAGACGCTTGGCTTTCTGATGGATTGTCTCACCTCGCTGGTCATCCATGGAACGTCACCTGGCCGAATGGTTACTGTTTTGTTGGGGATGCTATCTGTTGCTGCTTGGAGTATGGAGGCTGTAATATTTTCAGCGATCTGTTCCAAATTAACGTCATCTATGATAGTGTTCCAATCTGTTGCACGTAGTTTGTCGTTAAACTTGTTATAGTCGCCATTGTCGTATAGCCAGATGCGGCGTCGAAAATTGCTAGATGTGGGTTTTGAGAAATTAAGGACAACTACTACTGGACAATGGTAACGGATAAGGTCTGGTACGAAGGGGTCAGATACAAAACTGGAGAGGACTTGTTGGTTGTTGCGAACAAATATCAGGTCGATTAGGGACTGAGAATGTTCTGTGAAATGTGTTGGGGTCGATATTAGCTGATGAGCATTGTAAGAAGAAATGAGACGGGACATTTTATTTGAAGGGGAATGACTAATGTTAATGTTGAAGTCGCCTGTTACTATAATATTATCGCAGCGTTGATGAAAAGCTTGGTCGACACTCTGCTCTAGCAGGAGCCATTGGTTGTTGTTTGCATCGGGGGGACGGTAGAAGCCACCAACTAGAAGTATACGCTGGTTTACATGAACCTCCAACCAAAGAGCCTCTAGACCGTTTACATGCAGATCCTGGCGTTTTGTGGCATGCAAACTATCCCTCACGTAGATGGCAACACCTCCTCCAACCCTGTCCTTCCTGTCACATCGAAACAGTTGATTAAAATTTGGAATGCGAAGTTCAGAATCAGATACGGAAGCGGAAAGCCACGTTTCTGTAAAGACGAGTATATCGTATGGCTGTGCTTCGACAGAAAGAATATCGAGCTTGGGACGTAAACTTTGAATATTAATATGCATGATACTAAGACCATTGTTGAGTAGGGTAAGATAAGATTCTGAGAGCGTATCCGACTGATCAGTTGTTGGACCTGGATTTGTCTCTATATCACCTGAGCGAGTAGTGTTGAGAGATGGTAAGTAAAGTGACAAATGAATGTTGGTAATGAAGATGATGGCAAACACTATATATGTGTCCAGTGTATGGGTAATAAGACGGCTAGAACAGTGTCCAATATACATAAGGACAACTACGGCGGATGATAACGTTCTGACTGGCCGTCTATTCCCGTGGCTAGCGTTAACGATGGTTGCAGGTCAATGATGAGTTGCAGGTTAACGATGAGTTGCAGGTTAACGATGAGTTGCAGGTTAACGATGAGTTGCAGGTTAATGATGAGTTGCAGGTTAACGATGAGTTGCAGGTTAACGATGAGTTGCAGGTTAACGATGAGTTGCAGGTTAACGATGAGTTGCAGGTTAACGATGAGTTGCAGGTTAACGATGAGTTGCAGGTTAACGATGAGTTGCAGGTTAACGATGAGTTGCAGGTTAATGATGAGTTGCAGGTTAACGATGAGTTGCAGGTTAATGATGAGTTGCAGGTTAATGATGAGTTGCAGGTTAACGATGAGTTGCAGGTTAATGATGAGTTGCAGGTTAATGATGAGTTGCAGGTTAACGATGAGTTTCAGGTTAATGATGAGTTGCAGGTTAACGATGAGTTGCAGGTTAACGATGAGTTTCAGGTTAATGATGAGTTGCAGGTTAATGATGAGTTGCAGGTTAATGATGAGTTGCAGGTTAACGATGAGTTGCAGGTTAACGATGAGTTTCAGGTTAACGATGAGTTTCAGGTTAACGATGAGTTGCAGGTTAATGATGAGTTGCAGGTTAACGATGAGTTGCAGGTTAACGATGAGTTGCAGGTTAACGATGAGTTGCAGGTTAACGATGAGTTTCAGGTTAACGATGAGTTTCAGGTTAACGATGAGTTGCAGGTTAACGATGAGTTTCAGGTTAACGATGAGTTGCAGGTTAACGATGAGTTGCAGGTTAACGATGAGTTGCAGGTTAACGATGAGTTTCAGGTTAACGATGAGTTGCAGGTTAACGATGAGTTTCAGGTTAACGATGAGTTGCAGGTTAACGATGAGTTGCAGGTTAACGATGAGTTGCAGGTTAACGATGAGTTTCAGGTTAATGATGAGTTGCAGGTTAACGATGAGTTGCAGGTTAATGATGAGTTGCAGGTTAACGATGAGTTGCAGGTTAATGATGAGTTGCAGGTTAATGATGAGTTGCAGGTTAATGATGAGTTGCAGGTTAACGATGAGTTGCAGGTTAATGATGAGTTGCAGGTTAATGATGAGTTGCAGGTTAACGATGAGTTGCAGGTTAATGATGAGTTGCAGGTTAATGATGAGTTGCAGGTTAATGATGAGTTGCAGGTTAATGATGAGTTGCAGGTTAATGATGAGTTGCAGGTTAACGATGAGTTGCAGGTTAACGATGAGTTGCAGGTTAATGATGAGTTGCAGGTTAACGATGAGTTGCAGGTTAACGATGAGTTGCAGGTTAACGATGAGTTGCAGGTTAATGATGAGTTGCAGGTTAATGATGAGTTGCAGGTTAATGATGAGTTGCAGGTTAACGATGAGTTTCAGGTTAATGATGAGTTGCAGGTTAATGATGAGTTGCAGGTTATGATGAGTTGCAGGTTAACGATGAGTTGCAGGTTAATGATGAGTTGCAGGTTAATGATGAGTTGCAGGTTTAATGATGAGTTGCAGGTTAATGATGAGTTGCAGGTTAATGATGAGTTGCAGGTTAATGATGAGTTGCAGGTTAATGATGAGTTGCAGGTTAATGATGAGTTGCAGGTTAATGATGAGTTGCAGGTTAATGATGAGTTGCAGGTTAACGATGAGTTGCAGGTTAACGATGAGTTGCAGGTTAACGATGAGTTTCAGGTTAATGATGAGTTGCAGGTTAATGATGAGTTGCAGGTTAATGATGAGTTGCAGGTTAACGATGAGTTTCAGGTTAATGATGAGTTGCAGGTTAACGATGAGTTTCAGGTTAATGATGAGTTGCAGGTTAATGATGAGTTGCAGGTTAATGATGAGTTGCAGGTTAATGATGAGTTGCAGGTTAATGATGAGTTGCAGGTTAATGATGAGTTGCAGGTTAACGATGAGTTGCAGGTTAACGATGAGTTGCAGGTTAATGATGAGTTGCAGGTTAATGATGAGTTGCAGGTTAATGATGAGTTGCAGTTTGATGAGTTGCAGGTTAATGATGAGTTGCAGGTTAACGATGAGTTGCAGGTTAACGATGAGTTGCAGGTTAATGATGAGTTGCAGGTTAATGATGAGTTGCAGGTTAATGATGAGTTGCAGGTTAACGATGAGTTGCAGGTTAATGATGAGTTGCAGGTTAACGATGAGTTGCAGGTTAATTAAATTGGATTACTACACTATAGTATATTGTATATAAATCTCCAAGGAGGCAATTAATAAACAATAATTTATAATAATACACAGACTGTTCATTTGTAGGTAGATATTCAAATGTTATTACATACTTGAATAAATTAGTATTGGTCAAAATATTGCCGATTATTAAATAATCATGTTGACCTACCTGCATCTAATGTCACGCCTTCAGTCTCCATACAATTTAGTCTAGCACTAGCAGGCAGAACTAGAGGATATCCATCTGGTATCAGAGATTGTATGTCGAGTGAAGTAGGTGTATTCGCAGCAACAGGCTTCGACATAGTGAATAGTTGCATCTTTGCATCAGCTAACAAAAAAATATTTCAGTTCTACGATTAATGGTTAGGTGACTGTTAGCTTATACAGACGGATATGTAGTCCAGTGGTTAACACGTTCGACTGGTAATCCAGGGATCGCAGGTTTATAGTTTATACAAATTTATTTTAGCTCGATTGCGAAACAAGTTATTTCAACTTATATAAATCACTCTCGAGACCTCATTCCTGATGGAATCCATCGCCACGAGGGAGAGAGAAGAGACAATGTGGAATTTAAATGCCTTGCCTAAGGGCACAATCGTAACGGCTCCAGTGGGGCTTGAACTCCGGACCTTTCGCACCTGGAGCGAACGCCTATCCACTGCGCTATCACGACTTCGCAGGTTCGATCCCCCATCTGACACTAATAAAATTAACAGTCTTTCAGGTGGGACTTTAAACTGAGTTCATTGGCATCATAGCTATTTACCGACATACAATAAATAAATAGTAATTTAGACAAAAACATTGTATTCACATCAACATTCATTATGTGTCATTAAAAAGGATTAAAGATACATTGAGCACAAAATGCCGAGCCATGGTCGAATTCAATTCAACTTATTTCTGTCAAATATTAAAATGCCAATATGTTAGTCTTTCAGATGGGACTTTAAGCCGAAGTCTCGTGTCGATGCTGTACACCGTGCTTGTAAAGGAACCAGAGGAGACTCTGGAATGGGTCTCTGTCTGTATCATTGCACTATCCTCCAAAAATCTAAAATGACTAATCTCTTCAGGAGGCGTCACTCATATGGGCAACCGGTAGCGACGATAAATAAACGTAAAACACACAATATGATGTCACAACACATTACAAACCTAACACGGCAATTGCAGATGGCGGTTCATCATGGTCACGTTGTAATGTGATGGATTGTGGAGCAGTAATTTCAATGTTTGCAGTCATTTGTTGTATATTGGCAATGGTTAGTGTTGAAGGCGGGTTAATGGTGACTTGTACATAGAGTGTTAACCCTTCTGCAGCTGGTAATAGAATTAAAATAATATACATGTACGTATTAAATCAATATTATTCCAGTAACAGGTAAGTTCAAGTAAGTTCTATCAGCAATGTTATAGCATGTTTTACTCACCTGGGTTAACCCTTTCAACACTACAGACCTCTAAATAGGATTACAAAAAGTGTAGATCCAGATGAGCCGGCTTGTGATGCTGTCGCCATTCAAGGTTAACTTCCCAACTTGAGGGGGGGGGGGGTCAATGAGAGGCAATCTGGATTCAAGTGTCTTGCATAAGAACACAATCAGCAACATGTACTTTGTTACCACGCTGCATGCAATACGAGTCAAACAACGGAAAGAAAACATCCGAACAATCTATAGGAGAGAATGACAAAGGGACTGGAATTTGATTGTACAAGATTTATAAAGTAATTACCATATCCTGTAGGCAACACAGCCACATTCGCAATGACAACACCACTGTCTTGTTCAAATTCCGACTGCAGCGTTAGTTTAATCCTCTCATTAAACTTTGACACTTGAGCTTGCACACTATTCACGGTGTCGTCTGGTTTGAACATTTCGAAGAAATCTTTCCCGGAGACAGCCATAAATGGAACTCTCAGTATGACCTGATCTGTAAAATACGGGTTGAATATGATGTATACGATTAATAACATACTAACAATTGTAATAGAAATGAATGGTCTATGCACAGTTATGGTGTAGTCTGCTGCCATTTCCGATAGAAACAGGTTTGTGATGGTACACCCGAAGAACACTGCAAGCACTTACAGTGGAATAACAGTGTTCTGGGATGTTTGCAAAATGTAGGTGAATTGTAAAAATGACCTGTGGAAATTGTAAAAATGACTTGTGGAAATTGTAAAAATGACCTGTGGAAATTGTAAAAATGACCTGTGTAAATTGTAAAAATGACTAGTGGAAATTGTAAAAATGACCTGTGGAAATTGTAAAATGACCTGTGGAAATTGTAAAAATGACTTGTGGAAATTGTAAAAATGACCTGTGGAAATTGTAAAAATGACCTGTGGAAATTGTAAAATGACCTGTGGAAATTGTAAAAATGACTAGTGGAAATTGTAAAAATGACCTGTGGAAATTGTAAAATGACCTGTGGAAATTGTAAAAATGACTTGTGGAAATTGTAAAAATTACCTGTGGAAATTGTAAAAATGACCTGTGGAAATTGTAAAAATGACTTGTGGAAATACGATAAAAAAAAGCGTGTTGTCAGGTATAAATAATAGTATTGTTACAACACATTCTGATGAAATTGAATAATTAATATTCATGAGTAAGCTAGGTGTATGTGGATTATATGATTACGGCTGGGTTTGGACGATTGTTTAACAAGAATTATTAATGATTAGATGGGTTTGGACGAGTGTTTAACAAGAATTATTATTGATTAGATGGGTTTGGACGATTGTTTAACAAGAATTATTATTGATTAGATGGGTTTGGATGATTGTTTAACAAGAATTATTATTGATTAGATGGGTTTGGACGATTGTTTAACAAGAATTATTATTGATTAGATGGGTTTGGACGATTGTTTAACAAGAATTATTATTGATTAGATGGGTTTGGACGATTGTTTAACAAGAATTATTATTGATTAGATGGGTTTGGACGATTGTTTAACAAGAATTATTATTGATTAGATGGGTTTGGATGATTGTTTAACAATTGTTTTGACATTAACTTAAAATGGCCTCATAACGCTTTAACCCGCCATCGATTTATATTAAATTTGAAAACACATTATTTTTTATTGGCACGCAAACCCATTCAAACCAGTGTGCAAAGGGTTGTATTCAGCACGTTGTTTTTATGACGGATCATTGTTGATTACAAAATACTCACTGTCCCCAATGCTACTGAACTCTCTTTTACAAATGTAAAATAATTGCTATCCCAAACAATTAAGCTTCAATTTTGTACTGATGTGTGGTTACGTGCATGTATATTGATTGAAAATAAAATGATATGTATGTATGTACTCCCTGTACGTAATGTACAAGTCTGTGACCTGAGAGATTCTAACACGATAAAAACAATGTATGTATGTACTCCCTGTACGTAATGTACAAGTCTGTGACCTGAGAGATTCTAACACGATAAAAACAATATATGTATGTACTCCCTGTACGTAATGTACAAGTCTGTGACCTGAGAGATTCTAACACGATAAAAACAATGTATGTATGTACTCCCTGTACGTAATGTACAAGTCTGTGACCTGAGAGATTCTAACACGATAAAAACAATATATGTATGTACTCCCTGTACGTAATGTACAAGTCTGTGACCTGAGAGATTCTAACACGATAAAAACAATGTATGTATGTACTCCCTGTACGTAATGTACAAGTCTGTGACCTGAGAGATTCTAACACGATAAAAACAATGTATGTATGTACTCCCTGTACGTAATGTACAAGTCTGTGACCTGAGAGATTCTAACACGATAAAAACAATATATGTATGTACTCCCTGTACGTAATGTACAAGTCTGTGACCTGAGAGATTCTAACACGATAAAAACAATGTATGTATGTACTCCCTGTACGTAATGTACAAGTCTGTGACCAGAGAGATTCTAACAACGATAAAAACAATGTATGTATGTACTCCCTGTACGTAATGTACAAGTCTGTGACCTGAGAGATTCTAACAACGATAAAAACAATGTATGTATGTACTCCCTGTACGTAATGTACAAGTCTGTGACCTGAGAGATTCTAACACGATAAAAACAATGTATGCATGTACTCCCTGTACGTAATGTACAAGTCTGTGACCTGAGAGATTCTAACACGATAAAAACAATGTATGTATGTACTCCGTGTACGTAATGTACAAGTCTGTGACCTGAGAGATTCTAACACGATAAAAACAATGTATGTATGTACTCCGTGTATGTAATGTACAAGTCTGTGACATGAGAGATTCTAACACGATAAAACAATGTATGTATGTACTCCGTGTACATAATGTACAAGTCTGTGACCTGAGAGATTCTAACACGGTAAAAACAATGTATGTATGTACTCCGTGTACGTAATGTACAAGTCTGTGACCTGAGAGATTCTAACACGATAAAAACAATGAACTCAAGTGATACTACCGGACTTGGTGATTGTACTGGCGGCATCGTCTATAGCAAGTTTTTCACAGGCATCAGATGTTTCACAGGAGAACGATACCGTACACCATTCCTGTAAATATTTCCAGAATAGTGATAATATATTAAATATAGCAAGAAATGTTTACAATATATAATTATATTACCTAACGAATCACTCTCCCCGCTGGAGCCGTTACAATTGTGCCCTTAGGCAAGGCATTTAATTTTCACGTTGCCTCTTCTCTCTCCCTCGTGGCGATAGATTCCATCAGGAATGAGGTCTCGAGAGTGATTAATATAAGTTGTAAGAACTTGTTTCGCAATCAAGCTAAAATAAATTTGTATGAACTAATTGAACCAACGTATTATAATCAATAACAGTATGGCCACGCTTCATACATATTGGATGATCAGTATTCAAGTTGTTATAATCAACTCACTGACAGTACTAACAACTCACTGACAGTACTATCAACTCACACTGACAGTACTATCAACTCACACTGACAGTACTATCAACTCACTGACAGTACTAACAACTCACTAACAGTACTATCAACTCACTGACAGTACTAACAACTCACTGACAGTACTAACAACTCACTGACAGTACAATCAACTCACTGACAGTACTAACAACTCACTGACAGTACTATCTACTCACTGACAGTACTAACAACTCACTGACAGTACTAAAAACTCACTGACAGTACTAAAAACTCACTGATAGTACTATCAACTCACTGACAGTACTATCAACTCACTGACAGTACTATCAACTCACTGACAGTACTAACAACTCACTGACAGTACTATCAACTCACTGACAGTACTATCAACTCACTGACAGTACTATCAACTCACTGACAGTACTAACAACTCACTGACAGTACTAACAACTCACTGACAGTACAATCAACTCACTGACAGTACTAACAACTCACTGACAGTACTATCAACTCACTGACAGTACTAACAACTCACTGACAGTACTATCAACTCACTGACAGTACTATCAACTCACTGACAGTACTATCAACTCACTGACAGTACTAACAACTCACTGACAGTACTAAAAACTCACTGACAGTACTATCAACTCACTGACAGTACTATCAACTCACTGACAGTACTATCAACTCACTGACAGTACTATCAACTCACTGACAGTACTATCAACTCACTGACAGTCCTAACAACACACTGACAGTACTAACAACTCACTGACAGTACTATCAACTCACTGACAGTACTATCAACTCACTGACAGTACTAACAACTCAGTGATAGTACTATCAACTCACTGACAGTACTATCAACTCACTGACAGTACTAACAACTCACTGACAGTACCATCAACTCTATGACAGTACTATCAACTCTATGACAGTACTAACAACTCACTGACAGTACTATCAACTCACTGACAGTACTAACAACTCACTGACAGTACCATCAACTCTATGACAGTACTATCAACTCTATGACAGTACTAACAACTCACTGACAGTACCATCAACTCACTGACAGTACTATCAACTCACTGACAGTACTATCAACTCACTGACAGTACTAACAACTCACTGACAGTACCATCAACTCACTGACAGTACTAACAACTCACTGACAGTACTATCAACTCACTGACAGTACTAACAACTCACTGACAGTACCATCAACTCTATGACAGTACTATCAACTCTATGACAGTACTAACAACTCACTGACAGTACTATCAACTCACTGACAGTACTAACAACTCACTGACAGTACCATCAACTCTATGACAGTACTATCAACTCTATGACAGTACTAACAACTCACTGACAGTACCATCAACTCACTGACAGTACTATCAACTCACTGACAGTACTATCAACTCACTGACAGTACTAACAACTCACTGACAGTACCATCAACTCACTGACAGTACTATCAACTATATGACAGTACCATCAACTCACTGACAGTACCATCAACTCACTGACAGTACCATCAACTCACTGACAGTACTATCAACTCTATGACAGTACTATCAACTCACTGACAGTACTATCAACTCTATGACAGTACTATCAACTCACTGACAGTACTATCAACTCTATGACAGTACCATCAACTCACTGACAGTACTATCAACTCTATGACAGTACTATCAACTCTATGACAGTACTATCAACTCTATGACAGTACTATCAACTCTATGACAGTACTATCAATCAAGATTTGTACGATAGATATCTTGAATGATATTCTCAAGTGATCTTTGTCATATTTGTCTACAAAGCTAGAAGTGTATGTTTTTACGTTTATTTATCATCGCTACCGGTTGCCCATATGAGCGACTATGTAGTTCTATTTTATTGGCTTAATCTCTTCAGTCGCTCATATGGGTAACCGGTAGCGACGCTAAATAAACGTAAAATAAACACAGTTTTTAACAACATTAGAAAAACGGCCATCACCAATGCAATTTGTTTTGTATCTTATTGAAGATTCATCTGTTTAAAGTTTAAATTGGTTCAAACGAAAAATCAGTAAACATACCGTGGAATCATCACACTGTTCTATGTCTTCACCAGTGTTACATATCCCGGTGGTGTCATCCCTTGGACATACTGCAAAACAACATATACAGCTGACGTGTCGGGTGAAGTAAATATTCACAACTAGCTATGGTATTATATTTCACTTAAAAGATGGATGACTCAAAGTGCTTAGTGGCAGATACTTAAATACTTGATACCCATTCCATGTCCCACTTTACTGGGGTGACGTGTCCTCAATATTCGGGACCCCCCCCCCCAATTTTTTACTACGTCTTATACACTCCCTATTGTTATGTTATATTTCGGGTTTACGCCTGCATCAGCACCATTTTGGGCTATGTCGCCGGCGGGCAGTTTACCTAACAACACCTTTCCTGGGCAGGCTCCAGCGGTTAACCAGTACTTAGGTGCACCAACCTCCGTAAGAAACTGCCAACTTTTTCATATAAATGAGACACGGCCTGAGCGGGGCTCGAACCCGTGACCATCAGTGATGATAGGTTGATGATAGCGACCGTAACCACTCGACCACGGAGGCGGACACACTCCCTATTGACCTATATACAAATGATTACGTAGGTGCATTGCTTTCTGGACACATTTTGCTGATACTTGCCATGAATTTCGCTATGTTGTGTTTGCCAAAGTTAGGATTTTGTTGCTTATGCTTGAGGAGTCATTGCGCATAGCATATAGAAAACTTCACAATAATGGTCAGTACAAAATTCCCCACTTTGTGGAAGTTGTAATAGCGCAGTGGATGCGCGTTCACTTCAGGTGCGAATGGTCCGGAGTTCGAGCTCCGCTGGAGCCGTTACGATTGTGCCCTTAGGCAAGGCATTTAAATTCCACGTTGCATCTTCTCTCTCCCTCGTGGCGATGGATTCCATCAGGAATGAGATAAATTTGTATAAACTAACACAATTCCCAGGAACTTCTACGGAGGTGGGGAATGTCAGTTGATTGCTTATCCATTTATTCCGATTCGTAAATACCCCAGTACTACAGTCAAACATATCTTAACTCTTTCCTTCATAGAGATTTAGGTTAATATACTATTATATCTCCATACAAACGACAGCCATTTAACCTTTCCTTCATAGAGATTTAGGTTAATATACTATTATATCTCCATACAAACGACAGCCATTTAACCCTTTCCTTCATAGAGATTTAGGTTAATGTACTATTATATCTCCATACAAATGACAGCCATTTAACCCTTTCCTTCATAGAGATTTAGGTTAATATACTATTATATCTCCATACAAACGACAGCCATTTAACCCTTTCCTTCATAGAGATTTATGTTAATATACCATTATATCTCCATACAAACGACAGCCATTTAGCTATCATGCAGTGGATAAGTAGTCGCCATATCTATCCCACCTCAATAGATATTACTGGAACTACATGAGATTTAGGTTAATATACTCTATTATATCTCCATACAAATGACAGCCATTTAACCCTTTCCTTCATAGAGATTTAGGTTAATATACCATTATATCTTCATACAAACGACAGCCATTTAGCTATCATGCAGTGGATAAGTAGTCACCATATCTATTCCATCTCCATAGATATTACTGGAACTACATGAGATTCTGGCCTTTATTACGAACATTGGTTTGGCTACAACATTGTCAATGTATATCGTATTGGTAATGGTGTCAAGAGGTGCTTCTATGAGGGAAAGGGTTAATGTATGTCGATTGGTAATGGCGTCAAGAGGTGCTTCTATGAGGGAAAGTGTTAATGTATGTCATATTGGTAATGGCATCAAGAGGTGCTTCTATGAGGAAAAGGGTCAATGCATATCGTATTGGTAATGGCGTCAAGAGGTGCTTCTATGAGGAAAAGGGTCAATGTATATTGTACTGGTAATGGCATCAAGATGTGTTTCTATGAGGAAAAGGGCTAAGCAGCAAGCCAAGGAAAGCACAAGAGAGGGGCTACTTAGCACAGGCAGCTGCTTAATAGAGTGCAAATGCATAATAAAACAACAGGGTTCACTATATATATCAAATTATTATCCAATCGTAAGCCTCTAATAACATTGTAACATATTAATAAGAGTAGTACTTACCCATGCATGCTTAGCTATGCAAGAACTGCCGTAACTTATCTATGCAAGAACTGCCGTAACTTATCTATGCAAGAACTGCCGTAACTTATCTATGCAAGAACTGCCGTAACTTATCTATGCAAGAACTGCCGTAACTTATCTATGCAAGAACTGCCGTAACTTATCTATGCAAGAACTGCCGTAACTTATCTATGCAAGAACTGTCATAACTTATCTATGCAAGAACTGTCATAACTTATCTATGCAAGAACTGTCATATCTTATCTCTGCAAGAACTGCCGTAACTTATCTATGCAAGAACTGCCGTAACTTATCTATGCAAGAACTGCCGTAACTTATCTATGCAAGAACTGCCGTAACTTATCTATGCAAGAACTGTCGTAACTTATCTATGCAAGAACTGTCATATCTTATCTATGCAAGAACTGTCATAACTTATCTATGCAAGAACTGTCATATCTTATCTCTGCAAGAACTGCCATAACTTATCTATGCAAGAACTGTCATAACTTATCTATGCAAGAACTGTCATAACTTATCTATGCAAGAACTGTCGTAACTTATCTCTGCAAGAACTGTCATATCTTAGCTCTGCAAGAACTGTCATAACTTATCTATGCAAGAACTGTCATAACTTATCTATGCAAGAACTGTCATAACTTATCTATGCAAGAACTGTCATATCTTATCTCTGCAAGAACTGCCATAACTTATCTATGCAAGAACTGTCATAACTTATCTATGCAAGAACTGTCATAACTTATCTATGCAAGAACTGTCGTAACTTATCTCTGCAAGAACTGTCATATCTTAGCTCTGCAAGAACTGTCATAACTTATCTATGCAAGAACTGTCATAACTTATCTATGCAAGAACTGTCATAACTTATCTATGCAAGAAGTGTCGTAACTTATCAATGCAAGAACTGTCATAACTTATCTATGCAAGAACTGTCGTAACTTACTGTATATTTCTTCTGGTACCGTATAAACCCCACCACCACATGCATTCGGACAACATAGTTCTCCAGCTGAATTTTTCATATCCGTTCTAGGGTCACACTCTACTTCACAGGTTGATATATCACCGGTGGTAGCAGCACTTGGATGTATGTATGGACATGCAGCTGTTGGACAAAGTAATATTATAACAAAATCAAATATGGCCATCCATACTCGGGTAATGTGAACCTATTTCTGATAGTCATGCTGTCTAGGAAAGTCACACTCAACATACGATAGTGTAGAGTACCAGTCACACTCCACATACGATAGTGTAGAGTACCAAAGTCACACTCAGCATACGATAGTGTAGAGTACCAAAGTCACACTCAGCATACGATAGTGTAGAGTACCAAAGTCACACTCAACATACGATAGTGTAGAGTACCAAAGTCACACTCCACATACGATAGTGTAGAGTACCAAAGTCACACTCAGCATACGATAGTGTAGAGTACCAAAGTCACACTCCACATACGATAGTGTAGAGTACCAAAGTCACACTCAACATACGATAGTGTAGAGTACCAAAGTCACACTCCACATACGATAGTGTAGAGTACCAAAGTCACACTCAGCATACGATAGTGTAGAGTACCAAAGTCACACTCCACATACGATAGTGTAGAGTACCAAAGTCACACTCCACATACGATAGTGTAGAGTACCAAAGTCACACTCAGCATACGATAGTGTAGAGTACCAAAGTCACACTCAACATACGATAGTGTAGAGTACCAAAGTCACACTCGACATACGATAGTGTAGAGTACCAAAGTCACACTCCACATACGATAGTGTAGAGTACCAAAGTCACACTCCACATACGATAGTGTAGAGTACCAAAGTCACACTCAGCATACGATAGTGTAGAGTACCAAAGTCACACTCAACATACGATAGTGTAGAGTACCAAAGTCACACTCGACATACGATAGTGTAGAGTACCAAAGTCACACTCCACATACGATAGTGTAGAGTACCAAAGTCACACTCCACATACGATAGTGTAGAGTACCAAAGTCACACTCAGCATACGATAGTGTAGAGTACCAAAGTCACACTCCACATACGATAGTGTAGAGTACCAAAGTCACACTCCACATACGATAGTGTAGAGTACCAAAGTCACACTCCACATACGATAGTGTAGAGTACCAAAGTCACACTCCACATACGATAGTGTAGAGTACCAAAGTCACACTCCACATACGATAGTGTAGAGTACCAAAGTCACACTCAGCATACGATAGTGTAGAGTACCAAAGTCACACTCCACATACGATAGTGTAGAGTACCAAAGTCACACTCAGCATACGATAGTGTAGAGTACCAAAGTCACACTCAGCATACGATAGTGTAGAGTACCAAAGTCACACTCAGCATACGATAGTGTAGAGTACCAAATCAAACTTTTAATTAATTATTGATTTTAGAATGCACCAGCCTGCTAACATATTTAACGACCCCAGGCGTCACCAAGCAGGACTCTCCCTGTCATTACAGAGCAGTGAGCTCTCTTATACAACTTCAGAACAATCGGGTCAGATTAACATCATGGCACTTCATCACGCTAGTATCTGAAAGACCAGAATCTGGCTAAATCCAGTTTTACTGATGCAGTTCACCCCATTTGATGTCAAAATTTAAAATTGATCACGTCATCAGCCGACGGTTAACAAGCGATCTGAACGACAGTATAAAATGTATAAAAATAGGGGAATCTCTCTAACAGACGGATCTGTAGTCCAGTGGTTAACACGTTGGACTGGTAACCCAGGGATCGGAGGTTCGATCCCGCGTCTGACTAATAAAATTACCAGTCTTTCAGATGGGACTTTAAACCAAGGTCTCGTTTCGATGCTTTACACTGTGCACGTAAAAGAACCCGGGGCTAATCTCTTCAGGGGGCGTCGCTCATATGGGCAACCGGTAGCGACGATAAATAACAATAAATATATTTAATGTACAACATATGTATATTAAGTGCTATCTGCATAGACGAGAATTAAGTCCTCTCAGTCATGGAGTGCAAATCCATATATACAGTGAACGAAAATATCTAAAAACTAAAATCATACCTCAGCAATGAATCAATTAATGAAATCAATATAAATGTACATAGTCGTAGTGTGTGTGTTTTACGTTTATTTATCGTCGCTACCGGTTGCCCATATGAACGACGCCTCCTGAAGAGATTAGTCATTTTAGATTTTGGAGCATAGTGCAATGATACAGACAGAGACCCATTCCAGAGTCTCCTCTGGTTCTTTTATGTGCACGGTGTAAAGCACCGACACGATAGACCTCGGTTTAACGCCCCATCTGAAAGACTGTTAATTTTATTAGGGTCAGATGGAGGATCGCAACCGCATGCTTACCTGCTAAACGGCATATGGCTGTTGGCACACATGTCATTGTGTTTGTAGCATCGAGGTTGTAGCACTGTGTCTGAAAGCCCAATAGTGTGTCTGTGCTTTATTCATCGTCAAAAGAACATGGTTGAGACATACAGACAATAATTTCTTTCTTTTTGTTGTTAACCCATTCAACACCAAGTAACAGACATGGACTGGTGCACCCATTCAACACCAAGTAACTGACATGGACTGGTGCACCCATTCAACACCAAGTAACTGACATGGACTGGTGCACCCATTCAACACCAAGTAACTGACATGGACTGGTGCATGATATTTTTAGACCAATAAATTAATAAGAAGATTACATTTGGACCAGTTCATTTATCAAAATGGGTAATTTTGTCTAAAAATAGTAATATTACTGGCAAAAAGTGCAGATCCTGATGAGATGGCTCGTCACGAGCCATCTGGATCTACACTTTTTGTAAGCCTATTTAGAGGTCTGTGGTGTTGAAGGGGTTAAACAGGGAAAGGAAAGTTTTCGAGAATGAGTGTATGGCTGTAAAATGTTTTCATGCAAGTTCACAAACATTTACAATGTTCATGTTTTACTGCCATATACATAATACAATCACTAGCCTGATTCTATATTCTGGAACATTAACCTGCCAGGTGCGAAAGGTCCGGAGTTCGAGCCCCGCTGGAGCCGTTGCGATTGTGCCCTTAGGCAAGGCATTTAAATTCCACGTTGCCTCTTCTCTCTCCCTCGTGGCGATGGATTCCATCAGAAATGAGGTCTCGAGAGTGATTAATATAAGCTGAATAACTTGTTTCGCAATCAAGCTAAAATAAATTTGTATAAACTAACCTGCCAGTGTCATTCAACTGAATAATGTGAAGATACGTTCCAAACCAGAATACAAGATGACATGTAGAATTGCATGACAATGAGAGAATATAAATGATACTTTTTCCGCAAGGGGGGTCAATATTGTTCTACATATTGTAGTGTGTTAATTGTATTAGTAACAACAGACAGATCTGTATTCCAGTGGTAACACGCTGGACTGGTAATCCATGTATCGTAAATTTGATCCCCCCGTCTGACCATAATAAAAATAACAGTCTTTCACATGGGACTTTAAACCGAGGTCTCGTGTCGGTGCTTTACACTGTGCCCGTAAAAGAACAAGAGGAGACTCTGGAATGGGTCTCTGTCTGTATCATTGCACTATCCTCCAAAAATCTAAAATTGTCTATGTGACAGTAAAACTCGAACATTTTGATACCTAGTACAAGGAGTGCATACATTTACATGTCTGTATCATTGCACTATCCTCTATCTAAAATTGTCTATGTGACAGTAAAACTCGAACATTTTGATACCTAGTACAAGGAATGCATACATTTACATAGTATATTCCGACTTCGGCTTCACACCTCACATATTGCCTTATTATGCGGCTTAACTCAGACACACTTGGGGCCTGAACAAAATGACTTTGGGTTCAGAACCAAAAAACATTTTTTTAAATTTTGTTTTAAATAATGTTGTTTTTTAAAAATTTGAACATGAAACCATTTGTCGAGACCCCAAGCGGGCCAGTTCATTTATCAAAATAAGTAATTTTGTCTAAAAATAGTAATGTAGATGAGAACACGTTGAAAACAGGACACCAATCAAAAAGACCTATCCTCTTTAAAGAGTATTCTTGGGGGGAGTGTGTAGTATTGGACCAATCTCCATCACTACAACATAAACATATCATGTGTAGTTGTAGTGTACACCAGCTATACCTGGGAATCTTCACACTCCTCACATGTATCTGTCACGGAACACGGCTCAACAAACGGCACTGTGAAATATACAAACATATCGTTGTACACGTGACGAGAAAACATCTACCACGCAATACTTACCCTACACAAATACATGTAATCATTTAGTCAGTATCAGTAATCATTTAGTCAGTATCAGTAATCATTTAGTTAGTATAAGTAATCATTTATTCAGTATAAGTAATCATTTAGTCAGTATCTGTATCTGTATCAGTAATCATTTATTCAGTATCAGTAATCATTTATTCAGTATCAGTAATCATTTATTCAGTATCAGTAATCATTTATTCAGTATCTGTATCAGTAATCATTTATTCAGTATCTGTAATCATTTATTCAGTATCTGTAATCATTTATTCAGTATCAGTAATCATTTATTCAGTATCAGTAATCATTTATTCAGTATCAGTAATCATTTATTCAGTATCTGTATCAGTAATCATTTATTCAGTATCAGTAATCATTTATTCAGTATCAGTAATCATTTATTCAGTATAAGTAATCATTTAGTCAGTATCTGTATCTGTATCAGTAATCATTTATTCAGTAATCATTTAGTCAGTATCTGTAATCATTTATTCAGTATCAGTAATCATTTATTCAGTATCAGTAATCATTTAGTCAGTATCAGTAATCATTTATTCAGTATCTGTAATCATTTATTCAGTATCAGTAATCATTTATTCAGTATCAGTAATCATTTATTCAGTATCAGTAATCATTTAGTCTGTATAAGTAATCATTTATTCAGTATCAGTAATCATTTATTCAGTATCAGTAATCATTTATTCAGTATCTGTATCAGTAATCATTTATTCAGTATCAGTAATCATTTATTCAGTATCAGTAATCATTTATTCAGTATCTGTAATCATTTATTCAGTATCTGTATCAGTAATCATTTATTCAGTATCAGTAATCATTTATTCAGTATCAGTAATCATTTATTCAGTATCAGTAATCATTTAGTCAGTAATCATTTAGTCAGTATCAGTAATCATTTATTCAGTATCAGTAATCATTTATTCAGTATCAGTAATCATTTAGTCAGTATCCGTAATCATTTAGTCAGTACATGTAATCATTTAGTCAGTATCAGTAATCATTTAGTCAGTATCAGTATCTGCTATGATTTACCAGTTTGTTCAGATACCTTCATCCAACATTCTCATAAACTAATGTAGATAGACACGTTCAATTACTGTTCACCCTATCACATAATTCAATTAATGGTTACCCTATTACATAATTCAATTAATGGTCACCCTATCACATAATTCAATTAATGGTCACCATATCACATAATTCAATTAATGATCACTCTATTATATAATTCAATTAATGGTCACCCGATCACATAATTCAATTAATGGTCACCCTATCACATAATTCAATTAATGGTCACTCTATCACATAATTCAATTAATGGTCACCCTATCACATAATTCAATTAATGGTCACCCTATCACATAATTCAATTAATGGTCACATACCAGTCAGCGTACGGCATACCAGTCAGCGTACTTCATGTATTAATAAAAAGTAAAGTGTTTGTTTATTATAGTGTCGCCCCTATTTAAAGGGCCAGGATAATACAGGATGTCAAATAATCATGTTGTTGTGCTAAATAGTGAAGAGGAGTTTTGTAGGCCAAAACATTATATAAGATGCTACGTTACATTTTATTGGAAATATTTCATTTTCGTTCTGGCAGAAACAACTACACGTATATGTATACGTCGATAGCAAATAATCAGAGACAGTTTGTGAAAACTTGAAGTAGACATATTTTGGACTCTGATCAAATGACATACCTAAATCCACGTTTACTTTGTAGAAATCTGGTATCATGTCATACTGCTTTCCGAGAATCGTTATTGTGGTAACCTGTTGCCGGAATCCATCGAGTACATTAACTATTGTAGGAATGTCTTCTGATGCAAGAAAAATGACTTGCATTGCAATAGAACCTGAAAAGAAAACATACTTTAAGGAAATGAAGATTATGATGTTATATACAAAGAATTCTGTAATAACATTACAGTATTCTTTGTATATAACAGTTTTCATTGAATATAACATTACAGTATTACAGTATTCTTTGTATATAACAGTTTTCATTGAATATAACATTACTCTGTAGGTGGACGCCTTAACCACTAGGCCACGGAGACGGTATAATATGTCATATAATTCCATAGGCCAGGTTTGTGTGATTTTATATTTTGAGATAGATGTAATTAATGTTAATAGATTAGTGACCTATCTGGATGTGACAGAGCACATGGGTATGAAGGTAACGTAGTCCTACTGAGGGTTATAACTAGATATATGAAAGCCTTGAATAGATATACCTGATGACACGATCACCTCTCTGACTGTCATTTCTCTAACTAATCCATCTAAGTACTGTTTAACCTCTTCTTGCACTTGCAATTCTGCACCTTTTATGTCGTTATAGTCACCATCAAACTTTATGAACACTGAAATAAAAGGTATAGTTTAATCATTACCACATTTATCAATTTCAGGATCGAACCCAGGTTGCATTGATGAGAAGCGAGCACGCTAACCATTGCACTTATCGGACAGCCTCTGGTTCTTTTATGTGCACGATGTGTAAGATCGTGTAAAGCATCGTTATGAGACCTCTGTTTTACTGTTTTAAGTCCCACCTGACTATTATTATGGTCAGACGTTGAATCGAAACTGCGATTCCTGGATTCGCAGTCCAACATGTTAACCACTGGAATACTGACCAGTCTGTGTGTATCAGCATATATAAACCATGTGTGTGTGTCTTACATTTAATAATCATCGCTATCGGTTGTCCATATGAGTGACGCCGAGTGATGCCTCCTGATTAAGATTTTAGATTTTTGGAGGATAGTGCAATGATACAGACAGAGACACATTTTAGAGTCTCCGGGGGATTGAACCTGCAATCCCTGGATTACGAGTCCAGCATGGACTAGATCATGGAGACAGATCATCTAGCTTTCATACAACTCCAGGTGGTCATCCTCTTATAGCACAATCTGAAAGACTGTTAATTTTATTAGGGTCAGACAGGGGATCGAACCTGCGATCCCTGGATTACCAATCCAACGTGGTAACCACTGGACTACAGATCCGTCTGTTATAAACCATGTATGGCATGGCTAATGTATTACCTGTTATGCTTCTAATATTGCACGTATCCATGGCAACGGTAACCACTGGACTACAGATCCGTCTGTTATAAACCATGTATGGCATGGCTAATGTATTACCTGTTATGCTTCTAATATTGCACGTATCCATGGCAACACAATGTTCATGTCCAAGTGCATCAAGGCACAACTCCTGTAATATATAATGACAAGATTAACACCGAGTACCATTGATATCAACCATCAACCTATTATAGCATGCCAGCCCCTAGTTGCTGCAATGACAAGATTAACACTGAGTACCATTGATATAAACCATCAACCTATTGTAGCATGCCAGCCCCTAGTTGCTGCAATGACAATATTAACACTGAGAACACTGAGTACCATTGATATAAACCATCAACCTATTATAGCATGCCAGCCCCTAGTTGCTGCAATGACAAGATTAACACTGAGTACCAACGATATCAACCATCAACATATTGTAGCATACCAGCCCCTAGTTGCTGCAATGACAAGATTAACACTGAGTACCATTGATATAAACCATCAACCTATTGTAGCATACCAGCCCCTAGTTGCTGCAATGACAAGATTAACACTGAGTACCAACGATATCAACCATCAACATATTGTAGCATACCAGCCCCTAGTTGCTGCAATGACAAGATTAACACTGAGTACCAACGATATCAACCATCAACATATTGTAGCATACCAGCCCCTAGTTGCTGCAATGACAAGATTAACACTGAGTACCAACGATATCAACCATCAACATATTGTAGCATGCCAGCCCCTAGTTGCTGCAATGACAAGATTAACACTGAGTACCAACGATATCAACCATCAACATATTGTAGCATGCCAGCCCCTAGTTGCTGCAATGACAAGATTAACACTGAGTACCAACGATATCAACCATCAACATATTGTAGCATACCAGCCCCTAGTTGCTGCAATGACAAGATTAACACTGAGTACCATTGATATCAACCATCAACCTATTATAGCATGCCAGCCCTTAGTTGTTCTGCCCTGTTGCTTTTAAACTCTGAACCCAACTTCATTCCTTTCTTATATAGTCCAAACAACTGTAGTATATTCACTGAATTTTATATTTACGGGTGGGGGGGGGGGGGGAGGAGGCGGAGGAGGGGGGACACATGTTTAAACTTTATTTATTTTACAACGATTGCGAAGCAAGTTGTAACAACTTATATTAATCACTCTCATTGGTGCGGATGGAAGCGTAAATGTGGTCATTCGTGTAGGAGGAAACCGGAGTACCTAGAGAAATGCCACCTGTCCGATCTGGATATCACCGTACCATCTCAAATACTTCCCGTGTGAGGATCGAACCCAGGCTGTATTGGTGAGAAACAAGTGCGCTAACCACTGCGCTAATCGGACACATGTTTTATACCATAAAATGAACAAGTACACTCCAATCATACTCTAGATAGATATAGTTTGTTGCAAACCTGTGCTTCGTCATCACATTCCAGTTCCTCATGCGGGCAAGTAGACAAGTCAGTATCCATCATCACACATGTCTTCCTTTGAAAGCAAAATATCTGAAAATACATACCGGTATATAGTGTTAACCCTTAACCTGCCAATCACAACTAAACTTGTTGTTGCAAAATACATACCGGTATATAGTGTTAACCCGTAACCTGCCAATCACAACTAAAGTTACTGTTACAAATAGCATACCGGTATATAGTGTTAACCCATAACCTGCCAATCACAACTAAAGTTAATGATACAAATAGCATACCGGTATATAGTGTTAACCCGTAACCTGCCAATCACAACTAAACTTGTTGTTACAAACAGCATACCGGTATATAGTGTTAACCCGTAACCTGCCAATCACAACTAAAGTTACTGTTACAAACAGCATAACGGTATATAGTGTTAACCCGTAACCTGCCAATCACAACTAAACTTGTTGTTACAAACAGCATACCGGTATATAGTGTTAACCCGTAACCTGCCAATCACAACTAAAGTTACTGTTACAAATAGCATACCGGTATATAGTGTTAACCCATAACCTGCCAATCACAACTAAAGTTAATGATACAAATAGCATACCGGTATATAGTGTTAACCCGTAACCTGCCAATCACAACTAAACTTGTTGTTACAAACAGCATACCGGTATATAGTGTTAACCCGTAACCTGCCAATCACAACTAAAGTTACTGTTACAAATAGCATACCGGTATATAGTGTTAACCCATAACCTGCCAATCACAACTAAAGTTAATGATACAAATAGCATACCGGTATATAGTGTTAACCCGTAACCTGCCAATCACAACTAAACTTGTTGTTACAAACAGCATACCGGTATATAGTGTTAACCCGTAACCTGCCAATCACAACTAAAGTTACTGTTACAAACAGCATACCGGTATATAGTGTTAACCCGTAACCTGCCAATCACAACTAAACTTGTTGTTACAAACAGCATACCGGTATATAGTGTTAACCCGTAACCTGCCAATCACAACTAAAGTTACTGTTACAAATAGCATACCGGTATATAGTGTTAACCCATAACCTGCCAATCACAACTAAAGTTAATGTTACAAATAGCATACCGGTATATAGTGTTAACCCGTAACCTGCCAATCACAACTAAACTTGTTGTTACAAACAGCATACCGGTATATAGTGTTAACCCGTAACCTGCCAATCACAACTAAAGTTACTGTTACAAACAGCATACCGGTATATAGTGTTAACCCGTAACCGGCCAATCACAACTAAACTTGTTGTTACAAACAGCATACCGGTATATAGTGTTAACCCGTTACCTGCCAATCACAACTAAACTTGCTGTTACAAATAGCATACCGGTATATAGTGTTAACCCGCTACCTGCCAATCACAACTAAACTTGCTGTTACAAATAGCATACCGGTATATAGTGTTAACCCGTAACCTGCCAATCACAAATAAACTTGTTGTTACAAACAGCATACCGGTATATAGTGTTAACCAGTAACCTGCCAATCACAACTAAACTTGCTGTTACAAACAGCATACCGGTATATAGTGTTAACCCATAACCTGCCAATCACAACTAAACTTGCTGTTACAAACAGCATACCGGTATATAGTGTTAACCCGTAACCTGCCAATCACAACTAAAGTTACTGTTACAAACAGCATACCGGTATATAGTGTTAACCCTTAACCTGCCAATCACAACTAAAGTTACTGTTACAAACAGCATACCGGTATATAGTGTTAACACTTAACCTGCCAATCACAACTAAAGTTACTGTTACAAACAGCATACCGGTATATAGTGTTAACCCGTAACCTGCCAATCATAACTAAAGTTACTGTTACAAACAGCATACCGGTATATAGTGTTAACCCGTAACCTGCCAATCACAACTAAAGTTACTGTTACAAACAGCATAGAGCCAGAATCAGACGACACAGAACCTGCCATACGAGTTGCCATCCGATCAGGCTCTATACTGTTTGCTATTTGGATACTGATGCTAAATCACTTGTCTGAATAACAAACAACATAGATCCTGATCAAACGCGGCGTTATGCCGCTGCTGAACTGGGTCCATGTTGTTGCACATTCCATCCAATTTATTTGGCATTTCAGGTAAAGGGATAACAAACATGCTGTCATACTCCATAGATAGATGGTGATATACTAGCAACTAATAAACCTTTAATAGAAATACACGACGTATATACCTCGTTACAATCAACATCTTTAAAGATATAAGTTCAAAACACGAATATACATTTGTTTGAAAATAATATCTCGCTACAATCAACATATTTAGAGATACAAGTTCAAAACGTGTATATATGATTGTTTGAGAATAATATCTCGCTACAATCAACATATTTAGAGATACAAGTTCAAAACGTGTATATATGGTTGTTTGAGAATAATATCTCGCTACAATCAACATCTTTAAAGATATATTTCTGTTCAAAACACGAAATTGCATTGTATGCGAGTGTAGTTTTGTTTATGCCAGCAATAGGCCTATTAATAAAACATGCTAAAAGTGATGTACGCACATTAATTCCCTTACTGTTATGATCTGTAACAGCTAATTGGACGACGGGAGAGTAGGCTAATGTATAAAAGACTAATCTATTAAAAATGTAAAAACGTATGCATTTCTTTACTACAAAATTTGTGTAATACTGATTCTGTAAAGCATACGATTGTTATTATGTTCTATTTCGGGTTTTACGCCTGCATCAGCACCATTTTGGGCTATATCGCCGGCGGGCAGTTTACCTAACAACACCTTTCCTGGGCATGCTCCAGCGGTTAACCAGTACTTGGGTACACCAACCTCCGTAAGAAACTGCCAACTTTTTCATATAAATGAAACACGGTCTGAGAGGGGCTCGAACCCGTGACCATCAGTGATGATAGGTTACAGTGAAGTCAGCAACCGTAACCACTCGACCACGGAGGACCTATCTGCATACAATTGTATGATAGCAATTTTTTTTTAGAAATTGTGACATTCAGATTCAATAGGAATATATCGTTCAAACATGGATTTGAGAGGAGGAACATGCGTATGTGTTTCTGATTGTTTATTGTCGCTATCGGTTACCCATTGGAACGTGGTTATTTCAAGTTTTGGAGTATAGTGCAATGAGGACAGGGACCCGTGCATCTGGCTCTTTTACGTGCACTGTGTAAAAGCACCGACATGAGACCTCGTAGTTACGTCTCTTCCGGAAGACTATGACATGAGTCATTTTAGTACGGTGTAGTGGGGGATTGAAACTGCGATTCAGCGGTTTACGAGTACAGCGTATTAACAGCTTGAGCACTGATCTGCTACCGTAGAAGAGCATGGATACACAAGAACTCATATGCAGTATATTTTCAAATATAATGCATTTATGTGTAAACTTGATGTGTAAACCCATTCCAGAGTCTCCTCTGGTTCTTTTACGTGCACGGTGTAAAGCACCGACATGAGACCTCGGCTTAACGTCCCATTTGAAAGACTGTTCATTTTATTAGGGTCAGATGGGGGGGGGGATCGAACCTGCGATCCCTGGATTACCAGTCCAACGTGTTATACACTGGATTACAGATCCGTCTGATATAGATAGCTTATATGACATTTCAGTATTATTTATGTAAATATTGATGACCTCTCACTCTCACATTTTATCTATACGAAACAAAACATAGTGTTCTATGAGTACAATATGTGATATATGCATAATGTGATGTATGTATATATAGATATATATACATGTATATACAGTCAAACCTGTGTTAGTGGTCACCTCCATTAATCAGCCAACCTGTATTAAGCAGCCAGTTTCCATATTCCCAATCGGTTATTTTATTATATATTTGACCTCTATTAAGCAGCCACCTGTGCTAAGCAGCCACTTTCTCTGACTCCCTTTGCTGGCTGCTTAAGACAGGTTTCACTGTATATGGATAAACTCTGTGAGGAATTACATTTATTTTATCTCTACAATGCAACCTACCTGATCTGGGGTACACTCTGTTCTATCACTATCATCCGGGATGCCACCGTCTCCTCCGCCTGGTTCACTTCCACCACCTTAAATGATTATTATAAGCTACATGTACACTATACAGTGGATCAGATATATACACACATGTCCAATAGGTCAGCAACATATTTAATTAATACTTTTGAACTTTCACCGTTTCCACAGTATTATGACGATTATTTCACAGTACAGATATGTTTCTGTTCTCCAAAGAGAACTTTAGCATATAAAAATAATTCACAAACAATTTCAGCGCATTAGTATATATATTCTCATATAAGATGCGCATGTCTACTTGTAAATGGATTTGTTTCATCATATTTAAGTTTATATTTAAGTGACCATTTACTCTTGAGAGTGAATTTAACTTCGTCTTGTATAAAGGATACTAACATACCTGGTACATCGTCTGGTATAAAGGATACTAACGTACCTGGTACTTCGTCTGGTATAAAGGATACTAACGTACCTGGTACATCGTCTGGTATAAAGGATACTAACGTACCTGGTACATCGTCTGGTATAAAGGATACTAACGTACCTGGTACTTCGTCTGGTATAAAGGATACTAACGTACCTGGTACATCGTCTGGTATAAAGGATACTAACGTACCTGGTACATCGTCTGGTATAAAGGATACTAACGTACCTGGTACTTCGTCTGGTATAAAGGATACTAACGTACCTGGTACATCGTCTGGTATAAAGGATACTAACGTACCTGGTACATCGTCTGGTATAAAGGATACTAACGTACCTGGTACTTCGTCTGGTATAAAGGATACTAACGTACCTGGTACATCGTCTGGTATAAAGGATACTAACGTACCTGGTACATCGTCTGGTATAAAGGATACTAACGTACCTGGTACTTCGTCTGGTATAAAGGATACTAACGTACCTGGTACATCGTCTGGTATAAAGGATACTAACGTACCTGGTACATCGTCTGGTATAAAGGATACTAACGTACCTGGTACTTCGTCTGGTATAAAGGATACTAACGTACCTGGTACTTCGTCTGGTATAAAGGATACTAACGTACTAGGTACTTGGTCTGGTATAAAGGATACTAACGTACCTGGTACTTCGTCTGGTATAAAGGATACTAACGTACCTGGTACTTCGTCTGGTATAAAGGATACTAACGTACCTGGTACATCGTCTGGTATAAAGGATACTAACGTACCTGGTACATCGTCTGGTATAAAAGATACTAACGTACTAGGTATTTCGTCTGGTATAAAGGATACTAACATACCTGGTACTTCGTCTGGTATAAAGGATACTAACGTACCTGGTACTTCGTCTGGTATAAATGATACTAACGTACCTGGTACTTCGTCTGGTATAAAAGATACTATCTTCAAATGTGTTTGACTAATGAATAGTGTCCCTTCATTGTTGACATGCTCCTGAAGTGCATCTATAAAACCCCGCAATGTCTCTGGTCTTGCAGGACCTATCTGGGTGCTAAACACAATGGACCCTAAAACATATAATTAATGTACATGTAATTAACAACATAGCTGAAATATGTAATGTTTTGCACCCCGCTGTAGAGTTCACGATGAGAGATAGAATACGTGAGGGGGGGTAAAACATTTAATTTCAATAAGTTTGTTTGACAAATAATAATTTTTTTTTAAGGAAATAGTTTTGTGTGCTTGAATGCTGTTGTCATGACAACTATGCAACGTATTTAACAAAACTGGACATTAATGAAAAATGACATAATTTCAAGATGTTAATTGTTGGAACAACAATATACCTGGTGTCACAGAATTAATGGTAATTAACTGTTCCTCAATTCTACCAATGGAAGCCAACTCCTCTATGAACTCTTGCTTCACAGATTCTTCGTCTTGTGCAACAATCGTTGCAAAGTCACCTTCAAGTTCTATGATTGCTGGAAACAAACATTCAGAATATTAATAGTGCTTGTAAGTTTAACACATGGAATGTTAATGAAATAACTTTGTGTGTTTTACGTTTATTTATCGTCGATACCGGTTGCCTATATGAGCGATGCCTCATGAAGAGATTAGTCATTTTAGATTTTTGGAGGATAGTGCAGACAGAGACTCATTCCAGTGTCTCCTCTAGTTCTTTTACGTGCACGGTGTAAAGCACCGACACAAGATCTCGGTTTAAAGTCCCATTGGAAAGACTGTTTTTTAATTTTATTAGGGTCAGACGGGGGATCGAACATGCGATCCATGGATTGCAAGTCCAACGTGTTAACCACTGACTAATATATAATAATATGGCTTTCGTATTATCCAATGGCAAGACTTTGTTGACACTTATACCATTGAAATGTAAGTATTATTATGGTGTGTTATTTTCAAGTGTACATAGAAAATAATGTTGAACATGTGTTGAATCGGATCTACCCTCGTGGCTTACGAGTCCAGTGCTTTGCTGATATACATGTTTATCAATATACCATATGTAATCGTCATTTATAACGGTTTTACCATTAGACATGTTGGTCAATGACTAATTTATAAGTTAATTTAATTCATTTAAAAAAGTTTTAACTTTATTTATTTAACGATTGCGAAGCAAGTTTTAACAACTTATATTAATCACTCTCGTTGGCGCGGATGAAAGCGTAAATGTGGTCATTCGTGTGGGAGTAAACTGGAGTACCCGGAGAAAATATAAATTGTGTTACATGTAAATACAACGAGAGCTTGTGCGAACAAGGCATATAATAAAAAGAACATTAGTCATTAACAATAATGTGGTGCATGAGGCAGTCTAACATCAAACACCTGGGTTTATAATATGGGCAGTCTAACATCAAACACCTGGGTTTATAATACGGGCAGTCCAACATCAAACACCTGGGTTTATAATACGGGCAGTCTAACATCAAACACCTGGGTTTATAATACGGGCAGTCCAATATCAAACACCTGGGTTTATAATACGGGCAGTCCAATATCAAACACCTGGGTTTATAATACGGGCAGTCCAATATCAAACACCTGGGTTTATAATACGGGCAGTCCAACATCAAACACCTGGGTTTATAATACGGGCAGTCTAACATCAAACACCTGGGTTTATAATACGGGCAGTCCAATATCAAACACCTGGGTTTATAATACGGGCAGTCCAATATCAAACACCTGGGTTTATAATACGGGCAGTCCAATATCAAACACCTGGGTTTATAATACGGGCAGTCCAACATCAAACACCTGGGTTTATAATACGGGCAGTCTAACATCAAACACCTGGGTTTATAATACGGGCAGTCCAATATCAAACACCTGGGTTTATAATACGGGCAGCCTAACATCAAACACCTGGGTTTATAATACGGGCAGCCTAACATCAAACACCTGGGTTTATAATATGGGCAGTCCAATATCAAACACCTGGGTTTATAATACGGGCAGCCTAACATCAAACACCTGGGTTTATAATACGGGCAGTCCAATATCAAACACCTGGGTTTATAATATGGGCAGTCCAATATCAAACACCTGGGTTTATAATACGGGCAGTCTAATATCAAACACCTGGGTTTATAATATGAGCAGTCTAATATCAAACACCTGGGTTTATAATACGGGCAGTCCAATATCAAACACCTGGGTTTATAATACGGGCAGCCTAACATCAAACACCTGGGTTTATAATACGGGCAGCCTAACATCAAACACCTGGGTTTATAATATGGGCAGTCCAATATCAAACACCTGGGTTTATAATACGGGCAGCCTAACATCAAACACCTGGGTTTATAATACGGGCAGTCCAATATCAAACACCTGGGTTTATAATACGGGCAGTCCAATATCAAACACCTGGGTTTATAATACGGGCAGTCTAATATCAAACACCTGGGTTTATAATACGGGCAGTCTAATATCAAACACCTGGGTTTATAATACGGGCAGTCCAATATCAAACACCTGGGTTTATAATACGGGCAGTCCAATATCAAACACCTGGGTTTATAATACGGGAAATCCAAATACACGTGCTACCCGATAGTATGGTTCATAATTTAAAAATTGTCGTGACGTCATACCTTTGTACTAGCAGTCCATTATTATTAATATTGAACTGCTTTCAAAAGGCCACAGTATTATATTAAATCCTAAGAATAAATATATGAAATTAACAATATTAATTAGTAAGCTCTTGCTATACAAGTATATATTGTAAGTAAGATATAAGCTTGGCTTATATCCTATACATAAAACGTATTTAGGAAAGCTGATATACCCGTTTTCTACTATAATGTACAATAAAAATGTACAACAAAAATAATTATAAATAAATATAATTTCTCACTGTACCTGTAATTGTTATCCAATCACCATCAGTCGTACATTCACTAGGGAGCATACACTCGTCGTTCTTCATAGAACAAGGTTCCTAGGAGAGCAAGCAACAAACAAAATCATAAAACTGGGCATCAGAAAAATACAACAATACATATGTGTAAATGTATCACACAGTTAATTTTGTTATTCCACCATTTACAAAGATTTTGTAAATATTAGAAAATTTGATTTGATTATAAAAAGAGGTTACTGGTATGTACAGTTACAAAATATTATTTATTTTAGCAAATTTGATCTGAAGAGGTTATTACCCCGGTAACAAGTACAGTTTACGACGTATTTTAGCACATTTGATCTGAAAAGGTTATTAACAAGTACAGTTTACGACGTATTTTAGCAAATTTGATTTGTTAAAATGCTATTGGCAAGTTCCATCATTTACAGACAGAGCAAAGGAAGTCTATGCTTTTGTTTTTTCAATATAAAGTCATCAATTATTTTTAACGCTCGCTTATAAAAGTAAAGTGTTTGTTTATTATAGTGTCACCCCTATTGAAAGGGCCAGCCATTACTGACTTATGAGTCACCTCTTATTGACATCAGTAATTCCCGAATCCTATCCTTGTGGGCCAGGCACCAGGCTGATAGGCAATCGGTAACCATTATTTAACTAGCTGGCGGCTCACCAACCAGCCATATCAGAATGAACCCCTGACGAGGTTCGCACCTTAGACCTCCCACTCTGTAGGCGGACACCTTAATCATGGAGATGTAATTGGGAAGACAGTCACAATCTGGTGAGAAAATCCCCGTCTTACAAGACAGTAAAATGATACGGTTTAGGGGTTATCTACAGTATTCAACAGGAAGTTAGCCTCTAAACCCATAATGTTCGCCCGGAGAGACATACGGCATAGGCAAAAACAGTATGTTGATAGGGGAAGACATAAATAACATAATGACCGTAGTTAAGTCTATTGCAAAGAGTACCTCATGTTCGACAGGACACAAATCTGTTGGTTCCGAGCAACTTCCAGACTTATCTATACACTGGCTGGTTTCAAAGCAGAAAACCTGAAACAAGAAACTTACAATTGTTACTTGGTGAGTTTGATAATAATTTAAAGCCTGATATGCAAGTATATTAACCCATTTCATTCTGGATACATTTAAAGGCTTTTGCAAACAACGCTGCGTGCTGATCAGGATCTATGTTGTTTGCTACATAGCCAAGTGTCTTAGCAAGATCATCTGAATAGCAAACAGCATAGAGCCTGATCAGACGGAACGTTCCGTGGCAGCTGATCTAGCTCTATGTTCTTTGCAAATACTGTTTGAACGTTATCCAGAATCAAATGGGTTAATGAAGACCACACTGTTGAACATTTGTTAAACGTACAATGAACTCATCCATTTTGCATTCACAATCGTTTATTTATTCAGAAGTTAATATTTACGATGATGTGAACAGACGGATCTGTAGTCCAGTGGTAACACGTTGGACTGGTAATCCAGGGATCGCAGGTTCGATCCCCTGTCTGGCCCTAATAAAATTAACAGTCTTTCAGATGGGACGTTAAACCGAGGTCTCGTGTCGGTGCTTTACACCGTGCACGTAAAAGAACCAGAGGAGATTCTGGAATTGGTCTCTGTCTGTATCATTGCACTATCCTACATAATCTAAAATGCCTAATCTCTTCAGCGTCGCTCATATGGGTAACCGGTAGCGACGATAAATAAACGTAAAACACAATATGATGATGTACAATTTTAAGGCTTTTGAAATTAATTAAAACACAAATGTAATCTTGAATTAAAGTTCTACAGTATTATTCTCATTTCGTAAATATTTTTAAACACCCTGTATAAATATATTCTGAAAACTTGAAATAAAATAACGTTCATATTATCAATATATTTTAGAACACCCTTTAATTCCTTACATCCGAGCGAGGCTCACACTTATACGTGTTCTCGTAGTGGCAATCTGTGCCAGAACAATGGTCAGTGCCACCACAACCTTCTCCATTGCAATTGTCTGAACCACCTAAAACGGAAATACAAGATTCAAAAATAGTGTATATTATCAAGATAGAAAATTGCTGTTGAAATGAATTTCATTTCATCTTATAATACAAACTCGCAGTTTGGTCTTATAATTTTGGCGAAAGAGAAATATTAATGTCTCCCAATCAAACTATTTTCCGCAGTTTCCGAATAATATATATTTGTGCATGTTCATGTAATTTTTTTCACCAAAATAGTTAACCGAGTACTGTTTTCAGTATTCACTTCTTTGTCACGTAGGTGCTATAGACATATTTTTTAAAATTAATGAATAATTTTGTCCATTTGTAGGATTTTTACTCATGTACATGTTGTTTGTTCTTCAGGACTACTTTCATGAAATCATGTACATGTTGTTTGTTCTTCAGGACTACTTTCATGAAATCATGTACATGTTGTTTGTTCTTCAGGACTACTTTCATGAAATCATGTACATGTTGTTTGTTCTTCAGGACTACTCTCTGTCATATTGTGATTACAACATTTTATTAATGTATGTTTTACCTTCGGACTGATCGCAAATTCCACATGTCAGTTCGCCATTAACTGTGCAAAGCTGTAATATTATAAAATATGGTTACAGGTAGAGCCAATGCCGAGATATGATCACAAAACCAGCTGGTGTTTATAGAGGTAACGTATCAAACTCTCACTGCATAACTAGCTGAATGTGACTGGGGCTCATTCTAGGTCAGACATTTTGGGAGAAGTGAGAAAGCGCACGATCGCGTCCTTAAATGGTGATATTTAATAAATTATGGTTAAAATGCACAGTATGACCATTAAATACAACATTTGAATATAATGAGTGCTATATAATGGGCCAGTGTATCTTACTGGACAAAATTTTGGATGAAAATTGTAAACGGGAGAAGTGGGGCTCACAGATGGTGAAGTCAGGGTCCCTAAGGCAATTATTTCGCCCACATGGCCCTCTAGAATGATCCCTGATTGACTATGGTATATATCATTCAGTGATTAGAAGAAAGATACGGATTTGTGGAAGATATGCTCTAATATGAATGCTAAATTGTGCCGTTAGTACTACATAACATTAACCATTTCCTTCACAGAGATTTAGGTTAATATACATTATATCTCCATACAAATGACTGCCATTTAACTATCATGCAGTGGATAAGTAGTCGCCATATCTATCCCACCTCCATAGATATTACTGGGACTACATAGAGATTTAGGTTAATATACATTATATCTCCATACAAACGACAGCCATTTAGCTATCATGCAGTGGATAAGTAGTGGCCATATCTATCCCACCTCCATAGATATTACTGGGACTACATAGAGATTTAGGTTAATATACATTATATCTCCATACAAACTACAGCCATTTAGCTATCATGCAGTGGATAAGTAGTCGCACCTCCATAGATATGACTGGGACTACATGAGATTCTGACCTTTATTATGAGCATTGGTTTGGCTACGTCATTGTCAATGTATGTCGTATTGGTAATGGCGTCAAGAGGTGCTTCTATGAGGAAAAGGGTTAATACTGACAGAAGGTGAATGAATGTTGAACGGCGCACCGACCCTGGCATCATGCCATCATTCAATTAGCATCGTTAAATTAAAAAAATAAATAAAACCGTAAGATAGACTAGCGACTGTCTTAGTATGATTCTATATTTATTTACATACCACACCATAGTGCCAAAATCAGGCACATACAGTTGCATGGATTTGATTAGCTTACGAAATTCTCAAATACATGTACAGCATCCTATTGACAAAGTCAGTTTTGACAAGATCGAGTAATAAAAACACAAGTACATGTAAATGATATAAGTGGAATTTTAGTGGATGTTAGTGGAAGTCGTGATAGCGCAGTGGATGCGCGTTCGCTTCAGATGCGAAAGTCCACAGTTCGAGCCCTGCTGGAGCTGTTACGATTGTGCCAAGGCAAGGCATTTAAATTCCACGTTACCTCTTCTCTCTCTCTTATGGTGATGGATTCCATCAGGAATGAGGTCTCGAGAGTGATTAATATAAGTTGAATTTGCATAAACTAAATGATATAAGAAGCATAATATAATGATACATTACCGACTGAGGAGGCTCACAGACAGATGCTGGGCATTGACCTTCAAGTGACACACAACGACCCGTCTCGAAACAAAACGTCTAAAGAAAACGATAATTAACATCATTACTGTAGAGCATATTTACGAATAGCATAGAATAATTCTATAATTAGATAGATGCTAGTCTAGATATACTGATTAGCATAATGTTAGCATATATTAATCAATGAAATCTTGCACAAACATTATAGTTTATAGCCAAGTCTTAAGGGACTGTTAATATTATTGACAGCATAAGTTGCGGATATATTGAAATGACATACATTTTATGGTTGTGGATATATTGAAATGACATACATTTTAAAGTTGTGGATATATTGAAATGACATACATTTTACAGTTGTGGATATATTGAAATGACATACATTTTACGGTTGTGGATATATTGAAATGACATATATTTTAAAGTTGCGGATATATTGAAATGAAATACATTTTACGGTTGTGGATATATTGAAATGACATACATTTTACGGTTGTGGATATATGGAAATGACATATATTTTACGGTTGTGGATATATTGAAATGACATATATTTTACGGTTGTGGATATATTGAAATGACATACATTTTACGGTTGTGGATATATTGAAATGACATACATTTTATGGTTGTGGATATATTGTAATGACATACATTTTATGGTTGTGGATATATTGTAATGACATACATTTTATGGTTGTGGATATATTGAAATGACATACATTAATTTTTACATAATGTGTAAACTGTTAAATTACAACGATGTAGATACATTGTATATTAAGCTGATCTTTCATACCTACAGTGCATGTTCTTCTGCAATTGGCTTTATTAGTTAAACAACATTGGTAGTTATGATACAAATATGTCTGTCAGTTAGTCAGTTAGTCAGTTAGTCAGCCTGCCTGTCTGTCTGTCTGTCTGTCTGTCTGTCTGTCTGTCTGTCTGTCTGTCTGTCTGTCTGTCTGTCTGTCTGTCTGTGTATTAATGTGATTGCGTGTTAATAATGGTAATCTATTGGAGTTTATAAATAATACCATTGGTCTATTCTGTTTGTTTTGTTAGAGTTTTACGTCTTCATCAACACCATTTTGGGCTATATCGCCGGCAGGCAGTTTACCTAACAACACATTTCCTGGACAGGCTTAAGCAGTGAACCAGTACATGGTGCACCAACCTCCATAAGAAACTGCCAAGAAACAGTGGTATACACGTCAGCGACCATAACAACTGCCAAGAAACAGTGGTATACACGTCAGCGACCGTAACAACTCGACCATTGTTATTAGTAACTTCTTACTTATTAATAAATTAATTAAGAAATAATAAGTATCAACCGTGGTATATCGCAGAATAACCCGAGTTTGAAGTTCTTATGTGTAGAAATATATCGCGAAGGCCGAATAATCAATAATTTTATTTGTTTTGTCAAATAAAACTGTACAGAATAGTAACTGAAACGTTACTTAACAGAAAAACAAGACGGACAAGAGATTATCTGATTCTAAAAATAGCTCACTTTCGCGAATTCCCACGGTAGTATTTACAAATATCACGTGACTTTCATTCATAAAACTTTACATGCATTGTATAAATGGAATAGCCAAAACACGGTGCGCAGAATAATCCGAGGTAGATTTTACTCTACAAGTATGTATGTTATTAGCTGGGTCGTGTTAGAATATAAATTAATTAATAACTTCTTACTGGATTGTTTGCATCACAGTCCTGTCTCTCTTCATTGTAACAATGTTCACCAATGCATTGATCTGTGCCGCTACAACCGTACCCAGTGCAATGGTCTGTGCTGCTACAACCGTACCCAGTGCAATGGTCTGTGCCGCTACAACCGTCGCCAGTGCAATGGTCTGTGCCGCTACAACCGTCGCCAGTGCAATGGTATGTACCATTACCATCGTTGTCTACGGATATAATAGAAGACCAATAAGTACAATATGTTTGTTTTGTTATTAAAATTCGTAAGTAGACAGATGAAGTTTGGAACATGGGCAGTCGCTCTCTTTATTTAATAATGACTAGAGATACTACTATGCTGATTAACTTGAAACTTGCTTTTTCCACAATTCAAAATCATATATTAGTTTATTCAAATTTATTTTAGCTCGATTGCGAAACAAGTTATTTCAACTTATATTAATCACTCTCGAGACCTCATTCCTGATGGAATCCATCGCCACGAGGGAGAGAGAGAGAGAGAGAGAAGAGGCAACGTGGAATTTCAATGCCTTGCCTAAGGGCACAATCATAACGGCTCCAGCGGGGCTCGAACTCCGGACCTTTCACACCTGAAGCGAACGTGCATCCACTGCGCTATCACGACTTCCACATCATATATTAATGTGTGTGGCCGTTTGAAGTTTACCTAGATGAACGCGCACTAACCACTAAAGTCTTGTCCTATCTAATATATGGACAACAGAGAGTTTTTAAGTGTTTCATTTATTCTTACTAATTTAAAAATGAAATAAGGTCATAAGATCATTATCTCCAGGGGAGTTTTTAATTTTTTTCATCGGGTAGCTTTTGACATCATAATTTAACTTCGTTTCATTTTCCGTATCTATAACTCAACGCAGGACGACGGTTGAAAACTGTACAACAGGTCACTTCCATTTGCATTTATGAATCTTGAAATCTGTGAGTGACTTTTCATGGACATCAAACAGGTATTAATGGACATTATCTGTTGGCTCAGAACATTCCGGGATCGGCGCGACTAGGGTTAAGTTCATGATTAATGCTTTACAAATACTCTGTTCAGGCCAAAGTTGTGCTTCGCAAGTGGGACTTGTTATCAAAATTAAAGTGAATTAATGAGACCAGGCCCCGAGGTTATAACACTTTTCTCCTATCTCAAACTCAGTCTCAAGCTTCAAATTGGTTCAGCTGGCAGTAAAACTCGGAATCAACCAATCAAATCATTTGAGCTTGAGATCCGAGAAAAGTATTATAACCTCGGGCACATGCGTTTACAAACACAACCAACATAACTAAGACTAGATACGTGTAGCTATATATGATATCTTACCGGGTTGGAAGTAATATATCATAACGGATCCGTATATTATTTCAAGTGTTTGATCATTGTGATGCAGGAGGTCGTTCGGTTGGTCGACTGTCAACATCTGAACGAACTTTGCATGGAGACCATCAGCATCGATTACTTTGGTCCAGAAATGAGTGGATGCTATCATGAGGGAATAAATAGTCAATGTTCATTAGAAATCGATATGCAAAATTAATTGAACACTTAAGTTTAAACTTTATTTATTTTACAATGATTGCGAAGCAAGTTCTAAAAACTTATATTAATCACTATCGTTGGCGCGGATGAAAGCGTAAATATGTTCATTCATGTGGGAGGAAACAGGAGTACCCAGAGAAAACCCACCTGTACGATCTGGCGACCACCGTACCATCTCACACTGAGGATCGAACCCGGGTTGTATTGGTGAGAAGCGGGCGTGCTAATCAGCTAATTGAATTTTATCGATATCAACAGAAGAAAACACAGTTTTAACAATAATTATTTGGGAAATACGGTCTTGTAACACAAGTGCAGTGGGTCAGTTTACGAGCCTCCATAACAAGTACCGTAATCGTCTATATCTAAGACGCACTTTTTTCCTCCAAAATAGTATTCAAACGTCTGCTGCGTCTTGGCGTATTACAACAAAGGGAAATAAATGTTTCATACTATTTTTTTGTACAGTTTTTTCCCCTGGCATTTCTCGTTTTTTTAACTGAGTCTTATACTCCAGTGCGACCTATATATAGACGATTACGGTAGGTAAAACACATTTCTTATGCATGTAAACACTATCAATGATTAACATTTGCAGTAAAAGCTGAAGACAAGTACCTTCCCATATAGCGGATTCTACAAACATTGCCCTGTCCACGTCCAGCTCAACAGCTAGGTCATCTTCTATGGCATGTCTTGCACTATCATAACTTCTGTAATCCACACCGACGAGTTCATGCATATTGATGTTTATCTCAAACGTGACTGTTGCATAATATATAGCAAACATATTAGATGGCCATTTCAATATGCAAAACAATTAATGATCAATCGGTATTGTAAATAAAATATAATAATCTTACAATTGTAAGTATGCATCATTAGTTGTAAAGTTGTTTTTGTTGACACTGGTGGTTGTTTCATTTCACAATACATGTCTCGGTATTAGCTGAGACTGTTCAATGACTGTGACTTCCTTGCTCTATATGATACGTGTTGAGACTGCCCAATGACTGTGGCTTCCTTGTTCTATACTAGTCTAGTTACATGTTGAGACTGTCCAATGACTGTGGCTTCCTTGCTCTATACTAGTCTCACTACGTGTTGAGACTGCCCAATGACTGTGGCTTCCTTGCTCTATACTAGTCTCGCTACGTGTTGAGACTGCCCAATGACTGTGGCTTCCTTGTTCTATACTAGTCTCGCTACGTGTTGAGACTGCCCAATGACTGTGGCTTCCTTGCTCTATACTAGTCTCGCTATGTGTTGAGACTGTCCAATGACTGTGGCTTCCTTGCTCTATACTAGTCTCGCTACGTGTTGAGACTGTCCAATGACTGGCTTCCTTGCTCTATACTAGTCTCGCTACGTGTTGAGCCTGTCCAATGACTGTGGCTTCCTTGCTCTATACTAGTCTAGCTACGTGTTGAGACTCTCCAATGACTGTGGCTTCCTTGCTCTATACTAGTCTTGTTTCTTGTTGAGACTGTCCAATGACTGTGGCTTCCTTGCTCTATACTAGTCTAGCTACGTGTTGAGACTGCCCAATGGCTGTGGCTTCCTTGCTCTGTACTAGTCTCCTTTCTTGTTGAGACTGTCCAATGACTGTGGCTTCCTTGCTCTATACTAGTCTCGCTACGTGTTGAGACTGCCCAATGACTGTGGCTTCTTTGCTCTATACTAGTCTCGCTACGTGTTGAGACTGCCCAATGAATGTGGCTTCCTTGCTCTATACTAGTCTTGTTTCTTGTTGAGACTGTCCAATGACTGTGGCTTCCTTGCTCTATACTAGTCTCGCTACGTGTTGAGACTGTCCAATGACTGTGGCTTCCTTGCTCTATACTAGTCTCGCTACGTGTTGAGACTGTCCAATGACTGTGGCTTCCTTGCTCGATACTAGTCGCGCTACGTGTTGAGACTGCCCAATGACTGTGACTTATTTGCTCTATACTAGTCTCGCTACGTGTTGAGACTGCCCAATGACTGTGACTTATTTGCTCTCTATTAGTCTATTAGTGTTAGTATTCCTGAATATGTAGCATGAATTTATAACTTATAATATAATGGGAATATTATGCACCTAAAATAAATATGCTTTGCTGATCCTGAAGGATTCTGAATGACAGTACATGTATATACTTATATTGATTATATCCCCGGTTTATTAACTCCGTAATCTATTCTAGTATATCACTGTACTTGTCAACAAAGTTCTGCATGCAGCTATGAATAAGATACTTTTACACGAGTTCATAGAAAGGTCAAAACGATTTGACTGAGTTGTCTAGTTCAAGACGTCCACTATAAAATCAACTTCACAATCCGCTCCACGCTATTTCTTACTCTCATTCAATACTACACGTCAATACTTCTATATCTCATTTCTGCATAATTTATTCTATTCCAATTTCATCCTTATTTACTTTTTCTATTTCTAAGCCCTTAGCGACCAATTTTCAGATATTTATAAGCGTTTCGATGCGTTTCCAATTTGAATTAAACATATTTAAGTTCTGGTCATTTTCGATATTACGCCAAGTTATTAAAGTTGCAATATATACCTGGTACAAACATCTAGTACGCAGTGGAAAGTATTACCTTAAGCTTTCAGTTCAATCCACATATCACGATATAAATGTATGTATATTTCTCAATGTATATTACATGTATCCTGATAAATAAATATGTTTAAACCAGTAACACACTTGATGCGTATTGATAAGAGATTTTGACTTGGATTAACGGCATTATACTGCTGACTTGATGAAAACATAATGGCCAATCATTTATCAAACATCATCACCAGGTCAATTAATGTTCCCGTAAATTCCAAATACCATTTTAAAGTACGACCCGCCTAGGGACGAACACGCTAGCACGTGCCTATTACGGAAACATGATCTATTTTATTCAGGATATTGACTTGGTATATACATCATATGAACAAATCTAACCCTTTCCAACATAGAAGCACCTCTTAACGCCATTACCAATACGACATACATCGACAATGTAGTAGTCAAACCAATGTTCATAGTAAAGGCCAGAATCCCATGTAGTCCCAGTAATATCTATCGAGGTGGGATAGATATGGCCACTACTTACCTAAGGCATGATAGCTAAATGGCCGTCGTTTGCATGGAGATATACTAGTATATTAATCTAAATCTCATGTAGTCCCAGTAATATCTATGGAGGTGGGATAGATATGGCGACTACTTATCTACTGCATGATAGCTAAATGGCTGTAGTTTGTATGGAGATATACTAGTATATTAATCTAAATCTCATGTAGTCCCAGTAATATCTATGGAGGTGGGTATAGATATGGCGACTACTTATCCACTGCATGATAGCTAAATGGCTGTCGTTTGCATGGAGATATAATATTATGTTAACCTAAATCTCATGTAGTCCCAGTAATATCTATGGAGGTTGGATAGATATGGCGACTACTTATCTACTGCATGATAGCTAAATGGCTGTAGTTTGTATGGAGATATACTAGTATATTAATCTAAATCTCATGTAGTCCCAGTAATATCTATGGAGGTGGGTATAGATATGGCGACTAATTATCCACTGCATGATAGCTAAATGGCTGTAGTTTGTATGGAGATATACTAGTATATTAATCTAAATCTCATGTAGTCCCAGTAATATCTATGGAGGTGGGTATAGATATGGCGACTAATTATCCACTGCATGATAGCTAAATGGCTGTCGTTTGCATGGAGATATACTAGTATATTAACCTAAATCACTATGAAGGAAAGGGTTAAAATAGTGATAATGTCTGTTTGTTTTACCTTGGAAATATTCACAGATTCCACACCTGAACTCGCTGTCGATATAGCAGAGCTGAAATAATGTAATATCTGGTTAGAGGGATTTTCTTTAGGCAACAATACAAATGGAGGAATTTTAATTTACTTGTTTTTATTACTGGTATCAGGTCGAATACTGGATTACCAGTCCAACGTGTTAACTAACCACTGGACTAGAGATCCTTGCTTTCATTGTAGACTACATTAATATGTCTTTGTTTGTGTAACTATACTGCAGTAAGGTTGAATATTAGGTAGTTTTGTGTGTATGCTGGATAATGGTCATAATGTATTATGTATAACATAATTGCAATGTTATGGACATGTTCTGTACAATCAAGTGGGTAAAAGCATAATTTCTATGTAAATTACAATTCCAGTTAATGCTTTTTAATGATTATTTTTGGAATGATAGCTAAAGTAAAACTTTTAATAACGTGTAATGATACATACAGACTGCGGAGGCTCGCATGCTGACGCTGGACACTGACCATTAAGCGACACACATCGTCCCGTCTTGAAGCAAAATATCTAAAACACAAGCAGATATATTAAACAATTGAGAATATATCATCATGTGTATATAATATGAAATGTTGAAACATTAGACAAGCCAGTTTCAAGTAAGTAAGAGGTTTTTTAAACTTTATTTATACTTGTACATGCAACCGTTTTTCTGGATTTGTATATGACCTTCAGAAAATGGTATCTATATATTTCCATGTCTTCTCTTATAATTTGTATAATACTATAAACATTGTAATAATATTTTATGTGGAGTAAACTGTTTGGTATTATGTCATGTTGGAATACAAACAGTATTACATTGTGTCAAAATACAAACAGTATTACATCGTGTCAGAATACAAACAGTATTACATCATGTCGGAATACAAACAGTATTACATCATGTCGGAATACAAACAGTATTACATTGTGTCGGAATACAAACAGTATTACATCATGTCGGAATACAAACAGTATTACATCATGTCGGAATACAAACAGTATTACATTGTGTCGGAATACAAACAGTATTACATCATGTCGGAATACAAACAGTATTACATCATGTCGGAATACAAACAGTATTACATCGTGTCAGAATACAAACAGTATTACATCATGTCGGAATACAAACAGTATTACATTGTGTCGGAATACAAACAGTATTACATCATGTTGGAATACAAACAGTATTACATCGTGTCAAAATACAAACAGTATTACATCATGTCGGAATACAAACAGTATTACATCGTGTCAAAATACAAACAGTATTACATCATGTCGGAATACAAACAGTATTACATCGTGTCGGAATACAAACAGTATTACATCATGTCGGAATACAAACAGTATTACATCGTGTCAAAATACAAACAGTATTACATCATGTTGGAATACAAACAGTATTACATCGTGTCAAAATACAAACAGTATTACATCATGTCGGAATACAAACAGTATTACATTGTGTCGGAATACAAATGTGGTATTAGACCATGTCAAAATATGGAACAATATACAGTATTTAATAATATCGGAATATATATTTGAAAATAAGGTTATTATCCTCAAAGTAATCGGTAAGATAGTGGAACTATTTTGTTGAGGTATGTTTGGTAACCGAGTTACTTACTTCAGTGTATGGATCACAGTTGTGATGTGTATCCTCGTAATGACACTCTCCATCGTCACAATTATCTGTACCACAATCCCCGCCTGGACAATTATCTGTACCATCACAGCTCCCGTCCATGCAATGGTCTGAAACGCAAGACAACTAGGAATTTCTCACCTATAGACAGGATTTTCGCGCCTTTTTGGGGGTGTGAGATAAATCTGTCTGACCGGTTAAACAAGGGGACTACTTTATGCTAATTAGATATCTCAAACAAGTCTGGTAGTTTCCGTTTATTTCATTGGATAACGGTAAAATCCGAACACTGCCGTGAAGTTACGTCATTATAATAACAGCGATACGTCATCGATGACGCAATCAATGACATATATTCATGTGTTGTTCATGTGCCTACTATTACCATTTGACCCACAATGCACTTGCATTGTTTGTAAGCATCCCGCGTCTAATCAAAGTGCGACTGATCTCCCTTTAAATCGTGTTATTTATTTGTTCTTTTTAGTATGATTATTTGAATCTTTACCAGTATTGGATGTAAAGGTTTAGCAGTAACAAATTAAACCGTTAAACTGTATGTTAAACTAGTTGTGGTGTTTACTTTTAAATGACAATCAACATCGATGTGAGTAAATTGTCACATTCCAATGATCTCATCACCGTATAGTAAATTCATGCGCCATTCAAGCATGTATATAGGCTAGCATAATTAGTAAAGTGCATCAAAGGCATAAGAAAGGTGTGAAAATAAATCTACAACCGCCATATAGTAACAGTTAAGGAAATCCCACCCTCGGACTGACAATGCGTGAAAAGAACTCTACAGAGCCTCGTTCTTTGCTCACATCTTCAGCCCCACAGGCACAAGACACTATGGGCCTATGGTCATATAGTAAGTAATGTAAACATGTTTATTATATGACCATAGGCCAAAACAAAGTGTGTGTCTTGTGTTCAGCCCTCTAGTGAGATTTCTTTATCTGCAAATCTTGGAGGTGCTAGATTCCCTTAATCAGTATTGGCACATGTCTTCAGAGTGCTGATGGGAGTGTATACTGATGGGAGTGTATACTGATGGGAGTGTATACTGATGGGAGTGTATACTGATGACTGATGGGAGTGTATACTGATGGGAGTGTATACTGATGGGAGTGCATACTGATGTGTGTGTATACTGATGTGTGTGTATACTGATGTGAGTGTATACTGATGTGTGTGTATACTGATGTGTGTATACTGATGTGAGTGTATACTGATGGGAGTGTATACTGATGTGAGTGTATACTGATGTGTGTGTATACTGATGTGTGTGTATACTGATGTGAGTGTATACTGATGGGAGTGCATACTGATGGGAGTGCATACTGATGGGAGTGTATACTGATGTGAGTGTATACTGATGGTAGTGTATACTGATGTGAGTGTATACTGATGAGAGTGTATACTGATGGGAGTGTATACTGATGGGAGTGTATACTGATGGGAGTGTATACTGATGGGAGTGTATACTGATGGGAGTGTATACTGATGTGAGATGTGTGTACTGATGTGAGTGTATACTGATGTGTGTGTATATTGATGTGAGTGTATACTGATGGGAGTGTATACTGATGGGAGTGTATACTGATGTGTATGTATACTGATGGGAGTGTATACTGATGTATACTGATGGGAGTGTATACTGATGTGTATGTATACTGATGGGAGTGTATACTGATGTATACTGATGGGAGTGTATACTGATGTGTGTGTATATTGATGTGAGTGTATACTGATGGGAGTGTATACTGATGGGAGTGTATACTGATGTGTATGTATACTGATGGGAGTGTATACTGATGTATACTGATGGGAGTGTATACTGATGTGTATGTATACTGATGGGAGTGTATACTGATGTATACTGATGGGAGTGTATACTGATGTGTGTGTATATTGATGTGAGTGTATACTGATGGGAGTGTATACTGATGGGAGTGTATACTGATGTGTATGTATACTGATGGGAGTGTATACTGATGTATACTGATGGGAGTGTATACTGATGTGTATGTATACTGATGGGAGTGTATACTGATGTATACTGATGGGAGTGTATACTGATGGGAGTGCATACTGATGTGAGTGTATACTGATGTGAGTGTATACTGATGTGTGTATATACTGATGGGAGTGTATACTGATGTGTGTGTATACTGGTGTGAGTGTATACTGATGGGAGTGTATACTGATGGGAGTGTATACTGATGTGAGTGTATACTGATGGGAGTGTATACTGATGGGAGTGTATGCTGATGGGAGTGTATGCTGATGTGAGTGTATACTGATGGGAGTGTATACTGATGTGTGTGTATACTGATGGGAGTGTATACTGATGTGAGTGTATACTGATGTGAGTGTATACTGAAGGGAGTGTATACTGAAGGGAGTGTATACTGATGGGAGTGTATACTGATGGGAGTGTATACTGATGGGAGTGTATACTGATGGGAGTGTATACTGATGTGAGTGTATACTGATGTGAGTGTATACTGATGTGTGTGTATACTGATGGGAGTGTATATTGATGTATACTGATGGGAGTGTATGCTGATGGGAGTGTATACTGATGGGAGTGTATACTGATGTGTGTATACTGATGTGTGTGTATACTGATGTGAGTGTATACTGATGTGAGTGTATACTGATGGGAATGTATACTGATGGGAGTGTATACTGATGTATACTGATGGGAGTGTATACTGATGGGAGTGTATACTGATGTGAGTGTATACTGATGGGAGTGTATGCTGATGGGAGTGTATACTGATGGGAGTGTATACTGATGGGAGTGTATACTGATGTGTGTGTATACTGATGTGAGTGTATACTGATGGGAGTGTATAGGGAGTGTATACTGATGTGTGTGTGTATACTGATGTGAGTGTATACTGATGGGAGTGTATACTGATGGGAGTGTATACTGATGTGTGTGTGTGTATACTGATGTGAGTGTATACTGATGGGAGTGTATACTGATGGGAGTGTATATTGATGTATACTGATGGGAGTGTATGCTGATGTGTGTGTATACTGATGTGTGTGTATACTGATGTGTGTGTATACTGATGGGAGTGTATACTGATGGGAGTGTATACTGATGGGAGTGTATATTGATGTATACTGATGGGAGTGTATGCTGATGTGTGTGTATACTGATGTGAGTGTATACTGATGGGAGTGTATACTGATGGGAGTGTATACTGATGTGTGTGTATACTGATGTGAGTGTATACTGATGGGAGTGTATACTGATGGGAGTGTATACTGATGGGAGTGTATATTGATGTATACTGATGGGAGTGTATGCTGATGTGTGTGTATACTGATGTGTGTGTATACTGATGGGAGTGTATACTGATGTATACTGATGGGAGTGCATACTGATGTGAGTGTATACTGATGTGAGTGTATACTGTTGGAGGTGTATACTGATGCGAGATGTGTGTACATACCTTCGTTATACGTGCATGTACCAAACGCTCAATAAACAACTGTTTGTATTGTGTACATACCTTCGTTATACGTGCATGTACTAAACGCTCAATAAACAACTATTTGTATTGTGTACATACCTTCGTTATACGGGCATGTACCAAAATCAACACACTTCACACCATCGGTAGTTTCACACAGTTCCTGGAAATTATAAAATGTACAACTTAATGAAATTGATATTAACCCTTTCAACACCACAGACCTCTAAATAGGCTTACAAAAAGTGTAGATCCAGATGAGCCGGCTGAGCCGCCTCATCAGGATCTGCACTTTTTGCCAGTGATATGGCTATTTTTAGACATAATTACCCATTTTGATAAATGAACTTGTCCAAATGTGATTTTCTGATTCATTTATTGGTTTATGAATATCATGGACCAGTCCATGTGAGTTACTTGGTGTTGAATGGGTTAATGTGCAAATGATTAGTTTAGTCACACACCGAGTATCGATTTTGTTGCAATATACAATAATATGGAAACGATTACGTACACCTTATTGATTTATGAGTTTTGTTTCATTCATTATTTCAATTACCACAATTATCAGGCTGTCCGATTAGCGCAGTGTGTAGCACGATCGCTTCTCACCAATGCAACCCGTGTTCCGATTCTCGGACCGCGAAGTATGTGAGATTGTATACGGTGGTCGTCAGACCGGACAGGTGGTTTTCTCCGGGTAACAGTTTCCCCCCATACGAATGACCACATATACGCTATCATCCGTGCCAACGAAAGTGATTAATATATTGATAAAGCTTGTTTCGCGATCGTTGTAAAATAAATAGTGTTTAAAATTTAAATTATCACCATGTTTAGAAACGTCGGTACTTTTTCTGTCAAGGTACATTAGTCATATCTAAATGTCTATTGAATACATATATGTATCTACCCGGTACATACCAAATAACTGATGATATATGTATATACCCGGTACATACCAAATAACTGATGATATATGTATCTACCCGGTACATACCAAATAACTGATGATATATGTATCTACCCGGTACATACCAAATAACTGATGATATATGTATCTACCCGGTACATACCAAATAACTGATGATATATGTATCTACCCGGTACATACCAAATAACTGATGATATATGTATCTACCCGGTACATACCAAATAACTGATGATATATGTATCTACCCGGTACATACCAAATAACTGATGATATATGTATCTACCCGGTACATACCAAATAACTGATGATACCTTTATGCTAAACAACATGTGATATCAAATTATGTATATCTTTGATTCATGTATAATAGTAATGTATGTATAATATATGTATGCCGAAATAAACAAGGTTACCCAAAAGGGTCCCAAAAAATAATTTAAACGGGTAATGTGGACATTCTCAGCTGAACAATAAGCTACGTTGGTCTACTTTTTACATACACTATGTAATATATGTATATAAACGAACTACATTGATGCAAAGCACCAAATGGTGCCGCCAATAGATGTACAATTAAGAGACTCATGCATGGGTAATATGTAAATGTAGACGAAAAATGAACAGTCTTTCAGATGGGACTTTAAACCAATGTCTTGTGTCGGTGCTTGACACAGTGCACGTAAAAGAACCAGAGGAGACTCTGGAATGGGTCTCTGTCTGTATCATTGCACTATCCTCCAAAAATCTAAAATGACGAATCTCTTCAGGGGGAGTTGCTCATATGGTCAACCGGTAGCGACGATAAATAAACGTAAAACACAAACACTACAACTACGTACATTTATATTGATTTCATTAATTGATTCATTGCTGAGGTATGATCTTAGTTTTTAGATATTTTCGTAGCGACGATAAATAAACGTAAAACACAGACAGGCTCGTTATTTTAGGATTTATTGTTTCTTTCTCCCATGAGAGGTTCATATATAATTATGTAAATATAGATGGAAATACTACATTATGTGTTGTATATAATTATGTAAATATAGATGGAAATACTACATGTGTTGTATATAATTATGTAAACATAGATGGAAATACTACATGTGTTGTATATAATTATGTAAACATAGATGGAAATACTACATGTGTTGTATATAATTATGTAAATATAGATGGAAATACTACATGTGTTGTATATAATTATGTAAATATAGATGGAAATACTACATTATGTGTTGTATATAATTATGTAAATATAGATGGAAATACTACATGTGTTGTATATAATTATGTAAATATAGATGGAAATACTACATGTGTTGTATATAATTATGTAAACATAGATGGAAATACTACATGTGTTGTATATAATTATGTAAATATAGATGGAAATACTACATTATGTGTTGTATATAATTATGTAAATAGATGGTGGCATTCTTACTGGTTGTGTTGAACATTAGCAACTATATTATGGCAATATTACCTGGTGTGTTTTACAGGTCGGTTCTGTTGGACAGCTGCCGTCTTCGTTGACACATGTCATACGTTGGAAGCAGAAGGTCTAAAATTATGAATAGGTTATTACTGATAGTAAATTAAGTATAATGGAAATTCCATCGCGATTGTAAACTAATTACAAAACTATCAGGAACAACTGACAAACTGTAGCAACATAAACTGTATACTGCAGTATATAGAAGCCTAATTGTGCATGCGAACACAAGACAACAGTGCCATCATGTTGCAATTTGCTGTATCCCAACAATAGTAAACAAATATACAGCTAAACCTCTCTTAAACAGCCAGCCAAGGGAATCACAGAAAGTGGTTGCTTAGCACAGGTGGCTGCTTAATAGAGGGCAAATGTATAATAAAACAACATATTGAGAATCTGGAAACTAGCTGCTTAATACAGGCTGGCTGTAATGGAGATGACCACTAACACACGTTTGCCTGTATGCTGAATCTAGCCTACTCACCTGTCCTTGCATGCATTCTTGCCGTTGATCGGCCACATATCCTGAAATTAGAAAACGACCGGAAATTTTACGTTTTTACTACTCAAATATCAAGACGTTAATGCACAGTCAATCTATAATATGATAGACTGGCATCATGTCATGCAGTGAACTGTTTCAGTCTTGTTTGGTATCACAGTAGGTCAATAACATGTCCGATTAGCGCAGTGGTTAGCGCGCTCGCTTCTCATCAATGCGACCCGGGTTCGATCCTCGGACCAAGGGAAGTATGTGAGATGGTACGATGGTCGCCAGATCGGACAGGTGGAGTTTTCTCCGGGTACTCCGGTTTCCTCCCACATGAATGACCACATATACGCTTTCATCCGCGCCAACGAGAGTGATTAATATAAGTTGTTAAAACTTGCTTCGCAATTAAATAAAGCATAAAAAAAAAAAATAACATGTACATACATACATCTAATAAATTACAAGAGACTAGTACTAGTAAGCGTTTGTTCGTCGTAGCTCCAACATCGTATGTACCATGTGTGAGATATATCAAGATGAATTTTTTTAGGCAAAGAAGGACGGGTTCTTTTGATCTTTCCGCCACTACCTGAGTTTACCAATGTCGGTGATTGGACCTTTAAATTGGGTATCTCATACCAATGATGATGTGATGGACGACCAGCTCACGACCCTTAAATATTCAATGTGTATTAGCCACTGAACCACTTTGTTTGTTTGTTTGTTCGAGTTTTACGCCTTCACCAGCACCATTTTGGGCTATATCGCCGGCAGGCAGTTTACCTAGCAACACCTTTCCTGGCCAGGCTCCATCGGTTAACCAGTTTACCTAGCAACACCTTTCCTGGCCAGGCTCCATCGGTTAACCAGTTTACCTAGCAACACCTTTCCTGGCCAGGCTCCATCGGTTAACCAGTTTACCTAGCAACACCTTTTCTGGCCAGGCTCCATCGGTTAACCAGTTTACCTAGCAACACCTTTCCTGGCCAGGCTCCATCGGTTAACCAGTTTACCTAGCAACACCTTTCCTGGCCAGGCTCCATCGGTTAACCAGTTTACCTAGCAACACCTTTCCTGGCCAGGCTCCATCGGTTAACCAGTTTACCTAGCAACACCTTTCCTGACCAGGCTCCATCGGTTAACCAGTTTACCTAGCAACACCTTTCCTGGCCAGGCTCCATCGGTTAACCAGTTTACCTAGCAACACCTTTCCTGGCCAGGCTCCATCGGTTAACCAGTTTACCTAGCAACACCTTTCCTGGCCAGGCTCCATCGGTTAACCAGTTTACCTAGCAACACCTTTCCTGGCCAGGCTCCATCGGTTAACCAGTTTACCTAGCAACACCTTTCCTGGCCAGGCTCCATGGGTTAACCAGTTTACCTAGCAACACCTTTCCTGGCAAGGTTCCATCGGTTAACCAGTTTACCTAGCAACACCTTTCCTGGCCAGGCTCCATCGGTTAACCAGTTTACCTAGCAACACCTTTCCTGGCCAGGCTCCATCGGTTAACCAGTTTACCTAGCAACACCTTTCCTGGCCAGGCTCCATCGGTTAACCAGTTTACCTAGCAACACCTTTCCTGGCCAGGATCCATGGGTTAACCAGTTTACCTAGCAACACCTTTCCTGACCAGGCTCCATCGGTTAACCAGTTTATCTAGCAACACCTTTCCTGACCAGGCTCCATCGGTTAACCAGTTTACCTAGCAACACCTTTCCTGGCCAGGATCCATCGGTTAACCAGTTTACCTAGCAACACCTTTCCTGGCCAGGATCCATCGGTTAACCAGTTTACCTAGCAACACCTTTCCTGGCCAGGATCCATCGGTTAACCAGTTTACCTAGCAACACCTTTCCTGGCCAGGATCCATCGGTTAACCAGTTTACCTAGCAACACCTTTCCTGGCCAGGATCCATCGGTTAACCAGTTTACCTAGCAACACCTTTCCTGGCCAGGATCCATCGGTTAACCAGTTTACCTAGCAACACCTTTCCTGGCCAGGATCCATCGGTTAACCAGTTTACCTAGCAACACCTTTCCTGGCCAGGATCCATCGGTTAACCAGTTTACCTAGCAACACCTTTCCTGGCCAGGATCCATCGGTTAACCAGTTTACCTAGCAACACCTTTCCTGGCCAGGATCCATCGGTTAACCAGTATTTGGTGAGTAAAAAACCGCCAACTTTTTCATATAACAGCAATGGTCTGAGTGGGGCTAGAACAAGTGACAATCAGTGATGTTAGGTTACAGTGCTATACATACCATCATCATAGTAAGTATCATTAGGAACACACTGTCTAGTTGCCCAGTCCACATGCTGAAAACAAGAAAATATATTTGCTACTATACATGGTCTGGCAATGAGCGATATTTCTGGTGTTTCCATTACCTCCCTTGGCAGATAAAGTCCGATTTATCCTGAAATGTGTATTGGTTCTTTTAGTGGGAATCCTTGAGAGGGAGAGAGATAGAGGGAGAGGGAGTGAGAAAGATAGAGATAGAAGAGAGAGTGATAGAGATATAAGAGAAAGAGAGAGATAGATAGAGTGAGAGAGAGTGAGAGAGATAGAGAGAGTGAGATAGAGGGAGAGAGAGAGAGTGAGAAAGATAGAGATAGAAGAGAAAGAGAGAGAGTGAGAGAGATAGATAGAGTGAGAAAGATAGATAGAAGAGAAAAAGAGAGAGTGAGAGAAATAGATAGATAAATAGAGAGAGAGAGAGAGTGAGAAAGATAGAGATAGAAAGAGTGAGAGAGATAGAGAGAGTGAGAAAGATAGAGAGAGAGAGTGAGAAAGATAGAGAGAGTGAGAAAGATAGAGATAGAGAGAGTGAGAAAGATAGAGATAGAAGAGAAAGAGTGAGAAAGATAGAGATAGAGGGAGAGAGAGTGAGAAAGATAGAGGGAGAGAGCAAGAGTGAAAAAGATAGAGGGAGAGAGTGAAAAAGATAGAGGGAGAGAGAGGGCGATAGATAGAGAGAGAGTCAGAGAGAAACAGTACCTGGTGTGTCTCACAGGTCGGTTCAGACGTGCATGTGCCATCTTCTTCCATGCACATCATTCTTTCAAAGCAGAACACCTGGAATTTCCAGGAATATTGCCCATAAAATAATTCTACGATAACCGAGTACAAAAACTGTGAAATATTTAGATAACTTTTGCCATATCAGTATTTTCATTTCATGGTTTGTGTTTATAAGGTTGTGCACCATATGTCGTGATATATGTACCATGCATTGTGATACATGTACCATGTGTCGTGATATATGTACCATGCATTGTGATACATGTACCATGCATTGTGATACATGTACCATGTGTCGTGATATATGTACCATGCATTGTGATACATGTACCATGTGTCGTGATATATGCACCATGTGTCGTGATATATATACCATGCATTGTGATACATGTACCATGTGTCGTGATATATGTACCATGCATTGTGATATATATACCATGCATTGTGATATATGTACCATGCATTGTGATATATATATATACCATGCATTGTGATATATGTACCATGCATTGTGATATATATATATACCATGCATTGTGATATATGTACCATGCATTGTGATATATATATATACCATGCATTGTGATATATGTACCATGCATTGTGATATATGTACCATGCATTGTGATACATGTACCATGCATTGTGATATATATATACCATGCATTGTGATATATGTACCATGCATTGTGATACATGTACCATGCATTGTGATATATATATACCATGCATTGTGATATATGTACCATGCATTGTGATACATGTACCATGCATTGTGATATATATATACCATGCATTGTGATATATGTACCATGCATTGTGATATATATGTACCATGCATTGTGATATATGTACCATGCATTGTGATATATGTACCATGCATTGTGATATATGTACCATGCATTGTGATATATACCATGCATTGTGATATATGTACCATGCATTGTGATATATATACCATGCATTGTGATACATGTACCATGTGTCGTGATATATGTACCATGTGTCGTGATATATGTACCATGTGTCGTGATATATATACCATGCATTGTGATATATGTACCATGCATTGTGATATATATACCATGCATTGTGATATATGTACCATGTGTCATGATATATGTACCATGCATTGTGATATATATACCATGCATTGTGATATATGTACCATGCATTGTGATACATGTACCATGCATTGTGATATATGTACCATGTGTCGTGATATATTTACCATGCATTGTGATATATATATATCATGCATTGTGATATATGTACCATGCATTGTGATATATGTACCATGCATTGTGATATATGTACCATGCATTGTGATATATGTACCATGCATTGTGATATATGCACCATGCATTGTGATACATGTACCGTGTCATGATATATGTACCATGCATTGTGATACATGTACGATGTGTCGTGATATATGTACCATGCATTGTGATATATGTACCATGCATTGTGATACATGTACCATATGTCGTGATATATGTACCATGCATTGTGATACATGTACCATATGTTGTGATATATGTACCATGCATTGTGATACATGTACCATGCATTGTGATATATGTACCAGGTGTCGTGATATATGTACCATACATTGTGATACATGTACCATGTGTCGTGATATATGTACCATACATTGTGATACATGTACCATGCATTGTGATATATGTACCAGGTGTCGTGATATATGTACCATACATTGTGATACATGTACCATGTGTCGTGATATATGTACCATGCATTGTGATTAGGGATGGCAACGAATGTTCGAATATACGAATATTAAAACCATATTCGAATATTAAAAAAAAAGGTACTAACTGTAGTGGAAATCGAAAGTTGAAGAAATTTGCGAATATTCGTTCGGAAGATCATCCGAATATCACAATCACCATTCGTTGCCATCCCTAATTGTGATACATGTACCATGTGTCGTGATATATGTACCATGCATTGTGATACATGTACCATATGTCGTGATATATATACCATGCATTGTGATACATGTACCATGTGTCATGATATATGTACCATGCATTGTGATACATGTACCATATGTCGTGATATATATACCATGCATTGTGATATATGTACCATGTGTCGTGATATATGTACCATGCATTGTGATACATGTACCATATGTCGTGATATATATACCATGCATTGTGATACATGTACCATGTGTCGTGATATATGTACCATGTGTCGTGATATATGTACCATGCATTGTGATACATGTACCATGTGTCGTGATATATGTACCATGCATTGTGATACATGTACCATATGTCGTGATATATATACCATGCATTGTGATATATGTACCAGGTGTCGTGATATATGTACCATACATTGTGATATATGTACCATGCATTGTGATACATGTACCATGCATTGTGATACATGTACCATGTGTCGTGATATATATACCATGCATTGTGATACATGTACCATATGTCGTGATATATGCACCATGCATTGTGATACATGTACCATGTGTCGTGATATATGTACCATGCATTGTGATACATGTACCATGTGTCGTGATATATGTACCATGCATTGTGATATATGTACCATGTGTCGTGATATATGCATCATGCATCGTGTATCTCAGCAATGTACATCAGTGCAATTTCCAGTAGCATTGGAATTCATAATAATAATTTCTATGTGTGTGTACAAAAATGCTAATTAAATTAGAAATTATGTCTACATGTAAACTGTGAACAAATATGTCTCAGTATGGAGCAAAGGTTTTCTGCTTACGAACCCCCGCCCCACTCCAAGAAAATACTGAGTCCTACCTGTCCAGGTTTACAGCCTTGTGGTTGGTCTGTGGGGCCTGAAAATATAACCATAGTGAGACCAAAGGTGTTATAGTATATGTGTGTTAACAGCAGCATGTTTTGCTTAGTTCTTAAAACTGAAGTTTCATTATGGGCTGTCCGATTAGCGCAGTGGATAGCGCGCTCACTTCTCACCAATGCAACCTGGGTTCGATCCTCAGACCGGGAAGTATGTGAGATGGTATGGTGGTCGCCAGATCGGTTTTCTCCGGGTACTCCGGTTTCCTCCCACACGAATGACCACATTTACGCTTTCATCCGCGCCAACGAGAGTGGTTAATATAAGTTGTTAAAACTTGCTTCGCAATCGTTGTAAAATAAATAAAAGTTTAAATTTTGAAGTTTCATTAGAAGTCATTATGCAATATTAATCAAGTAAAATTGGGACTTTTGATTGGAAAACAATAAGAGAGAGATGGACACTGGCAGATACCGCCCTCTGACTATTAGTATCAGAATCAACATACTAAAAGTTCCAGACGTGTGGGTTTACGTCGTGACACCGGAAGCCACCCAAATCCTGCCAATGCTTTGTTTTCTTTGAAAACAAGGTATTTTTGATACAGGAATACTTTAATTACAGAGAAAACTGTGACGCCACTGTTGTGCGCAGCTAGATCACGGTGTAGAACATGTCTGTGGTACCACATTCAACATTTCTGAGTTTAGGAAATCACGTCATTTGCGGGATAAACAGGATGTAGAAAAACTCTTTGATTGGCTAACAGTCCATTCGCCTTTGTCACAAATTCATGTGAATAGGTTCCGGTTCCGGTCCGTGACTGAAATAATGCTATGATGGGCACCAAACAAAGTCGATTAAACAGTTAGGCTTGGCCGCTGTTGCTGGTACCCCTTTGGTCGCAAAAGAACATTGTATGGTTGTTAAATACCGGGACTTCTCGTTTTAGTTATTACGCAGATACAAAATACCAAGTACCGCTTAAAAATATTTATAGTGGTTACTGATGATTTTGATGATGATGATTGAGCTTATTTACCCTCGCCTCCGGCGAACCATGTGGGCGAGCGGTGATGATTTTAATAAATTGTGTGCGTTATATACATGATCCATAAATGATATTTATGTCGGTCAAAAGCTATCCATAGCTTATGTTAATTGTTTGTACCATGCCGACAGTAAATACAATTTAAATTTCATTTGATATACATACCGTAGTCATGGTGAATGTTATAATACACACATACATACCGTAGTCATGGTGAATGTTATAATACACACATACATACCGTAGTCATGGTGACTGTCATAATACACACATAGCCCAGTCTCCCAGTCCACACTCTGAAAATTAGAAATTTAACTGTGTATCAGACAGTTCAACATTTAGCTTTATTTCATGAATTCAACCATACCTACACAAGTTCCATATTATGCCTGGTTGTAGTTTAGTTGTTTTACGTTTATTTATCGTCGCTACCGGTTGCCCATATGAGCGACGCCTCCAATAGAGATTAGTCATTTTAGATTTTTGGAGGATAGTGCAATGATACAGACAGAGACCTATTCCAGAGTCTCCCCTGGTTCTTTTACGTGCACGGTGTAAATCACCGACACACGACCTCGGTTTAATGTCCCATCTGAAAGACTGTTAATTTTATTACGGTCAGATGGGGGATCGAACCTGCGATCCCTGGATTACCAGTCCAACTTGTTACCACTGGGCTACAGATCCGTCTGTTTCTCGCCATACTTTTGCTGCTTAGCAACATATTCTGAGCAGTGAATTATTTGAAATCGCGAATATTGTCTAACATTGTCATTTGTCAATACATGTAACAATTTATTCGTATTTTATATAAAGCAAACTTTTTAAGTCCTGCCTACAAACGAACTGGTTATTAACATATATACATATACAGTCAAACCTGCCTTAAGCAGCCAGCCAAGGGAATCACAAAAAGTGGCTGCTTAGCACAGGTGGCTGCTTAATAGAGGTCAAATGTATAATAAAACAACCTATTGGGAAGCTGGAAACTGGCTGCTTAATACAGGTTGGCTGTTTAATACAGGTGACCGCTAACACAGGTTAGACTGTATATTCATGTATGAGTATTTATTTACAAAATCTCCAATAACTCTTGTAAATAGTGGTTTGCTACAACTAACCATAGGATAAATTTGCATATGAATTAATGAATATAGTTTATTTTTCATGAAGAAATGATGCACACATAAGGACATTAACAACTGTGCCCGAGATTATAAAACTATTCTCAAACTCAAGTCATTTGATTGGTTGAGTCTCAGTTTTACACTCAGCAGAACCAATCAGAAGCTTGAGAGTGAGTTTGGAGAAAAGTTTTATAATCTCGGGCCTTGCCGGAAGCTTGATTTCACTACAAGACACAACCGCACAACCACTTATGCTTGGACATTAGAAATAAAAAGTTTTAGTTTCTGTCTGTCTGTCTGTCTGTCTGTCTGTCTGTCTGTCTGTCTGTCTGTCTGTCTGTCTGTCAAAGATGAAAACAACAGATCAATTCATTACAACATACAATTTTATAATTAACTGTTTAAGATTTTTCAAAAATAGTAAACAAACAATAATGCATGCAACCACGGAAGACTGTATATGAAACACAAGCAGTGGAAAAGAAATTGCCATCTTCCACTGTTTCAAAACAAATGAATGGTACGGTGGTTGCCAGATCCGACAGGTGGGTTTTCTCTGGGTACTCTGGTTTCCTCTCACACGAATGACCACATATACGCTTTCATCCGCGCCAACGAGAGTGAATAATATATTATTAGTTGTTAAAAATTGCTTCGCAATCGTTGTAAAATAAATAAAGTTTAAAACGATTGAATGATAGAATTGTTTTTCACTGAGAAAACGTAATCATTGGAAGAAGCATAAAAGAAATTAAAGTGTATACGGTCGATAAGATGTGCAATGTATACATACCTGGTCTGTCGAACATGATATACAGTTGCCGTTTCTACACTCTTCGTGATATCCTGTTTGAGAGAGAAGCATACACAAGTACATGTATAAACCAAGAGAAGCATACACCAGTACATGTATAAACCAAGAGAAGCATACACCAGTACATGTATAAACCAAGAGAAGCATACACCAGTACATGTATAAACCAAGAGAAGCATACACAAGTACAAGTACATGTATAAACCAAGAGAAGCATACACAAGTACATCAACAAAAACCAAAAACAGTACATGTATAAACCAAGAGAAGCATACACAAGTACATGTACATGTATAAACCAAGAGAAGCATACACCAGTACATGTATAAACCAAGAGAAGCATACACAAGTACATGTATAAACCAAGAGAAGCATACACCAGTACATGTATAAACCAAGAGAAGCATACACCAGTACATGTATAAACCAAGAGAAGCATACACCAGTACATGTATAAACCAAGAGAAGCATACACAAGTACATGTATAAACCAAGAGAAGCATACACAAGTACATGTATAAACCAAGAGAAGCATACACCAGTACATGTATAAACCAAGAGAAGCATACACAAGTACATGTACATGTATAAACCAAGAGAAGCATACACAAGTACATGTATAAACCAAGAGAAGCATACACCAGTACATGTATAAACCAAGAGAAGCATACACAAGTACATGTATAAACCAAGAGAAGCAGACACGAGTACATGTATAAACCAAGAGAAGCATACACATGTACATGTATAAACCAAGAGAAGCATACACAAGTACATGTATAAACCAAGAGAAGCATACACAAGTACATGTACATGTATAAACCAAGAGAAGCATACACAAGTACATGTACATGTATAAACCAAGAGAAGCATACACAAGTACATGTATAAACCAAGAGAAGCATACACCAGTACATGTATAAACCAAGAGAAGCATACACAAGTACATGTATAAACCAAGAGAAGCATACACCAGTACATGTATAAACCAAGAGAAGCATACACATGTACATGTATAAACCAGAGAGCATACCAGTACATGTATAAACCAAGAGAAGCATACAACAGTACATGTATAACCAAGAGAAGCATACACAAGTACATGTATAAACCAAGAGAAGCATACACCAGTACATGTATAAACCAAGAGAAGCATACACCAGTACATGTATAAACCAAGAGAAGCATACACAAGTACATGTACATGTATAAACCAAGAGAAGCATACACCAGTACATGTATAAACCAAGAGAAGCATACACAAGTACATGTATAAACCAAGAGAAGCATACACCAGTACATGTATAAACCAAGAGAAGCATACACAAGTACATGTATAAACCAAGAGAAGCATACACAAGTACATGTATAAACCAAGAGAAGCAGACACAAGTACATGTACATGTATAAACCAGAGAAGCATACCAGTACATGTATAAACCAAGAGAAGCATACACCAGTACATGTAATGTATAAACCAAGAGAAGATACCAAGTACATGTATAAACCAGAGAAGCATACACAATACATAAACAAAAACATACACCAGTACATGTATAAACCAAGAGAAGCATACACCAGTACATGTATAAACCAAGAGAAGCATACACCAGTACATGTATAAACCAAGAGAAGCATACACCAGTACATGTATAAACCAAGAGAAGCAGACACAAGTACATGTATAAACCAAGAGAAGCAGACACAAGTACATGTATAAACCAAGAGAAGCATACACCAGTACATGTATAAACAAAGAGAAGCATACACCAGTACATGTATAAACCAAGAGAAGCATACACCAGTACATGTATAAACCAAGAGAAGCATACACCAGTACATGTATAAACCAAGAGAAGCATACACAAGTACATGTATAAACCAAGAGAAGCATACACCAGTACATGTATAAACCAAGAGAAGCATACACCAGTACATGTATAAACCAAGAGAAGCATACACCAGTACATGTATAAACCAAGAGAAGCATACACCAGTACATGTATAAACCAAGAGAAGCAGACACAAGTACATGTATAAACCAAGAGAAGCAGACACAAGTACATGTATAAACCAAGAGAAGCATACACCAGTACATGTATAAACAAAGAGAAGCATACACCAGTACATGTATAAACCAAGAGAAGCATACACCAGTACATGTATAAACCAAGAGAAGCATACACCAGTACATGTATAAACCAAGAGAAGCATACACAAGTACATGTATAAACCAAGAGAAGCATACACAAGTACATGTATAAACCAAGAGAAGCATACACCAGTACATGTATAAACCAAGAGAAGCATACACCAGTACATGTACATGTATAAACCAACAGATAAAACAATTTGTTAGTTTATTGTAAAACCCTGTCCGATTAGCGCAGGGTTAGCACGCTCGCTTCTCACCAATGCAACCCGGGTTCGATTCTCGGACCAGGAAGTATGTGAGATGGTACGGTGGTCGCCAGATCGGACAGGTGGGTTTTCTCCGGGTACTCCGGTTTCCTCCCACATGAATAACCACATATACGCTTTCATCCACGCCAACGAAAGTGATTAATGTAAGTTGTTAGAACTTGCTTCGCATTCGTTGTAAAATAAATAAAGTTTAAAACCCTGATAATTTAATAAGCATTGTTTTTATACTTTTCTTTATGAGCTGTACACGATATTCATAATAAACGTGAAAATAAATGCTGGTATATTTTTGGCTCGCTTAACGGCAAACTTACAAATCAAGTTCCATAAAATATTGTAGGAAATCATCACTCATGTAAGATCCTATTTAGTTTATACAAATTTATTTTAGCTCGATTGCGAAACAAGTTCTTACAACTTATATTAATCACTCTCGAGACCTCATTCCTGATGGAATCCATCGCCACGAGGGAGAGAGAAGAGGCAACATGGAAATTAAATGCCTTGCCTAAGGGCACAATCGTAACGGCTCCAGCGGGGCTCGAACTCCGGACCTTTCGCACCTGAAGCGAACGCGCATCCACTGCGCTATCACGACTTCCTATTTATATATGAATGAAAGAAACAACCGAGAAAACAAAATTAATATAGCTGTAATTCATACATCACATCAGCGTTAGCATTATATTATGTTATATTTCGGGTTTTACGCCTGCATCAGCACCATTTCGGGCTATATCGCCGGCGGGCAGTTTACTTAACAACAACTTTCCTGGGCAGGCTCCAGCGGTTAACGAGTACTTGGGTGCACCAACCTCCGTAAGAAACTGCCAACTTTTTCATATAAATGAGACACGGCCTGAGCTGGGCTCGAACCAGTGACCATCAGTGATGATAGGTTACAGTGGTATACAAATCAGCGACCTATTATAGGTGCGTGTATATTAAACCGTTGTTATTCTGGGTATAGACTGTGGCCCCGTAGTTCATAGCTTACTTTCACTTCGTTATCTATGGCTATTATAGGTGCGTGTATATTAAACCTTTGTTATTCTGGGTATAGACTGTGACCCCGTAGTTCATAGTTTATTTCCGTACCGTTACCAATCGGTCTTAAAATGTGTGTTCAAAGAATCCGAGATCCGAGACCTATATTACAGAACAATGTAAGGTGAGCTATATCGACATCATACCGTTATCTCCAGAGTCATACATGTAAGCAAACGAATGTGTCCAGTCAATGTGCAATGCATTGTCGCTGAGATCTGTGAGGAATTGTCGGTTTGTGGTCATCAGTTCTATGAACTCATCAGACGCTTCAATGTCTGTCTTGAAGGCGCAAATAATTGAACCTACGGAATGATCAAACAAGTCATCATGCATGCACTAATCACAATTTAATTAGTTTAATCAGCGACCTCAACCAAAAAATGTAAAATGTTAGTGTCTGAAACAGGACTTTTAAACCGACTTCAAGATAACCAGAGAATTCGACATAACCGACTTTGACAAAACGGTTGTAGACTTATGTAGGCAACACCGATATAGAAACACGTTAGTAAGTACATTATTTGGAGTGGATAGACCATTTAGTTGGTAAGGCTAATTATTTTTTTATTCAAGTTTATTTAACGTCGCTACCGGTTGCCCATTTGAGCGATTGAGTTTACCTAACAATACCTTTCCTGGGCAGGCTCCAGCAGTTAACCAGTACTTGGTGCACCAACCTCCGTAAGAAATTGCCAACTTTTTCATATAAAGAGACATGGTCTGAGCAGTGCTCGAACCCGTGATCATCAGTGATGATAGGTTACAGTGGTATACAAGTCAGTGACCTTAACCACTCAACCACGGAGGTGGACCAAGTCGTAAATGGGGGTATGCCTTCTTAAATAGATTTTTTAAAACACACATGACATACAACATAAAAGTATTAAGGACATTTGGTATTAGAACTAATAAGACATCACAGGGTTCATTCTAGGTCAGAATTTTTGGGAGAAGTGAGAATGCATGCGATCGCATCATTAAATGGTGTTATTTAATAAATTTCAACAAAATATGGTTAAAATCCACAGTATAACCATTAAATATAACATTTGAATAGGAGTCCTTTATAAATAGGGTTCCCAGAGGGCGAAGTCAGGGTCCCTAGGGGAGACTATTTCGCCCACATCGTCCTCTAAAAATGATCCCTGCATCATATACATTGGTACATGAATAATAGTATTTAACAGTCTTACAAACTAATTGAGACACTCGTATACATATACCTTGGGTTAACGAGATGTGGGTTAGCGAGATGTCATAAATGCTTGCGCCAAGTTCACTCTCCACCAGCTCTCGGAAGTGCTCGATAAATTCCGCCCTTCTCTCGTAATTCGCTCCAACAACCGTGAAGAAGTCCGCATTGTCCAAATATATGATTGCTGCAAGTCCGAGTGCATTAATTTAGCAATATGCAAAACGCATCAAAATGATGTGCTATCTGTGGGCCAATTCAAGATTTGAAGTTTTGTTTAATTTCACAATTTGCAGATCACAACAACACGAGACCGTACAAATATATTTAGCGATCTCATTGGCCAGCAGTACAGCATTTTCTACTTTGGATGTCAAAATCCACGCTTTGTAAATTTATTCCTTTGGTTTCGTGTGTTTTACGTTTATTTTTCGTCGCTACTGGTTACCCATATGAGCGACGCCTCCTGAAGATATTAGTCATTTCAGTTTTTGGAGGATAGTGCAATGATACAGAAAGAGACACATTCCAGAGTATCATCTGGTTCTTTTACGTGCACGGTGTAAAGCACCGACACGAGACTTCGGTTTAATGTCCCATCTGAAAGACTGCCTTTCGTTTCAAGTAAATAAATTCTTTATATATACGGGTATACAGCGGGGTCAAGTCTCTATAGGTGATTGGTCGCTCACTTACAGTTGTACATTTACAGTTACCCAAATCAACAAACACATAACACATGTTTCCACTGATTGTAATGATTACACATTGCAGGAATATGTATACTCTTGCTCTTACAAGTGTATATTAAATGGATATTATACATAATGTTGTTGTCATCAGCCAAATAACAGACAAGGATACAAAACACATTTATTCGTTTATAGCATTATATTGGGTCATGTTATAATGTAACTAATATTTGTATTGGCGTTGTTTGCGACCTGTGGTTAATTCCTACGCATCAGAACGACAAACAGTATTCGCCGATAAACAACAGCAAGATCATTTCCTAAGTTAATTATTGTTTACCTTTCAAGGAACTGCACAATCCATGTTCAACACACGTGAGACCTTCATCTGTGTGGCACATTTCCTGGTAAATAAATAAATTGTAAGTTACAAATTTACTTTCTTCGTTTGCAAATGTAGGGGGGGGGGGGGGGCATCCGTGGCGAGTGGTTAACGTCATTTGCCCCTCATCACTGTCGGTTCGAATCCCTGGATGAGTTGTTTGATTCATTCATGTGAGGAAGCTTTCCGACTGGATTGTGGAAATGCCGTCACGTGGTCCCTTCAACGTTTTCCATTATAACAATATATCAATGACTATAGAGAGGGAGGATGGAAGGAAGTATGGAGGGAATGGGAGGGAGGGAAGATGTTAAAATGTTACCTGGTGTGACTGACAGCTTGGTTCCGCCGGGCACGTGCCGTCTTCTTCCACGCATATTTTTCTTTCAAAGCAGAACACCTGGAATTTTGAGGAAATTTGTGATCTATTCTGTTTACCTATATACAACCCATATTTTAATCTTAAGATTACATGTCTGAGAAAACTACGCCGCAGAATTGCTTATTGTAAAACTAAATCTGACCCATTGTTATTGAATTCCATACTGATGTAAATCAGGGTTCCCACAGACTGTTGAGACTGAAATTCAAGGACTTTTCAAGGACATTTCATCGTTTTTCAAGGACTCGTTAAATTCGAAATCCGAACAGTTCCAAATGTACTGTTGTTGTTTCCGGTTTGCCGTAATAGCACAAAGAGGTGAAAACACCGCAAAGTGCAGCCGCTATCTTTTGAGCCACACCTAATAATTAACTCGGGACGGACGCATTTTTTGCCCATCACCCGGCCGAAATTGGTGAATTTTATTAATAATAAAATATTTTAGCAACAATTCAAAACTTGCATGCGATTCAAGCACACGCTATGGTAATTTAAGGAGTTTTTCCCAGGATTTAAGGACTTTTTAAGGAAAAAAACCACCAATACCAAATTCAAGGAGTTTTCAAGGACCTAACACAAATTCAAGGAGTTTTCAAGGTCTGTGGGAACCCTGTAAATGTCTTTAAAATTGTATCGGCATTACCGGGAAAGAAAACCACTTCTCAAGAGACAACCTTTTCATATTTCAAATGTTTTGCCAACTTTTGAGTTTTTGACACAGCTCAAGGTCATGGCTATTGTCAAAGAAGGCAACGATAGTGAGAAATATGTTGTGTGTGACTAATTAAGTTAAGAGATGAAGACATTAAAGTTTGGAGACAGAGAAAGAACTGACAGACATACGGACGGACAGAGGAAGAGCCAACGGACAGACGCTGACAAAGCATCACAATAATTAAAGTTTGGAGACAGAGAAAGAACTGACAGACATACGGACGGACAGAGGAAGAGCCAACGGACAGACGCTGACAAAGCATCACAATAACTTGTTTCTTTAGCAAAAAGCACATACACAATCTAGTTTAGGTATGTAGTATAGTCATATATATATATACCTGTCCTGGTTTACAGTACGTGTGTCCAGCATCTGTAACTATAAATACAAATGTTCCAATAAAACAAAGATTTCCTGTTAATTATGCAAGGCATGTAGGCCCTAATGTGCGTAATTCATGAAAGCAGTATGTTCAAATAGTACTTAGTAGTCGTTCTCCATCCGTATGTTATGTAATGTGCTTAACCCATTTCATTCTGGATACCATTCAAACAGTATTTGCAAAGTATTTCCGTCTGATCAGGCTCTATGCTGTTTGCTATTCAGATGATCTTGTTAAGACACTTGGCTATGTAGCAAACAACATAGATCCTGATCAGCATGCAGCGTCACGCTGCGGCTGATCTGGATCTATGTTGTTTGCAAAAGCCTTTAAATGTATTAAGAATGAAAGCAGTATGTTCAAATCTCCATCCGTATGTTATGTGTTTAAACTTGCTTGGAATGACGTAAACATATTTATGTTTAGTGTCAAGCCTATTTTGTATCATAGTGTTCTTAAAAACCAAAAAATAATTTTAAAAAATGTTTTTTAGTTTTGTGGTTTTGAACCCGCAAACATTTGTCAAGATCCCAAGCGTCTGTGGGTATGTCGTCTAAGATGTGCTACATTGTATGCGCAAATACTAATGACAATACGATAGCGTGGAACTGTTAAATCAATATGAAATACGAACTAACAATATATGACCAAATTAGGCATCTTCATTAATGTATCCATTAGACATCAGCATGTGCTTCTGGATCGTACATTTACCGAGAGATGAACATCTTTATGTCATCTGAATCTGGACATACCCTAATCACAGAACTGGATTGTTTTACCGCATCGGTATGTCGCGGAAAGTATTTAGCAAGTGACTATTAGACTGTTGATCGTTCTATCTGTCCAGTGATTTAATCCGTTCTGATGGCGGCTCTTTTTATGAGTTGGAGAGTAAACAGATCTACAATTTGAACTGTGCACGCTCGTTGAACTAATCTCTGAACTCATTACTGTTGTTGTACTGGAGCGCAATGATTTGTGAACGGATTTATATACAGTTACGATTGGTTAATAGTGACACACATATAGGATAAAATGGAATTATTACACCCCCTGCCCCCCCCCCCCACACACACAGGTTCGACCCCCGTCTGACCCTAATAACATTATCAGTTTTTTCAGATGGGACTTTATACCGAGGTCTCGTGTCGATGCTGTAGTCTACACCACAACACATGCAACACATGTGCACGTAAAAGAACCAGAGGAGACTCTGGAATGGGTCTCTTATCTGCATCATTACACTATTCTCCAACAATCTAAAATGACTAATCTCGTGTGTTTTACGTTTATTTATCGTCGCTACCGGTTGCCCATATGAGCGACGCCTCCTGAAGAGATTCAATAGTCATTTTAGATTTTTGGAGGATAGTGCATGATACAGACAGAGACACATTCCAGAGTCTCATCTGGTTCTTTTACGTGCACGGTGTAAAGCACCGATACGAGACCTCGATTTAACGTCCCATCTGAAAGACTGTTAATTTTATTAGGGTCAGACGGGGGATCGAACCTGCGATCCCTGGATTACCAGTCCAGCGTGTTACCACTTGACTAATCTCTTCAGGAGTCGTCGCTTATATGGGCAACCGTTTGCGACGATAAATAAACGTCTCTATCTGTAGGCCAATCATTGCACTATCCTCCACAAATCTAAAATGACTAATCTATTCAGGAGGCGACGCTCATATGGGCAACTGGTAGCGACGATACATAAACGTAAAACACACACATATTCGTGGTTCGCCGGCGGCGAGGGTAAATAAGCACAATTATCATTCGGGAACTTCCAAAATATCAGTTCTCCGATTTAACAACGAAGAGACAAATCCGTAAGCATTCTATATATAAATGGGAAATTCGTAAATCCATTATGTCAATAAACTGAATAATATTAAAAGAAGAGTTGAAATGTACATCATTGATTTTCGTCTGTGTTCCCGTCCTCGTATACAAAGACCGTAGGTAACAATACTGACCCGACATAAATACATGGAAGAATTGCCTTGATGATTCATCGTAATTAAATTAATTATTGAGATAAGATATTTTGAAAAAGAAACATCAAATAACCATCATCGATCTATTATCAACCTACAGAAACACCCACATTTGCAGCCAATAATATTATCCATTCAATTTGTGTCGATAAATCATACTTTCTTTAAACATTAACGACACATATTTTAGGACACTTACGAATATCTTCTTTCAAAAATGTTCACAGAATGCCCCGAATAGGCATATATATTAAAAAGTATACAAAAAGAGGCATTTATAATACATGTAGTTTGAGTGATATTAGACAAAGTTTAACAGTCATGTAAAATCTTACCTTTCTCCATGTAAATGCAATGTTGATAACCATTTAACCATATAAGTACCTGAAATAGTCCATAACATAAATAATATTTAGCTAATTAATGTCCATTGATGCTTACATATATATCCGTGCGCATTGAATGCAGTTTGTCAATCAATGATAATACGAACACGTGAGTGCTTCTGTTGAATTTTACGGCGCCAGCTGATCACACTGAGTGTGCAATAACTTGTGCATGATATAAGAAATATATATTTACCTAGATATTATTGTTCATGGCCAACCATTAATAAGTTTAAGAACACTCATGAATTCAACACCGAAAAGCAAACTTGTCAATTTAGCTAAATATATTTATTTAGCAACAATTAAAAGAAACGATATTAATTAACTAAATGAATGTTACTACTTGTAAAATATTGATGTGTGAGACACTGAATACCAACTATATTGTTAAACATACAATATATTTCGTAAATGTTAATACTATGCTTACTCAAACCTTATATAATGTCATGCTTTTTTTTAACTTTGTATGTAACCGCCAAATATGTTTCTTGGCGATGGGCATGTACATGTTTATGCCAATAAAAACTTTGACTTTGACTTTGAATAACGATAACATGCGAGGAATGGACTCAAACAATCCTGTAATGCGATATTATATATTATACAACAGCACTCAATGCGGTAATTATTTGTGTGTATCCACTACACTGTGTAACTATTGTATTTGCTTTAAGCATCTTATAGATGTTTTACGCAATAAACTATTGTTGTTGTTGTTGTTGTTGTCGTCGTCAATGCAGTCTCATCTTACGACTATGGATTGATGTTGGCTTGATGGAACACAATAAGTGCTTAACGTATGCTAAAACAACACGTATTTGATCCAGACAAGTCAATAGTCCAGTGGTTAACACGTATGCTGAAACAACACGTATTTGATCCAGACAAGTCAATAGTCCAGTGGTTAACACGTTTGGACAGCGAATCTAGGGATCGCATGTTCGATCCTCCGTCTGTCCTTAATAATATTAACAATCTTTCAGATAGGACTTTAAACCGAGGTTTCGTTCTAATCCCGTTCAGTCTATTGCTGTTAATTTATATGTAAAATGTTAATTCTGTTATGTACATGTAAAGCACTGAAATAAATAATGTTTAAATTAAACCCAGGTTTCGTGTCGGTGCTTTACACCGTGCACGTAAAAGCACCAGAGAAGACTCTAAAATGTGTCTCTGTCTGTATCATTGTACTATCCCCCAACATTTAAAATGACTATTCTATTTGGGAGGCGTCGTTCGTATGGTCAACCGGTAGTGACTATAAATAAATGTAAAACACAAAGAAAAATGAGTCTGTAACATATATCGCGTGAGATAACATGCGTGAGATAACATATATCGCATCTATTTGAACATACTAAGTATGTTTTTAGGAGCATTTATTCCAGTATCTATGTTTTATTTCTACATTATATAATGTATAATAACTATTTAATAATAAATATAATGTATATATTTATACTCGAGTGGTTAAGGACGCTGACTTGTATACCACTGTAACCTATCATCACTGGCAGACCGTGTGAAACTTTCAAACATTATTCAACAACTTAGGTTCATACATACAATGAACTGCAAACGCATCATATACTATAGCACATACTACATAATATCAGCATACTATCAATGGCGACTCAGAATATGTCTCTTTATATGAAAACGTTGGTAGTTTCTTACGGAGGTTGGTGCACCATGTACTGGTTATCCGCTGGAATCTGCCGAGGAAAGGTGTTGTAAACTGCCCGTCGCTCAAATGGGAAACCGATAGCAACGTTAAATATACTTATTTAAAAAAAAGGTTCCGGTAGCGGACCTTATGCTCTCTGACATAATAAACTAACAGCGTACCTCGTCCTCTCCACAATTGGGCGGCGCAATGCAGGATCCATCCGTAGTGACACATTGCTTCTTCTCAAAACAGAACATCTGAGGAATAAAGTGAAATATAGGTACACGCATGCATTGTAGTATATGTGTAAACATACAAGAACGGAGTGCTCGACTTGTAACGAGAAATGTTTGTACAATAATAATAGTTCGTTATTCATATGTATACATAAATGTATTAATTATACCAAAGGCGACGTAAACGATATTAAAGGTGGGCCATTGTATAAGATTAGGATATTTTGAGATTATCCTCCAGAATGATTAATATACATGTAGTAAACATTTAAAAACTTCAATTAGTAAGCACACTTTAACAATACCTTATAGGGACAATGTATGACAGAGAAGCGTATATGTAATACAAGATTGATTGATTGGTATGTATTATTATTGTATTCATTTGTTTGTAGACCATAACGTGTATAAGTTTGTGTCTTAATAAACGATTCTTCTTCTTCTTCTTCTTCTTCTATACTATATAGTCAAACACCTAAAATGACTAATCTCTTCAGGAGGCGTCGCTCATATGGGCAACCGGATTCGATGATAAATAAACGTAAAAACACATATATAGGATACTTTTGTATTCGTTGCAATATTAAATTATTTAAACAAACTGTACACAAAACTATTACGACAATACTCAAGAGTCCAATGCTTCATGTTATTGGAAGAAGTGTCGAGTAAGCCATACTTGTATACACTTCATTATTCATTTATCGAATTTGTTATCGGATATCGTTGGCAGATTTTAATGGAAAAATAGTAATATACACATTTAGTGTTAGAATTATCCCATGCATGTGTGTAGATTATATGTTATATTTCGGGTTTAACGCCTGCATCAGCACCATTTTGGGCTATATCGCCGGCGGACAGTTTACCTAACAACACCTTTCCTGGGCAGGCTCCAGCGGTTAACCAGTACTTGGTGCACCAACCTCCGTAAGAAACTGCCAACTTGCATGTTTGTAGAATTTATTTAATATTCGTTCATCTGGCAATGCGCTGCTAACTTGAATGTATGTCCATTTAACTTAAATGTATGTTCATTTAACTAAACGGTCTGTTCCTTAGCTTGGATGATTGTTCATTTAACTTTAATGTGTATCCATTTAACTGAATGTGTGTTCATTTAACTGAATGTGTGTTCATTTAACTTTAATGTATGTCCATTTAACTGAATGTGTGTTCATTTAACTTTAATGTATGTCCATTTATCTGAATGTGCGTTCATTTAACTTTAATGTATGTCCATTTAGCTTAAATGTATGCACAGTAACCTTGAACGTATGTCAATTTAACTTAGCTAAGATAAATCATGTTCTATAATTAATTGTATGATAAGTAACATCAGTATTACATGCAAACATTTCTTCACTCTGAATTTCAATTTAGAGATGCTGAGATCACACACGTTAACACAAACGTTCACCCCTCTCCACCAAATCACGTATGGCCATTAAGATAGGTATGAGATTTGTAGTTATTACCTAAACTATCTGACATAGTGAGGATACTACTTGTGTGTTTTACGTTTATTTATCGTCGCTACCGGTTGCCCATATGAGCGACGCCTCCTGAAGAGATTAGTTATTTTAGATTTTGGAGGATAGTGCATGATACAGACAGAGACCCATTCCATAATCTCCTCTGGTTCTTTTACGTGCACGGTGTAAAGCACCGACACGAGACCTCGGTTTAACGTCCCATCTGAAAGACTGTTCATTTTATTAGGGTCAGACGGGGGATCGAACCTGCGAATACTTACTGACGGGTAGTACACATTATACCGCTTTTCAAAACTCTTAAATAAATACATAGCTAAATCTTTAACAGTTAACATGTTTCCTGATTGGTATAGGTCTCTAATTTTTAGTACATTTGGCTGTTTCCATTACTATTTGTTTATATGAATTAGACGTAGTTTATGGTAAAGTGGACATTCAAATAGAAAGTGAAATTCGTCTTCTAAGACATTACATAACTGACATTTTCGGTCATTTAGTTGTATTTTATGTGGTTTATATAGATACACCTAATTCAGCCCGGCATTACCACAATGTTAAAAGTAATGTTTTTGGTCTACTTGCCGTTCCTTCAGGACACCCGGTGATGTCATTGCTGTTGTGATACGTGGTAGCACTTCGTTTAACCCGAGGGACAGAGCTACCGAATCCATATGTACATGGACACGTACAGAGCAACACCACTAAAATACAAGAGCAACATTTTTAGAATATAAGAGTAACATCATTAGATTACAAGATTAACATCATGAGATTACAAGAGCAACATCACGAGCTTACAAGAGTAACATCATGAGATTACAAGAGCAACATCACGAGATTACAAGAGCAACATCACGAGATTACAAGAGTAACATCACGAGAATACAAGAGCAACATCATTAGATTACAAGAGCAACATCACGAGATTACAAGAGCAACATCACGAGAATATAAGAGCAACATCATTAGATTACAAGAGCAACATCACGAGAATACAAGAGTAACATCACGCGAATACAAGAGAAACATCACGAGATTACAAGAGCAACATCACGAGATTACAAGAGTAACATCATTAGATTACAAGAGCAACATCATTAGATTACAAGAGTAACATCACGAGAATACAAGAGTAACATCATTAGATTACAAGAGCAACATCACGAGAATACAAGAGAAACATCACGCGAATACAAGAGTAACATCACGAGAATACAAGAGTAACATCACGAGAATACAAGAGTAACATCACGAGATTACAAGAGCAACATCACGATATTACAGGAACAACATCACGAGATTACAAGAGCAACATCACGAGATTACAAGAGCAACATCACGCGAATACAAGAGTAACATCACGAGAATACAAGAGCAACATCACGAGAATACAAGAGAAACATCACGAGAATACAAGATCAACATCACGAGATTACAAGAGCAACATCACGAGAATACAAGAGTAACATCACGAGATTACAAGAGCAACATCACGAGAATACAAGAGAAACATCACGCGAATACAAGAGTAACATCACGAGATTACAAGAGTAACATCATTAGATTACAAGAGCAACATCATGAGATTACAAGAGAAACATCACGCGAATACAAGAGTAACATCACGAGATTACAAGAGTAACATCATTAGATTACAAGAGCAACATCATGAGATTACAAGAGCAACATCACGAGATTACAAGAGTAACATCATTAGATTACAAGAGCAACATCACCTACAACATCATGGCCTAAACAGCTGTATACGTAGTGACAAGCATATAGTGTATCATAGTGTTCTTAACATTATTTTTTTTAGTGTTGCGGTCCATTTGTCCAGACGCTAAGCGCCTGTGCTCGGAGGGGTACCCGAAGTCTTCCTTCATAGCTATAACTGGAGAGCCGCTATATCACTTAAGCTGTTGGTGCGATCTTAAACCCCCAAAACAAACAAACAAATAAACAAACAAACAAACAAAACAATGATATCAGTAAATATATTAATTACCTGTGTAAGCCACAAAACAAAGATGAATTTCCCACCAGTCCATATTTGCAGCCTCTTCGATACTCAATTGACGCCAAAATAGTCGTGAATTCAGTAACACAATACGTGTATTAGTTTGTTAGCGATTGAACCAGGCTTTCTGGCATTAATATAATTAAATACCCAGATCATCAAGGTACCAGCACGTCTGGGTAAAATCAATGGCATCAGTAATACATGCTGTTTCCAATAGATACCAGGTACTGAATTACTTAGATTCCATTACGGGTATCGATTGTACCACTAGCTACAGCTATGTTGCATAACATATCATTTGTTCAAACATTTTAAATTGGCTTTTTAGTCTCTGTGACGTTGTCGATTAAATATTCAATTCAATTGACAATAGAACATTCTAAGTATTTTGAAATTCCAATATATCATTGTCATATCGTAATTGCATTGAGTACCTTGCTATATAGTAGTAATACAGCAATTCTGAGCTAACACATGGTGACCGGCACCCAATTTACCACATATGTTTGAATATACCAAGTTGTTCGTTAGGGTCTCTAGTATATGGAACTGCATACGTGGCGTCCGTGGTCCAGTGGTAGAGCGTCGGATTTGGAATCGAACAGCCCCGGGTTCGATACTCGGTCAGGCCACGTATGTAGTGTCATTGAGCAAGGCAACTCACACACATTGCTTGGTACTGGTTAACCACTTAGGTCGGTTAACCCTGCCCAGGAAACATGTCTAGGTCCCCGCATGGGGTTTGACATTAATGGAACATACATACGTGTTGCAGCTGCCAAAGCCGTGGTACAACATTAATATTAGAAGACCTCTATAAGCTATAGTTTTCGGTTCTAATCCTTTTTCATTCATGTATGTAAATATTGTGTAAAATGTATATTTGTATATGTTGTATGGTTTAAAATAAACTATGTTTAAACTATTATGAGTACATGTATGTGTCATTTTTTGGTGTTAAACACTTCAATTCATTTATGCATATAGCTGTATGTATGTATGTTCCTTTAATGTGTGGCGTCCGTGGTCCAGTGGTAGAGCGTCGGATTTGGAAGCGAACGGTCCCGGGTTCGATACTCGGTCTGGTCATTGAGCAAGGCACCTCACACACATTGCTTAGTACTGGTTAATCGCTTAGGTCGGCTAAGCCTGCCTAGGAAAACATGTCTAAGTCCCCGCGAGGTGTTTGGCATTGTATGTATGTATGTTCCTTTAATGTCAAACCCCTCGCGGGGGACTTAGACATGTTTCCTGGGCAGGCTTAGCCGACGTAAGCGGTTAACCAGTACTAAGCAATGTGTGTGAGGTGCCTTGCTCAATGACACTACATACGGGACCTGACCGAGTATCGAACCCGGGACCGTTCGATTCCAAATCCGACGCTCTACCACTGGACCACAGAGGCCACAGGCTGTATAGGGCCTACTGCACTATTTGTCATTTATGTTTACAGGTTATCAGACAATGTACATTTATATTATGTTACCGGGAAGGTAGTATATACAAAGCTAGTAGGAATATAGTTACCTGAATGTATATTCCGGCAAAACATGAATTTTTTTTAAAACTTTATTTATTTTACAACGATTGCGAAGCAAGTTTTAATAACTTTTTTTGTCATAAGTGAAGGAGTGCTGTTTACACGAAGAAGAACTTATATTAATCACTCTCGTTGGCGCAGATGAAAGCGTAAATGTGGTCATTCGTGTGGGGGTACCCGGAGAAAACCCACCTGTCCGATCTGGCGACCATCGTACCATCTCACATACAAACATGAATTATAATATTATAAGTTGCACATATAATGGCTTCTTGTTGATGTTTTGTAAAAAAAAATAGGCGGATGTTTCATAGGCATGCATTGATTGGTTAGTACAAGAGCACGTGATTAAATATGGTCATGTGTCAGGTCAAACGTACGTGTCTACTAATTTAACTATTGGTCCAAGGGAAATAACTAAAACTATACTACACTGTACTACATATGCTACGTTACAAGACTAACCGAAAGGGTTACAACGTTTTTAGCTCACTGGTTTAAATAGGGGGACATGTCAAGTGAATGTATGTGTTCACAGAGTTTTGTATGTATTAACAATAATTGTACCCTATGACATATGCTCCCCGGAAACAAACACTATGAAGCGGATTTCCCGACATCTAGAGTCATTTTGCCTGCCGTTGTTTTTCCCCGTAGCCAAAAAATCTTCGTAGTCGTAGATTTCGGTAGCGCTATAACGTTTCCATGACTTCAATGTGACAGTTTGAAGACTCTTTTTGAATCCAATGGTTTCGTCCGTCCAGTTAGCAAAACCATTTACGATTAAGGCATTGTGCAAGGTTTGATGCAGACAAGTTGCAGTCTTTATTTCTGCCATGCAGACGTGACAGAACGCAAGATCACGTGCTTCATAGTAATGAAGCCACGACTGAGATTATCGTGGTCTCATCGCATGGTACTCGTCCGACATCGTCCAACGTCGCCTGATGTCGTACGACTTCTTCTGGTTACATAGACTACCATCGAAACTATTTCATACGACGACGCACGTTATCGCACAATGGTCGTACGATGACGTGTGTCGTCGTATGATTGCCTTTGAATAATATGTTATTGTCTATTTTATTGCCTACCATCGTGGGTCGTCGTACGTTTGAGCGATATTAGTCCGTAGAAGCACGTCGTATAAGCCTACCATCACACGCTCTGTGGTACCATAGCTTGAAACAAACTTGCATCTTAGAATGTCTCTTGTTTTCACGTGCAGTAAGGAGCCACAACGGTGTTGTTTTATGTGTACCCGTGCCTCAATGACGACTTCCGTCCTACTTTAGAAATAAAGTATTACGTTATTTTAAGTTTAAACTTTATTTATTTTACACTGATTGCGAAATAAGTTTTAACAAGTTATATTAATCACTCTCGTTGGCGCGGATGAAAGCGTGAATGTGGTCATTTGTGTGGGAGGAAACCGGAGTACCCGGATAAAACCCACCTGTCCGAGCTGGCGACCACCGTACCATCTCATATACTTCCTGGTCCAAGGATCGAACCCGGGTTGCATTGGTGAGAAGTGAGTGGTCCGTACATTCTTTTGATGCACCACTGTGATTCCTGTAGACAGGCATGTTTTTGTTTCCATATTTATTTATATCTACGTACGAATGGATTGACTACAAATTGATCACAATACGAACTAAATTAATTATGCATATCATAATGTAATGTCATGACATATTGTGTTGCATGGTAGACCGACACGCTAGGTGTTTGAAATGTCACGCCATAGCATAACAGGTATGATATATTACATTGCTGCATTACTGCTATAAATAATTTACGGAGTGTATCGTGGCTCGAGCATCCTATATCTGTAATGATTCCCGTCTATGCAGCACATTATAACTCTGTAAATATTCCTATCTATGATGCATATCATAACTCTGTAAATAGTCCTATCTATGCATTAACTTATGTAGATCTGTGTAAAGATTCCTGTCTATGCTGCATATTAGAGTGGTGGAACCTATGCTCAGCGTAAATCCCACATATAATGACCAGTATAAAATGTTAATTGCACATGTCGTATATTATTATTTTCTTAAATCTGTAAATATTCCTGTCTATGCAGCATCTTATTTAGATCTGTGCAAATATTGATTGCAATAAAACGTGACATTAAGCCCCATCTGGTTTAATCTTACAATATCCACTCTCGGTGTTTCATTCTACTACCCCATCCCAGCCACAACAATTTCACAATCTACTTTTCTTTCCTTTTCGGTAGAACGGTAATCTTTCGGTTCATAAAAAGAAGTCTGCGCTCTTCAGGATACTTTCAGGAAAACAACATGATCATGCTTTCACCAGTCTAAAACACTGACATATGTATATAGTTTGTATTGTGGCTGCTATTTACTGAACTATTAGCAGGTTTAATGAATTATCCATGAAATTTCACATGAACAAAATGTTCGTCCTATTTTGTACACAAAATTAGTTGAACTTGAAGGTCAAACCCAACAGTCGACACCAGAACACTGCCCCAAAATGGGTTTGGCACGTAGGGATCTGGACAAATTATTCCCAGTGATCAGGTGAGCATTTTTGATCACGAAAATATTACTTGTATTTTTTATCAACATTATGAAACACCATAGACAATAAACTCGCACTTATTTAGACATTAGTGGCTATCTCAGTATCTGTCATAATCATCTGATCCTAGACTAGAGTGTATTCCTATACCCTCGAGTGTCCGGTTTCCGTTATGATAAGAAATGATTGGCATTCAACAAAACGAATCTTAAAACTACATAGTTTCTAAATGTATGATGTAAATAAAGTAACGTTCCTCTTTTATTCCAAAGAATTAGAAATGAATATGACTACGTAAATAACAACGGGCGCTGTCATTTTTACCATGACCCGAAACAGACATCTGTGGTGACTGGTACCGGAGTTATCGTGACCTTTCAGCAAATCAATTTTGCGTAACATCGAATGGGTGTAAATATAAAATGAACACGTTTCCTAAAGCATAATGATCATTTCTATTATTTTGATGAATATTTCTTTTCACAGTAAACACTCACAGTTTAACAAGCATTTAAACATGTGGACACCTGATTTCATCACCTAATCTTGTAAACCTGACTTTTGAACAGTAAATGAGGTGGGTCCAATGGTCACACTGTGCCCATTTGTAAGGGCTGTTGATGAATATTGCCTGTACTTTCGCTTTGTAGGTGGTGGACTGCCATAAACCTAAAACAAAATTAAAAACTATTCCTTTAAGTACACTACACTACAGGACACACCGCTTAGTTGACGATGACAGTAACACTGTATGGAACTCAAAACAATATAAGAGATGTCTCCAAAACGAACTCCCCTTACACTAATTAAACTTGTAACCCAGTCTATATTGACCTTCACATTAAATGACAGGTAGGTAAATAAATCAGACGACGCAAAACAAAACTGGAAATGGTCAATATTTTGCAGTAAATCCAATGGATAAATGGTGATGCAATATTGCATTATGAAAGATAGCATGTTTTATACCAATCCAAGGAAAATAACCGATTTCTTACGCCTCCAAGGATTATAGGGAGCATTTTTGTTGCCAAATATGGAAAATGACCGTTGACACTATCTATTCCTGATTGGTGACGTCAGGAAACACCGATCACGTGCAGTATTATAAATACACTAGAGGATACTCCTAGAGTGGCTATCTCAGTATCTGTCATAATCATCTGATCCTAGACTAGAGTGTATTCCTATACTCCTAGAGTGGCTATCTCAGTATCTGTCATAATCATCTGATCCTAGACTAGAGTGTATTCCTATACTCCTAGAGTGGCTATCTCAGTATCTGTCATAATCATCTGATCCTAGACTAGAGTGTATTCCTATACTCCTAGAGTGGCTATCTCAGTATCTGTCATAATCATCTGATCCTAGACTAGAGTGTATTCCTATACTCCTAGAGTGGCTATCTCAGTATCTGTCATAATCATCTGATCCTAGACTAGAGTGTATTCCTATACTCCTAGAGTGGCTATCTCAGTATCTGTCATAATCATCTGATCCTAGACTAGAGTGTATTCCTATACTCCTAGAGTGGGTGGTGGAACCTATGCTCGGCGTATTCCTATACACCTAGAGTGGTGGAACCTATGCTCGGCGTATCACCTAGAGTGGTGGAACCTATGCTCGGCGTATTCCTATACTCCTAAGAGTGGTGGAACCTATGCTCGGCGTATTCCTGTGCTCCTAGAGTGGTATAACCTATGCTTGGCGTATTCCTATACTCCTAGAGTGGTGGAACCTATGCTCGGCGTATTCCTATGCTCCTAGAGTGGTGGAACCTATGCTCCGCGTATTCCTATACTCCTAGAGTGGTGGAACCTATGCTTGGCATATTCCTATACTCATAGAGTGGTGGAACCTATGCTTGGCGTATTCCTATACTCATAGAGTGGTGGAACCTATGCTCGGCGTATTCCTGTTCTCCTAGAGTGGTATAACCTATGCTTGGCGTATTCCTATACTCCTAGAGTGGTGGAACATATGCTCCGCGTATTCCTATACTCCTAGAGTGGTGGAACCTATGCTCGGCGTATTCCTATGCTCCTAGAGTGGTGGAACCTATGCTCGGCGTATTTCTATACTCCTAGAGTGGTGGAACCTATGCTCGGCGTATTCCTGTGCTCCTAGAGTGGTATAACCTATGCTTGGCGTATTCCTATACTCCTAGAGTGGTGGAACCTATGCTCGGCGTATTCCTATGCTCCTAGAGTGGTGGAACCTATGCTCCGCGTATTCCTATACTCCTAGAGTGGTGGAACCTATGCTTGGCATATTCCTATACTCCTAGAGTGGTGGAACCTATGCTTGGCGTATTCCTATACTCCTAGAGTGGTGGAACCTATGCTCGGCGTATTCCTATGCTCCTAGAGTGGTGGAACCTATGCTCGGCGTATTCCTATACTCTTACTCTTAGAGTGGTGGAACCTATGCTCAGCGTATTCCATATGGTCTTAGAGTGGTGGAACCTATGCTGGCGTATTCCTATGCTCCTAGAGTGGTGGAACATATGCTCGGCGTATTCCTATGCTCCTAGAGTGGTATAACCTATGCTCGGCGTATTCTATGCTCCTAGAGTGGTGGAACCTATGCTCGGCGTATTCCTATACTCCTAAAGTGGTGGAACCTATGCTCGGCGTATTCCTATGCTCCTAGAGTGGTGGAACCTATGCTCGGCGTATTCCTATACTCCTAGAGTGGTGGAACCTTCCTCGGCGTATTCCTATACTCTAGAGTGGTGGAACCTATGCTCGGCGTATTCCTATGGTCTTAGAGTGGTGGAACCTATGCTCGGCGTATTCCTATGCTCCTAGAGTGGTGAACCTATGCTTGGCATATTCCTATGCTCCTAGAGTGGCGGAACCTATGCTCGGCGTATTCCTGTGCTCCTAGAGTGGTATAACCTATGCTTGGCGTATTCCTATACTCCTAGAGTGGTGGAACCTATGCTCGGCGTATTCCTATGCTCCTAGAGTGGTGGAACCTATGCTCCGCGTATCCTATACCTAGAGGGTGGAACTATGCTTGGCATTCCTATACTCCTAGAGTGGTGGAACCTATGCTTGGCGTATTCCTATACTCCTAGAGTGGTGGAACCTATGCTCGGCGTATTCCTATGCTCCTAGAGTGGTGGAACCTATGCTCGGCGTATTCCTATACTCTTACTCTTAGAGTGGTGGAACCTATGCTCAGCGTATTCCTATATGGTCTTAGAGTGGTGGAACTATGCTTGGCGTATTCCTATGCTCCTAGAGTGGTGGAACATATGCTCGGCGTATTCCTATGCTCCTAGAGTGGTATAACCTATGCTCGGCGTATTCCTATGCTCCTAGAGTGGTGGAACCTATGCTCGGCGTATTCCTATACTCCTAAAGTGGTGGAACCTATGCTCGGCGTATTCCTATGCTCCTAGAGTGGTGGAACCTATGCTCGGCGTATTCCTATACTCCTAGAGTGGTGGAACCTTCCTCGGCGTATTCCTATACTCTAGAGTGGTGGAACCTATGCTCGGCGTATTCCTATGGTCTTAGAGTGGTGGAACCTATGCTCGGCGTATTCCTATGCTCCTAGAGTGGTGGAACCTATGCTTGGCATATCCTATGCTCCTAGAGTGGCGGAACCTATGCTCGGCGTATTCCTGTGCTCCTAGAGTGGTATAACCTATGCTTGGCGTATTCCTATAATGCTCGGCGTATTCCTATTCTAGAGTGGTGGAACCTTCTCGGCGTATTCCTATGCTCCTAGAGTGGTGAACCTATGCTTGGCATATTCCTATGCTCCTAGAGTGGCGGAACCTATGCTCGGCGTATTCCTGTGCTCCTAGAGTGGTATAACCTATGCTTGGCGCTAGAGTGGTGGAACCTATGCTCCGCGTATTCCTATACTCCTAGAGTGGTGGAACCTATGCTTGGCATATTCCTATACTCCTAGAGTGGTGGAACCTATGCTTGGCGTATTCCTATACTCCTAGAGTGGTGGAACCTATGCTCGGCGTATTCCTATGCTCCTAGAGTGGTGGAACCTATGCTCGGCGTATTCCTATACTCTTACTCTTAGAGTGGTGGAACCTATGCTCAGCGTATTCCTATATGGTCTTAGAGTGGTGGAACCTATGCTTGGCGTATTCCTATGCTCCTAGAGTGGTGGAACATATGCTCGGCGTATTCCTATGCTCCTAGAGTGGTATAACCTATGCTCGGCGTATTCCTATGCTCCTAGAGTGGTGGAACCTATGCTCGGCGTATTCCTATACTCCTAAAGTGGTGGAACCTATGCTCGGCGTATTCCTATGCTCCTAGAGTGGTGGAACCTATGCTCGGCGTATTCCTATACTCCTAGAGTGGTGGAACCTTCCTCGGCGTATTCCTATACTCTAGAGTGGTGGAACCTATGCTCGGCGTATTCCTATGGTCTTAGAGTGGTGGAACCTATGCTCGGCGTATTCCTATGCTCCTAGAGTGGTGGAACCTATGCTTGGCATATTCCTATGCTCCTAGAGTGGCGGAACCTATGCTCGGCGTATTCCTGTGCTCCTAGAGTGGTATAACCTATGCTTGGCGTATTCCTATACTCCTAGAGTGGTGGAACCTATGCTCGGCGTATTCCTATGCTCCTAGAGTGGTGGAACCTATGCTCGGCGTATTCCTATACTCTTACTCTTAGAGTGGTGGAACCTATGCTCAGCGTATTCCTATATGGTCTTAGAGTGGTGGAACCTATGCTTGGCGTATTCCTATGCTCCTAGAGTGGTGGAACATATGCTCGGCGTATTCCTATGCTCCTAGAGTGGTATAACCTATGCTCGGCGTATTCCTATGCTCCTAGAGTGGTGGAACCTATGCTCGGCGTATTCCTATACTCCTAAAGTGGTGGAACCTATGCTCGGCGTATTCCTATGCTCCTAGAGTGGTGGAACCTATGCTCGGCGTATTCCTATACTCCTAGAGTGGTGGAACCTTCCTCGGCGTATTCCTATGCTCCTAGAGTGGTGGAACCTATGCTTGGCATATTCCTATGCTCCTAGAGTGGCGGAACCTATGCTCGGCGTATTCCTGTGCTCCTAGAGTGGTATAACCTATGCTTGGCGTATTCCTATACTCCTAGAGTGGTGGCACCTATGCTTGGCGTATTCCTATACTCCTAGAGTGGTGGAACCTATGCTCGGCGTATTCCTATGCTCCTAGAGTGGTGGAACCTATGCTCGGCGTATTCCTATACTCTTACTCTTAGAGTGGTGGAACCTATGCTCAGCGTATTCCTATATGGTCTTAGAGTGGTGGAACCTATGCTTGGCGTATTCCTATGCTCCTAGAGTGGTGGAACATATGCTCGGCGTATTCCTATGCTCCTAGAGTGGTATAACCTATGCTCGGCGTATTCCTATGCTCCTAGAGTGGTGGAACCTATGCTCGGCGTATTCCTATACTCCTAAAGTGGTGGAACCTATGCTCGGCGTATTCCTATGCTCCTAGAGTGGTGGAACCTATGCTCGGCGTATTCCTATACTCCTAGAGTGGTGGAACCTTCCTCGGCGTATTCCTATACTCTAGAGTGGTGGAACCTATGCTCGGCGTATTCCTATGGTCTTAGAGTGGTGGAACCTATGCTCGGCGTATTCCTATGCTCCTAGAGTGGTGGAACCTATGCTTGGCATATTCCTATGCTCCTAGAGTGGCGGAACCTATGCTCGGCGTATTCCTATGCTCCTAGAGTGGTGGAACCTATGCTCGGCGTATTCCTATGCTAAGCATATGTATGTATGTTCCATTAATGTCAAACCCCTTGCGGGGACCTAGAGATGTTTTCCTGGGCAGTCTTAGCCGACCTATGTGGTTAACCAGTACTAAGCAATGTGTGTGAGGTGCCTTGCTCAATGACACTACATACATGGCCTGACCGAGTATCGAACCCGGGACCGTTCGATTACAAATCCGACGCTCTACCACAGGACCACGGACGCCACACGGACGCGTATTGTCCATTTACATCCATATTTAAAATATTTATATAGTTCTAGGCTAATTTCGCTGACAGAGCTGAAAGCATGGTTCAATAGCATTCCGTTGCGAATATTGGTAGCCTGATACAACTGTCATGTAACTGATCCAGCAGAGGAATATAAACAAACAAATAATTGGGAGAATATGTCCACCAAACTGATACAGTGTTTGAGCAATTCAGATAGCTAAAAATCTACACCTAACACGAAAAATAGTTTCTATACCATTTCTGATTAAGACCAAGAAGTGTTTTTATTCAATGATGTACTATATCAAAATAAGATATTCAACAAGTTGTGGGGATAAATAAAAAATAACAAGTATGCCGTGTATAGGTGCCCTGAAGTCTTGAGATCCCCATATAAATGGGTGCCGACACTGTTGCGATAGCTGTATTAAGCAGCAAGGTAATGTAATGAAGCTAAAACTGTCAACAAGAGTTTTTTGAAAGTTGTTTTCATGAATTAAGAAAATAATAATATATGGCAAGTGCAATTAACAATTTATACTGGTCATTATATGTGGGATTTACGCCGAGCATAGGTTCCACCATTCTAGTCCTATATATAAGATACTCTACATAATTTTTTGTTGATCTGAAAAATGCCTTGATAGTAAAATGTCACATTTTTCAAGTCTAAATATTTGGACTATCATCAGTGATCATGTTTTTAAAATGTCAGGCTCAGCTTATCATTACAAATGAACCGGTGACATCCATAGTCCAGGTATAGTATCGGATTTGGGATACAGGGGTCCCAGGTTTGGCACTTATATAGTGTCTTTGTTCTATAATTTAAGGTACATGTACCTCCCACACATTTATTAGTACTTGATAACTACATAGGTCTGCCATTGCCTGCCCAAGGAAACATATGAATTAATTGTACATGAATAAACAGGTGAATGTCAGACCCAATAATGATTTATACTTGTTTCTTATACCTTTTTTGCAGATGACCATGTAGACGCCTTTGATTGCTAACTTATAACATAGTTACAGTGAATTATGTATGTACTAGCGGCAGTTGTTCAGGGGAGTGTGTCGCCCCTCCGTAAGTGTGGATCCGATGTGTGCAAACTACTGGATGGTGGTAGTGCCAAATCAAAGGTATGTGTCGCTAGGTAGATCAGAAATAGATCACTGTAACTGAACAGTTGATTAGTTCAATATTTTTAATTACATACATCATAACATGTTAGGTAATATGGACACTGTTACATACTTTACTCTCATTGTGAAAATGTATTCATATTTTTTTAATTTAAGTTTATTTAAGGTCGCTACCGGTTGCCCATTTGAGTGATGGGTAGTTTGCCTAACAACACCTTTCCTGGGCAGGCTCCAGCGGTTAACCAGTACTTGGTGCACCAACCTCCGTAAGAACGTTTTCATATAAAGAGACACGTTCTGAGCGGGACTCGAACCCGTGACCATCAGTGGTGATAGGTTGCAGTGGTATGCAAGTCGGCGCCCGTAACCACTTTATGCGTTCATATACAGTAAAATCTGTGAACAAAAACCACCATTGGGAGAGAAGAATGTTGGTCTTTTGTGACAGGTATTCTTTAGACCCAGGTTTTAATGTCAAGATATTGATCTATCCATGGGGGTGGTCTTCATTCATAGACTGGTCTTTGTTCAGAGGCAGTTCTTAACATAGTTTAACTGTATATAGATTGAGGTGAGGTACTAAACGTCATTGTTTTCTATTCCAGCATTTATATGAACTGTATTCAAGAGCCTTGACAACAATGAATTTGAATATGCGTGGTTCCCTGACAACACTGTATATGAATGTGCCGGGATCGTTTGTGAGAAAGGTGGCAACGGGGAATATATGCTTCCATAGATCAGTTGTAAAACACAGCACAATGACAGTAATATATCAACAGAGGCGGGGGTATAGCCGTTTGCAAGCTACACCTCAGCATTATAAGGACAAAGTGCCAAAGAATTATGAAATGATCCATGAAGGAATTTTAGGGAAGAGACAGTCGTATATGTTTGGTATATTAGGAAGTGTAGTGATAGGCTATCTGGCTTTGTTCTGTTACATCGCTCTAAGATTCAGTACAAATCCTGAACAAGTTGTGGTACCAGTAATAGACAGAGAGGTCCCCTCTCTAGTACTCATTTTTAGCATCATGATGATTGTCTTTGCTTTGGTTTGGACAGTAGTTGGTTACAATTTTATTAAGCTACCTGTGCAACGCATTTATGAAAGCCCTGGGAAAGACCAGTACATAGGATTTCTAAAGAAAGGTGTGTTTGGAACAGAGAGAGTAGATTTCGCCTTATCAGACATTGATGTACCGCCTCATCGACGAGGTCGTATACTAAAACGAGGAAACGTAATCATAAAGGGTAGGAACTGCCTTGTGTATGCCTGTGACTTCAAATCACCATCATATTTTAATGCAATTGTAGGCTATGGCCTGAGGCCTCCAGGCCAGAAGCCTAAACCTGATTATGTTCATAAACAAAAGTGATCTCCAACCAACTTCACATATATTCTTACATTATGGATAAATATTTATTATGAATTGGCTCACTAAAATCTACCCAACCGTTGGTGCTCTTGTTTTTAGCTCACTTGAGCAAAGGTCACGTGAGATATTGTTACCGCAATGTGTCTCTCCGTTAGGCGTCCGTGAACATTTTCAAGCGTCGTCTCCTCGGTAACCATTGGGTCCTTTATGGTCATGATACTTGGGTCAGTGGTGGATTACAAAATTGTTAAAATCACGTTGTTACGTAATCCAAGGTTGCCACTGTCTAAAAAATAGCACAAATTAAAAAAGATCTTATCACAAACCGCCAGTCAGATTTTGACTAATCTTGGTACGACTGGTCGATGTACAAGGCTATTTCAAAGACTGGCCCTGGGATCAAAAATTGACCTGGCCCGAGAATTCAAGTAGAGGTAAAATTTTACTTTTGAGTGAATATGGTCATATCATATATCAAATCGAAGGTTTCCATGAACATTTTCAAATGTCTTCTCATCAGTAACCATTGGTATCCACCATTTATGGTCATGATATTTGGGTCAGTGGTGATCACAAAATTGTTAAACCGTTATGCAATCCAAGATTGGTTCATACATGTACAGGGAAACCACTAGCCTGGGTTCCAGTCTGTCGAAACCACTATAAACTAGAATTCCCCCCAAACCAAACAAATGTCGCCAATTGAAAAAAACTCGAGCCAATTTGAAAACTTTGGAGCCAACTACGAGCCATATACATGTAGTTCACAGATCAATATTTGAAGCCATGTTGTGCTAAAAAATAAATAATTACGCCAAATATTTTCGCCATATTTTGTTTTTTGGGGCAATTGGCGACCGCTAGCGGGAACCCTGTGTAGTTAATCTCTTCAGTATGTACATTATATACTGGTAAAGTATGTACATTATATACTGGTAAAGTATGTACACTATATACTGGTATGGTATGTACATTATATACTGGTAAAGTATGTACATTATATACTGGTAAAGTATGTACATTATATACTGGTAAAGTATGTACATTATATACTGGTAAAGTATGTACATTATATACTGGTAAAGTATGTACATTATATACTGGTAAGGTATGTACATTATATACTGGTAAAGTATGTACATTATATACTGGTAAAGTATGTACATTATATACTGGTAAAGTATGTACATTATATACTGGTAAAGTATGTACATTATATACTGGTAAAGTATGTACATTATATACTGGTAAGGTATGTACATTATATACTGGTAAAGTATGTACATTATATACTGGTAAAGTATGTACATTATATACTGGTAAAGTATGTACATTATATACTGGTAAAGTATGTACATTATATACTGGTAAAGTATGTACATTATATACTGGTAAGGTATGTACATTATATACTGGTAAAGTATGTACATTATATACTGGTAAAGTATGTACATTATATACTGGTAAAGTATGTACATTATATACTGGTAAAGTATGTACATTATATACTGGTAAAGTATGTACATTATATACTGGTAAGGTATGTACATTATATACTGGTAAAGTATGTACATTATGTACTGGTAAAGTATGTACATTATATACTAGTAACAAAGTGATGTACACCTCGGTATGTATGCAAAATCACTTGTCTTACACTAGTCAATGTTCATTAATATCACTTCAAATGCTCACATTTTGCTTGATTTCTGTTTCAAGTAATGCAACTTCTGTCTGTTTTTCTTCAGCTACACTCCTGGCACTGGCCTGTGTTGCCAAGTTTATTTCGCTTGTTGTCTGTGTTTTTTCAGTCAACTGATCAGCGGTGTTACTAACTGTCGGTCTGATACCATGATTAGCTGTCGGTCTGATACCGTGACTAGCTGTCTGTCTGATACCATGACTAGCTGTCGGTCTGATACCGTGACTAGCTGTCTGTCTGATACCATGACTAACTGTCGGTCTGATACCGTGACTAACTGTCGGTCTGATACCGTGACTAACTGTCTGTCTGATACCGTGACTAACTGTCTGTCTGATACCATGACTAACTGTCTGTCTGATACCGTGACTAACTGTCTGTCTGATACCATGACTAACTGTCTGTCTGATACCCTGACTAGCTGTCGGTCTGATACCATGACTAACTGTCTGTCTGATACCATGACTAACTGTCTGTCTGATACCATGACTAGCTGTCGGTCTGATACCATGACTAACTGTCTGTCTGATACCGTGACTAACTGTCTGTCTGTCTGATACCACCACTAACTGTCGTCACCACACTACCAATCTTATTTTGTTCTTTGTATTTGTTTATCCTTTAAATTTTTAACTACATATAATGAACTTCTATGATAATGAACTTTTATTCTTTAAGAATCAAAATATATAATTGTTATTACAACATGATAGAACAAAGCATAAGTTTATTCCAACGTATATATAAGTACATACTGTACTTATCATTATGTGATAGTCTTGATGTGATAGTCTTATAATTCTTTGATGAAATGGCCATGTATGTACCGGTACTGTTGTTAGTGTTGAAGTATATCTGTATATATTTTATGTAATGTACATGGATGAGACTTTAATAAAGATTAAAACCTTGAAACCTAGTCATTAATAGAAATATATATAGTTATATACACATATATAGAGAAACATAACCATATCTAACAATCAATCACTCACTTGAAGTTGTGAACTCGTGATGGAGATTGAGCCACGCTGGAGCCGTTACGATTGTGCCCTTAGGCAAGGCATTTAAATTCCACGTTGCCTCTTCTATCTCCTTCGTGCTGATGGATTCCATCAGGAATGTGGTCTCGAGAGTAAGGGCACAATCGGGGCTCAAATTGTTTACTGTTGTATACAAATGTATCACCATTTGCACCTGCACATAGTTCTTTCCGGACTAAGTACGACTAGAAGTCCATGGAGGTTAGGTGCACTAAGTGATCTCTCTCGGTCATTCGTACGGAAACAGTTAGCAGCATGAAAATGGACCTGGCAGTAACAACTGGTCGGCTGTGTAGCTATTGGACAACAACCCATACCTCGATGCTGTAGGTAATTACGTCCAACATGATTTGATGTCCAAAGGTCGTCGTTGATTGGCTAATGCAAGTAGGTCAGCCAATTGTGAAGTGGCGTGGCTGCCAACCATATAATACAAAGCCAACAACTGATTGGCTTCTGTCAAAACAGACGGATCTTTACTCCAGTGGTTGGACTGGTAATCCAGGGATTGTAGGTTCGATCTCCCATCTGACCCTAATACAATTAACAGTCTCAGTTGGGACCTTAAACCAAGGTCTTGTGTCGGTACTGTACACGGCATCGTACACGTATAAGAACCAGAGGAGACTGGAATGGGTCTCCAAAAATCTAAAATGACTAATCTCTTCAGGAAGCATCTCTCATATGGGCAACCGTCAGCGACGGTAAATAAACGTAAAACCCACTTCTGTCGTGTCCAATTTAAAATGCGACTGGACTGCTGGCACGCAAAGCCTATTGGAATACATGCGTAGTGGCCTCGTATATCATCCATTATGCATAGTACTACCCTGACGATAATGATGTTTATCAGTTGACGGTGTAAAGCTGGATCTCCAATTTGGAAAGTTTGATGATTACTGCTGGCAGACTACAATAAAACGAGATCTTTCTATAACTATTTCCCACCTGCAAGTTATATCGTCTGTTCTAATTTCATTGTGGACATTAAAGGGTTCATTCTAGGTCAGAATGTTTGGGAGAAGTGAGAAAGCGCGCGATCGCATTTTTAAATGTTGTTATTTAATAAATTTCAACAAAATATGGTTTAAATGCACAGTATGACCATTAAATACAATATTTGAATAGAAGGACTGTTTTATAATGGGTTAGTGGACAACATTTCGTATGAAAATTGTAAAAAAACTTCTTTTTTAGGGAGACGTGGGGCCCCCAGAGGACGAAGTCAGGGTCCCTAGGGCGACTATTTCGCCCACATCGCCCTCTATAATAATCCCTGTGAATGTGTTATAGAGAGGAGAAAAATACATGCTGGTACTATAGATCCTTTGATATTTACGCACTGACGCTCAGTGTACATTAGTATGGAATATCAATATATAGTTAGTGTTAATACTATAGTTAGTACAATCTTCATGTCTAACTTAGTTAATGGACTATTTTATATTGATGGAATAAAAGTGAAAGGAAGTTTTGGGCGCTATAAATTATCGTAATACAATTTTTTTTAGTTCGATTGCGAAACGGGTTTAAAATTATGTTTATTTTATTATTTCTTTTCTTATGAAATATTGAAATTTATCCGTGAAATAAATTGTGTTATTCCACTGGTTGACAGCAGTGAAATAACACCTTATATATTACTCACTGCTTTGCACGTGTTGTGCCTATCCGCTGCACGTTGAAATGTTATCAACACGAACATTTTCGGACTCAAGCTGTCAGTGACGCCTTTTATTACGTCATGTGCACAGGCACCAGACACAAATATTTGTTTGGGCCTATGGTCATATAGTAAGTAATGTTAAACAAATGTTTTTGTGTGTCTGTGGTCATGTGTGGTGTTATAATCGCGACGTTCTAGCACGATCTATCGCATAGTTGCATCGTTTTCTATCATAAAAACCTAAAAGCCTCAACTAAAAAGAGTCGTTGCTTGGTTAAGTGAAAGATTGAATGATTGACAATTCACTCATGGCCATAGAAATATATTATTATCTCTAGTGACTAGCGATGATTTCGATGCATTAATTGAAATGTAAGTTGATCATTCACTGAAACAACAAATATCCTCTTAACACAATTCATACCCCAGGGATACAGGTTGGTGTTTCATACTAGATGTGTTATATGTGCACGGCATTTAAATAAGTATGATTAAATATGCGGAGACTGGTTTAATGTCGGATGGAAGTTCATCGGAGAATGTACCAAGTAAATCTAGTGAGAACTCGAGAAACGATGAAAGGACTGACAAAGAGAAAAAAGTTCAGTTTTCTGGATCCTGCAGTTTTATGGTGTCACTGTTGGGGTACTCAATGGGTACCTCAGACTTCTGGAGATTTCCGTACCTGGTGTTCCGAAACGGAGGAGGTAAGTTCTTTCTTTTAATTGATTAATTTCACATTTCTCCCTATATCAACTGTAGTACTTGTTTTACTGATTATTGTCGCAATTTCCTCTTAATCAGTGGCAAACCGACTTTTAAATCACTTTATTTGACTGATTATTGTCAAATTTTCCATTGACCAATGGGAATCTGACCTTTAAAGCATATACTCTTGCTGACGTTTCATAGTAATAATTGAGTCTATGATTCCAGGAACTTGTATTTCGACTTGGACTAAAAATAATAAAACAATGCAGCATTGGGATTGGTTAACGAAATATGCTACCCAATAAATGTATTCCCATTTGCACGTGAGCGAACGTGTTTAGCGAGTTCCGAGAAATGATGCTGTTCGTATTATGCATATATATAATAATATACTCACACTTGTAAGGAAGGCGGTGTGAGTTGGTATATAAATGTGCGAAATAGAGTACTGATTTAATATTTATTGAATAATTGCATGCATGTTGAACGGTAATGTCAGTGCTACAATAATGGCGAACACCTCACCGGGTGAAGAGCTACTCGAATAATCAGATAAACATATGCATCGTTAGATTACAACTTTGAGGTTAATACCGATACATGACAAAGACACCAAGCTGTCACAGTCATCCCAGATATTACCAATAAGATCTTTGCAAAGGGAGGACAAATACTCCGACTATCTTTCCATAGAGAGGAAAAATGGCCCGATTAGCTTTGCAAAGGGAGGATAAATACTCCGACTATATTTGCATAGAGAGGACAAATGTCCCGATTATCTTTGCATAGAGTGGACAAATGCCCCGACTATCTTTGCATAGAGAGGACAAATGCACCGACTATCTTTGCATAGAGAGGACAAATGCCCCGACTATCTTTGCAAAGGGAGGACAAATGCACCGACTATCTTTGCATAGAGAGGACAAATGCACCGACTATCTTTGCATAGAGAGGACAAATGTCCCGACTATCTTTGCATAGAGAGGACAAATGCACCGACTATCTTTGCATAGAGAGGACACATGCCCCAACTATCTTTGCATAGAGAGGACAAATGCACCGACTATCTTTGCATAGAGAGGACAAATGCACCGACTATCTTTGCATAGAGAGGACAAATGGTCCGACTATCTTTGCATAGAGAGGACAAATGGCCCGACTATCTTTGCATAGAGAGGACAAATGCACCGACTATCGTTGCATAGAGAGGACAAATGGCCCGACTATCATTGCATAGAGTGGACAAATGGTCCGAATATCTTTGCATAGAGAGGACAAATGCCCCGACTATCTTTGCATAGAGAGGACAAATGGTCCGAATATCTTTGCATAGAGAGGACAAATACCCCGACTATCTTTGCATAGGGAGGACAAACGGCCCGACTATCTGTGCATGGTGCCGACAAAAATAGGAAACATGGTGCGGTCAAATAGGACATGGCCCGATTACGTTTGCATGGTGCAGACAATTTATTTTGCAACGATTGCGAAGCAAGTTTTAACAACTTATATTAATCACTATCGTTGGCGCGGATGAAAGCGTAAATGTTGTCATTCGTGTGGGAGGAAACCGGAGTACCCGGAGTCAACACACCTGTCCGATCTGGCGACCACCGTACCATCTCACATACTTCCAGTTCCGAGGATCGAACCCGGGTTGCATTGGTGAGAAGCGAGGGTGCTAACCACTGCGCTAATCGGACATCCTTGGTGATATTCTATATCCAAAATACAAGCACAATCATGCGATCTACCTCGCTTAGGTCTACTAGTTGTTCGTTCCAGTGGTTGAACAGCTGCAATAAAATAGGATTTTTTTTATCTTCAATGTCACTGATATGAAATTTCATGTGTTTGTTTACAATATTACATATCACTGAATTAAAAACAGGAATTATGTGCACACGTACTGGCTATTTGAAATCCCTTACGCCTCATCGATATTGCCCGGCTTTTTCGACATTTGCAAAGTAGAAGTTATACAAACAACCAGACGTCGGGTAACAAATAACGACATTTGTCTCACTTGTGAGCTAGACGGGATAGCGGTTAACATGTTGGAATACAACTCCGGGGATAGTAGATTCGATCCTCCCTCTGACCCTTATAATAACAGGGACTGTAAATAATGTTGTCACAACTGGTAGCCCAACCCATATGCTCCCCCCCCCCAGATTAAACCGTATACAATACTAATTAATCATTTAATTTAATTTCCAATTGTTATATATATTGCAATGTAAAGTATGAAAAAAAATGCAATAAAATATTATTAAATACAAAATAATACTACTATGTAACAGTATTTCAGATATATCATTCATAATTCATAAATCGATATACGCCTGGCATGTAACAGAACAAGGCCTGCTTCTGGAATTGGCGGGTCTTCTGTATCGTGCACTATCCTCGCAAAAATGAAACGACTAATATACCCGAGGCGTCGTCCTGTTCAATCAGGGGTCAATAAATGTATAGCAAAAAACCCACTTAAGACGAGATCCCATTGCGATTCCATTTCAGAAACTGCACGGTATCTTTAGCCAAATAAAATATATTGAATTGAAACTATGCTTTGGTAGTACTTTGCCACGAATGAACTACAGTATATATAATTATCCGACACGATCTCTAGAAAGTCTTCGCGAATCACACACACACTTTCATAACGGAACTGTCCGGTATTGCCACAACATATTTCCCAAATGATATTTAACGTACATAACAGCGCTAATCAAGTTTATTTGTTGAGTAATGTTTTTTTAATATGGTGAATATTTTGCTCCCTACTTTTATATGGTTGTACATTAAGATAAAACAGATACTGCACTTTATATTTATGATCGATGGCAAAGATGTCATGATATAAGGCTTAAACATGTTGCTATTATATTGCTATGAGATAATGCATGAAGGGAAACGATAGCGAAATTGTGAGGGGGAGAGGGAGGGAGAGAGAGAGAGAAAAAGAGAGATATAGAGAGAAAGAGAGCGAAGACAGACGAGGAGAGGAGAGAGGAGAGAGAGAGAGAGAGAGAAGAGAAAAGAGAGAAAGAGAGAGATAGATATAGAGAGAGAAAGAGAGAGAAAGAGGTAAATAGAGATATAAATAGAGAGATAGATATATAGAGAGAGAAAGAGAGAGAGAGAGAGAGAGAGAGAGAGAAAGAGAGAAAGAGAGAGAGAGAGAACAACAACAACAACAACAACAGAAAAACGCTGGAATCTAAGCATGCCACGTGTACAGTGCTTATTTGTTCTCAAATCAATTGTATTATCATGCTATATGTTTGCACCAATATATGTATGTTATATCATGACAAACGCAATACAATATAGCAGTGTAGTACCAGTATCTGAGATGGTACGGTGCTCGCCAAATCGGAGAAGTGGGTATTATCCGGGTAACTCCGGTTTTTTCCTACATGAATGACAACATGTATACGCTTTCATCTCCGCCAATGACACGTCTCGGCCAATCACAATCTATGTGGGGCATTTGTCATTATATTTTAGCCGAGACAAAAAAGTGTTTTGGTTTGCCCAGATACGGTTATCTGAAACAATCTGTATTAGCCTTGGGCACACCATTAGCAGTAGTTCGTTTAGAATGCTCTGTACTTACTAATTAGTAAAACTACTGGTATATATATATATAATATATATATTATATATATATATATATGTGTGTGTGTGTGTGTGTTTTTCTGACATTTTATTAAAAATGCCTTTACCAACCTTTCAGATTTTATTGTTTCATTCTCCCATCAGAGTTCCACTGAGCCTATCACAATCCTATGCTTGAGTACGAGCAAGACAAACCAACCATTCAGTTTATTGTTTCATTCTCCCATCAGAGTTCCACTGAACCTATCACATCCTATGCTTGAGTACGAGCAAGACAAACCAACCATTCAGGTTTATTGTTTCATTCTCCCATCAGAGTTCCACTGAGCCTATCACATCCTATGCTAGAGTACGAGCAAGACATAAACCAACCATTCAGGTTTATTGTTTCATTCTCCCATCAGAGTTCCACTGAACCTATCACATCCTATGCTATACTACGAGCAGGACAAACCAACCATTCAGGTTTATTGTTTCATTCTCCCATCAGAGTTCCACTGAGCCTATCACATCCTATGCTAGACTACGAGCAGGACAAACCAACCATTCAGGTTTATTGTTTCATTCTCCCATCAGAGTTCCACTGAGCCTATCACATCCTATGCTAGAGTACGAGCAAGACATAAACCAACCATTCAGGTTTTATTGTTTTATTCTCCCAACAGATTTCCACTGAGCCTATCACATCCTATGCTACGAGCAAGACATAAACCAACCATTCAGGTTTTATTGTTTCATTCTCCCATCAGAGTTCCACTGAGCCTATCACATCCTATGCTAGCGTACGAGCAGGACATACCAACCATTCAGGTTTTATTGTTTCATTCTCCCATCAGAGTTCCACTGAGCCTATCACACCCTATGCTAGACTACGAACAGGACATAAACCAACCATTCAGGTTTTATTGTTTCATTCTCCCATCAGAGTTCCACTGAGCCTATCACATCCTATGCTACGAGCAGGTCATAAACCAACCATTCAGGTTTTATTGTTTCGTTCTCCCATCAGAGTTTCACTGAGCCTATCACATCCTATGCTCGACTACGAGCAAGACATAAACCCACCATTCAGGTTTTATTGTTTCATTCTCCCATCAGAGTTCCACTGAGCCTATCACATCCTATGCTAGACTACGAACAGAACATAAACCAACCATTCAGGTTTTATTGTTTCATTCTCCCATCAGAGTTCCACTGAGCCTATCACATCCTATGCTAGACTACGAGCAGGACATACCAACCATTCAGGCTTTATTGTTTCATTCTCCCATCAGAGTTCCACTGAGCCTATCACATCCTATGCTACAGTACGAGCAGGACATAAACCAACCATTCAGGTTTTATTGTTTCATTCTCCCATCACAGTTCCACTGAGCCCATCACATCCTATGCTAGAGTACGAGCAAGACATACATAGGAAAGGAAGGAGGCAAAATGGACACTTGACATGATTATAATTATACTAAAACAGGACACTAAGAAGGACATTCACCGTGTGATCGATCAGTCCCTGGAAGTAAACAATTTGATCACGATTCCTATTTTTGGAATTGACAATTGACCCAATGTTGCTACACAGTGCTCACTTACTTGATGAGTTGATGCGTGTGCCTATCAATGGACCAATACTGCAGGAATTCAACCCTCAGCACAAATGACGGGGCTACATCTCCGCCATATTTTCTCAAACACTGCAAAGCATGCCAAACTTGTTGAGAAATAAAGCAAGAAAGCAAAGTGGGTTTACTTACACATTTATGGGGGGGGGGGGGTACGATCATTGAATCCATACTAAACGAAGCTCTAGAATTGAACATATTTTCCAATCGACCCCATATCGACCATAGATAACAATGGATGCCAATGCATGTACTTTAGACGTTTATGTTTTCAAACACATACAATGTAGGCCTACACCTTGTATTATTATGCGAACAGTTAGTTTAAACATATTTTATTTCCCAATATAATAATAATACAACAATCACACATAATCAGAATACAGAAACAGGATTAGATGCGAACAGTTAGAAAGCTGTTATCGTCTGCAGTTTCGAGTTTCAGTTTTACCTATTTTAAAAGTATATAATATATTTGTATTTGAAAATTGAAAGAAGAATGTATGACAGTGCTATGTTAAAATGGCCGTATTGGGGTAAGGCCTTATCACACCAACAAGTCCTGACAAGACTTAAACTGAAATTCGTATCACGCCAAACAAACGTGACTAAAACGTGCTGAAAACGCGGCGTGAGGACACATTAATAGTTATTGAAGACTTGATCGGGGGCACACACTTCCTTGAACACCAAGCAGCGACGGGAGTTTTATAGGACTGTTCAAAAACTGTTTATGCCTTCTTCCAGAACGGCCTTGACAACCCGTGAATGCTGACAAGAGCACTGTAGTAACAACAGCAAGCACGTACATGCATGAGGACAGTGCTTCGCTTCTTCGTCTCCTACTTTTATGCAATTCTCACCCAGTGCCTCATTATGGGGACGCAACAACTTAACTGGAACTCATGTAAGCGTCGTAAGGACGGGGTAGACTGTCGGTGAAAGGGTTATGCACGGAATGTAACTTCACATAGACGTGTGAAAATCTCGGTTATTGAATAGTATACATCCTGATCACGTTTTATTCATTTTTTATAAAGAACTTCAGGGTCCGGCACGATGTATACTTGCTTAACACCATTAGCTAGATTTAGCTGGTCAGATGACGTTCAGAACAGTTCATCGTAACACAAGTAGCTACATTTAGCTTGTCAGATGACGTTCAGAACAGTTCATCGTAACACCATTAGCTAGATTTAGCTGGTCAGATGACGTTCAGAACAGTTCATCGTAACACAAGTAGCTACATTTAGCTTGTCAGATGACGTTCAGAACAGTTCATCGTAACACCATTAGCTAGATTTAGCTGGTCAGATGACGTTCAGAACAGTTCATCGTAACACAAGTAGCTACATTTAGCTTGTCAGATGACGTTCAGAACAGTTCATCGTAACACCATTAGCTAGATTTAGCTGGTCAGATGACGTTCAGAACAGTTCATCGTAACACAAGTAGCTACATTTAGCTTGTCAGATGACGTTCAGAACAGTTCATCGTAACACCATTAGCTAGATTTAGCTGGTCAGATGACGTTCAGAACTGTTCCAAAGATGTGAATTGTAGCATTCCGGCAATATAAGACAATTTTAGTCCGTCGCTGTGCGCCACTGTGTATGACCTTTTTAATAGAGGTCAAATGGCCCTCATGGCTAGCTCTCTAGAGCCTTTTGATAGTGTTGTCGCATGTTTATTTAAAGTACTTTAATCGAGTAAATAAATAAAATAATAGTGTGTGTTTACGTTTATTTATCGTCGCTACTGGTTACCCATATGAGCGACGCCTCCTGAAGAGATTAGTCATTTTAGATTTTTGGAGGATAGTGCAATGATACAGGCAGAGACCCATTCCAGAGTCTCCTCTGGTTCTTTTACGTGCACGGTGTACAGCACCGACACGAGACCTCGGTTTAAAGTCCTAACTGAAAGAATGTTAATTGTATTAGGGTCAGACGGGGGATCGAACCTGCGAACATCCGGGGATTACCAGTCCAACGTGCTACCACTGGACTACTGACCCGTCTATCAAGTATTAGTACTAATGTTATAAAATAGTACTTTCGTGAGCCTTTTCATATTGTTGTCACTTGCTTGTTTAAAGTACTTTAATCGAGTAAATATATAAAATAATAGAAGTCTTCACGGACCATTTAATAGATCAATACGATGCTCTCATTCATGCTTTCACCGCATAAATAATAAACCAACGGAACTTTTTCACGGGCCATTTAATAGAAGTTAAATTGGTTTTCTCTCATCACTTAAATCACAAACTAATTGACTACTTCATGGGGCAGTTCGTATTTAAACAAATAGTCAACGTTTATGGTGGAAAATCAGCATTATACATGGCTTTGGCCATTAACAAATAGTAGTTTGGATATCGCAAATTAATGTACAGTCTACATCCGCTATGTCAAAGTCGGTTATGTCGAATTCTCCGGTTATCTCGAAGTCGGATCTGTTTCAGACACTATCATTTTACATATAACTGGTTTTGTTTTATATCGTATTTCGTTAAATCAAACTGCGGTTATGTCGAAGTATTTTGTTCGATCTGACGCAATTCGACATAACGGATGTAGACTGTATAACATTTTAATTGGTTGTTGACATTATAGAGAAATAGTTGCCAAAAGTAGACCATACTTGTATTATTATAAACCATACTTATATATCACTCTTTTCATAAATACATACGTTCAAAAGTTCATAACATATTATTCGTGATTCACTACTGTCCACTTATTCAGTCGTATCACATTTTTATTTAGTTCTCATACACTTGGATGAAATAGTGCGTGTTGAGACCGTTCTATAGTCTATACTAGACGGAAGGGCATTCCATCACCTAGCAACCGCTGATTGAAAATATATGTCACCATAACGAACGGTTCGACATTTTGGAACCACTAATATATCAGAGGGTTATTTTGCGATCTCAAGTTACTTGGTGGCACATGTATTTCTAACACATTCCTCAGGTATGATGGTGATTGACTACTTAGTGCCTTGTAAGTTAATGTGAGAATTTTGTATTGCACTCTGCACTGTACGGGAAACCAATGGAGGTCACACAATACTGGGGTGATATGGTCAAATCCTGATGTTCTAGAGATTATTCGAGCAGCAGTGGTTTGGACATTTTGTAATTTGCCATGCTGAATTTAATGAATATTTTCTTCTCAAATTAATATAGAGAGGGAAATACAATAAACATTCGTACTCATCCTCCACTGTGTTCATATTACAAAGTTTAAAAATCCGTTAAATTATCTCGATCTTTCCATTGCAAGAAAAGAAAGGGGGAATCTACAAAGCTCACAACATATAGCATTGGTGGGTGTCTGTTTACGGAGTCCAAGAATCCGCTTACATAATTTAATGTGACATTTATCAATTTCATTAAAGTTGTAAACATCCAAACTTCAGCTCCATACACTAATATCAAATACTTTCATTAAAATATTGAAATAATAATGATAACTGCGGTTGATCAAAACATGAAAAGGGCCACAATTGCAACAATGACTGAAGTCCGGCAATCACTGACAATACCGGACCACGGTCGATTCTAGCAAGAGGGTCATGTGGAAGAATATCCATCGGCTAAGAATGACACTCTCTCTAAATGATTATTAACACTGTTGTATACACTTTGTATCTCATTTTCAGGGGCATTTCTGATACCATTCGCTTTCTTCATGCTTGTGTGTGGACTCCCAATGATGTTCTTTGAAGTATCCGTATCACAGTTTTCTGGAAAAGGTCCGCTAGGAATGTGGGCTATAGCGCCTTTCTTCAAAGGTATGTAGATACAATCACAACATTTACAAAGAAAGAATAATGCCAATTGTCAGAGCCTATGTCATACTTGTCAGAGCCTATGCCATACTTGTCAGAGCCTATGTTATACTTGTCAGAGCCTATGTTATACTTGTCAGAGCCTATGCCATACTTGTCAGAGCCTATGTCATACTTGTCAGAGCATATGTCATACGTGTCAGAGCCTATGCAATACTTGTCAGAGCCTATGTTATACTTGTCAGAGCCTATGTTATACTTGTCAGAGCCTATGTTATACTTGTCAGAGCCTATGTCATACTTGTCAGAGCCTATGTTATACTTGTCAGAGCCTATGTTATACTTGTCAGAGCCTATGTTATACTTGTCAGAGCCTATGCCATACTTGTCAGAGCCTATGTTATACTTGTCAGAGCCTATGTTATACTTGTCAGAGCCTATAGCATACTTGTCAGAGCCTATGTCATACTATTTACTGTTTTCTTGGTCAAACTTGTAATGTATTGTATTGTATTATTAAGTTGATAATTGCTGATTTCTTGGCCCTACTTGCCATGTTTGCTTGTAATGTATTGTAATGTATTATTAAGTTGATAATTGCTGATTTTGTGGTATTACTTGCCATGTTTGCTTATAATGTATTGTAATGTATTATTAAGTTGATAATTGCTGATTTCTTGGCCCTACTTGCCATGTTTGCTTGTAATGTATTGTAATGTATTATTAAGTTGATAATTGCTGATTTCTTGGCCCTACTTGCCATGGTTGCTTGTAATGTATTGTAATGTATTATTAAGTTGATAATTGCTGATTTCTTGGCCCTACCTGTCATGTTTGCTTGTAGTGTATTGTAATGTATCATTAAGTTGATAATTGCTGAATTCTTGGTCCTAACTTGTCATGTTTGCTTATAATGTATTGTAATGTATTATTAAGTTGATAATTGCTGATTTCTTGGTCCTACTTGTCATGTTTGCTTGTAATGTATTGTAATGTATTATTAAGTTGATAATTGCTGATTTCGCAGTATTACTTGCCATGTTTGCTTATAATGTATTGTAATGTATTATTAAGTTGATAATTGCTGATTTCGCAGTATTACTTGCCATGTTTGCTTATAATGTATCGTAATGTATGTTTGCTTATAATGTATTGTAATGTATTATTAAGTTGATAATTGCTGATTTCGCAGTATTACTTGCCATGTTTGCTTATAATGTATTGTAATGTATGTTTGCTTATAATGTATTGTAATGTATTATTAAGTTGATAATTGCTGATTTCGCAGTATTACTTGCCATGTTTGCTTATAATGTATTGTAATGTATGTTTGCTTATAATGTATTGTAATGTATTATTAAGTTGATAATTGCTGATTTCGCAGTATTACTTGCCATGTTTGCTTATAATGTATTGTAATGTATGTTTGCTTATAATGTATTGTAATGTATTATTAAGTTGATAATTGCTGATTTCGCAGTATTACTTGCCATGTTTGCTTATAATGTATTGTAATGTATGTTTGCTTATAATGTATTGTAATGTATTATTAAGTTGATAATTGCTGATTTCGCAGTATTACTTGCCATGTTTGCTTGAAATGTATCATTAACATTACTATCACTTATTGTAGGCATTGGTTACACATTTCTCGCCATCAACCTGATGAACAATGTCTATTACAATATTTTGAGAGCTTGGATCATGGAATACTTAATGAATACATTCCAAGCCGAATTGCCGTGGAAAGGTTGCAGCCATGATTGGAACAGACCCGGATGTGTGGACATGGAGAACGGAAGTACACATCGGAATGGCTCATTGCTTACTTCCGGTTCCGGTCACGTGACTGACGCCTCTAACATGACAGCTGCGGAACAGTTTTGGCAGTTAGTTATACACTTTTTGTACGATTCAACTGTTGCTTTTCAACTATGAAATGATTCAGATTTTTAATTTATTTGAATGCATGTTTAATATCGATTTGCATAGTACATACCGATGATATGTATCTAGCATACAAGCTTATTAAGGTGATACTTAATGTATTGCTTGATACACTCCGGACTACGTTAGTGCTGTATAAGCGATACAACCAATCGAAAGTAGTCTCACTGTATCAGGTTTTCACGTACGCTCGCCCCTATGATATGAACTGAAGTACATGTACACATATGCCGGATCATCCTTTTTTAAACTTTTATTTATTTTACAACGATTGCGAAGCAATCTTTAATAATCTCTGCTATAATTATATTGAAGTTAATTGCTGTTGTTGTTGTTGTTTTCAACTTATTAAACTAAAGCAGGGTGTGGATGTTATCGTATATAGCTAATAGACACCGTTACCGTATATAATGATATCATGGTTGTAAACGAATGCTTGTATTTTATCTTATACATTATTGTACGGTTTCCAAGACTACCGAACATTCTCATCGCTTCTTTCAGGTTCAACGTGCTTCAACTGTCGCCTGGCTTGGGCTATTTTGACGGTATTCTATGGCACTTCGTCCTCTATGTCTTCATATGGCGCCTTCTTGTAGCATTATGTATGGTTAAAAGTATCAAGTCTATTGAAAAGGTATAGTGTGTTTGTGAGTGAGTGCGTGCGTGGTTGCGTGCGTGTGTGGATTCAGCATTTTGTGACCTGTGGTTTGCATATTCGTTTTGTGACCTATAGTTTGCCTATAAGTATATACAGCGAACTTTATTGATACGAATACTATATATATATATATATATATATATATATATATATATAATATATATATATATATGTGTGTGTGTGCGCGCGCGCGCGTGCGTGTGTGCGAGTGCGTGTGCGAGTGCGGTGCGTGTGCGTGTGCGTGTGTGTGTGTGTGTGTGTGTGTAGCTGTGGTTAGGATGCATTAAAACAGTCTCACCAAATGTGGTTTAAATTATATATTGGAAACTCATGTCTTTCCAAACCCTAAATGGTTACAAGTGTTTCTTAAGCAGACGTGACGTGATTTATACATCAACGAATGGTATACTCGAGAAATATCTTATTTCGACACCTATGCCACTTTTAAAATATAGTTAATAAAGATTTATATTAAATTTAGAACACGTAACCATAAATTACCAGTGGAAACTGGCTGCTGGAACAATATAGAACTTGAAAGGAGAAAGTGTAATTTATGCACTATGTCTCTATTGGCGACGAGTATCACTATTTATTAGAATTTAATCACTTTACAAATAGTAGAACACATTTTTAAACTCCAAGTATTATAATAGATCAAACATATTTTATTTTCACGCCATTATGAATCCAAAGTTGAAAACTATACCTAGTTATTGAAAACTATGTCTATTTATGAAAGAAATAGTAGAACATTTAAGTATTGCACTATCAAAATCATATTTATGCTTGGAAACTTTATAAAAACAGCTTACTCTCCCAATGGGAAAATAACCTCCAACACAACAATAGCCTCGTATTTATGTATAGTTCATATATATATATATAATTATATATATCTATGCATGTATATGTTTTCTTTTATTTTTCACTCATATTATCATGTAAGCATGAACTGAGTTAATAACAATTATTGTATTGCATTGCCTCTTCTCTCTCTCCCTGATGGCGATTGATTCCATCAGGAACTAAGAGCTAACTAATGACTCAATGTTATTGTCTATAATTGCTATGCATTGGATATGACTTCTGTGAATATATATAATATATATATATATATATATATATATATTATATATATTACAGGTCATGTATGTAACAGTGTTTGTGCCTATGTTAATGATGTTAATAATATGGATCCGATCACTTATGCTTGATGGTTCCACTTCCGGTATGCTGTATTACATCACACCGACGTTTGACAAAATATCCGATCCGAAGGTAGGTGAAGTCATTCATAATCTTTATTATTTCAATATAATTATTATGTTTGTGGTTCATGCTATTATGAACTCTAATAGAACACGTGTAAATCATTGAATAGCGCTTGATCGCATGAATGCACAAACAAAGACATGTCTAACCTTGTATGGCATAATATAATAAATAATTCAAGATTAATATTTGAAATTAACATTTGTATTTACTGTCCATATTTCAAATAATTCTGTAGAAAATTGGCCGTTTCCTTTCGATTTATTTCGTTAAAGGTTATCTAACTAGTTTTGGAAATATTTTTTGGAGAAATAATTCCATTATTTTATTAATAGCACTTATGACTGTACATAGACTATACATAGACTATGCATAGACTGTACATAGACTATACATATAATAATACATTATGCAAATATGTAATTATCACATTGTAGATTTGCATGCGATTAATTTCAATGCAAATGAGTCAAATTCAACTTATTCTTTGGAAAATAATATTATATAACATGTCATACATTATGTATATATGTTGCTCAAATTCCATATCGCATAATCTCGAATTTCACATTGCAGGGAATTATATCCAGTGTATATTGAAACACTTCAAACGTCTCCATTGAATATCATCAGTTATTAACATTTTCTCTTTTTGCCCGAATACATTGTTATTTAAGTTAAAGAACTACTTACCACCAAATGGCTTAAATCCAAAAACATTTAGCACTCTGCTCGTATCATCATGAATCACTTTAGACGTGTCTAGAATGCACGCGATTAAATAGCTGCATTATTCCATATAAACCACAGTCCACTTTTTAATACATGACTGTGTGTGTGACTGTGTGTGAATGTGTGTATCACATAATTAAAAATAAATGTACCCGCTTTGCACGTGATAAATTAGTGTCAGACTGGTACATTCATTTTATTAGACACATTGAAATACACGTGCCTGTTATAAACAAGTGTATTGTACTATATCTAGTCAATGAATATAATAGTAAATGACATTCCTGGATGAATCCGTGTACACGTAACACCCGTGCGTTATGTTTTTAGCAAACCGTCAACAATAAATATATCATGTCTAAATGACAATCGGTCTGTTATAGGCTTGTAGAAATTACCCGCATATATGACGTAATCATTATTCTTCAGTGTATAAACGAAGTAATTATTTTTTATTATGTTTTCATTCCCAGTTCAACGTTAACACGTGCAATTTGGTTTTCATAAAAAAAAAAAATTACTGTACCCCCCCCCCATGTATACCCCTTGTATAATAGTTTGCTTAACTTTTATGTCATGTTGGTACATGTACATAGTAAATGTTGAACATGTACATTTAGGCCTACTAAGTATAAATTATTTACTATCGTGAAGATATTGTACTTTTTTAGCCTAAAGTAATTTAAAAATAAAAAACTTGTCAACATTTATTACAATTTAGTTTTTATTTCTCATATTTCAATAAGCCTAAAACTACTAAACCTTGACATTTATAAATATTCACTAACACATTATCATAAAGTGGGTCTGTAAATTTGTATTAGATTATAAATTCATATCATTAAAAGTATCTTGCCTAAATCGAGAAATGTCCGCTGTTTATTAAACAGAGAGTGGCATGTATACATCTGTAGAGGTTTACTGCAGGTGTGGTTAGAGCCTGCTCTGATGGCCACCTATACGCTGGGACCAGGCTGGGGAACAGTGGCATGTATACATCTGTAGAGGTTTACTGCAGGTGTGGTTAGAGGCTGCTCTGATGGCCACCTATACGCTGGGACCAGGCTGGGGAACAGTGGCATGTATACATCTGTAGAGGTTTACTGCAGGTGTGGTTAGAGGCTGCTCTGATGGCCACCTATACGCTGGGACCAGGCTGGGGAACAGTGGCATGTATACATCTGTAGAGGATTACTGCAGGTGTGGTTAGAGGCTGCTCTGGTGGCCACCTATACGCTGGGACCAGGCTGGGGAACAGTGGCATGTATACATCTGTAGAGGTTTACTGCCGGTGTGGTTAGAGGCTGCTGTGGTGGCCACCTATACGCTGGGACCAGGCTGGGGAACAGTGGCATGTATACATCTGTAGAGGTTTACTGTAGGTGTGGTTAGAGGCTGCTCTGGTGGCCACCTATACGCTGGGACCAGGCTGGGGAACAGTGGCATGTATACATCTGTAGAGGTTTACTGCAGGTGTGGTTAGAGGCTGCTCTGATGGCCACCTATACGCTGGGACAAGGCTGGGGAACAGTGGCATGTATACATCTGTAGAGGTTTACTGCAGGTGTGGTTAGAGGCTGCGCTGATGGCCACCTATACGCTGGGACCAGGCTGGGGAACAGTGGCATGTATACATCTGTAGAGGTTTACTGTAGGTGTGGTTAGAGGCTGTTCTGGTGGCCACCTATACGCTGGGACCAGGCTGGAGAACAGTGGCATGTATACATATGTAGAGGTTTACTGCAGGTGTGGTTAGAGGCTGCTCTGATGGCCACCTATACACTGGGACCAGGCTGGGGAACAGTCCCGATGATTGCTAGTCACAACAAGTTCTCAGGAAATACCATCAGGTACACTATATCGTACTTGGTATACGGATATAGCCCCCAGGACATACACCCCTAGACGTTTTTAACACAGGATAAAATACCCCCACCCTGTCTACGGTTAGGGCTTAGGTTAATTGTAGTGTTAGGATCTGGGTTAGGGTAAGGCTTATGGTTAGAGCTGAGGTTAGTTTCCTACCTTCAATTCTGGGGTTTTATACGGAGGGGGGGTGTATGTCCGCATCATCGTGCTTACATGCTTACATACATTGCTTTATATTACGTAAATTAAGCCACTTAAATTATTGTTTTACAATCCAAAAATACAACAAATGAAACAGACTTTCTAATTATATAAAATACACATACGAGTCTAATATACCACAGCAATTCTACACTCCAACACAATTCCTAATCGGTCACCTGGTGAAACAAACTAATAACCATATACATGTAACATCAATATTAATAGCATCTTTATATAATAATATAATTATATTGTATAACTCTATATTCTTTATTTATCATCTAGTATTGAAGAGCATACATATACTTTACATATAAATTATCAGAACATTTACACCGGCGGACTATTGTACACTTATATACATAAGGAACAGAAATAAACATCTATTTTTTTATACATAATATATGTATAATCGCAACAGATGCACATTTTGTACTATTACGACATTTAGCTGGCTCCAAATATTATAAAACACCAGGTGGCCGTTTATAATTGTTGTTGAGTGTACTTATGCACTGTATTTCTACGTGTCTGCGACGTTTGCTTTGCAGATATGCCATTATATCAACTGTTTGTGACTTCCTGTCGG
>CM026395.1:6312993-6517931 GCA_014843695.1 Archivesica marissinica
TATCTATCTATCTATCTATCTATCACTATCTATCTATCTATCTATCTATCTATCTATCTATCTATCTATCTATCTATCTATCTATCTATCTATCTATCTATCTATCTATCTATCTATCTATCTATCTATCTATCTATCTATCTATCTATCTATCTATCTATCTATCTATGTTCGACTACTGAACAGTACCTGCCAGAATACTCATTATGATTAATTCATTAATTGTACATTTAATTCTGTCAAAAAAATGATCTATAATACGTTTCCGGAAAATACTGTGCGCAAAGTCCGTTACGGTTCTTGAATATTTAATGCAACTACTTATTTAGTTATTTTATCAGGTGAATAGTTATCCCCACTCTGTGGCTCTAGTTACCTCTCCTGATAGGGAATGTTAATGGCGTGATTGTGTGTGTTTTACGTTTATTTATCGTCGCTACCGGTTGCCCATATGAGCGACGCCTCCTGAAGAGATTAGTATTTTTTTGGAGGATAGTGCAATGATACAGACATAGACCCATTCCAGAGTCTCCTCTGGTTCTTTTACGTGCACGATGTAAAGCACCGACACGAGATCTCGGTTTAACGTCCCATCTGAAAGACTGTTAATTGTATTAGGGTCAGACGGGGGATTATGTCTAACCCTAATGAGGACGTCTTCCCATTCGCTTAGAATCCATACAGGTAGATTCGCTAATAATATAGTACAGATAAATGAGCGTTATTGACAATGTTGCATGTAATGTTTGAGATATTGAAGATGAGTATCATTTTATTTATAGTTATCCCCACTCTGTGGCTCTAGTTACCTCCCCTGACGTTACGTTCATAGGGAATGTTAATGGCGTGATAACAACTAGTGTTGGACTAGTGCATAGTCACGTATGTTTGATTAACGTAATTGTGAAAGGATATATTGTATCTCGTTTACAGGTCTATCACTCGGCTTCACAGTTTATCCGACTGCTTTTACGTACTTCCCACTCCCGCAGCTGTGGTCAGCTGTGTTCTTCATTAATCTTGTCCTGGTTGGACTCGACGCACAGGTAACATCAATTCGACAATGTAGTGCATTCATAGTCGTGTAATCACTGGGTTCATTTAGGAAGAACATATTTATATTATCATTATTAAGGAGAGACCATTCGTGAGCCACATTGATAGCTTCCTCGCGTGAAATAATTCCATACCCACAGTGGGATTCGAACCCATACCGGTGAGAGACAAGTGAATGAAGTAAACGACCGTAACCACGCGAGTCCACAGAGGGTTAAATGATCTAGTATGGCGCCAGTGTACAAACGCAAGCTGTGTTGACCTTTTCTCTATAAAATATTATTTAACATCCTCGGACCGGGAAGTATGTGAGATCGTACGGTGGTGGCCAGATAGGACAGGTGGGTTTTCTCCGGGTACTCCGGTTTCCTCCCACACGAATGACCTCATATACGCTTTCATCCGCGCCAACAAGAGTGATTAATATAAGTTGTTAGAACTTGCTTCGCAATCGTTGTAAAGTAAATAAAGTTTAAACTTAACTTAGACAACGACTAAGTCACATGGTCCAATGAAAAAGCCACATTTCTCGCTTCTAAATCGTATAAACGCGACCTACTTATGTATGTTGTCTAAGTCAGATAGATCAACTCATTGGCCCGTCTTAACGAACGAAGTTTGTGTGTGTATTTTTGAGTTTCAGCTTATAAACGTGTGCCAACCAAAGACACTGTTAGTGAACTACCGAAGATCGCTCTCTCGTTGAGTCGTATTGACTAACTGTCAATACGACTCAACGAGAGAGCGATCTTCGGTAGTTCACTAACAGTGTCTTTGGTTGGCACACGTTTATAAGCTGAAACTCAAAAATACACACACAAACTTCGTGCTATGAGCTATGTGATGTCTTATATTGTAAATGCGCATGTTTTTGGCAAGCTTAAGGCTCGCTGATTGATTGACTTCTGTTATCAGTTCTACAGCGCTGTTATTGATACTGCTATGTTGGTCACCGTTGACGTCTATTTTGTTACCATATGCATTCGATTCATTTCAAATACCACTTACATATACAAAATGCAGGATAATACAGGATTCTATAATGAGGGTTGCAATATTAAATATTTTAATTATTTGTTTTTACATATATTTAATTTTATCAATCCGTTCATTGTTTAAAATTACACATACCTATGCGTATAGCTGGTACTGAGAAATAGGTTCTCTCTGGTCAAGAGTTCTTTCAGTAAGTACACGTATTTGTATCACAATGGCAATTAAAAATACTATGAATTATTTAGTTGTGTTCTTGCCCGGAGGTTATAAAACTTTTCTCCAATCTCAAACTCAGTCTCAAACTTTTCTCAGATCTCAAACTCAAGCACAAATGATCTGATTGGTTGATTCTGTGTGTTACTGTCAGCAGAACCAATCAGACGCTTGAAACTGAGTTTTGAGATTGGAGAAAAGTTTTATAACCTCGGGGCCTGATTGATTCAGCCGAGTTTAAATATCAGAATCCACCAATAAAATTTCTTGAGTTCGAGTTTGCGATCTGAGAACAGTTTTATAATCTCGGGCCCTTGTTAATAACGACAGATAGTTAAAATATTAGTAAATCGTACATCATGTCTTAATGATTGATTTCATACATATTTTGAAGATACCACTACAAGTCAAATCTGCATATTGTTAGATACGATCTAGCATCATAAATTGTCTCATTCCCATTTTCTACTCTGCTAGCCAAGTCCATATATCATCATTTTCCATTACATATTAAATATAGTTTCTCTATTTTTCAGCTTTTACATTACTATATTATTCCAATGTGCAGTTCTCACTTATAGTGCTATGTTTTGATTGCATTTGATTGTATATATGTTGAGGGCCTCATGGTAGATTAACTTTTGTTAAATGAGTACTCTCGTTAAATAAAGTCTTTATTATTATTATTATTATTATTAATGATACGTGATCCTATCATCCTGACCAGACGCTTTATTTACGTGACGTACATTTTCTTTCGTTCTAATCCCTTTCAGTCTACTGCTGTTAAATTATATGTAAAATGTTCATTTCTTGATTACATGTACAAATACTGAAATAAATAATGTTTAAACTACATATATACCCACAGGAGCAGAAGTACTGTATTCATATAAACATGCTCATTTAGACTTTCTCATTTTCTCATTTTACATGCAAAATACACTTAGCGTCATAGAGATTGAGGATGATGGGAACGAAATCTACGCGTACCCTACTCTCGCTGCTACTAAATCTGGGGTGGTGACTGTATAGCTCGACACAATGGCTTCAAATACATCTTAATACCATAACTATGTTTATGTCCTGCTCGTATGTAGGATGTGATAGGCTCAGTGGAACTCTGATGGGAGAATGAAACAATAAAACCTGAATGGTTGGTTTATGTCCTGTTCGTAGTCTAGCATAGGATGTGATAGGCTCAGTGGAACTCTGATGGGAGAATGAACAATAAAACCTGAATGGTTGGTAAAGGACATTTTTTATTATTAAAAATGTCAGAAAAACATATATATATATACACCAGTAGTTCTACAAATTAGTATGTACTGAGCATACTAAACAAACTACTGCTAGTGATTTGCCCAAGGCTAATGAAGATTGTTTCAGATAACCGTATATGGGCAAACCAAAAACCGCCAAAGAGAAACCGCCCATATCCACGAGCCTAACCCAAGCTACATCTAAATACCATAACTATTTATACAGCCTATATGCATAGCTTTATGTGACACAGTAAGCAATATATCTACTTCTATCATTACAGGATACCCGAAATCCATCTATCTGCTGGCAGTAAAACAACTATTATTTTACAGATGTCAAATGACAAAAAAATTATAAGTTGCCCACATTACTAAGTTAGATGACATTTTGTTCAGGGGTGTGTCAAAGGTGTGTGTGTTTTACGTTTATTTATCGTCGCTACCGGTTGCCCATATGAGCGACGCCTCCTGAAGAGATTAGTCATTTTAGATTTGTGGAGGATAGTGCAATGATACAGACAGAGACCCATTACAGAGTCTCCTCTGGTTCTTTTACGTGCACGGTGTAGAGCACCGACACGAGACCTCGGTTTAACGTCCCATCTGAAAGACTGTTAATTGTATTTGGGTCAGACGGGGGATCGAACCTGCGATCCCTGGATTACCAGTCCAGCGTGTTACCACTGGACTACAGATCCGTCTGTATGTGTGTCAAAGGTAAGGTTTCTGTGCTATATGTTTCATGCAAACTGCTAAGATAAATGGTGACATCCACATATGCTCGGCACGGTGATTAGATCATGCACGGCGAAGTTATGTTTATTTTTCAATCGATACGCATTTCAGGTAAATGAAAACAGAAACATAGATAGGAAAAATACCACCAAACAGTCTGCCATTTTGGTTTGTCAAAAAGTAATTGAAATTAGTGTTGGTATCTAATAAGAAGAGATTAACTTAGTGACGTTTTCTGGTAACATTTCGTCAGAGTCGATGCAATCTCATAAAATCTCGTGAAGGCCGAGAACTAACGAGATTACTAACGATCTTGTTTCTACATAGTAGAATAAAGCTTCATACATACATGTTTTACTATGGATAATCTAGTCGCCATGCCGATCACCTATTATGTACACACAGTTGATTAGTATATCATATGACACACTCAACTAGAAAGAGAACAATGAGAGACATCGGCCAGTTACTGCCGCTGAATACTCCCTAAAAGTAGATATGTCCTATTATTAAGTGTTTTCCTCTGTTTTTATCGTTGTTTCCATTGCACAGCATGCTAGCATTTTATTCCACTATCGCTTCTTATGAGTACTAAATGACTATTTCTCGGCAGATCTCATGCAGTATATGCAATGGGTACTTATTTGCAAAAGAATGTTATCAGTTAATTAACACGATTTGGATAAAATCACATTTATAATACCACAACATCTGGTTAGGGAACGACAGTAAAAAACAAAGGATTCTAACTGCAAGGACATACTCACATTTTGGAAGAAATCAGACTTTATCTGCCATCTAGAAAATTCAAAATGTCTCTCATTTGACTGGTGTTAATGTTTCTAGGTCAGTAACAACCTTGTGGAACAGTAGTAGAAAATATAATATATACTTATTGGATTACTTACAAACATTATTGTTTAGTATGTAAATCCTGGAAGAATAATTTATATAAACTATTTACTAGTATATGCTTCCATGTTAATATCTTGTTGTATAAACCCAGTATGATAATTGACTACTAACATACTATAAATAATACAAGCTGATCAATTTACAGCTCTATCAAAACCTATAAAGGGGCTTAAAGGTTCACTTCAAAATGTGTTCAAGGCCGCAAGAGAAATGCGCTATTGTTTTCATAGTCACGTGATTATTTCGCTGAATGCTGCATATACACGTGGTTCGTTCACTATGACGTAACATCTTCCGATCTTACGTCACTATCGTGTAATTGCTCGAATTTACGAACATTGTTTTAATATTACATAACAAAATATGTGTGAATTAACGTGTCATATAATATACAACCATCGTATCGTAAATATTACATATATATATTTTGTTCAAAATAAGAGCGCCATCTATGCATACAGCATACTGGGTGTAGTTGTATTTGAACAGAATGTATACAATAAATAACGATGTTAGTTAATTACGCGCAAGCTTGCTGCATTCAGCAGGCATTGCATAATTCTCGGCAAATTTTCTAATCTAACATTTTATTCAAGGAAGTTTACTAGTTTTTGTTGAAATTCCTGCTTTTATTAAACGCAATTTGTATTGTTCCAAGTATATCATATCCTTATTACCAATAAGACGTCTGCTAAGTGCTTAAATGCATGTCTACATATTAACGAGTTCAAGCAAATAATATATCAACACTTCTCTAAATAATCTATAAGAAATTTATGTGGACAAATAAAAGGAATAGTTCTTTTGCCGAGAAACGTTTTCAGGTAAAATAAGCGGCTATTCTCACTTTTGGAAAAGATGTTTGAATTGCAAGAATCAAATTTTGGAAAATGGATACTCGCCTGTGCTGTTTTACTTAACAACTGATATTTACATTGGTGTTGATTCCAATCTGCAGGTGTTGTCCACTGAGACCGTGATGAGTTGCTTTCAGGACTTGTTTCCTAAGTGGTTCAGGGGCAGTAGACGGCTGTTCATGATCGCCCTCATCAACGTCGTATTCTTCATCTGTACCATTCCATTCTGCACCAGAGTAAGTTATTAGATGCACTAAAAAGATTAGAACTCCGTGCGCGACTGGTCCTGCAATGGTACTAGATAATATAGTACACGCACTATTTAAAAGGAATAAGAAAGTGCCTATGACCGAGTTAGAAATGACACGAACTATACCTAGATATTGCCGCACCAATGAACTAGAAATTGAACACAAGAAATAGAGCAAGAAATAACACCTGAATTAGCTACAAATATCACAATCACGAGTGGGCTAGATAATGCACATAGTAATCTAGATAGGAGTAAATAAGCATTTTCGTTGAAGGAATTGCAAATACGTTATATAATAATTATATACTTAGCTGTTCTGTAAATGTTGAACAGTTCACATAAAAAGCAGTATGTATTTCTAAGATAGAAGAAAACAGTACTTATTTTTATTACCAGGGTGGAATGTATATCTTCCAATTGTTGGATTGGTATGCTGCTGCATGGACGTTGCTCTTCCTGTGTTTCCTGGAATGTGTCGTGTTTGCCTGGGTATATGGTAAGTGAATTTCTTGGGCTGATACAACTTGGTATGCAAACACATTCAAAGCAGCCTCAAAAATGCAGTGTATCGATACTAACCCCACCCGATCTCTACAATGGTGGCACTCCATATTTACAATACATTACTGCCACACTACTGCGCGGTGACAATCTAGGATGTACCTCATATGCTGTGGGCTTTTATCGAGATGCCCAATTCCTCACATATACCTCCACAGCATATCTGGGTCTCTATTTTCGATAGACATGCAGTGTTAGGCAATGGATCCAGGGGGGGGGGGCGATTTGTGATTACTGTGAATGTGCCTCAAGGGGTGTGTCTTTCGCCATTTCAATTTCAGTTTTTTATCATTTCAGTGTTCATTGTAATGAATGGTAGCCATTTGGTAACCTCCCCCCACCCGTTAATTAATGCACACATGTGAATCTAATTCTTATTAATTAAAATTAAGCTTATAACTAAAACATATTACAATTACATAACAATGACTTCATCAACGGTTGATACTTTATTGTCAACTGAGCAGGTCTACTCACTATTTAAAATGTGTACGATTTTGAAGGCCATCTCAGGGTTCATTCTAGGTCAGAATGTTTGGGAGAAGTGAGAAAGTGCGTGATCGCTTCCTTAAATGGTGTTCTTTAATATACTTCTGCAAAATATGGTTAAAATGCACAGTACAACCATTAAATATGATTTAATTTTATTATTATTAATTAATATTATTTACTATAATTTTAATAGAAGGAGTACTTTATAATGGGCAAGTGTATCTTACTAGACAACATTTTGTGGGGCCCCCAGAGGGCGAAGTCAGGGTCCCTAGGGCGACTATTTCGCCCACATCGCCCTCTAGAATGATCCCTGCCATCTTGTAAAAATATACCTGATATGCCAAAATAAATGATTATGTCAGAAACATAATACAATGGAACTATATACTTTCTTTTTTTATTCAATATACTTTGCTTTGTAATTTTACTCACAGACGCTTGGGGTATCGACACGTGGCTTAGTGTTAAAACCCAGTTTTTAAAATGTTTAAAACCATTTTGATTAACCAAAAAATAATAAAACATGGATTTGAACCCTAAACCACTTGTCCAGACCCCAAGCCTCTGTGATTTCAGTTGGTATAGAGCATCCAATGGATCCTAATGACAAGCATAATGTATATATATGTACATGTATACACATTAGGTACAGATCGCATGAACGATGATGTAAAGATCATGGTTGGCCACCCAATACCTGCTCTCATCCGAATTACAGGAACGTTCATCACGCCCCTTATTCTTCTGGTAAGTTATTACATCGTGGTTAGCAGTCCGGTGTCTGCTGCTAAACAGGGAACGAAACGTTGCTCATGCATGTTATGGTAAGTTATTACAGGAGGTTAGCAGTCCGGTGTTTGCTGCTAAACAGGTCACCGTAACATTGATAATGTATGTTATGGTAAGTTATTACACGAGGTTAGCAGTCCGGTGTTTGGTGCTAAACAGGTCACCGTAACGTTAATCATGTATGTTATGGTAAGTTATTACATCGTGGTTAGCAGTCCAGTGTCTGCTGCTAAACAGGTCACCGTAACGTTAATCATGCATGCTATGGTAAGTTATTACAGGAGGTTAGCAGTCTGGTGTTTGTTGTTAAGCGTGTCACCGTAACGTTAATCATGCATGTTATGGTAAGTTATTACATGAGGTTAGCAGTCCGGTGTCTGCTGCTAAACAGGTCACCGTAACGTTAATCATGCATGCTATGGTAAGTTATTACAGGAGGTTAGCAGTCTGGTGTTTGTTGTTAAGCGTGTCACCGTAACGTTAATCATGCATGTTATGGTAAGTTATTACATGAGGTTAGCAGTCCGGTGCTAAACAGGTCACCGTAACGTTAATCATGTATGTTATGGTAAGTTATTACATGAGGTTAGCAGTCCGGTGCTAAACAGGTCACCGTAACGTTAATCATGTATGTTATGGTAAGTTATTACATGAGGTTAGCAGTCCGGTGTCTGCTGCTAAACAGGTCACCGTAACGTTAATCATGTATGTTATGGTAAGTTATTACATGAGGTTAGCAGTCCGGTGTCTGCTGCTAAACAGGTCACCGTAACGTTAATCATGCATGCTATGGTAAGTTATTACAGAAGGTTAGCAGTCCGGTGTTTGTTGTTAAGCGGGTCACCGTAACATTGATCATGTATGTTATGGTAAGTTATTACATGAGGTTAGCAGTCCAGTGTCTGCTGTTAAGCGGGTCACAGTAACATTGATCATGTATGTTATGGTAAGTTATTACGAGGTTAGCAGTCCGGTGTTTGCTGTTAAGCGGGTCACCGTAACATTGATCATGTATGTTATGGTAAGTTATTACATGAGGTTAGCAGTCCGGTGCTAAACAGGTCACCGTAACGTTAATCATGCATGCTATGGTAAGTTATTACAGGTTAGCAGTCCGGTGTTTGTTGTTAAGCGGGTCACCGTAACATTGATCATGTATGTTATGGTAAGTTATTACGAGGTTAGCAGTCCGGTGTTTGCTGTTAAGCGGGTCACCGTAACATTGATCATGTATGTTATGGTAAGTTATTACATGAGGTTAGCAGTCCGGATAATTGAAACGGTGATCATGCATGTTATAACTTCATGGGTGGTCGTCTGCTACCTGCCCTGATTCAGGTCACGGGAACGTTGATATCTTGCCCATTGTTCAGTCTGAGCCTCCTATGTTTCAGATCTTGTAATTTGTTCAGTACGTTCCTCCTATGTGTCAGGTGTTACATATCTTGTCATTTGTTCAGTCTGAGCCTCCTATGTTTCAGATGTTGTCATTTGTTCAGTATGAGCCTCCTATGTTTCAGATCTTGTCATTTGCTCAGTCTGAGCCTCCTATGTTTCAGATCTTGTCATTTGCTCAGTCTGAGCCTCCTATGTTTCAGGTGTTACATATCTTGTCATTTGTTCAGTCTGAGCCTCCTATGTTTCAGATCTTGTCATTTGTTCAGTCTGAGCCTCCTATGTTTCAGATCTTGTCATTTGCTCAGTATGAGCCTCCTATGTTTCAGATCTTGTCATTTGCTCAGTATGAGCCTCCTATGTTTCAGATCTTGTCATTTGTTCAGTCTGAGCCTCCTATGTTTCAGATCTGGTCATTTGCTCAGTATGAGCCTCCTATGTTTCAGATCTTGTCATGTGTTCAGTCTGAGCCTCCTATGTTTCAGATCTTGTCATTTGCTCAGTATGAGCCTCCTATGTTTCAGATCTTGTCATTTGCTCAGTCTGAGCCTCCTATGTTTCAGGTGTTACATATCTTGTCATTTGTTCAATCTGAGCCTCCTATGTTTCAGGTGTTACAGATCTTGTCATTTGTTCAATCTGAGCCTCCTATGTTTCAGGTGTTACAGATCTTGTCATTTCTTCAGTCTGAGCCTCTTATGTTTCAGGTGTTACTGATCTTGTCCTTTGTTCAGTACGAGCCTCCTACGTACGGCAGTTATGTGTATCCGGGATATGCAGAGTTATTGGGTTGGTGTCTCGCTGTACTCATCATCTCGCCATGTATTGCGATGTTTCTGTATAAACTGGTTTCAACACGAGGTTCCTTGAAACAGGTAACAATAAACAAATATTTGGAATAGCATACCTTGAATAAGGAAAACACTAGGGAGACCAAGGGAGACACTAGGGAGACCAATTAGAGGATAATTATATTAAGGAAAAGTATTGTTGCAAAGATGGATAAATAGTAACTTTTAGATAACACTGTTTCTTTAATGTATAGTTATTTAAGGCATTAAAATAAATGTCCATTTATCAATCTCACACTGGTGTTTGTATTTTTCATACACAGTTTAAGGTGGACATGGTGTGTGTTCAACCATTTTGGGAAGGTAGTACATGTACATACAGTCAAACCTGTGTTAGTGGTTACCTCTATTAAGCAGCCAACCTGTATTAAAGCAGGTTTGACTGTAGATGTTTTGTACGGTACATAACTTATGTATCCACCTTCCTGTGAATGGAATACATAGATATTATCAAATGAATTAGCCGTCTTTTACACCAGGCAATACATAGCTGGACATTTGTCCATTTCTTGTTTGTGATATTTTTTTAATTTTTCTTTAATTAAATTTATTTAACATAGCTACCGGTTGCCCATTTGAGCGACGGGCAGTTTACCAAACAACACCTTTCCTGGGAATGCTCCAGGCGGTTAGCCAGTACTTGGTGCACCAACCTCCGTAAGAAACTGCCAAATATAAAATCATGGTCTGAGCGGGGCTCAAACCCGTGACCATCAGTGATGATAGGTTACAGTGGTATACAAGTCACCGACTTTAACCACTCCACCACGGAGGCGGTCAATTCGTTGACCTAATCTATGCTCCTTTGTAATATTTGACGAACTAAAAAAAAACCAACTAATATTTAAAATCATATAAATCAAAATCGAGTAAATTATTTGATAACAATTAGCTGAGGAAGTTAATTTCTGTAGAAGATAATTTCCTATGACTGTGTATATGTTTTCACAAATAGTCGCCACTGAAATGAAATAATTTAATCAATAGACAAACTAAAGTATATACATTCAATTTGTTCACATTATCAATTTTGAAAGCAATCCCAAAATCACACATGAAACAAAACATGCAGCTTGAATAACTCTGAGGCTAGTGATCACGCTGAGTATTTGTACCGATTTACCGTTATGTATGACCCCTTGTGTCTGCACAAAGTTATTTAATGACAGTACTTGCGTATGGCAGTTAGTGAGTCTACGCCTGCGAGCTAGTCCGGGACGAGTTACGTCCCTTATATATATTTACGCCATTGTTTGACCTCATGGAAATTAAAGTTCCATAATTTGAAGCTCTGTTTATTTACTGTCGAAATGCAATTATTCTTACGGCAGTAGCATATGCTCAACTCCACTGAAGAACAGAATAAAAAATAAAGAAACGTCGTTTCTGGGGCGTGGCTAACCGTTTTCGCAATCCTACTATCACTTTTGAGAGTTTGTAGATCTCAAAAACACAGTTTATTGATTAGAAATATGTGTTCAAATTACATATGAATAATGTGTAGTAACAGTGCTATCTATAGGTGAAACACACATATTTAATCGTATAATTGTATGTCGCTTTACGCGTATTGTTTTGTTTCAGAAATTTTGCGAAATAACGACACCAAGTAATGTTTGGGGACCAAATGATGATGTTACTATGGCGACATATCATGAACGAAAAAGGGACACCAGGAGCCTCGTTTCTGTTATGCTTTATAATCTGACAGGAAGAAGAATGAAATGCAAAACAACACATCAAGTCAATGAAAAACTGCTATTTAAAAATGATAAATTAACATCAGTGTAGCATACACATAGCATAATCCATGATGGGTCGACACTAAAATGCTTTCTTAAACTTACAATTGGAAGTGGAAGTCGTGAAAGCGCAGTAGATGCGCGTTCGCTTCAGGTCCGGAGTTCGAACCCAGCTGGAGCAGTTACGATTGTGCCCTTAGGCAAGGCATTTAAATTCCACGTTGCCTCTTCTCTCTCCCTCGTGGCGATGGATTCCATCAGGAATGAGGTCTCGAGAATGATTAATATAAGTTGTAAGAACTTGTTTCGCAATCAAGCTTAAATGCCTTCTTAAACTTAAACAATCTCACAAACATACATCGACAAGACTGACTATCTTTAAGGACCTAACGCGAATACAAGGATGGCATAAATCAACCTAAATTAATTGTTCCATTTTAAAATATATACATTTTTTAGGTTGAGCAGTTTGTCCAGAACGTCATTCACTGGACTCTTCTATAGTGGTGCTCCTGAATTGTATAAAAGTCCACGTATATTGCATCCACATCTAATGGTCACATACATTTTTTGCGTACATTCACTAAATGTATTATGTTATAATTTATGACAAATGAACCATAATTACTATCACTTAGATATGAACTTTAGTCTATTTTTGCCATTATTTGTCTACCACCCAGGTTGATACGCTGTTTTCCAGTCTGATATTACGTTTGCTGGTTTGATGCGGTCACATGCCCGTATCAAACCAGAAAAGTCGTATCATAACTAGTTCCTGAGAAAATAACGCATGTGCAATCGGTGCTAGTTCGTTTACTTCCGTAGCATCGCAAGCGTGTCGAGTCCCGCTCAGTCCGTGTCTCTTTATATGAAAAACTTGACAGTTTTTCCGGAAAGTAAACAAAATCCCGCGAATAAACAAAGGCCGGTAAGCAGGTGGCAGGCGAAATCAGGGTGATCGACGATATATGCACTATTTACATATTTATAAATATACATAGAACGCATTGATTTTAGGGTTTGTTTATAATATTATACATTATCAATTGAGAAATTGTAAAATTACTAGGGTATGGCTCTCCGACCCCCACTAGTTATTTGATGGAGATAATTAATGAGGTTACTCCTTTGGGGCCTGAAACTGTAAAATAGAGAGAAGTGAAGACATCTACAAACATTGTGGACGTTCAAATTACGAAATGAGCATGTGTGCTTTTATGATGTATGGAAAACATGACGTTATTATAGTATCTTTTGATAACCCTCTGCATGATAGCGGCAGATAAAATCACTTTTGCAAACAGCATAGAAACCAGGGCTCATTCTAGAGGGCGACATGGGCGAAGTAGTCGCCCTAGGAACCCTGACTTCTCCCTAAATAATTTTTTTTAAATAATATTTTTTTTTACAATTTTCAGACAAACTATTGTCCAGTAAGATACACTGGCCATTGTAAAGCACTCACTCCTTCTATTCAAATATTTAATGGTCATATTTTGTATTTTAACCCTATTATGTTGAAATTTATTAAATAATACCATAAGATGACGCAATCTCACGTTTCCCCAAATATTTGGGTTTAGCTTGAGCCCTGAGAGCCTGATCAGATGGCACATAATGTGCTGTCTGATGAGGCTCTATGCTGTTTGCTACTCGCTGAGTTGGGCTAAAACATTTGGCTGAATAGCAAACAACATAGATCCTGATCAGACGTGGCGTTACGCCACGGCTGATCTGGATCTATGGTGTTTGCAAATGTGATTTTATTTACTCAGCGGGCAAAGGGTTAATGTGTTAAGGCCATTTCCGGCCCATTACATATCTTGATCACAGCTTACAAATGGCAAGAATGCATGCATATACAGGTACTATTAATATATTATTATATTTTGTTATTTGCAAGATAAATATCTGCAAGAATAATAAAGCTTATTATGGCATTATATAGAGCATAGAAGGTAGACATAATCATGTTATATATTCAAGACAGGTTAACACCTTGGACTGCGAATCCAGGGATCACAGGTTCGATCCCCCATCTGAAGCTAATAAAATCAAAAGTCTTCCAGATGGGATTTTAAACCAAGGTATTGTGTCAGTGGTTTACACCATGCATGTAAAAGAACCAGAGGAGACTCTGGAATGGGTCTGTCTGTATCATTGCACTATCCTCCAAAAATCTAAAATGACTAATCTCTTCAGGAGGTGTCACTCCAATGGGCAACTGGCATCCACGATAAATAAACGTAAAATCAACCAATCTATATTCAATTAGAGTATGTGAGAGACAAGTATTAAGTCCAGACAGATCTGTAGTCCAGTGGTAACATGCAGGACTGGTAATCCAGGGATCGCAGGTTCGATCGCCCGTCTGACACTAATAAAATCAACAGTCTTTCAGTCAATCTATATTCAATTAGAGTATGTGAGAGAAAAGTATTAAGTCATTTGCACAAACCATAAACATTGTATTGTAAATCTTAAAAATGTCACAAATCATAGAGGACAATAGTCACAATAAACATCACACAAAATTATATATTAAGAATTCTAGTTCACTTTCCCAATAACCTATGTGCTGCCAGTCTTTTAAAATGTCATTTCCGGATTACATTGAAATAGGTTCAATAAATTGCATAAAATTGGTCAAATTAAGTACAATTTCATTATAAATTGCATACAAAAGAATAAATGATATTCGTTCTCAACAGCATTACAAAATCTACATGTTCTGTCCAATCATCTGCATATTATTTATAATGTGTGGGAAGACAATCGGAGCTCCAATAATGCAATTCTATATTTACAAGCATGAACTATCTACACTCAACAACATCCCTAATCATGAACATGGTGTTTTGAAGTATTTGGAACAAATTAATGACCATTTAGTCAAGCCTGTCTTAAGCAGCCAGCCAAGGGAATCACAGAAAGAGGCTGCTTAACACAGATGGCTGCTTAAAAGAGGTCAAATGTATAATAAAACAACATAACGGGAATCTGGAAACTGGCTTCTTAACACAGGTTGGTTATTTAATGGAGGTGACCACTAACACAGGTTGGTTATTTAATGGAGGTGACCACTAACACAGGTTTGACTGTAATATCAATATGCACATCCTCTTATTTAGTACATTTTATTACAGATCTTTATACAATGAAGTGCTGTATAATCATCTGGAATAAAATGCATTAAATGACAAAATGAAAATATTTATATTGTATGATTATTAGCATTAATAGCATGTTTCTCAATCCATATCGATTTCAATGTAAACAAATATTGTGCTTATAAATGCATACATATATGTGATCCGAATAAATATGTTTAAACTAAAATGTCAATGTCCATCATAAACATGTTCACAATATGGTGAAATAAACACATACAGGTAGTACCTGCCTGGTGAAATAAACATATACAGGTAGTACCTGCCTGGTGAAATAAACACATACAGGTAGTACCTGCCTGGTGAAATAAACATATACAGGTAGTACCTGCCTGGTGAAATAAACACATACAGGTAGTACCTGCCTGGTGAAATAACCAAATACAGGTAGTACCTGCCTGGTGAAATAACCAAATACAGGTAGTACCTGCCTGGTGAAATAACCAAATACAGGTAGTACCTGCCTGGTGAAATAAACATATACAGGTAGTACCTGTCTGGTGAAATAAACATATACAGGTAGTACCTGCCAGGTGAAATAAACATTTTAAGGTAGTACCTGTCTGGTGAAATAAACATATACAGGTAGTACCTGCCTGGTGGAATAAACACATACAGGTAGTACCTGCCTGGTGAAATAAACAAATACAGGTAGTACCTGCCTGGTGAAATAAACACATACAGGTAGTAGTACCTGTCTGGTGGAATAAACAAATACAGGTAGTACCTGCCTGGTGAAATAAACAAATACAGGTAGTACCTGTCTGGTGGAATAAACACACACAGGTAGTACCTGCCAGGTGAAATAAACACACACAGGTAGTACCTGCCCAGTGAAATAAATAAATACAGGTAGTACCTGTCTGGTGAAATAAACACATACAGGTAGTACCTGCCCAGTGAAATAACCAAATACAGGTAGTACCTGCCTGGTGAAATAACCAAATACAGGTAGTACCTGCCTGGTGAAATAACCAAATACAGGTAGTACCTGCCTGGTGAAATAAACATATACAGGTAGTACCTGTCTGGTGAAATAAACATATACAGGTAGTACCTGCCAGGTGAAATAAACATTTTAAGGTAGTACCTGTCTGGTGAAATAAACATATACAGGTAGTACCTGCCTGGTGGAATAAACACATACAGGTAGTACCTGCCTGGTGAAATAAACAAATACAGGTAGTACCTGCCTGGTGAAATAAACACATACAGGTAGTAGTACCTGTCTGGTGGAATAAACAAATACAGGTAGTACCTGCCTGGTGAAATAAACAAATACAGGTAGTACCTGTCTGGTGGAATAAACACACACAGGTAGTACCTGCCAGGTGAAATAAACACACACAGGTAGTACCTGCCCAGTGAAATAAATAAATACAGGTAGTACCTGTCTGGTGAAATAAACACATACAGGTAGTACCTGCCCAGTGAAATAAACAAATACAGGTAGTACCTGCCTGGTGAAATAAACACACACAGGTAGTAACTGCCTGGTGAAATAAACACATACAGGTAGTACCTGCCCAGTGAAATAAACAAATACAGGTAGTACCTGCCAGGTGAAATAAACACACACAGGTAGTACCTGCCCAGTGAAATAAACAAATACAGGTAGTACCTGCCTGGTGAAATAAACACATACAGGTAGTACCTGCCTGGTGAAATAAACACACACAGGTAGTACCTGCCCAGTGAAATAAACACATACAGGTAGTACCTGCCAGGTGAAATAAACATATACAGGTAGTACCTGCCAGGTGAAATAAACAAATACAGGTAGTACCTGCCTGGTGAAATAAACACATACAGGTAGTACCTGCCTGGTGAAATAAACACATACAGGTAGTACTTGCCAGGTGAAATAAACACATACAGGTAGTACCTGCCTGGTGAAATAAACACATACAGGTAGTACCTGCCAGGTGAAATAAACACACACAGGTAGTACCTGCCCAGTGAAATAAACAAATACAGGTAGTACCTGCCTGGTGAAATAAACACACACAGGTAGTACCTGCCAGGTGAAATAAACACATACAGGTAGTACCTGCCTGGTGAAATAAACACACACAGGTAGTACCTGCCAGGTGAAATAAACACATACAGGTAGTACCTGTCTGGTGAAATAAACACACAGGTAGTAACTGCCTGGTGAAATAAACACATACAGGTAGTACCTGCCTGGTGAAATAAACACACAGGTAGTACCTGCCAGGTGAAATAAACACATACAGGTAGTACCTGCCCAGTGAAATAAACAAATACAGGTAGTACCTGCCTGGTGAAATAAACACATACAGGTAGTACCTGCCTGGTGAAATAAACACATACATGTAGTACTTGCCAGGTGAAATAAACACATACAGGTAGTACATGCCTGGTGAAATAAACACACACAGGTAGTACCTGCCTGGTGAAATAAACATACACAGGTAGTACCTGCCCAGTGAAATAAACAAATACAGGTAGTACCTGCCCAGTGAAATAAACAAATACAGGTAGTACCTGCCAGGTGAAATAAACACACACAGGTAGTACCTGCCCAGTGAAATAAACAAATACAGGTAGTACCTGCCTGGTGAAATAAACACACACAGGTAGTACCTGCCAGGTGAAATAAACACACACAGGTAGTACCTGCCAGGTGAAATAAACACATACAGGTAGTACCTGCCTGGTGAAATAAACACACAGGTAGTACCTGCCAGGTGAAATAAACAATAAATTGCAAACAAACATTGATATACATGCATATTATATCAATAAACAAACATCGACTAGTGGAACTCTTTCATCGAAAGCATGAAAATCGCATCATTATGAAAGTGGTTGGTTTTATATGAAAAACACACAATATAGTAATAAAAATTGCATGCTTATGTACACAAATGTTCAATTTTGAACACAGGATACAGACAGAGGTCAAATGTTAAAACTGAAATGACAGAATGCATCGACATGTCTGATTTCTCCAATCTATTACAAATCCGGTAAACTTGCTAACTTCTTCCATAGAAATAAATAAAGACGAGGGTAAATGACTGGAGAATCTGGTTCAGGAGATACAGCACATCTCTTCCACAGACACTTTGATGTCGCCGTCCAGCAAGTTTTTCACCACGGCTTTGATGATGTAGCTTGTAGTACCGTGTTTAACGTTGGGCAGAGTATTAAAGAAACATCGCATGTCATCTTGCTTTTCATGACCGTCAAGTCGACTTCTGTCTTTTTGAAATTCATCGAACGCATCTTGTATTGTCTGAAAGAAATGCAATTACAGTAACCCATTCAAGCATAACAGACCAAGTACAGTAAGTAAGGTACAAAAGTCGCAATCATTGTCCTGATACATAGGTCCAACTTCTGTCTTTTTGAAATTCATCGAATGAAAGAAATGCAAATACAATAACCTATTCAAGCATAACAGAGTATGATATAAGTATAGAGTGGTGGAACCTATGCTCGGCATAAATCCTACATATCATGGCCTATAAAAAAAGTTAAATGCACTTGCCGTATATAATTATTTTCTTAAGTCGTGAACACAACTTTCAAAAAATTGTTGTTGAAAATGTTAGGTTCATTACGTGACCATGCGCCTCAATACAGCTATCGCAATGGCACCTGTTTCCATGGGGAACTAGATACTTTAGGGCACCTATGCACGGCATACATGAACATTTTTTTATTATGCACGAGTAAATGTTGAATATATTATTTTGACTTAGTAACATCAATAATTAACAATATTACAACTCATAAGAAACTTTTTTTCTGGTTATTTGTACATTTCCCCCCAATTCAGATAGCTACCTGAAATGCTTATAAACCGCATCATTTCGGCGAAAAGAAAAATCCCAACAAGTAGACTGTTTATATTTGGCTACTGAACCAGTCAGGTGACAGTTGCATTAGGCTACCGGTACGCACAACAGAATGCTATTGAACCATGCTTCACCTCTGTCAGCGAAAATAGGTTAAAACTATTTAAATATTGTAAATATGGATGTAAATGGAAAATATAAGCCGAGCATAGGAATACGCCGAGCATAGGTTCCACCACTCTAGTAAGTAAGATATGATTTTCCCAAACATTGTCACGCTAGGTTCTCTCTCCCTCGTGGCGATGGATTCCATCCAGAATGAGGTCTCGAGTGTGATTAATATAAGTTGTAAGAACTTGTTTCGCAATCGAGCTAAAATAAATGTGTATATACTAAACTAAGTTCAAAAGCTGAACACGTAGACTTCAGTAGACACTGGGCATGTAAAAGAACCAGGGATGCTGGGAATTGGGGCATCTTCTGTATTTTGCACTACCCTTCAAAAAGTAAAATAACTAATGTTCTTCTGGAAGAGGCATCCCAATTAACCAATGGGCGATTATCTATAAATGTATCCCTAAACAATCCCAGCAACATGGTGACAGCTGTCAATCGACAAGCGATTATCTATAAATGTATCCCTAAACAATCCCAGCAACATGGTGACAGCTGTCAATCGACAAGCGATTATCTATAAATGTATCCCTAAACAATCCCAGCAACATGGTGACAGCTGTCAATCGACAAGCGATTATCTATAAATGTATCCCTAAACAATCCCAGCAACATGGTGACAGCTGTCAATCGACAAGCGATTATCTATAAATGTATCCCTAAACAATCCCAGCAACATGGTGACAGCTGTCAATCGACAAGCGATTATCTATAAATGTATCCCTAAACAATCCCAGCAACATGGTGACAGCTGTCAATCAACAAGCGATTATCTATAAATGTATCCCTAAACAATCCCAGCAACATGGTGACAGCTGTCAATCGACAAGCGATTAAATAGCATGACATTCAGCCTGTTATATTGCTATAAATATGATATGCAGTCCAACCTGTGTTAGTGGTCACCTCTATTAAGCAGCCAACCTGTATTAAGCAGCCAGATACCAGGTTCCTAATATGCTGTTTTATTATACAGTTAACCTCTATTAAGCAGCCACCTGTACTAAGCAGCCACTTTTTGCGGGTCCCTTGGTTGGCTGCTTAAGAAAGGTTTGACTGTACAGTCCAGCCTGTGTTAAGCAGCCAGCCATGGGAATCACAGAACATGGCTGCTTAGCACAGGTGCAGATAAAATAAATTTGTATAAACTATAAACTAAGTTTAAAAGTTGAACACGTAGACTTCAGTAAAATAGTAGTTTCCAATTCTCCTTCGTTTACGGCAAACATTTCTGTAAGGTACTGTTCTCACACTTGCCTTACATTTATAAAGTATCTATATAAGATTTCGTCTCTTCAAATGGAAAACTAAATCTATCATTCATAAAGAAATAATATCTGAGTTTTAGTTAATCATGAATTTATAAATATAATGTAATATACATAAGGGGAGCTAATTATACAATGCAATATACATAAGGGGAGCTAATTGTACAATGTAATATACACAAGGGGAGCTAATTATACAATGCAATATACATAAGGGGAGCTAATTGTACAATGTAATATACACAAGGGGAGCTAATTATACAATGTAATATACATAAGGGGAGCTAATTATACAATGTAATATACACAAGGGGAGCTAATTATACAATGCAATATACATAAGGGGAGCTAATTATACAATGCAATATACATAAAGGGAGCTAATTATACAATGTTATATACATAAGGGGAGCTAACTATACAATGTAATATACATAAGGGGAGCTAATTATACAATGTTATATACATAAGGGGAGCTAATTATACAATGTAATATACATAAGGGGAGCTAATTAACATATAACAATATGATATGTGTTATAAAAATGTTCAAATGGCCGTAAATCCGCATAAAATCAACTAACGGAACGGGGTTACAATATGATGCACAACTAGACAACATATCGATGTTTCCTGCCAAGTATGGTGAAAATTCAAAAATCCCATTTATGGGGAGACACAAACAATGCTCTCTATTGATACACTAAACAACGTAATAATTAATGCAATACTCACCTTATCCATGTTGACTGACTGATGGAACATTAATTCTGGATTCCTTCTCAGTATCGTCGAGACAACCATGAATGCCTCCACCATCAACTGTCGGTACGCAGGGTCCACGATTTTACTCAGCATTTGTTCAACGAGCAAAGAAAAGTTCAGCTCTTGCATAGTCATGTCTGATAAGGTTGGTTGCTGAAGAATAGTATGGATACATGTGAAACATGTGATCATTAATATTCAAAGTTCTTGTTTAGTTTATAAAAAAATATTTTAGCTCGATTTTGAAACAAGTTCTTACAACTTATATTAATCACTCTTGAGACCTCATTCCTGATGGGATCCATCGCCACGATTGAGAGAGGAAGAGGCAATGTGGAATTTAAATGCCTTGCCTAAGGGCACAATCGTAACGGCTCCAGAGGGATGCAAACTCCGGGCCTTTCGCACCTGAAGCGAACAAGCTACAATCGCACTATCACGACTCCATGATTTCTTATTCAATTTCTTATTTGGCTGCCATACAAACAATGTCCAATGAAACTGGATAAGAATCTCACTGATTCAAACAAACGGACAGACATCACTATTAACAGTATCTATGGTGGGCTCCCCATCATTCTCAAACAAAAGCGGTACGGTGGTCGCCAGATCGGACAGGTGGGTTTTCTCCGGGTACTCCGGTTTCCTCCCACACGATTGACCACATTTCCGCTTTAATCCGCACCAACGAGAGTGATTAATATAAGTTGTTAGAACTTGCTAAGCAATCGTTGTAAAATAAATAAAGTTTAAAGTTTTAAAGATAAGCGCACGTCTTATATTCTGTTTGTCTCTCCAGTGCTACATGACAGACGGAACAGAATACCTGTGTCTCGCACACCTACTGGCCAGGAAACATGCTTCCAGCTAGTTCTGCCCTGTCTTATATTGTTTGTCTCTCCAGTGCTACATGACAGAATGAACAGAATACCTGTGTCTCGCACACTTACTGGCCAGGAACAGAATACCTGTGTCTCGCACACCTACTGGCCAGGAAACATTGAACAGAATACCTGTGTCTCGCACACCTACTGGCCAGGAAACATTGAACAGAATACCTGTGTCTCGCACACCTACTGGCCAGGAAACATTGAACAGAATACCTGTGTCTCGCACACCTACTGGCCAGGAAACAGAATACCTGTGTCTCGCACACCTACTGGCCAGGAACAGAATACCTGTGTCTCGCACACCTACTGGCCAGGAACAGAATACCTGTGTCTCGCACACCTACTGGCCAGGAACAGAATACCTGTGTCTCGCACACCTACTGGCCAGGAACAGAATACCTGTGTCTCGCACACCTACTGGCCAGGAACAGAATACCTGTGTCTCGCACACCTACTGGCCAGGAACAGAATACCTGTGTCTCGCACACCTACTGGCCAGGAACAGAATACCTGTGTCTCGCACACCTACTGGCCAGGAACAGAATACCTGTGTCTCGCACACCTACTGGCCAGGAACAGAATACCTGTGTCTCGCACACCTACTGGCCAGGAACAGAATACCTGTGTCTCGCACACCTACTGGCCAGGAACAGAATACCTGTGTCTCGCACACCTACTGGCCAGGAACAGAATACCTGTGTCTCGCACACCTACTGGCCAGGAACAGAATACCTGTGTCTCGCACACCTACTGGCCAGGAACAGAATACCTGTGTCTCGCACACCTACTGGCCAGGAACAGAATACCTGTGTCTCGCACACCTACTGGCCAGGAACAGAATACCTGTGTCTCGCACACCTACTGGCCAGGAACAGAATACCTGTGTCTCGCACACCTACTGGCCAGGAACAGAATACCTGTGTCTCGCACACCTACTGGCCAGGAACAGAATACCTGTGTCTCGCACACCTACTGGCCAGGAACAGAATACCTGTGTCTCGCACACCTACTGGCCAGGAACAGAATACCTGTGTCTCGCACACCTACTGGCCAGGAACAGAATACCTGTGTCTCGCACACCTACTGGCCAGGAACAGAATACCTGTGTCTCGCACACCTACTGGCCAGGAACAGAATACCTGTGTCTCGCACACCTACTGGCCAGGAACAGAATACCTGTGTCTCGCACACCTACTGGCCAGGAACAGAATACCTGTGTCTCGCACACCTACTGGCCAGGAACAGAATACCTGTGTCTCGCACACCTACTGGCCAGAAACAGAATACCTGTGTCTCGCACACCTACTGGCCAGGAACAGAATACCTGTGTCTCGCACACCTACTGGCCAGGAAACATGTTTCCAGCTAGTTCTGAACATGTGAAATTTTGTTATCCTAAATATTGATAACTACTGAAGCACACAATATAACAATACTTGTTTTCCAATCCAATACATGTAATTTCAATATGTAATTTGTGTAAAATTTAAATAGCATATTTGTAACATACAGTCTACATCAGTTTATATCAAATTCCGTTAAGTCAAACTTTGGTTCTGTCGAACACGGAATTCGACATAGCGGATGTAGACTGTATATATTGCATAAATTAAAATAATAATAAATATAGCTTAAATTAATATGGAATACTTTTATCAGTTGGTAATTATGCTTTGATTGCTTCTGTACAAACCTGTGGTAGGAGATAGCCAGCAACTTTAATACCTCCTGGTGTACGCTCTAGGATCTCCCAAACTCTCTCGTAGAAGTCTTTGGGGACCCTACTGAGGGCCCCATCAAGCTGTCTCCGTTGGAGTGGAGTTCTGTAATCAGACTCGTCAGATTTCTGTACGAGTATACTGAGCAGAAGTTGTTTCACCTGGTATGGAGACAGAGACGTGATTTTCACGTGGTCATCCTCCAGCTCCAGCTCCATCTCCATGGCACGTACAAACCACCTACAACAATAGCGCAATAATGTACTAGCTCCATGGCACGTACAAACCACCTGCAACAATAGCACAACAATGTACTAGCTCTATGGCACGTACAAACCACCTACAACAATAGCGCAATAATGTACTAGCTCCATGGCACGTACAAACCACCTGCAACAATAGCACAACAATGTACTAGCTCCATGGCACGTACAAACCACCTACAACAATAGCGCAATAATGTACTAGCTCCATGGCACGTACAAACCACCTGCAACAATAGCACAACAATGTACTAGCTCTATGGCACGTACAAACCACCTACAACAATAGCGCAACAATGTACTAGCTCCATGGCACGTACAAACCACCTACAACAATAGCGCAATAATGTACTAGCTCCATGGCACGTACAAACCACCTGCAACAATAGCACAACAATGTACTAGCTCCATGGCACGTACAAACCACCTACAACAATAGCGCAATAATGTACTAGCTCCATGGCACGTACAAACCACCTACAACAATAGCGCAACAATGTACTAGCTCCATGGCACGTACAAACCACCTGCAACAATAGCGCAACAATGTACTATCTCCATGGCACGTACAAACTACCTGCAACAATAGCGCAACAATGTACTATCTCCATGGCACGTACAAACCACCTGCAACAATAGCGCAACAATGTACTAGCTCTATGGCACGTACAAACCACCTAATACTATAGCGCAACAATGTACTAGCTCCATGGCATGTACAAACCACCTGCAACAATAGCACAACAATGTACTAGCTCCATGGCACGTACAAACCACCTGCAACAATAGCACAACAATGTACTAGCTCCATGGCACGTACAAATCACCTGCAACAATAGCGCAATGATGTACTAGCTCCATGGCACATACAAACCACCTACAACAATAGCGCAATAATGTACTAGCTCCATGGCACGTACAAACCACCTGCAACAATAGCACAACAATGTACTATCTCCATGGCACGTACAAACCACCTGCAACAATAGCACAACAATGTACTAGCTCCATGGCACGTACAAACCACCTGCAACAATAGCGCAACAATGTACTAGCTCTATGGCACGTACAAACCACCTAATACTATAGCGCAACAATGTACTAGCTCCATGGCATGTACAAACCACCTGCAACAATAGCACAACAATGTACTAGCTCCATGGCACGTACAAACCACCTGCAACAATAGCACAACAATGTACTAGCTCCATGGCACGTACAAATCACCTGCAACAATAGCACAACAATGTACTATCTCCATGGCACATACAAACCACCTGCAACAATAGCGCAACAATGTACTAGCTCTATGGCATGTACAAACCACCTAATACTATAGCGCAACAATGTACTAGCTCCATGGCATGTACAAACCACCTGCAACAATAGCACAACAATGTACTAGCTCCATGGCACGTACAAACCACCTGCAACAATAGCACAACAATGTACTAGCTCCATGGCACGTACAAACCACCTGCAACAATAGTGCAACAATGTACTAGCTCCATGGCACGTACAAACCACCTACAACAATAGCGCAACAATGTACTATCTCCATGGCACGTACAAACCACCTGCAACAATAGCGCAACAATGTACTATCTCCATGGCACGTACAAACCACCTGCAACAATAGCGCAACAATGTACTAGCTCCATGGCACGTACAAACCACCTACAACAATAGCACAATAATGTACTAGCTCCATGGCACGTACAAACCACCTACAACAATAGCGCAACAATGTACTAGCTCCATGGCACGTACAAACCACCTGCAACAATAGCACAACAATGTACTAGCTCTATGGCACGTACAAACCACCTAATACTATAGCGCAACAATGTACTAGCTCTATGGCACGTACAAACCACCTGCAACAATAGCACAACAATGTACTAGCTCCATGGCACGTACAAACCACCTGCAACAATAGCGCAACAATGTACTAGCTCCATGGCACGTACAAACCACCTGCAACAATAGCGCAATGATGTACTAGCTCCATGGCACGTACAAACCACCTACAACAATAGCACAACAATGTACTAGCTCCATGGCACGTACAAACCACCTGCAACAATAGCACAACAATGTACTAGCTCCATGGCACATACAAACCACCTGCAACAATAGCGCAACAATGTACTAGCTCCATGGCACGTACAAACCACCTGCAACAATAGCGCAATGATGTACTAGCTCCATGGCACGTACAAACCACCTACAACAATAGCACAACAATGTACTAGCTCCATGGCACGTACAAACCACCTGCAACAATAGCACAACAATGTACTAGCTCCATGGCACATACAAACCACCTACAACAATAGCACAACAATGTACTAGCTCTATGGCACGTACAAACCACCTGCAACAATAGCACAACAATGTAATATCTCCATGGCACATACAAACCACCTGCAACAATAGCACAACAATGTACTAGCTCTATGGCACGTACAAACCACCTACAACAATAGTGCAACAATGTACTAGCTCCATGGCACGTACAAACCACCTACAACAATAGCGAAATAACGTACTAGCTCCATAGCACGTACAAACCACCTGCAACAATAGCGCAACAATGTACTAGCTCTATGGCACGTACAAACCACCTACAACAATAGCGCAACAATGTACTAACTCCATGGCACATACAAACCACCTGCAACAATAGCGCAACAATGTACTAGCTATCTCCATGCAACGTTCAATATACAATAAAATAACTAATGTTCTTCTGGAAGAAGCACTTCAATTAACCAGTTGGCGATTATCTATAAATGTATCCCAAATTAATCTCAACAACATTGTGACAGCTGTCAATAGACAAGAGCTTAAAGAGCATGACATTCAGCCTGTTATATTGTTATAAATATGATATGCAGTCAAATCTGTGTTAAGCAGCCACCCAAATGAATCACAGAAAATGGCTGCTTAGCACAGGTGGCTGCTTAATAGAGGTCAAATGTATATAACAAAAACAATATATTGGGAATCTAGAAACTGGCTGCTTAATACAGGTTTTTTTAGGAAGAAGAACTATAAAAGTTTTCTTTCGTTCTAATCCCTTTCAGTCTACTGATGTTAAATTATATGTAAAATGTTCATTTCTTGATTATATGTACAAATACTGAATTAAAAATGTTTATCCCTTTCTCTCATAGAAGCACCTCTTGATGCCATTTCCAATACGACATACATTGACAATGTAGTAGCCAAACCAATGTTCATAATTAAGGCCATAATCTCATGTATTCCCAGTAATATCTATGGAGGTGAGATAGATATGGCGACTACTTATCCACTGCATGATAGCTAAATGGCTGTTGTTTGTATGGAGATATAATAATATATTAACTTAAATATCTATGTAGTTCCAGTAATATCTATGGAGGTGGGATAGATATGGCGACTACTCATCCACTGCATGATAGCTAAATGACAATCATTTGCATGGAGATATAATAGATTATTAACCTAATTCTCTATGAAGGAAAGGGTTAAACTAATACAGGTTGGCTGCGGGAGGTGACAACTAACACAGGTCAAACTACCATACCCAATTCTGATCTTCAGTATTCCATCATATGCATCAGGAGTTGTAGCTATATGTTTGCCTATGGCGAGGATAAGTTCCTGCTGCAGTACGGACTGACACACGTCGTGTGGCATACATTTACTGTACAGTATGTGCTTTATCTCGTTCGGGCTCACTGGTTTGTCCAATACTTCCTCATCATGCCCAAACACTCCAACCGTCACCTGATTGTACATCATCATAATACATTATTTTATATTTATGTTATATTTCGGGTTTTACGCCTGCATCAGCACCATTTTTGGGCTATATCGCCGGCGGGCAGTTTACCTAACAACACCTTTCCTGGGCAGGCTCCAGCGGTTAACCAGTACTTGGGTGCACCAACCTCCGTAAGAAACTGCCAACTTTTTCATATAAATGAAACACGGTCTGAGCGGGGCTCAAACCAGTGACCATCAGTGATGATAGGTTACAGTGGTATACAAGTCAGCGACCTTAACCACTCGACCACGGAGGCGGACCCGTGACCATCAGTGATGATAGGTTACAGTGGTATACAAGTCAGCGACCGTAACCACTCGACCACGGAGGCAGACCCAGTGACCATAAGTGATGATAGGTTACAGTGGTATACAAGTCAGCGACCGTAACCACTCGACCATGGAGGCGAACCCGTGACCATCAGTGATGGTAGGTTACAGTGGTATACAAGTCAGCGACCGTAACCACTCGACCACGGAGGCGAACCCGTGACCATCAGTGATGGTAGGTTACAGTGGTATACAAGTCAGTGACCGTAACCACCCGACCACGGAGGCGAACCCGTGACCATCAGTGATGATAGGTTACAGTGGTATACAAGTCAGTGACCGTAACCACTCGACCACAGAGGCAGACCCAGTGACCATAAGTGATGATAGGTTACAGTGGTATACAAGTCAGTGACCGTAACCACTCGACCATGGAGGCGAACCCGTGACCATCAGTGATGGTAGGTTACAGTGGTATACAAGTCAGTGACCGTAACCACTCAACCACGGAGGCGGACCAATCATCATAATACAATGAGCGACAATGCCAGATATTCTATTATCTCCCTTGGCAGATAAAGTCTGATTAGTTGGAATCCTTTGTTTTTACTGTTGTTCCCTAACCAGATGTTGCGGTATGATAAATGTGATTTGATCAAAATCATGTATTCATGTTAACGTTTTCACTGCCAATGTCGCATACTAATGCTTTTGCAAATAACCTAGAACCCGATCAGACAGAACAGAATGTGCCGTCCGATCAGGCTATATGTTGATTGCTCTTCAGACAGTGGAGTTGAAGCACCAGTCCGAATAGCAAACAACATAGATCCTGATCAGACGCAGCTGATCTGGATCTATGTTGTTTGCAGATTGCTTTGAATTTATTTGGCACTGAAAGAGTTAATAAAATAATAACAAAAAAAGCTTAGAGTAAAGTATTCATTGAATACACTAGGATATCTGTCGAGATTTAATAGTTTGGAGCTGAAAAAACGGATGGAAATTGATAGCATTTTATGCAAAGGAAACAACGATAAAAACAAAGGAAACCAATTAAGAGGACATATACTCTTTAATGAATATTCAGGGCGCAAGTCCATCTCTGTGGTCTAATGGTTAAGGCCGCTGACTTGATACTACTGTAATCTATCATCACAGATGGTCACTGGTTCAAGTCCAGCTCAGGCCGTGTCTCATTTATATGAAAGGAGGTTGGTGCACCAAGTACTGGTTAACTGCTGGAGTCTGACCAGGAAAGAGGTTACATAAACTGTCCGTCGCTCAAATGGGCAACCAGTAGCGACGTTAAATAAACGTCAATAAAAAAATTCAGCTTGAAGAGAGCTACATGTGTACATGAGAATTAAGGCATTCTAAAATTCCATGTAGGCTGAACACTGATCTTACATATATTATACACCTAAAACAATGGCAAGTTGAAACATTTAACAACACAGAGAGTCCAGTCACTCTAGACAAGAAAGTTCAGTCACTCTAGACAAGAGAGTTCAGTCACTCTACACAAGAGAGTTCATTCACTCTACACAAGAGAATTCAGTCACTCTATACAAGAGTGTTCAGTCACTCTAGATAAGAGAGTTCAGTCACTCTACACAAGAGAGTCCAGTCACTCTAGACAAGAAAGTCCAGTCACTCTACACAAGAGAGTTCAGTCACTCTACACAAGAGAGTTCAGTCACTCTAGACAAGAGAGTCCAGTCACTCTAGACAAGAAAGTTCTGTCACTCTACACAAGAAAGTCCAGTCACTCTAGACAAGAAAGTTCAGTCACTCTAGACAAAAGAGAGTTCAGTCACTTTACATAAGAGAGTTCAGTCACTCTAGACAAGAGAGTTCAGTCACTCTACACAAGAAAGTTCAGTCACTCTAGACAAGAAAGTTCAGTCACTCTACACAAGAGAGTTCAGTCACTCTACAAAAGAGAGTTCAGTCACTCTAGACAAGAGAGTTCAGTCACTCTAGACAAGAGAGTTCAGTCACTCTACACAAGAGAGTCCAGTCACTCTAGACAAGAAAGTCCAGTCACTCTACACAAGAGAGTTCAGTCACTCTAGACAAGAGAGTTCAGTCACTCTAGACAAGAAAGTTCAGTCACTCTAGACAAGAGAGTTCAGTCACGCTAGACAACAGAGTTCAGTCACTCTAGACAAGAGAGTTCAGTCACTCTAGACAAGAGAGTTCAGTCACTCTACACAAGAAAGTTCAGTCACTCTACACAAGAGAGTTCAGTCACTCTAGACAAGAAAGTTCAGTCACTCTAGACAAGAGAGTTCAGTCACTCTACACAAGAGAGTTCAGTCACTCTACAAAAGAGAGTTCAGTCACTCTACACAAGAGAGTTCAGTCACTCTACACAAGAGAGTCCAGTCACTCTACACAATAGAGTTCAATCACTCTACACAAGAGAGTTCAGTCACTCTAGACAAGAGAGTTCAGTCACTCTAGACAAGAGAGTTCAGTCACTCTACACAAGAGAGTTCAGTCACTCTAGACAAGAGAGTTCAGTCACTCTACACAAGAGAGTTCAGTCACTCTAGACAAGAGAGTTCAGTCACTCTACACAAGAGAGTTCAGTCACTCTACACAAGGCATCAGCATCAGATGGTTGTTCTACAGAGGTGACGGTTGTCAATAGCTTGAATACTACACCTTCAGCAGGTGTACTTACATGTTTTCCTCGGACAAGTATGCTTGTTACAGAAGGTGCCAAACTATCCACAAGTTTCCCAAGCAAGGCGGAGCAACATCTCACCACTTCCCATCTCTTGTGTAGCGACGCCTTTACCACAAGCTGCTCCAATCGGCGAGACACAGACATGCCCTCAAAGTGGTAGTTTGGCCCTTCCCTGTGCAGTAGGAGCTTCAGGATCTGGTTCTGTGCTGTGAGAGATTCCGTATTTTTCAGTATCTGTATTAGATCCCACGTAGCCATCACCTTTACTTCCTGCAGAAATATATATATATTAATGAAATAAACAAGGCATCTTCCATGAACACAACAGACAGACCTGATGGAGTTCATCACGAGGGAGAGAGAAGAGGCAATGTGGAATTTAAATGCTTTGCCCAAGAGTACAATCGTAACGGCTCCAGCGTAGCTTGAACGCCGGACCTTTCGCGCTAAAATAAATTTAAAAAACTAGTGCATGATATTAACCCATTCAACACCAAGTAACTGACATGGACTGGTGCATGATATTTTTAGACCAATAAATTAATAAGAAAATTACATTTGGACTAGTTCATTTATCAAAATGGGTAATTTTGTCTAAAAATAGTAATATTACTGTTTTCGCAGATTCTTCCTGATGAGCCGGCTCATCTGGATCTACACTTTTGGTAAGTCTATTTAGAGGTCTGTGGTGTTGAAAGGGTTAAGAGGAGATATTGATAGAAGTAATTGGGGAATGATACATTGATTGGATGATGGAAGCATGAAGTGTGGCTCCGACACAATAATAATATAACAGTAGAACTTGAGAAGCTATAAATTGCTATAGTTACGTACCTGATCATTGAGAATGGTATCATCCGCAATGTCTGTTATCGTAGGAATGTCTGTCAGGCTCTTGAAACTGAAGCGACCGTGGTTTGACTCGGGGAATGGTTGGAAGATGGACTGGTCTGGCAGGGTGGTCAGAAAATCAAGGTGCTCTATACATGCTGATGAAATCAATGTCTGAAATCAGTAAGAATTGTCTGATGTGAAATAGAAGATGAAAAATGCATGTAATCATTTGTCATAGCCTTGTATTATTGATCTATATCACTACGCTACCAATGAAACCCGGGTTCGATCCTCGGACCAGGAAGTATGTGAGATGGTACGGTGGTCGCCAGATCGCACAGGTGGGTTTTCTCTGGGTACTCCGGTTTCCTCCCACATGAATGACCACATTTACGCTTTCAACCGAGCCAACGAGAGTGATTAATATAAGTTGTTAAACTTGCTTCACAATCGTTGTAAAATAAATAAAGTTTAAACTTGTCACTACGCTGAGAATTAAACACTGAAGCTATTAGAATGGAAATTGTAAATGCTAGAATCCAGGGACTGATACTAAAATTCATTATATATCGTGTAATATTGTCCATTATAAAATCACTATGTCAAGTAGGCATCTCTTTCATCAACCCTGAACAGAATATCCACTCTACCAACAGTACCAGCTGAACTGTACCTTACCTGCAGACCCTGACCAGAACACCATCCATATGTCAACTCTTTCAACAGTTCCTTACCCGCAGTCTACTGACCCTGACCAGAACAGTACCCTACCTGCAGTCTACCGACCCTGACCACAGGACACCATCCATATGTCAACTCTTTCAACAGTTCCTTACCTGCAGTCTACCGACCCTGACCACAGGACACCATCCATATGTCAACTCTTTCAACAGTACCCTACCTGCAGTCTACCGACCCTGACCAGAACATCATCCATATGTCAACTATTTCAACAGTACCCTACCTGCAGTCTACCGACCCTGACCAGAACACCATCCATATGTCAACTCTTTCAACAGTACCTTACCTGCAGTCTACCGACCCTGACCAGAATCCCATCCATATGTCAACTCTTTCAACAGTACCTTACCTGCAGTGTACCGACCCTGACCAGATCCCCATCCATATGTCAACTCTTTCAACAGTTAGTTAAACTCACAGTACCTTACCTGCAGTCTACCGACCCTGAACAGAACCCCATCCATATGTCAACTCTTTCAACAGTACCCTACCTGCAGTCTACCGACCGTGACCAGAACCCCATCCATATGCCAACTCTTTCAACAGTACCCTACCTGCAGTCTACCAACCCTGACCAGAACCCCATCCAACTGTCAACTCTTTCAACAGTTTCCTACCTGCAGTCTACCGACCCTGACCCGGATACCATCCACATCTCCACTCTTAAACTGGGCAAGTAGGTCGAGAAATTCACTGAAGTTCTTCCCACGAATATTGTTCTCTCGAATCAGCATACAAAATGTCGGGCGTCCAGCTAGTTTCCAGCATTTTGACAGAAAGGTCAAATCATTCTGTAACACAAAGCCAAGTTAGACCTGCATTGAATAAGATTGACACATTTAAACATCGCCATTACAACAAGCAGCACTTGAAGTGGAAGTCATGATAGCGTGTGGTAGCGCGTTTGCTTCAGGTGTGAAAAGCCCAGAGTTCGAGCCCAGTTGTAGCCGTTACGATAGTGTCCTTAGGCAAGGCACTTAAGTTTTGCCTCTTCTCTCTCCCTCATGGCGATGGATTCCATCAGGAATGAGGTCTCGATAGTGATTAATATAATTTATGTTGCAAGAACTTGTTCGCAATCGAGCTAAAATAAATGTATACACTAACTAACAAGCAACATCATTTGACTTACTCTTGCACCACTCTGTTTCAACATCCATCCATCGGAGCCTCTGTGGTGAAATGGATATTGTGTCCGCAACATAATCAAGATGTTGTGAGTTCGAACCTCACCAGAATCACGACGGTAATATCCTTTGGCAAGACACTTAAATCCACACTACCTCGTCTATCTCCCTCGTGGCGATGGATTCCACCAAGAATAAAGTCTCGAGATGTTGCAAGAATTTGTTTCGCAATCGAGCTAAATTAAATTTGCAGGTTTATGCTGATCACCCATGCTAAGTTTATGCTGATCACCCATGCTAAGTTTATGCTGATCACCCATGCTATGTTTATGCTGATCACCCATGCTTTGTTTATGCTGATCACCCATGCTATGTTTATGCTGATCACCCATGCTAAGTTTATGCTGATCACCCATGCTAAGTTTATGCTGATCACCCATGCTAGGTATATGCTGATCACCCATGCTAGGTATATGCTGATCACCCATGCTAGGTTTATGCTGATCACCCATGCTATGTTTATGCTGATCACCCATGCTAAGTTTATGATGATCACCCATGCTAGGTATATGCTGATCACCCATGCTAAGTTTATGCTGATCACCCATGCTATGTTTATGCTGATCACCCATGCTAGGTTTATGCTGATCACCCATGCTATGTTTATGCTGATCACCCATGCTATGTTTATGCTGATCACCCATGCTAAGTTTATGCTGATCACCCATGCTAGGTTTATGCTGATCACCCATGCTATGTTTATGCTGATCACCCATGCTATGTTTATGCTGATCACCCATGCTAAGTTTATGATGATCACCCATGCTAGGTATATGCTGATCACCCATGTTAAGTTTATGCTGATCACCCATGCTATGTTTATGCTGATCACCCATGCTATGTTTATGCTGATCACCCATGCTAAGTTTATGCTGATCACCCATGCTAGGTTTATGCTGATCACCCATGCTATGTTTATGCTGATCACCCATGCTAAGTTTATGCTGATCACCCATGCTAGGTTATTTAAACATCACCTACCTTCAGGTCATCTATAACAATGCTGATATCTTGTGCCATGTAGAAATCTACTACCTCAAACAACAGAGGGTAACACAACACGGTAGCTCCACAAACCCGATATATCTGTGGAGATGTAACAACATAATATAGGTGAACATACAGTAATACTAGACAACTCTCAACGGTAGCTCCACAAACCCGATATATCTATGGAGATGTAACAACATAATATAGGTGAACATACAGTAATACTAGACAACTCTCAACGGTAGCTCCACAAACCCGATATATCTATGGAGATGTAACAACATAATATAGGTGAACATACAGTAATACTAGACAACTCTCAACGGTAGCTCCACAAACCCGATATATCTGTGGAGATGTAACAACATAATATAGGTGAACATACAGTAATACTAGACAACTCTCAACGGTAGCTCCACAAACCCAATATATCTGTGGAGATGTAACAACATAATATAGGTGAACATACAGTAATACTAGACAACTCTCAACAGTAGCTCCACAAACCCGATATATCTGTGGAGATGTAACAACATAATATAGGTGAACATACAGTAATACTAGACAACTCTCAACGGTAGCTCCACAAACCCGATATATCTATGGAGATGTAACAACATAATATAGGTGAACATACAGTAATACTAGACAACTCTCAACGGTAGCTCCACAAACCCGATATATCTGTGGAGATGTAACAACATAATATAGGTGAACATACAGTAATACTAGACAACTCTCAACGGTAGCTCCACAAACCCGATATATCTGTGGAGATGTAACAATATAATATAGGTGAACATACAGTAATACTAGACAAATACAGTTCAACTCTCAATAGGCTGTCCGATTAGCGCAGTGGTTAGCACGCTCGCTTCTCACCAATGCAACCCGGGTTCGATCCACAGACCGGGAAGTTGTGAGATGGTATGGTAGTACGGTAGCCAGATCGGACACGTGAGTTTCTCTGGGTACTACGGTTTCCTCCCACATGAATTACCTACCTCATTTACGCTGTCATCCGCGCCAACGAGAGTGATTAATATAAGTTGTTAAAACTTGCTTTGCAATCGTATAAAAAATCACCAACAGCTAAATGCCATCTTTATTTGATGGGAAGACACCGAGTGCCCCGTAAGAGCACTGACTTGGCATTGGAAGGAAGCCTGGTAGAATCACCACACTTCCTAATTGTAGTTAATCGTGATCCCTGCTAGGACTGTCGGGGTATGTGAGCAACAGATAATGCCTTTAAACTAACTCTCAATCATCCAGAATCTGGATAAGTGATCCAGACATAGACACATTATTTTGTACTACGTGAAATGGAAAACAATAAAATGTTTTGTTATAGATGTGTTTTTTTAAAGTTTATAATCACTTAGGTCATATGGTGAGTCACAATAGTCATAGAGTTTGCTAACTATGTTACAAATGCCAATACAGAGTTTGCAAAAGGACATGCCACAAAATGGTTAACATAGAGTTTGCTATATATGCTACCTTCGATGTACTGAGGACATGCCACAAAATGGTTAACATAAAGTTTGCTATATATGCTACCTTCGATGTACTGAGGACATGCCACAAAATGGTTAACATAAAGTTTGCTATATATGCTACCTTCGATGTACTGAGGACATGCCACAAAATGGTTAACATAGAGTTTGCTATATATGCTACCTTCGATGTACTGAGGACATGCCACAAAATGGTTAACAGAGTTTGCTATATATGCTACCTTCGATGTACTGAGGACATGACACAATGGTTAACATAGAGTTTGCTATATACGTTACCTTCGATGTACTGAGGACACCAAATGGGCGCTTAGGTCTTCCAGTGAGACCAAGCTTCTTGTTTATGCCAAGGTACTCATACGCCCGTGATAATTCCTTTGGAGACCAGATCTGAATCGGCTCAATCTAGAACGATTATGAATTATGATAATACAGAATCAATACTAAATAGCATTAGATACCACAGCTGGGCCGCATTATATGGCTGTGTTTTAAATAAACATTATCTGGCCCCGAGGTTATAAAACTTTTCTCAGATCTCAACCTCAAATAATCTGATTGGTTGATTCTGAGTGTTACTGTCAGCTGAACCAACCAGACGCTTGAGACTGAGTTTTGAGATTGGAGAAAAGTTTTATAACCTCGGGGCCTGGTTTTCATATATGGCTAAAATGGCTTTATATTAGACTGGCTCTATATTAGATGGATATATGTGGGAGTCCATATAGGGTCGTGAATTAGAGGGATACCCTACATGTATATGGGTCTCCATATAGGGCTGTGTAGTAGAGGGATACCCTACATGTATACGGGTCTCTATATAGGGCTGTGTAGTAGAGGGATACCCTACATGTATATGGGTCTCCATATAGGGCTGTGTAGTAGAGGGATACCCTACATGTGGGTCTCCATATAGGGCTGTGTAGTAGAGGGATACCCTACATGTATACGGGTCTCCATATAGGGCTGTGTAGTAGAGGGATACCCTACATGTATACGGGTCTCCATATAGGGCTGTGTAGTAGAGGGATACCCTACATGTATACGGGTCTCCATATAGGGCTGTGTAGTAGAGGGATACCCTACATGTATACGGGTCTCCATATAGGGCTGTGTAGTAGAGGGATACCCTACATGTATACGGGTCTCCATATAGGGCTGTGTAGTAGAGGGATACCCTACATGTATACGGGTCTCCATATAGGGCTGTGTAGTAGAGGGATACCCTACATGTATACGGGTCTCCATATAGGGCTGTGTAGTAGAGGGATACCCTACATGTATACGGGTCTCCATATAGGGCTGTGTAGTAGAGGGATACCCTACATGTATACGGGTCTCCATATAGGGCTGTGTAGTAGAGGGATACCCTACATGTATACGGGTCTCCATATAGGGCTGTGTAGTAGAGGGATACCCTACATGTATACGGGTCTCCATATAGGGCTGTGTAGTAGAGGGATACCCTACATGTATATGGGTCTCCATATAGGGCTGTGTAGTAGAGGGATACCCTATATATAGACGGATCTGTAGTCCAGTGGTTAACATGTTGGACTGATAATCCAGGGATCGCAGTCTCGCAAATTAAACAGTCTTTCAGATGGGACGTTAAACCGAGGGCTCTTGTCGGTGCTTTACACCGTGCACATAAAAGAACCAGAGAAGACTCTGGAATGGGAATATATATTCAAGACAGGTTAACACCTTGGACTGCGAATCCAGGGATCACAGGTTCGATCCCCCATCTGACCCTAATAAAATCAACAGTCTTTCAGATGGGATTTTAAACCGAGGTATTGTGCCGGTGGTTTACGCCATGCATGTAAAAGAACCAGAGGAGAATCGCTCATATGGGCAACCGGTAGCGACGATAAATAAACGTAAAACACCATGGATACACTATGTGAGCTTTCATAATATACGATTGTTAATTAGGCATCCCTATACAAACATCCAAATAGAACACAATGTAAACAGCACATGACCACTCTCCACACCTTTGTACCACTTACCTGGTGTGGGGTTTGAGTTTGTATTCCGTATGTAGCCAGGAGCTGCTGGAGTCTGGAACTCTCCGCAATAAGCACCACTTGTAATACAAGATCCGGCGGTGTAATCTGTAGTCAAGAAATAATCATAGCAAATTGCAATAGTTTAACATCCAAACCAAACCAACATCAATGTTCTAAAATAAAACTAACATTTACATTGTAAAACAAAACCAACATTAGCATTGTAAAATAAAAGCAACATTAGCATTGTAAAATAAAACCAACATTAGCATTGTAAAACACAACCAACATTAGCATTGTAAAACAAAACCAACATTAGCATTGTAAAACAAAACCAACATTAGCATTGTAAAATAAAACCAACATTAGCATTGTAAAACATAACCAACATTAGCATTGTAAAACATAACCAACATTAGCATTGTAAAACATAACCAACATTAGCATTGTAAAATAAAACCAACATTAGCATTGTAAAACACAACCAACATTAGCATTGTAAAACATAACCAACATTAGCATTGTAAAATAAAACCAACATTAGCATTGTAAAACATAACCAACATTAGCATTGTAAAACATAACCAACATTAGCATTGTAAAATAAAACCAACATTAGCATTGTAAAACATAACCAACATTAGCATTGTAAAACATAACCAACATTAGCATTGTAAAACATAACCAACATTAGCATTGTAAAATAAAACCAACATTAGCATTGTAAAATAAAACCAACATTAGCATTGTAAAACATAACCAACATTAGCATTGTAAAACATAACCAACATTAGCATTGTAAAATAAAACCAACATTAGCATTGTAAAACATAACCAACATTAGCATTGTAAAACAAAACCAACATTAGCATTGTAAAACAATATCAACATTAGCATTGTAAAATAAAACCAACAAAAACCAACATTAGCATTGTAAAACAAAACCAACATTAGCATTGTAAAACAAAACCAACATTAGCATTGTAAAACATAACCAACATTAGCATTGTAAAACATAACCAACATTAGCATTGTAAAATAAAACCAACATTAGCATTGTAAAACATAACCAACATTAGCATTGTAAAATAAAACCAACATTAGCATTGTAAAACATAACCAACATTAGCATTGTAAAACATAACCAACATTAGCATTGTAAAACAATATCAACATTAGCATTGTAAAACATAACCAACATTAGCATTGTAAAACATAACCAACATTAGCATTGTAAAATAAAACCAACATTAGCATTGTAAAACATAACCAACATTAGCATTGTAAAACATAACCAACATTAGCATTGTAAAACATAACCAACATTAGCATTGTAAAACATAACCAACATTAGCATTGTAAAACAAAACCAACATTAGCATTGTAAAACAATATCAACATTAGCATTGTAAAACAATATCAACATTAGCATTGTAAAACAAAACCAACATTAGCATTGTAAAACAAAACCAACATTAGCATTGTAAAACATAACCAACATTAGCATTGTAAAACATAACCAACATTAGCATTGTAAAATAAAACCAACATTAGCATTGTAAAATAAAACCAACATTAGCATTGTAAAACAAAACCAACATGTAAGGTGACCTGTACATGTAAGTCTGACCTGTACATGTAAGTCTGACCTGTACATATAAGTGTGACTTGTACATGTAAGTGTGACCTGTACATGTAAGTGTGACCGTGACTACCTCATGTCAGAGGGGGAAAATTGTGTGAATTTATTTGGACAAATGATCTATTCATGGCATTTACAGAGTAGACATGATACATAACCCTATCAATATATGCTTACGGCGTCTGCCTACGGAGCGGGAGGTCGAAGGTCTATCTATCTATCTTCCTTTAATGTCGAACCCCTCGCGGGGACGTAGACATGTTGCGCGTCAAAGACCGCTAAGAAGTTAAAAGTATGAGTAGTTAAAAGTATAATTTAAAAAGGTATGAAAATAAGTTGTGGTAAAAGTTTAAAAGCAGCTACGCAGAACAACTAGGGACAGGCATGTTCAATATGGCAAACTGCCGTATTGAATTGCTCTATGGTAGGGAGATGGACAATGTCAGGAGGGAGGTGGTTCCAATGATAGATTGTTCTTGGAAAGAAGGAGAACTTGTAGTAGTCTGTAGTTGCTGTAATTAACCTATAGCTTAAGGAATGGCAATGGCGAGTAGGACGGGAGAGGGGAACTAGGTAGTTTTCAATGGGAATAGCAACAAGATCATTATGAATTTTATACATAAGGGATAACCTATTGTCAATACGCCGTTGATCTAGTCTGCGTAGATTTAGGGAATGTAGCATGTCTGTAACACTAGAGGTACGATAGAAGTCAGCCTTTATCCAACGGGCTGCTCTTCGCTGGACACCTTCAATTTGGTCTATCAATGTTTGGGTATGGGGCGACCAGATCTCGGAGCCATATTCAAGCTGGGGTCTCACTAATGTCTGGTAAGCCATGGTCTTAAGGGGTTCAGATTTGACCTGGAGGTTTCTACGTAGAAATCCTAATGTTTGGTTTGCTTTCTTTGTTGACCTTTTTATGTGGGTGTCCCACGACAGGTTATTTGAGATATCCACGCCAAGGTATTTGGCTGAGGTGACCGACTCAAGTAGGACTCCGTGGAGTTTATAATTGCTGGGAATAGGATGTTTCCTTCTGGTGACGTGGATAACTTGACATTTGGAGGGGTTAAATTCCATGTCCCACTCCAACTCCCACTCTTCTAATCTCTTAAGATCATTTTGGAGTGTGACCGATTCATTTGCAGATGTCAGTGATAGATATACTGCAGTATCATCTGCAAAGATGCGGACTTTGGAACTGATGTTTTGTGGGAGGTCATTTATGTAGGCTAGGAAAAGCAGGGGTCCAAGTACGGATCCCTGTGGGACTCCAGAGGACACCGGAATTGCCTCTGAACTAATACCATTAAGGACAACTGACTGGAGTCTATTATCTAGAAAACTCTTAATCCACCTTAATGTTTGACCTCTGACTCCATATTCATGCATTTTTAGTAGTACTTTCTCGTGATTGACCTTATCGAAAGCCTTACTGAAGTCTAATAGGATTAGATCTACCTGATGCTTATTGTAGACAGAGGTAACCAAGTCATTGACTAGCATTACTAATTGGGTCATGCATGACCGTTTTTCTCTAAAACCATGCTGCAAATGGTACAGAATACTGTGGTTAGTGAAGTGTTTTGCTATCGAGGAGGAAACTATATGTTCAAGTACCTTGCATAGAACACATGTCAGTGAGATAGGCCTATAGTTGGCGGGGTCTGACTTGTCCCCTTTTTTGTAAATGGGAGCAACATTTGCTGACTTCCACTGGGCAGGCAGTGATCCTTCGTTGAGGGATTTTTGGAATAAGACTTCAAGGATAGGTGAGAGTTCTTTAGACAGGGTTTTAAGTATGATTGGCTTAATTAGGTCAGGGCCACTAGCCTTGTGGGGGTTCAGGTTATTGAGAAGTTTCTCTATGCCATTTGAGCTTACTGAGATCTCATTCATGTTTGGCGTGGATTGACCATTCAGGTTTCCATATGTGTCCTGAATTTTCATTTTACAAATGGAGGTAAGTCTTAGTGGGGATTTGGAGCTGAAGACAGACTGAAACTGTTTGTTCAGTGCTGTGGCTTTAGCAGCTTCTTCATGATGGAATTTGTTTTCATGCTTTAGGGCTGGCATTGATTTGGAATCTTGCTTGGAATGCTTAAGGATGGAATACAGTTTCTTGGTGTTTGGCCTGTAAGGATGGGAGGCATCAGCACTGTTTAGATTTAGGATGTTTTCTAGGTATTGATGATAAGCCTCTTTGACCTCTTTCCGCACTAAATGTTTTTAAGGTTCAAATCTCGTCAGGGGTTTGTTCTGATATGGCCGGTTGGTGAGACACCAGCTAAGTGAGGAGAGGAGAAGTGAAAGGTGATACAAGAGAGACAAATTAGGGAGAAGTGACAGGTGATACAAGAGAGACAAAGTAGGGAGAAGTGACAGGTGATACCAGAGAGACAAAGTAGGGAGAAGTGACAGGTGATACAAGAGAGATAAAGTAGGGAGAAGTGAAATTAAATGCAGTCTATGACCATTAGATGCGGTCTATGACCATTAGATGCGGTCTATGACCATTAGATGCGGTCTATGACCATTAGATGCAGTCTATGACCATTAGATGCAGTCTATGACCATTAGATGCAGTCTATGACCATTAGATGCAGTCTATGACCATTAGATGCAGTCTATGACCATTAGATGCGGTCTATGACCATTAGATGCGGTCTATGACCATTAGATGCAGTATATGACCATTAGATGCAGTCTATGACCATTAGATGCAGTCTATGACCATTAGATGCAGTCTATGACCATTAGATGCAGTCTATGACCATTAGATGCAGTCTGTGACTATTAGATGCAGTCTATGACCATTAGATGCAGTCTGTGACCATTAGATACAGCTAATGCAGTCTATGACCATTAAATGCAGTAGATGCGGTCTATGACCATTAGATGCGGTCTATGACCATTAGATGCGGTCACCAGTTACTATAGTCTGATAAAACATACCAAATATTTACACATTTAAACTGGAACATTCCTGAAAACTTAATTTATAATATTAATCAATATATGAGAGCCATGGTGAATTCTGATTGGTTGTGGCATGCCATTGACAGCTTACAATACACATTTAACATATACATGTAGTTTGTGTTGATGCTTTATTTGTTGATAATCAACTGTTTAGATCAATAAAATGCTAAATATGCACTTTGCATGAAGTTGTTCGATTATCAGGGACTATTTTATTACGGCGTATGGATGCACCTTAATGTAATTAGGCTAAAATATATACTGGCAACAGAAGCGTTTTTTCCTTCAAATTTACGGTTGTTGTTACCGTGGTAATGTGATCGCCAAAAGGCTCGCTTAATAGCAAAATTCCAAAACTAGTTTTTTATAAAATATGATATGAACTATTACCACTTGTGTAAGAACTCACCAGAGATTCACTGACAAATGCCTACAAGCTTACAATAATTAAACTACAACTACATACATTTACAAAAGAATAAATATATGTGAAATTATCTTGCAATTATCATATAGGAAGCATTGCTCCCACACACGATAGAGTCTCCGTGACAGACCCCTTCACAATAGCTCACCCGGAGCTCTTCACAATAGCTCACCCGGAGCACTTCACAATAGCTCACCCGGAGCACTTCACAATAGCTCACCCGGAGCACTTCACAATAGCTCACCCGGAGCACTTCACAAAAGCTCACCCGGAGCACTTCACAATAGCTCACCCAGAGCACTTCACAATAGCTCACCCGGAGCTCTTCACAATAGCTCACCCGGAGCACTTCACAATAGCTCACCCGGAGCACTTCACAATAGCTCACCCAGAGCACTTCACAATAGCTCATCCGGAGCACTTCGCAATAGCTCACTCAGAGCACTTCACAATAGCTCACCCAGAGCACTTCACAATAGCTCATCCGGAGCACTTCACAATCTGGTGAGCTAGAAAGTCTGTGACTTGTACTACCGTATATGTTTACAATATAAACATATAATACCAATGGAAGTCATGATAGCACAGTGGAAGTCGTGATAGCACAGTGGAAGTCATGATAGCACAGTGGAAGTCATGATAGCACATTGGAAGTCGTGATGGCGCAGTGGTAGTCGTGATAGCACAGTGGAAGTCGTGATAGTGCAGTGGAAGTCGTGATAGCACAGTGGAAGTCGTGATAGCACAGTGGAAGTCGTGATAGCGCAGTGGTAGTCGTGATAGCACAGTGGAAGTCGTGATAGCACAGTGGAAGTCGTGATAGCACAGTGGAAGTCGTGATGGCGCAGTGGGAGCGCATTCGCTTCAAGTGCGAAAGGCCTGGAGTTCGAGCCCCGCTGGAGCCGTTACAATTGTGCCCTTAGGCAAGGCGTTTAAATTCCACGTTGCCTCTTCTCTCTACTTCATGGCGATGGATTCCATCAGGAATGAGGTCTCGAGAGTTGATTATTATTAGTTGTAAAACTTGTTTCGCAATCAAGCTAAAATAAATTTGTATGAATTATATGTTTACATATCATAACATCATTTGGAACTGGATGAACCTCTGTGCACTGACACAATGATGGCCACATAGATATACACAATCCTATCCTAATTACAATCAACATTTCTTCTACCGTAACTCTTTGCCTGCTCAGTAATCACAATCATTTTTGCAAACAACATAGATCTAGATCAGCCGCAACGTAATGCCGCATCTGATCATGATCTATGTTGTTTGCTATTTGGTCAAGTGTTCTATCCGAATAGCAAACAGCATAGAGCCTGATCACGTTCTGTGCCTTCTGATTTGGCTCTATGCTGTTTGAAAAAGTGATTTTAAGGTTAATACATAAACAAGGATGAAGTAGGCTGTCCGATTAGCGCAGTGGTTAGTGCTTCTCACCAAAGCAACCCGGGTTCGATCCTCGGACCGGGAAGTATGTGAGATGGTACGGTGGTTGCCAGATCAGAGAGGTGGGTTTCCTCTGGGTGCTCCGGTTTCCTCCCACAGGAATGACCACATTTATGCTTTCATCCGCGTCAATGAGAGTGATTAATATAAGTTGTTAAAACTTGTTTCGCAATCGCAATAATTATTCCTCTATTTGTTTCATTCTATGTACAGGTACTTACAAATCATTCTTGTTCTTATCATAACCTGACATGCTTCCTTTAACCCATTCAACACCAAGTAACTGACATGGACTGGTGCACCCATTCAACACCAAGTAACTGACATGGACTGGTGCATGATATTAACCCATTCAACCCCAAGTAACTGACATGGACTGGTGCATGATATTTCTAGATCAATAAATTAATAAGAAAATTACATGTTCATTTATCAAAATGGGTAATTTTGTATAAAAATAGTAATATTACTGGCAAAAAGTGCAGATGAACTTACAGCAATGCATGGGTTTTACTGTTATATTATCTGTCAATACTAGTAACACATTGAGGTCCAGGCAGAGATATCGATAATCAATTAATTGTCAAGATCACTATGGTATATATAAACCCCCATAAAGTTATGCTATAATATTAATCTGTTTGGGGAGGGGACCTGAAAATATATGCTGCAAATATTATAGCCAGTTAGAACAGTTACAAGTGTGTTTATCATGTAGCATGAGGAAAGCAATCATAAGTAGTATATATACTGTTCCTTTCATCCGCTTACAACACTAAGCGAGAGATTTACATAAGTAGAAGTTATTTATAAAGTTAATAAACGTTCACCTGGAAGCTTAGAATTTTTACTCCAATGACTTTATTTAAACAAATTGGTAGTGATCCCGAATTCATTTATAGGTTTCCCAATATGGTGAAGTAGTGACCCCGAATTCATTTATAGGTTTCCCAATATGTTGAAGTAGTGACCCCGAATTCATTTATAGGTTTCCCAATATGTTGAAGTAGTGACCCCGAATTCATTTATAGGTTTCCCAATATGTTGAAGTAGTGACCCCGAATTCATTTATAGGTTTCCCAATATGTTGAAGTAGTGACCCCGAATTCATTTATAGGTTTCCCAATATGTTGAAGTAGTGACCCCGAATTCATTTATAGGTTTCCCAATATGTTGAAGTAGTGACCCCGAATTCATTTATAGGTTTCCCAATATGTTGAAGTAGTGACCCCGAATTCATTTATAGGTTTCCCAATATGTTGAAGTAGTGACCCCGAATTCATTTATAGGTTTCCCAATATGTTGGAAGTAGTGACCCCAAATTCATTTATAGGTTTCCCAATATGTTGGAAGTAGTGACCCCGAATTCATTTATAGGTTTCCCAATATGTTGGAAGTAGTGACCCCGAATTCATTTATAGGTTTCCCAATATGTTGAAAGTAGTGACCCCGAATTCATTTATAGGTTTCCCAATATGTTGAAGTAGTGACCCCAAATTCATTTATAGGTTTCCCAATATGGTGAAGTAGTGACCCCGAATTCATTTATAGGTTTCCCAATATGTTGGAAGTAGTGACCCCAAATTCATTTATAGGTTTCCCAATATGTTGGAAGTAGTGACCCCAAATTCATTTATAGGTTTCCCAATATGGTGAAGTAGTGACCCCAAATTCATTTATAGGTTTCCCAATATGGTAAAGTAGTGACCCCAAATTCATTTATAGGTTTCCCAATATGGTGAAGTAGTGACCCCAAATTCATTTATAGGTTTCCCAATATGGTAAAGTAGTGACCCCAAATTCATTTATAGGTTTCCCAATATGGTGAAGTAGTGACCCCAAATTCATTTATAGGTTTCCCAATATGGTGAAGTAGTGACCCCAAATTCATTTATAGGTTTCCCAATATGGTGAAGTAGTGACCCCAAATTCATTTATAGATTTCCCAATATGGTGAAGTAGTGACCCCAAATTCATTTATAGGTTTCCCAATATGTTGGAAGTAGTGACCCCAAAGTCATTTTTAGGTTTTCAATATAGTGCCCCCATTTGAAAAAAGCTAGGCAGATCCTACTGACAAAACATGGCAACATTTCTTCAATAGTTATGCTCTTGACAAGGTAGCGGTTCTTGACAAGGTAGTGGACAGATATAATATGGACAGACAGACAAAGCATTAGCTACATGCGTATCTATTGGGGGAAGTATAATGAATATGTGTAAAACACTTAAACAATTCAAAATAATAAAAAAAATTTGGGACACAAGAATACTTGACAGTGAATAATTACAAGTCTGCAGACGAGAAGCAACTGTAAGCTAAGCATGCGGCACATGTTCATAGGACCGAGTAGCGACAACACAGCGTGGCTGCGTAAACACAGAACTAGTAGCAACAACACAGCATGGCTGCATCGAATGTAAGTGACAACACAGCATGGCTGCATCGAATGTAAGTGACAACACAATGTGGCTGCATCGAATGCAAACACAGAACTATCACTTCTCATATAAAATCCTGCAAAAACACACATTTTATGAGCATATCAGGATAGCAGGATGTATATCTTCTTTATTGTGAGTTTTTATTGCGATATTTTTTCTTCAAGTTTGTACTTGATCCTCTATGCTCATGAAACATGTTCCAGCAAAGCATTGTTATTTACATATAGAACTGTGCTGTAGCATAGTTTCAATGCAATTCACTTGCTTTAATTAAAACAAATCCATTGCTAAACATGATGAATGTACAGTAATATATGAGATTATCCAGTTTTGCATTAAATGAACATATACAGTCGAACTTGCTCGAAAGACCACGTTTATTACGAGACCAGTTGTATAAAGAGACCGCTTTAGTTCACGTTTGTGTTTATTAAGGAAAAATTAACCTGTATTAACCCATTCAACACCAAGTAACTCACATGGACTGGTCCATGATATTCATAAACCAATAAATGAATCAGAAAATCACATTTGGACAAGTTCATTTATCAAAATGGGTAATTATGTCTAAAAATAGTCATATCACTGGCAAAAAGTGCAGATCCTGATGAGACGGCTCGTCACGAGCCGGCTCATAGACGGCTCGTCATGAGCCAGCTCATCTGGATCTACACTTTTTGTAAGCCTATTTAGAGGTCTGTGGTGTTGGAAGGGTTAAGAGACGATTCCTGCTTAGAGACCACTATTAGCCCACCCTGTGGTCTTTTAATACAGGTTTGACTGTATGTACATATGTTACCTGCGATTCTTTCCCAAAGTGAGCTCGCTAAAGAAATAGTGCGGCTTAGATACATAGTAACAGATTAAATCCTTAACACATCTGGCTGTTCGATTAGCGCAGTGGTTAGCACGCTAGCTTCTCACCAATGCAACCCAGGTTTGATCCACAGACAGGGAAGTATGTAAGATGGTACTGTGTTCGCCAGATCGGACAGGTGGGTTTTCTCCGGGTACTCTGGTTTCCTCCAACACAGATGACCACATATACACTTCCATCCGCGCCAACAAGCATGATTAATATAAGTTGTTAACTCTTTCACCGCCAATGTCGCATAAAAGCGACTTTGCAGAAAGCAGAGATCCTATATGCTGTATGCGGATTGCTCTTCAAACAGTGGAGCTGAAGCACCTGTCCGAATAGCAAATAACATAGATCCAGATCAGCCGCGGCATTATGCCGCAGCTGATCTGGATCTATGTGGTTTGCACATGCTCTGAATTTATTCGGCGCTGAAAGAGTTAAACCTAGTTTCACAATAATTGTAAAATAAATAAAGTTTATAGCTTAGGTTATATGGCCACTCTCTAGTCGTTATTATGTGGTAACATAATTATTTTTAGACTAATGTCTTTTTGTAAATAACGAGAATTTTGTTCAGGTTTTTATGTAAGTACATGTCTATATATTTATTTTACTTCTATTGTACAACGCCAGTGAATATACTATGTGTAAAATTAGGCGTTTTATCAAATTAAACAGTTTCAGTTTCAGTTATTGGTGGAGGAAGATCCTGGGTGTCCCATAGAGCAGTATTGCAAACACGGACGGACATCCCGGTAGAATCACCGACCTACTGCACGTCAGCTGGATAGCTTCCTCACATGAAAGAATTTGACACTCCCAGAAGTCCAACGACCGTAACGCCTCGGTCACGGAGGTCCCTTCAGTATAATGCAATTATCGGGTATACATAGCCTATCAGCACCAACCACATTATGTCAGTAAATTCCATACCTTCCTTGACATGCTGGCAGAAACTAGGCTAATATTGTGATGATACATAATCGCTAAGATAGCTTTAATAGTATTTACCGAACATTAACATCAGGGTTCATTCTAGGTCAAAATTTTTGGGAGAAGTGAGAAAGTGCGTGATCGCTTCCTTAAATGGTGTTCTTTAATATACATTTGCAAAATAGGGTTAAAATGCACAGTACAACCATTAAATACAACATTTGAATAGAAGGAGTGCTTTATAATGGGCCAGTGTATCTTACTAGACAACATTTTGTTTGAAAATCGTAAAAACCAAAAAATTTCGCCCACATCGCCCTCTAGAATGATCCCTGTTCAGTGGAGAGAATCTCGATAAGATTGAATTCAATAGATGTGTAGTAATTGTGTCTCATTTGTTGAATATTATAAATATGTTTAAACCAAGAACCATCAAAGGAAAGCTTAAGTACGCAAATCAAGTAAACACCTCACAGAACTTAGGACCTTTAATTCGTCTGAGACAACATCCTGTTTGAAGAAACCGCTGGAATGTCTACGAGGTGGAGAAATTGGTGTGTATAATGAAGCTATGTTGGTGTGTATAATGAAGCTATACAGGTGTGTATAATGAAGCTATGTTGGTGTGTATAATGAAGCTATGTTGGTGTGTATAATGAAGCTATGCTGGTGTGTATAATGAAGCTATACAGGTGTGTATAATGAAGCTATGTTGGTGTGTATAATGAAGCTATGCTGGTGTGGTGTGTATAATGAAGCTATACAGGTGTGTATAATGAAGCTATGCTGTTGTGTATAATGAAGCTATGCTGGTGTGTATAATGAAGCTATACAGGTGTGTATAATGAAGATATGCTTGTGTGTATAATGAAGCTATGCTTGTGTGTATAATGAAGATATGCTGTTGTGTATAATGAAGATATGCTGTTGTGTATAATGAAGCTATGCTGTTGTGTATAATGAAGCTATACAGGTGTGTAGAATGAAGATATGCTTGTGTGTATAATGAAGCTATGCTGGTGTGTATAATACTAGACACAATTTTGTTTGATTTTTTTTTTTTTTAGGGAGAAGTGGGGCCCCCAGGGTCCCTAGGGCGACAATTTCGCCCACATCGCCCTCTAGAATGATCCCTGTTAACATTAACTGCATTCTCGTCACAGCCCTAATGCGCATACTGGTAACTATAAGGAAAGTATCTACTCCCATATACTAGTGTGAGCAATCTCTACCTGAAAGGATGAATATCGACTGTTGACCTTTGGCCGTTCAGATGCTGGAAGATGCCGTCTTATTGGGTCAAGGTCATTTACATTCAGCAAATCCTTCACTGGAATAAAAAATATATAAATGCAATAGTGGCATTAACCCTTTCAACACCTCTAAATAGGCTTACAAAAAGTGTAGATCCAGATGAGCCGGCTCATGACGAGCCGTCTCATCAGGATCTGCACTTTTTGCCAGTGATATGACTATTTTTAGACATAATTACCCATTTTGATAAATGAACTTGTCCAAATGTGATTTTCTGATTCATTTATTGGTTTATGAATATCATGGATCAGTCCATGTGAGTTACTTGGTGTTGAATGAGTTAAGAATGTTGTGCGTTTATTTAAAAGTTTACATAACAGTGAAAATGATGAGAGAATTTTACATGATTGATAAGTAAGATGGGAGAGAAGATTTTTGTTTAAGCTTTATTTATTTTACAACGATTGCGAAGCAAGTTTTAACAACTTATATTAATCACTCTCGTTGGCTCGGATGAAAGCGTATATGTGGTCAATCATGTGGGAGGAAACCGGAGTACCCGGAGAAAACCCACCTGTCTGATCTGGCAACCACCGTACCATCTCACATACGTCCCGGTCCGAGGATCGAACCCGGGTTGCATTGGTGAGAAGCGAGCGAACCCATGAGTATATATGACCATAAGTAATGATAGGTTACATTGGTATACAAGTCTGTGACGCCAACCACTCGACCACGGAGGTGGACGCTTGAAATTAGCATTTTCTTTATTTCTAGCCATACATTGTTCAACAGTATCATTCTACTTCTGTTTAGCTTGTACCTATGTCAGCCTGTACCTATCTCAGCTTGTACCTATATCAGAGTGTACCTTTGTCAGCTTGTACCTATGTCAGCCTGTACCTATCTCAGCTTGTACCTATATCAGATTGTACCTTTGTCAGCTTGTACCTATGTCAGCCTGTACCTATCTCAGCTTGTACCTATATCAGAGTGTACCTTTGTCAGCTTGTACCTATGTCAGCCTGTACCTATCTCAGCTTGTACCTATATCAGATTGTACCTTTGTCAGCTTGTACCTATGTCAGCCTGTACCTATCTCAGCTTGTACCTATATCAGAGTGTACCTTTGTCAGCTTGTACCTATGTCAGCCTGTACCTATCTCAGTTCTCTTTCCTTATCTAACATCAAAGTCCTCTTCCCTTACACACCATCAAAGTCCTCTTTCCATACACACCATCGAAGTTCTCTTTCCTTACTTATCATCAAAGTTCTCTTTCCTTACACACCATCAAAGTCCTCTTTCCATACTTATCATCAAAGTTCTCTTTCCTTACCTAACATCAAAGTTCTCTTTCCTTACATACCATCAAAGTTCTCTTTCCTTACGTATCACCAAAGTTCTCTTTCTTTACCTAACATCAAAGTTCTCTTTCCTTACACACCATCAAAGTTCTCTTTCCTTACATATCACCAAAGTTCTCTTTCTTTACCTAACATCAAAGTTCTCTTTCCTTACACACCATCAAAGTTCTCTTTCCTTACGTATCACCAAAGTTCTCTTTCTTTACCTAACATCAAAGTTCTCTTTCCTTACACACCATCAAAGTTCTCTTTCCTTACGTATCACCAAAGTTCTCTTTCTTTACCTAACATCAAAGTTCTCTTTCCTTACACACCATCAAAGTCCTCTTTCCTTACACACCATCAACGTTCTCTTTCCTTACACACCATCAACGTTCTCTTTCCTTACATATCACCAAAGTTCTCTTTCTTTACCTAACATCAAAGTTCTCTTTCCTTACACACAATCAAAGTCCTCTTTCCTTACACACCATCAAAGTCCTCTTTCCTTACACACATCAACGTTCTCTTTCCATACACACCATCAAAGTCCTCTTTCCATACACACCATCAAGTCCTCTTTCCATACACACCATCAACGTTCTCTTTCCATACACACCATCAACGTTCTCTTTCCATACACACCATCAACGTTCTCTTTCCATACACACCATCAACGTTCTCTTTCCATACACACCATCAAAGTCCTCTTCTCTTACACACCATCAAAATCCTCTTTCTTTACACACCATCAACGTCCTCTTTCCATACACACCATCAACGTTCTCTTTCCTTACTTATCATCAAAGTTCTCTTTCCTTACACACCATCAAAGTCCTCTTTCCATACACACCATCAAGTCCTCTTTCCATACACACCATCAACGTTCTCTTTCCATACACACCATCAAAGTCCTCTTTCCATACACACCATCAAAGTCCTCTTTCCATACACACCATCAAAGTTCTCTTTCCATACACACCATCACAGTCCTCTTTCCATACCTAACATCAAAGTTCTCTCTCCTTACACACCATCAACGTTCTCTTTCCATACACACCATCAAAGTCCTCTTTCCATACACACCATCAAAGTTCTCTTTCCATACCTAACATCAAAGTTCTCTCTCCTTACTTATCATCAAAGTTCTCTTTCCATACCTAACATCAAAGTTCTCTTTCCTTACTTATCATCAAAGTCCTCTTTCCTTATCTAACATCAAAGTTCTCTCTCCTTACACACCATCAAAGTTCTCTCTCCTTACACACCATCAAAGTTCTCTTTCCATACCTAACATCAAAGTTCTCTTTCCTTACTTATCATCAAAGTCCTCTTTCCTTATCTAACATCAAAGTTCTCTCTCCTTACACACCATCAAAGTTCTCTCTCCTTACACACCATCAAAGTTCTCTTTCCATACCTAACATCAAAGTTCTCTTTCCTTACTTATCATCAAAGTCCTCTTTCCTTATCTAACATCAAAGTTCTCTCTCCTTACACACCATCAAAGTTCTCTCTCCTTACACACCATCAAAGTTCTCTTTCCATACCTAACATCAAAGTTCTCTTTCCTTACTTATCATCAAAGTCCTCTTTCCTTATCTAACATCAAAGTTCTCTCTCCTTACACACCATCAAAGTTCTCTCTCCTTACACACCATCAAAGTTCTCTTTCCATACCTAACATCAAAGTTCTCTTTCCTTACTTATCATCAAAGTCCTCTTTCCTTATCTAACATCAAAGTTCTCTCTCCTTACACACCATCAAAGTCCTCTTTCCTTACCTAACAGCTGCGATATAAAGTACATAGCCTGTCCCCATAGAAATATGCCTTGTGTAGATCCGACGTCGCTCGGTATTCTTTGAGCACTTCCAGGATGAGCTCTCTCCTGTTCAACCTGATCCATCGGAACGAAGAAATAATGTGGCAGTAGTAACCCTGGAATACATCAACCAGATAAATGAAAATAATACTGTGAACATAATCCAAATCCATGGATAATCACAACTGACAATGAACAAACATTTTTCATGTAAATCATAAAATGTGTTGAACAGAGTTTGACATGTGATGTGTAATTTGTAAGTTTAACCCTTTGCCTGCTGAGTAAATAAAATCATATTTGCAAACAACATAGATCCAGATCAGCCGCGGAGTAATGCTGCATCTGATCAGGATCTAAGTTGTTTGCTATTCAGCCAAGTGTTTTAGCTCCACTATCCGAATAGCAAACAACATAGAGACTGATCAAAGGCATGATCTGTTCCGTCTGATCTGGCTTTATGCTGTATCCAAAAGTTAGTTAATCTGCCGCTAGCGTGCAGAGGGTTAAGGTTTACTGCCAGAAAACTACAATCAGAATTTATACACATATCATTATCACCTCTTAAAGCGACACTACATCGGTGAAAACACAAATGTCTGTAGAATGTAATTTGCTATTATATGGTATAATTTTTTCCCAAATAGTTGCCTCAAAAACTGAGTATTTCAACAAATAAACAAACGCCGTATGCACGGTTTGTTGACATAACAAAATAATGTAAATAGGGTCGACTTTCATGCGTAATACAATACGTGTATCCTGAATAACACGATTTATGTTACAGATTTACCGTTATATCTCACATTTGTGCCTAGGCATATTTATTTGCAGACTAATCTTAGTTAAATTATCTCTAAACGAAAGTATTGCGCATTTAGTATTGACTCCAATGACAAACAAACGTCATTTCAGGAGTGTGGATGACCATTATATGAAATCCTACTTTCACTTTTGAAAGCTTGCAGACCACAAAAACACTGTTTATTGATTCAACGTTAGTGTTCGAATGTATTCAGAAGAATTTGTAGTAGCAATGCATTTATACATGAAAACATGCATTCTATTAGCTTTTTGCGATGTAATGTCGCTTTAAGCGGGAACTTGAGGTGCACATTTTCTATGAAATGAGATGAAAACAAACAGCTCATCTGTAATACCGGTACTGTTTTCTTAGTTTAATTTAATAGAGCATCTCTGATTGTCTAGTGGTTAAGGCATCTGCCTATGAAGGTCGAATGTTCGAACCGTGTCGGGGATTCAAGCTGATATGGCCATTTGGCGAGATACAAGCTAGTTACATAATAGCTAATGATTGGCTATCAGCCTGGCGCCTGCCTTCAGTGATAGGATTTGTGAAGCACTGATGTTCATAATAGGTGTCACATAAGTAAGAAAAACACTTTTTTTAATAATTGTATTGAGACAACTTGGATGCAGAATAATCACAACTTGCAATATTTAGACAAAAGAAGGATTGATTCTTTCTTTTTGCCATTATCTGATTAGTTAACCCATTCAACACCAAGTAATTGACATGGACTGGTGCATGCTATTTTTAGACCAATAAATTAATAAGAAATTACATTTGGACCAGTTCATTTATCAAAATGGGCAATTTTGTCTAAAAATAAGTAATATTACTGGCAAAATATGCAGATCCTGATGAGACAGCCCATCACAATCAGGCTCACCTGGATCTACACTTTTTGTAAGCCTCTTTAGAGGTCTGTAGTGTTGAAAGGGTTACTAACATTTTAACTGAATAATTCATACCTAGAATTGACGCATTTGGTATATAAATAAGGGCATACATGGTATGGTTGGTGTAAATATATTTGGTGCATACATAGATGGCATAAATAAGTCATATTTGGTACATAAATGTAATGTGAGGTATGTTGGTACTACAGGGTGTATGACTACATGGGAATGTATTATAGTGTATGTTGGTACTATAGGGTATGTTGGTACTACAGGGTATATGGCTACATGGGATAGGGCTATGTATTATAGGGTATGTTGGTACTACAGGGTATATGGCTACATGGGATAGGGCTATGTATTATAGGGTATGTTGGTACTACAGGGTCTATAGCTACATGGGATAGGGCAATGTATTATAGGGTATGTTGGTACTACAGGGTATATGGCTACATGGGAGAGGGCTATGTATTATAGGATATGCTGGTACTACAGGGTATATGGCTACATGGGATAGGGCTATGTATTATAGGGTATGTTGGTACTACAGGGTATATGGCTACATGGGAGAGGGCTATGTATTATAGGATATGCTGGTACTACAGGGTATATGGCTACATGGGATAGGGCTATGTATTATAGGGTATGTTGGTACTACAGGGTATGTTGGTACTATAGGGTATATGGCTACATGGGATAGGGCTATGTATTATAGGGTATGTTGGTACTACAGGGTATATAGCTACATGGGATAGGGCTATGTATTATAGGGTATGTTGGTACTACAGGGTATATGGCTACATGGGAGAGGGCTATGTATTATAGGGTATGTTGGTACTACAGGGTATATGGCTACATGGGATAGGGCTATGTATTATAGGGTATGTTGGTACTACAGAGTCTATAGCTACATGGGATAGGGCAATGTATTATAGGGTATGTTGGTACTACAGAGTCTATAGCTACATGGGATAGGGCTATGTATTATAGGGTATGTTGGTACTACATGGTATATAGCTACATGGGATAGGGCTATGTATTATAGGGTATGTTGGTACTACAGGGTCTATAGCTACATGGGATAGGGCTATGTATTATAGGGTATGTTGGTACTACAGGGTCTATGGCTACATGGGATAGGGCTATGTATTATAGGGTATGTTGGTACTACAGGGTCTATAGCTACATGGGATAGGGCTATGTATTATAGTGTATGTTGGTACTATAGGGTATGCTGGTACTACAGGGTATATGGCTACATGGGATAGGGCTATGTATTATAGGGTATGTTGGTACTACATGGTATATGGCTACATGGGATAGGGCTATGTATTATAGGGTATGTTGGTACTACAGAGTCTATGGCTACATGGGAGAGGGCTATGTATTATAGGGTATGCTGGTACTACAAGGTATATAGCTACATGGGATAGGGCTATGTATTATAGGGTATGTTGGTACTACATGGTCTATGGCTACATGGGATAGGGCTATGTATTATAGGGTATGTTGGTACTACATGGTCTATGGCTACATGGGAGAGGGATATGTATTATAGGGTATGCTGGTACTACAGGGTCTATAGCTACATGGGATAGGGCTATGTATTATAGGGTATGTTGGTACTACAGGGTGTATGACTACATGGGATAGGGCTATGTATTATAGGGTATGTTGGTACTACAGGGTCTATAGCTACATGGGATAGGGCTATGTATTATAGGGTATGTTGGTACTACAGGGTCTATAGCTACATGGGATAGATCTATGTATTATAGGGTATGTTGGTACTACAGGGTATATAGCTACATGGGATAGGGTTATGTATTATAGTGTATGTTGGTACTATAGGGTATGTTGGTACTACAGGGTATATGGCTACATGGGATAGGGCTATGTATTATAGGGTATGCTGGTACTACAGGGTATATGGCTACATGGGATAGGGCTATGTATTATAGGGTATGTTGGTACTACAGGGTATATGGCTACATGGGATAGGGCTATGTATTATAGGGTATGTTGGTACTACAGGGTATATGGCTACATGGGATAGGGCTATGTATTATAGGGTATGCTGGTACTACAGGGTATATGGCTACATGGGATAGGGCTATGTATTATATGGTATGTTGGTACTACAGGGTATATGGCTACATGGGATAGGGCTATGTATTATAGGGTATGTTGGTACTACAGGGTCTATGGCTACATGGGAGAGGGCTATGTATTATAGGGTATGTTGGTACTACAGGGTCTATAGCTACATGGGATAGGGCTATGTATTATAGGGTATGTTGGTACTACAGGGTCTATAGCTACATGGGATAGGGCTATGTATTATAGGGTATGTTGGTACTACAGGGTATATGGCTACATGGGAGAGGGCTATGTATTATAGGGTATGTTGGTACTACATGGGATAGGGCTATGTATTATAGGGTATGTTGGTACTACAGGGTCTATAGCTACATGGGATAGGGCTATGTATTATAGGGTATGTTGGTACTACAGGGTATATGGCTACATGGGATAGGGCTATGTATTATAGTGTATGTTGGTACTATAGGGTATGTTGGTACTACAGGGTATATGGCTACATGGGATAGGGCTATGTATTATAGGGTATGTTGGTACTACAGGGTATATGGCTACATGGGATAGGGCTATGTATTATAGGGTATGTTGGTACTACAGGGTGTATGGCTACATGGGATAGGGCTATGTATTATAGGATATGCTGGTACTACAGGGTATATGGCTACATGGGATAGATCTATGTATTATAGGGTATGTTGGTACTACAGAGTCTATGGCTACATGGGATAGGGCTATGTATTATAGGGTATGTTGGTACTACATGGTCTATAGCTACATGGGATAGGGCTATGTATTATAGGGTATGTTGGTACTACAGAGTCTATGGCTACATGGGATAGGGCTATGTATTATAGGGTATGTTGGTACTACAGAGTCTATAGCTACATGGGAGAGGGCTATGTATTATATGGTATGCTGGTACTACAGGGTCTATAGCTACATGGGAGAGGGCTATGTATTATAGGGTATGCTGGTACTACAAGGTATATAGCTACATGGGAGAGGGCTATGTATTATAGGATATGCTGGTACTACAGGGTATATGGCTACATGGGATAGGGCTATGTATTATAGGGTATGTTGGTACTACAGGGTATATGGCTACATGGGAGAGGGCTATGTATTATAGGATATGCTGGTACTACAGGGTATATGGCTACATGGGATAGGGCTATGTATTATAGGGTATGTTGGTACTACAGGGTATATGGCTACATGGGAGAGGGCTATGTATTATAGGATATGCTGGTACTACAGGGTATATGGCTACATGGGATAGGGCTATGTATTATAGGGTATGTTGGTACTACAGGGTATTGTGGTACTAAGGGTATATGGCTACATGGATAGGGCTATGTATATAGGGTATGCTGGTACTACAGGGTATATGGCTACATGGGAGAGGGCTATGTATTATATGGTATGCTGGTACTACAGGGTATATGGCTACATGGGAGAGGGCTATGTATTATATGGTATGCTGGTACTACAGGGTCTATAGCTACATGGGAGAGGGCTATGTATTATAGGGTATGTTGGTACTACAAGGTATATGGCTACATGGGAGAGGGCTATGTATTATAGGGTATGTTGGTACTACAGGGTCTATGGCTACATGGGAGAGGGCTATGTATTATAGGATATGCTGGTACTACAGGGTATATGGCTACATGGGATAGGGCTATGTATTATAGGGTATGTTGGTACTATAGGGTATGCTGGTACTACAGGGTATATGGCTACATGGGATAGGGCTATGTATTATAGGGTATGTTGGTACTACATGGGATAGGGCTATGTATTATAGGGTATGTTGGTACTACAGGGTCTATGGCTACATGGGATACCATAGGGTTATGTAATACTGGGGAATGCTGGTACCACTACTGTTAAAAAAGTTTGACCAATCAGCATATATCTGTACTGTATTAGTTAATACTGAGATTAAGGTGACACTCTACCAATATACTGCATGCATATATATATATAATGCAATAAATAACTCTAGGTTATTGTCTTTAGCTATTTCTAGTAGATGCATACATATCTGTATACAATGTATGTTAGCTTCCATTATTAACCACTGTCACAGGGCTACATTTTAAAATAGACTTTTAGCCTTAACAGGTATGCATACTTCATTCTATATTAATACTTTTTCCAGAAAAAAATGTGCTAGAATCTCACCATTTACAAATAAAAATAGCACATAAAATCACACAGATAAGTGGCCCCAACTTTTTTTGGCCCAGTGTGGGGCCCTGTACATGTACCACCATGATTATAATAGGGGTATCTTGAATATTGCACATATGGGTCTAATTGGTTTAGAATAGCCCGGATTCCCTGGTACAACCATTTACCTGCAGCAACCACCTAACACTTTACTCAATTAACGTAGTTATAAGTAACTCTCATAGACCAGCACAGAAGAACCGTGCGATGGGTATGTAGTTACATTTCAATTATTAGAACTATTTTTAATAAATGACTTGTTTACATTATGTACCTTGGATATGTTTCTGCGTGAAATTAATAATTAATTAATAATTATACAAAAATTCTCATACACAGAATTAACATTTCTTGTTTTATATTACTTTGCATGAGTATTAATTTTTTCCTGTACTATATACGCCAAGTCCACCATACATGATACACAAGTCAATTTACCCACTTAACACGTTTCTCCAATCTCAGACTCGGTCTCAAGCCTCTGATTGGTTCAGTTAAGTGTAAATGTTAGACTCAACCAATCATATCACTTGAGTTTGAGATTTGAGAAAAGTTTTATAACCTCCGACCCAGGCCTGGAGGTAATAAAACTTTTCTCCAATCTCAAAAATCTCAAGCATCTGATTGGTTCAGCTGACTCAGAATCAACCAATCATATCTCTGGAGCTTGAAATTTGAGAAATGTTTTATAACCTCGAGGCCATGCTAGTCCAGCAGATAGATTTGTGTTGTTGGTTTATTTTGGGGTTGAGAGGCACACCAACAACTAAGGTGAAATGGTGGCATTCCAGCTTTTATAGGTGCCCATTAGGGAGTATTTCTGGCACATACCCAACTCTGGTGGGATTCAAACCGACAGCATTGAGTGAGGGGCAAGTGATTTAAGGTCAAGGACAGTAACCATTCAGCAATGGAGGTATCACTACAACAGTCTAATTTTTTTCATCCGAGTGGTTAATACCCAGTACAACTGTCTGGTCTCACCCCCCCCCCACGTACCTGTCTGGTCTCACCCCCCCCCCACGTACCTGTCTGGTCTCACCCCCCTCACATACCTGTCTGGTCTCACCCCCCACATACCTGTCTGGTCTCCCCCCCCCCCACGTATGATGATTGAGCTTATTTACCCTCGCCTCCGGCGAAACATATGAAATGTGGGGGGGGGGGGTTCTGCCTGAACCATATTATATAGGACAAACCAAGTTGGGGCCGCATGCACATATTAATCAAATCCAACTACCCAAATCCCTACTGCCCAAATAATGCAGGAACATGTGAAATAAGCAACAAGAACATGCAGGGAATGTTTCAGGGCGGATAAGAGCAAAGTAAATTACCAGGGATTCCATCTAAAAATAAGCAAAATTAAACAATTAAACGACACACAATAGATATTAACCCTTTCCCTCATAGAAGCACCTCTTGATGCCATTACCAATACAACATACATTAACCCTTTCCCTCATAGAAGCACCTCTTGATGCCATTACCAATACGACGTACATTAACCCTTTCCCTCATAGAAGCACCTCTTGATGCCATTACCAATACGACATACATGGACAATGTAGTAGCCAAACCAATGTTCATAATAAAGGCCAGAATCTCATGTAGCCCCAGTAATATCTATGGAGGTGGGATAGATATGGCGACTACTTATCCACTGCACGATAGGTAAATGGCTATCATTTGTATGGAGATATAATAGTATATTAACTTAAATCTCTATGAAGGAAAGGGTTAACGAAATTGTAATAAGTGCAATATTCTATATGTCAGCTAATTTGAAAATCCAGGGTTGCGAACGAATGATATAATTTTCTTTATAGTCGCCTCCGCCGAGACATTTGGGCGACTGGTTTCTCTAAGTAGATTACGTTGTCAGCTAAGTTGCTTATGTTGACAACTGGAAAGGCATCTTCCGTTCTTCTTAGGGTGACAAATCCTGTATCCATCTTTCGAAGGGGCCCCTTATAGGGCCACATCCTCCACGATTTGTCAGCTCACAGCAGAAATAATGGTTCCGGTTTCTTCGCTGGGGTCCTCGCGCCATCAAGAAATCAATATCCCACCATCTTCCTTGAAGGAGCTGGCTAAAAATTAAACCAGCTATCCGCCGTCGGTAAGTTAACACCGTGCTACATGTATAACTCAATTCTGCTAAAACGACCGTCAATAAATTATATTCACATAACAAAATATAATTAAATTTGGACAATAAATCAGAAATCAGAACAATTCCTGTTCTTGCAGCAAGGCATGCAAAAGTAATATGCAGATAGTGTAGTTAGGCAAAAATCCAATAAGGAACCATTAGTGTGTGGGGGGTGGGACAGCTAATTTAAAAATCAACTACGGAATTATTTAAATTACTTTGAGAAATGCCCTGGTCCAGCAGCCGAGTAAACAGTTTTTATATAGATTTACGCATTGTCTGGGGGTTGAAGTTAGCATGCGGTTGTATAACATTATTGTACAGCAGGCTCTGATAGTGGAGATTGGCAGTGTAATTTCAGACTGGTTTCAGAGCAGGTCATCAGATAGTAATTTTGGCTTTAATTTCGGATAGATGGATTAATTAATGGTCTACTGCTTTTTACTGGCCAATAGACTTGACACATCATACTGTCCACTATACTTAACACTTCATACTGTCCACTATACTTGACACTTCATACTGTCCACTATACTTGACACCTCATACTGGCCAATAGACTTGACACATCATACTGTCCACTATACTTGACACCGCATACTGGCCAATAGACTTGACACCTCATACTGTCCACTATACTTGACACATCATACTGTCCACTATACTTGACACCTCATACTGGCCAATAGACTTGACACATCATACTGTCCACTATACTTGACACCTCATACTGTCCACTATACTTGACACATCATACTGTCCACTATACTTGACACTTCATACTGTCCACTATACTTGACACCTCATACTGTCCACTATACTTGACACATCATACTGTCCACTATACTTGACACCTCATACTGTCCACTATACTTGACACCTCATACTGTCCACTATACTTGACACATCATACTGTCCACTATACTTGACACTTCATACTGTCCACTATACTTGACACCTCATACTGGCCAATAGACTTGACACATCATACTGTCCACTATACTTGACACCGCATACTGGCCAATAGACTTGACACATCATACTGTCCACTATACTTGACACCTCATACTGTCCACTATACTTGACACATCATACTGTCCACTATACTTGACACCTCATACTGTCCACTATACTTGACACTTCATACTGTCCACTATACTTGACACATCATACTGTCCACTATACTTGACACTTCATACTGTCCACTATACTTGACACCTCATACTGTCCACTATACTTGACACTTCATACTGTCCACTATACTTGACACCTCATACTGGCCAATAGACTTGACACTTCATACTGTCCACTATACTTGACACATCATACTGTCCACTATACTTGACACCTCATACTGTCCACTATACTTGACACATCATACTGTCCACTATACTTGACACCTCATAATGTCCACTATACTTGACACATCATACTGTCCACTATACTTGACACTTCATACTGTCCACTATACTTGACACCTCATACTGTCCACTATACTTGACACTTCATACTGTCCACTATACTTGACACCTCATACTGGCCAATAGACTTGACACATCATACTGTCTACTATACTTGACACCTCATACTGTCCACTATACTTGACACCTCATACTGTCCACTATACTTGACACATCATACTGTCCACTATACTTGACACCTCATACTGTCCACTATATGTGACACCTCATACTGTCCACTAGACTTGACACATCATACTGTCCACTATACTTGACACCTCATACTGTCCACTATACGTGACACCTCATACTGTCCACTATACTTGTCACATCATGCTGTCCACTATACTTGACACCTCATACTGTCCACTAAACTTGACACCTCATACTGTCCAATAGACTTGACACCTCATACTGTCCACTATACTTGTCACATCATACTGTCCACTATACTTGACACCTCATACTGTCCACTATACTTGACACCTCATACTGTCCTCTATACTTGATTGACACCTCATACTGTCCACTATACTTGACACCTCATACTGTCCACTATACTTGACACATCATACTGTCCACTATACTTGACACCTCATACTGTCCACTATACTTGACACCTCATACTGTCCAATAGACTTGACACATCATACTGTCCACTATACTTGACACCTCATACTGTCCAATAGACTTGACACCTCATACTGTCCACTATACTTGACACCTCATACTGTCCAATAGACTTGACACCTCATACTGTCCACTATACTTGACACCTCATACTGTCCAATAGACTTGACACCTCATACTGTCCACTATACTTGTCACATCATACTGTCCACTATACTTGACACCTCATACTGTCCACTATACTTGACACCTCATACTGTCCACTATACTTGACACATCATACTGTCCACTATACTTGACACTTCATACTGTCCACTATACTTGACACCTCATACTGTCCACTATACTTGACACATCATACTGTCCACTATACTTGACACCTCATACTGTCCACTATACTTGACACCTCATACTGTCCACTATACTTGACACATCATACTGTCCACTATACTTGACACCTCATACTGTCCACTATACTTGACACCTCATACTGTCCACTATACTTGACACATCATACTGTCCACTATACTTGACACATCATACTGTCCACTATACTTGACACCTCATACTGTCCAATAGACTTGACACCTCATACTGTCCACTATACTTGACACATCATACTGTCCACTATACTTGACACCTCATACTGTCCACTATACTTGACACCTCATACTGTCCACTATACTTGATTGACACCTCATACTGTCCACTATACTTGACACATCATACTGTCCACTATACTTGACACCTCATACTGTCCACTATACTTGACACATCATACTGTCCACTATACTTGACACCTCATACTGTCCAATATACTTGACACATCATACTGTCCACTATACTTGACACCTCATACTGTCCACTATACTTGACACATCATACTGTCCACTATACTTGACACCTCATACTGTCCAATAGACTTGACACCTCATACTGTCCACTATACTTGACACCTCATACTGTCCACTATACTTGACACCTCATACTGTCCACTATACTTGTCACATCATACTGTCCACTATACTTGACACCTCATACTGTCCACTATACTTGACACCTCATACTGTCCACTATACTTGACACATCATACTGTCCACTATACTTGACACCTCATACTGTCCACTATACTTGACACATCATACTGTCCACTATACTTGACACATCATACTGTCCACTATACTTGACACCTCATACTGTCCACTATACTTGACACATCATACTGTCCACTATACTTGACACATCATACTGTCCACTATACTTGACACCTCATACTGTCCACTATACTTGACACATCATACTGTCCACTATACTTGACACATCATACTGTCCACTATACTTGACACCTCATACTGTCCATTATACTTGACACCTCATACTGTCCAATAGACTTGACACATCATACTGTCCACTATACTTGACACCTCATACTGTCCATTATACTTGACACCTCATACTGTCCAATAGACTTGACACCTCATACTGTCCAATAGACTTGACACATCATACTGTCCACTATACTTGACACCTCATACTGTCCACTATACTTGACACATCATACTGTCCACTATACTTGACACATCATACTGTCCACTATACTTGACACCTCATACTGTCCATTATACTTGACACCTCATACTGTCCAATAGACTTGACACATCATACTGTCCACTATACTTGACACCTCATACTGTCCATTATACTTGACACCTCATACTGTCCAATAGACTTGACACCTCATACTGTCCAATAGACTTGACACATCATACTGTCCACTATACTTGACACCTCATACTGTCCACTATACTTGACACATCATACTGTCCACTATACTTGACACATCATACTGTCCACTATACTTGACACCTCATACTGTCCATTATACTTGACACCTCATACTGTCCAATAGACTTGACACATCATACTAGCCAATATACTTCATACTACCCAATAAACTTAGCACCTAGGTTGTCAACCAGTCTACCAATACCAACTTAAATTAGAAAACCACTTTAATGCACACTGATTCCTTACACCTTGACCTCACTACAGACCTTGGTGCTTCCACCCTCTCACCCCTGCCCCCAATTAGCCTACCTTCATTAGACCTCGACAACACGTCGTCCAACAGCTTGGAATATTTCTTAATACCTTCTTTATCTCCGAGAAAAATATCTGCAACAAATACATCAGTATTAAAATACATTTGATAAGATCTGGCGTTAAAACTCTGCATTAGTGATACATACGTTAGTATTAAAATACATTTGATAAGATCTGGCGTTAAAACTCTGTATTAGTGATACATACGTTAGTATTAAAATACATTTGATAAGATTTGGAGATAAAACTCTGCATTAGTGACATATACGTTAGTATTAAAATACATTATCTTAATGATGGCTGGAGTCAATACTCTGCAGTAGTGACATATATCTATTAGCTTCATCGTTACATGTACATAAAATGCATGTCATAACATATTTACAGTTCCCTGCAATCCGATCTGTAAGTGTGTTTTACGTTTATCTATCGTTGCCCATATTAGCGACGCCTCCTGAAGAGATTAGTCATTTTAAATTTTTGGAGGATAGTGCAATGATACAGAGAGTCTCCTCTGGTTCTTTTACATGCACGGTGTAAAGCACCGACACAAGACCTCGGTTTAACGTCACATCTGAAAGACTGTTAATTTTATTATGGTCAGACAGGGGATCGAACCTGCGATCCCTGGATTACCAGTCCAGCATGTTACCACTGGACTACAGATCCGATCTGTGAATCAGCTTCATTCCCAACTGAATGTGTGTACAAAGTCAAGATATGTCAAAGAATTTTATTAGCAAAAATAAGATAATTATGTTTATTGCCATTGGCTGTTATCAATACACAATCAGAAAAGCATGATATATTATACAAGTACAACAATAATTTAGTACTTGTATATTAATGGAAAATAAAATATTAATAAGAGACATCTGTAATTTTCTATTACCTCCCTTGGCAGATAAAGTCTGATTTATTCCAAAATGTGAATAGGTCCTTTTAGTTAGAATCCTTTGTATTTACTGTTGTTCCATAACCAGATGTGGTGGTATACTTACTGTCTATTAACATATATACAAAGAACATCGGCCATTCACATTCTATCCCGTCGAAGTTCTGAAACAGAAGTTTGCTTGGTTTATACAAATTTGTTTTTAGCTTGATTGCAAAACAAGTTTTACAACATCAGATTAATTGCTCTCGAGACCTCATTCCTGAAGGATTCCATCGCAATGAGGGAGAGAGAAGAGGCAATGTGGTCTTAAATGTCCTGCTTAAGGACGTTCAAATAGAATAGACATATGCTAACGAATTTCAGAAGTTATTGTATTACTGTAGTAGCGAGTCAATAGTTTTGGATGTTAAAAGAAAGTGGTTAATATTTAAATGAATATTTGAAGAAAGCAACCTTTCCTTCATAGAGATTTAGGTTAATATACTATTATATCTCCATACAAACGACAGCCATTTAACTATCATGCAGTGGATAAGTAGTCGCCATATATATCCCACCTCGATAGATATTACTGGGACTACATGATATTCTGGCCTTTATTATGAGCACTGGTTTGGCTACTACATTGTCAATGTATGTCGCATTGGTAATGGCGTCAATCAAGAGGTGCTTCTATGAGGGAAAGGGTTAAGACCATGAACTATCAAATTGTTGCACAAGAAGAAGAGAAAAAAAGTATAGAGAAATGTGGTTGAATAGGATCGGTTGTTGTGTCGGCATAGTTACCTTTATTTCGGCAGGTTTGTAGTACTTCCGTTTGCTGTCCTCCACAACTGTCTTGTATCCATCACGAATAAATCTCTTAAAGCCTCGTGGACCCTGCAGCTTACGTATGATCTTATTGATTGTCCGTGACCGTATCGGTTCCTCGTGGATCCCAAATGCTGGCCAGCCAACTGTAGCCAGTAATGATGCATCTGTGTTCTGAAAATGTCCAAATACAGTGATGTGTATACTGTTTGTATTTGCTTGTTTTATCTGTGGGTTTTATTTAACCATATTTTATTGCAAATCAATAGTACATATGTCATACACGTAAAGATACAATACATAGCATGAAACATTGTGGAAGTCGTGATAGCGCAGGGTTCATTCTAGGTGAGAATTTTTGGGAGAAGTGAGAAAGCGTGTGATCGCTTCCTTAAATGGTGTTCTATAATATACTTCTGCAAAATAGGGTTAAAATGCACAGTACAACAATTAAATACAACATTTCAATAGAAGGAGTGCTTTATAATGGGCCAGTATATCTTACTAGACAAAATTTTGCATGACAATCGTAAAAACCAAATTTTTTTTAAGGGAGAAGTGGGGCCCCCAGAGGGCGAAGTCAGGGTCCCTAGGGCGACAATTTCGCCCACATCGCCCTCTAGAATGATCTCTGTAGCGCAGTGGATGCGCGTTCGCTTCAAGTGCGAAAGGTCTGGAGTTCGAGCCCCGCTGGAGCCATTATGATTGTGCCCTTTGGGCAAGGCATTTAAATTCCACGTTGCCTCTTCTCTCTCCCTCGTGGCGATGGATTACATGGAACTTGTTTCGCAATCGAGCTAAAATAAATTTGTATAAAATAGCATGAAAATACAAATGGTTTGAGCCAAGTTTTAACATTAGACAATGGCCCGCACCAGTTGGGGTATAAACTCCCATCATTGTCAATGCATGTCGTATTGTGTAATGGTGTCAAGGGGTGCTTCTATGAGGGAAAGTGATAGTTATAGGACTATGGTACGTACAAAGTTAGTCGACATCGGCCCCCAGTTGTCGTGGTCATAAAAACCAGTCCTGCAGATGTCAATGTAGGAGATTTCAAGCAAAACTCATACAAAATGGACGATGTAAACATCTACATAGTTTTTACCAGAAGGGATGTGATATATCTGTGTTTTCCTTAATTTCCTGATCCAGTCATGTTAATAATTCGAATAGCAATTCTGGCTGGTTTTTCAGATAGTAATACTAAGGTATATGAGGCCATTGTCTAAAACATTGACTTCAACATGTACACAGACAGAAAATCAGAGAACTAAGGCTCGACATACAGCTAGAAGAATGCAATATTGAATGTAATACTATGGGTTTGTCTAGAGCAGAATGGCAGGGTGCGTCGCCCTGCCCTTTTTAGCCCTGCCCCTTTACCCATTAACCCCGCCCTTTTTAAACAATTAAAAAAAATTTTTATTGTGTATTCTTAATTCAGGTGGCAGACATATAACTTTTTCAGCAATCTGTACTCACTTGATCATTTTGATCACTCACCGTAATTTAGCAAATTTTCTTAGGACTAACACCCAAAATACCCCCAACAGGCACCTCATCATGACTAAAAATACACCCTGCCCCTTTTCTGACCCACCCTGTTGCTTTTCTGACCCACTCTGCTCCTTTTCGGAACCACCCTGTTCCTTTTCTGACCCACCCTGTCTCTTTTCTGAACCCACCCTGTCTCTTTTCTGAACCCACCCTGCCCCTTTTTCTGACCCACCCTGCTCCTTTTCTGAACCCACCCTGCCCCTTTTTCTGACCCACCCTGCTCCTTTTCTGACCCAGCCTGCTCCTTTTCTGACCCACCCTGTTCCTTTTCTGGCCCACCCTGCCCCTTTTCTGACCCACCCTGCTCCTTTTCTGACCCACCCTGCTCCTTTTCTGAAACCCATGCTGCCCCCTTTTTCCACTCTAGAGCAAACCCTACAATACTGATACCTTGGAGTTGGACTCTCGAGGTAAAATGGACTCGAATATAGTCCGATTTCTGTTATGGGCATCAATATCAACGAAAATCACGGACCATGATGCACCTTGATCACCAAACAAATTCACGCCATTTATTGCTTCTAATGCTGCCTTGGCGATACCAATGGAACTGAAATTTGACACACATTGCTATATTTATTACCGTAAAACAAAATTCACGTAAAACAAAATTCACGCCATTTATTGCTTCTAATGCTGCCTTGGCGATACCAATGGAACTGAAATTTGACACACATTGTTATATTTATTACCGTAAAACAAAATTCATGCCATTTATTGATTTTAATGCTGCCTTGGCGATATCAATGGAACTGAAATCTGACACACATTGTTATATTTATTACCGTAAAACAAAATTCACGCCATTTATTGCTTCTAATGCCGCCTTGGCGATACCAATGGAACTGAAATTTGACACACATTGCTATATTTATTATTACATGTTGTCATGACAACCTACATGATGAACATGACTGAGTGTCGTTGAATAGCAGGAAACCATACATCAAACCTGCAGTTTGCAGTTTTAGAGCAGACGTTCGTAAAAGTTATATATATATATATATGTGGTCCTCTCTTGTTATAATGAGAGACATTTATAATTTTCTATTACCTCCCTTGGATATCATGTGAATATTAGATATCATGTGAATAGTGGATATCATGTGAATAGTGGATATCATGTGAATAGTGGATATCATGTGAATAGTGGATATCATGTGAATAGTGGATATCATGTGAATAGTGGATATCATGTGAATAGTGGATATCATGTGAATAGTAGATATCATGTGAATATTAGATATCATGTGAATAGTGGATATCATGTGAATAGTGGATATCATGTGAATAGTGGATATCATGTGAATAGTGGATATCATGTGAATAGTGGATATCATGTGAATAGTGGATATCATGTGAATAGTGGATATCATGTGAATAGTAGATATCATGTGAATATTAGATATCATGTGAATAGTGGATATCATGTGAATAGTGGATATCATGTGAATAGTGGATATCATGTGAATAGTGGATATCATGTGAATAGTGGATATCATGTGAATACATTGTCTTACCTGGCATGAACCTCAGTGCTTCCATTATTATACTTGCTTCCTCTCTCCCACATCCCGTAGTCTGGCGTCCGGTATGCCCTCTCCACATAAAACACAAGGTTCTGTATAAAGTTCACCTCATCTGTCGTGTAGATGATCTGAAAATGACATGATTCACACTCTTCTGCACATTATAAACATTGTCTGTTTGTTTGTTGGGTTTTACGCCTTCATCAGCACCATTTTGGGCTATATCGCCGGGCGGGAGTTTACCTAACAACACCTTTCCTGGGCAGGCTCCAGTGGTTTTACAACATTAGATAATTTAGATTAATCGTTGATGAAATCCATCATCAAGATGGAGAGAAGAGGATATATGGATTTAAATATCTTGTCTAAAGGACACAACAACTGGGGGCTCAAACTAACAACCCCGCGGTTACAAGGTGGGCAACATATTCATTACACCAAGGCGACTCCCCAAACTCCCCAACCCCTCAGTTACAAGGTGGGCAACATATACATTACACCAAGGCGACTCCCCAAACTCCCCAACCCCTCAGTTACAAGGTGGGCAACATATACATTACACCAAGGCGACTCCCCAAACTCCCCAACCCCTCAGTTACAAGGTGGGCAACATATTCATTACACCAAGGCGACTCCCCAACCCCTCGGTTACAAGGTGGGCAACATATATATTACACCAAGGTGGATCCCCAAACTCACAACCCCTCAGTTACAAGGTGGGCAACATATTCATTACACCAAGGTGGCTCCCCAAACTCCCCAAACCCTCAGTTACAAGGTGGGCAACATATTCATTACACCAAGGTGGCTCCCCAAACTCACAACCCCTCGGTTACAAGGTGGCCAACATATTCATTACACCAAGGCGGCTCCCCAAACTCCCCAACCCCTCGGTTACAAGGTGGGCAACATATACATTACACCAAGGCGGCTCCCCAAACTCACAACCCCTCAGTTACAAGGTGGGCAACATATACATTACACCAAGGCGGCTCCCCAACCTCCCCAACCCCTCGGTTACAAGGTGGCCAACATATTCAAACTAATTATAAATATACAAAACTGTAAAGTGTTTGTTTATTATAGTGTCAGCCCTATTGAAAGAGCTAGTCATTTCTGACTTATGAATTATATGTTTTATTTCGGGTTTTACGCCTGCATCGGCACCATTTTGGGCTATATCGCCGGCGGGCAGTTTACCTAACAACACCTTTCCTGGGCAGGCTCCAGCGGTTAACCAGTACTTGGGTGCACCAACCTCCGTAAGAAACTGCCAACTTTTTCATATAAATGAGACACGCCTGAGCGGGGCTCTTCTGACTTATGAAACACCTCTTTTTATGAACATCAGTACTTCCCGAAACCTATGCTTGTATGCCAGGCTGGTAGGCAATCGGTAACCATTATTTAACTAGCTGGCGGCTCACCAACCGGCCATATCAGAACGAACCCCTGATGAGATTCGAACCTTCAACCTCCCGCTTCGCCTTAACCACTAGTACACGGAGATGGCATACATGTAGGTAATATAGGTAAAGTGGCTTGCTATGGTGTGGACCCCTAGTGTGTGGGTGTTAGGTCTGCCTCCGTGGTTGAGTGGTTAAGGTTGCTGCCTTGTATACCACTGTAACCTATCATCACTGATGGTCATGGGTTCGAGCCCCGCTCAGACCGTGTCTCTTTATATGATAAAAGTTGGCAGCTTCTTGCGGAGGTTGGTGTACCAAGTACTGTTTAACTGCTGGAGTCTGCCAAGGAAAGGTGTTATTAGGTAAACTGCCCGGCGCTCAAATGGGCAACCGGTAGCGACGTTAACTAAACTTAAATACAAAGGCTTGTGGGTGCTAACATGTTAGTACTAGACAAAGCTTCTCACATCCCTTACCTGAAGTCCAGAGGTAATCATCTGTACCAGCTGTATCAGATATAGTCCTACAACATCAATCTGAAAGTATATATAGCATTTCCAGATATATCCACACAACATCAATCTGAAAGTATATATAACATTTCCAGATATATCCACACAACATCGATCTGAAAGTATATATAGCATTTCCAGATATATCCACACAACATCGATCTGAAAGTATATATAGCATTTCCAGATATATCCACACAACATCAATCTGAAAGTATATATAGGATTTCTAGATATATCCACAAAACATATCAATCTGAAAGTATATATAGCATTTCCAGATATATCCACACAACATCAATCTGAAAGTATATATAGCAATACCAGATATATCCACACAACATCAACCACCTGTATATCCACACATCAATCTGTATATCCACACAACATCAATCTGTATATCCACACAACATCAATCTGTATATCCACACAACATCAATTCACACAACATCAATCTGTATATCCACACAACATCAACCTGTATATCCACACATCAATCTGTATATCCACACAACATCAATCTGTATATCCACACAACATCAACAACCTGTATATCCACACAACATCAATCTGTATATCCACACATCAACCTGTATATCCACACAACATCAATCTGTATATCAACACATCAACCTGTATATCCACACAACATCAATCACCTGTATATCCACACATCAACCTGTATATCCACACAACATCAATCTGTATATCCACACAACATCAATCTGTATATCCACACAACATCAATCTGTATATCCACACAACATCAACCACCTGTATATCCACACAACATCAATCTGTATATCCACACAACATCAATCTGTATATCCACACAACATCAATCTGTATATCCACACAACATCAACAACCTGTATATCCACACAACATCAATCTGTATATCCACACATCAACATGTATATCCACACAACATCAATCTGTATATCCACACATCAACATGTATATCCACACAACATCAACCACCTGTATATCCACACATCAACCTGTATATCCACACAACATCAATCTGGACTTACATGTACATATACATGTATCATATCTAGATATAACTCAACAACATCAATCTGTATGATATCAGATATGGTGCTTAACTTGTAAACGTTACAATGTATGATATGTTTTACCTGTAAGTGTTCAAACTCGCCATCATTGTGGAGCGGGTCACCAGTCAGGGGATCAAACACACTGTGCAAGGCATGGGAAGCACTCTGATTTTCCTTAAAACTCTCAACCTGTGGAAACATACACCATGTTAAACTGCATCAATGTAATGTTCACAATGTTAAACTGCATCAATGTAATGTTCACAATGTTAAACTACACCCATGTAATGTTCACTGCTAAACTGCATCAATATAATGTTCACAATGCTAAATACACCCATGCAATGTTCACAATGTTAAACTGCATCAATATAATGTTCACAATGCTAAATACACCCATGCAATGTTCACAATGTTAAACTGCATCAATGTAATGTTCACAATGTTAAACTGCATCAATGTAATGTTCACAATGTTAAACTGCATCAATGTAATGTTCACAATGTTAAACTACACCCATGTAATGTTCACAATGTTAAACTGCATCAATGCAATGTTCACAATGTTAAACTGCATCAATGTAATGTTCACAATGCTAAACTACACCCATGTAATGTTCACAATGCTAAATACACCCATGCAATGTTCACAATGTTAAACTGCATCAATATAATGTTCACAATGCTAAATACACCCATGCAATGTTCACAATGTTAAACTGCATCAATGTAATGTTCACAATGTTAAACTGCATCAATGTAATGTTCACAATGTTAAACTGCATCAATGTAATGTTCACAATGTTAAACTACACCCATGTAATGTTCACAATGTTAAACTGCATCAATGCAATGTTCACAATGTTAAACTGCATCAATGTAATGTTCACAATGCTAAACTACACCCATGTAATGTTCACAATGCTAAATACACCCATGCAATGTTCACAATGTTAAACTGCATCAAAAAAATGTAATGTTCACAATGTTAAACTGCATCAATGTAATGTTCACAATGCTAAACTACACCCATGTAATGTTCACAATGTTAAACTGCATCAATGTAATGTTCACAATGTTAAACTACACCAATGTAATGTTCACAATGTTAAACTACACCCATGCAATGTTCACAATGTTAAACTGCATCAATGCAATGTTCACAATGTTAAACTGCATCAATGTAATGTTCACAATGCTAAACTACATCCATGTAATGTTCACAATGTTAAACTGCATCAATGTAATGTTCACAATGCTAAACTACACCCATGCAATGTTCACAATGTTAAACTGCATCAATGCAATGTTCACAATGTTAAACTGCATCAATGTAATGTTCACAATGCTAAACTACATCCATGTAATGTTCACAATGTTAAACTGCATCAATGTAATGTTCACAATGCTAAACTACACCCATGCAATGTTCACAATGTTAAACTGCATCAATGCAATGTTCACAATGTTAAACTGCATCAATGTAATGTTCACAATGCTAAACTACATCCATGTAATGTTCACAATGTTAAACTGCATCAATGTAATGTTCACAATGCTAAACTACACCCATGTAATGTTCACAATGTTAAACTGCATCAATGTAATGTTCACAATGTTAAACTGCATCAATGTAATGTTCACAATGTTAAACTGCATCAATGCAATGTTCACAATGTTAAACTGCATCAATGTAATGTTCACAATGTTTCACAATGTTAAACTGCATCAATGTAATGTTCACGATGTTAAACTGCATCAATGTAATGTTCACAATGTTAAACTACACCTATATAATGTTCACAATGCTAAATACACCCATGCAATGTTCACAATGTTAAACTGCATCAATGCAATGTTCACAATGCTAAACTACACCCATGTAATGTTCACAATGCTAAACTACACCCATGTAATGTTCACAATGCTAAAATACACCCATAATATACATTTGTACATTTCATTACTTTAAAATCTTCCAAGGGTCATAACTCTGCCAGGTGTCATGGTGATGTAACGCACAACTAGATTTCATGCGGATGCTTCTTGACAAATGTTACGAAAATGTGGATTTGGAAATGAAATGATGGCAAGTTTGAGGTAGGTTTGACGGAATCGCAGACACACGTACAGGGAGTGCGATTCCAATACAACATCAACGTTTCAAAGTGAGAATATTAAATACAGCATAACATTCAATTATGAAGCATTAACCCATTCAACACCAAGTAACTGACATGGACTGGTGCATGATATTTTTAGACCAATAAATGAACAAGAAAATTCCAAATATGTGAAAACTATGTAAAACTACGTAAATAAACAAAACGTTATGGTTTCACCAAAAAAAAAAAAATACATTTGAACCAGTTACTTAATCAAAATGGGTAATTTTATCTAAAAATAGTGATATTACTGGCAAAAAGTGTAGATCCTGATGAAACGGCTCATCTTGATCTACACTTTTTGTAAGCCTATTTAGAGGTCTGTGGTGTTGAACGGGATAACCTCTTTACATGTTAGTACATTGACAGATAATGAATGTCTACCTTATCTGCCTGTCTAATCCAACAATACAGGATTCCTCTCATACACTTCACAGCAACCTGGGCTAACTCATGGGTCCTCCCTTGATCATTGTCAATACGTCTGCAATTAAACATTAAAACATGCAAAATTGTTCTACTGAACCTGATCGCGGGTTAATAGTTTCCATCGAGGTTTGAACTACATTGGGCATGGTTAAAGTTAAGGAATTCACTTAAAGCAGCATTACATCGTATGAAATAAAAGATATTTGAAAAATTCAATTTTTACGTATGGGTAGCAATGCTGCTACACATTCTAACATTATACTTTGTATGCTTATGTTCTTTGGTAAACAGTGTTTTTTTGCGATAAAACAAACTCGATATGCAATTTTATCGTTTCTGAGCGACTATTTTGATTTTTGTAAACACACACACATTAGTATTTATATTTTACCCAAAACATCCCTTATTACGTTAACTCTTAGGTACGCTAGCGGTGAAAATAAGAGTCAAATTCTAATGAAATTCAGAGCTTACAGCTACAAATATGAAAAACACATTAATGAATTGACTGCTTAAAATTATTTGAACAAATTATAGCCATTATTTTACCCAGCATGCAATGCGTTAATGTAAACAATAGCCATACCTGTAAGCCTGTGATAGGGCCCAGGCTGCCGTTGCACAATAAATACTGTCTCTGATGTGGGCCTCTTTTGGTTGTTCACTGACGCACCCAACACGGGGAAACAGGCCGAGAGTCATGCTCTGGTATTGTAAAATCTGACGTTTTACTGAAAATATGAATTTTTGTATACATGTCTACAGAAAAAATATATATAAAGTACATACATTGTACTTTATGGTAGGTCGCAGTCAGCCACTGTGGTCGAGTGGCTACAGTCGCTGACTTGCATACCACTGTAACTTATCATCACTGATGGCCATTGAGTCGAGCCCGCTCAGACTGTGTATCTTTATATGAAAAAAAGTTGGCAGTTTCTTACTGAGGTTGGTGCACCAAGTACTGGTTAACTGCTGGAGCCTGTCCAGGAAAGGTGTTGCTAGGTAAACTGCCCATCGCTCATATGGGCAACTGGTAGCGACGATAAATAAACTTTAAAAAAACAAACATATGTCGATTATATTCCTGCAGGTTAGAATCATGAATGTCTCAAGTATTCTATATCCTGTTACTGCATTATATACTGCACATAAGCCACTGTAATTATTATCAAATCTCTTAAATTGTCACTAATGTCAGATTGTCAGCAAGTGGTCAGGTGGTAATTAACCTGTTGCATGCTAGTGGCAGATAAAATCACTTTTGCAAACAGCATAGAGCCAGATCATAGAGGCATTCTATTCCGTCTGATCACAGGAACTTGAAATGTTATCCATAAGCCACCAAAGGTCTTGTAACTCTATCCAAGGACACCCCCCTCTATCTACGAGATCTGTGGTCTGATCTATGCTATTCGGAAGTTGGAGCTAAAACATTTGGCTGAATAGCAAATAACATAGATCCTGATCAGACTGCAAATGTGATATTATTTTACTCAGCAGGAAAAGGGTTAATACAACTTTATTTATTGTCAAGTGTCTCCACATACATGCTTATACCAGTATATCAGTGATACCTACAATGATGATCAGGTAATTATGATTGAATCATTCGCATGCATACCGATAGATGGAAAGATATGCAATTTAATTATGAACAGAAGAACAAAACAGAAATTTTATTAAGACTTGTACATGGTACATCGTCAAATACATATATATATATATATATATATATATATATATGATATAAATATATACAACAATTTTATCGTGGTCATGTGGCATATAGAATCTGATAATAATAAGAAAATGCATCTAATTATGAGGATGAACAATAATTAGTGCTGATATTGGATTTATGTCATATTATTTAAGAGTGTTATTTTAATATCAAATGCTTTATTAAATTATTATAGAATAAAGCTAAATTATATAGGATATTTCTTTTATTAGATTGCACCAATTCAATAAACTTAAGCATATTTGGTCTAACAAAATAATATTTCTTTATGTAAAGTTTTCTCAAATCTGAATAGCATGGGCAAACAAGTATAAAATGATATTCGTCTTCTAGGTCGTGTGTATTGCAACACAAACAATAGCATTCATTTTGTGGAATTCTATTTTGTCCATATCTACCAGTATTCGTAATGAATGTGCAGAAATTCTTAATCTTGTAATTAAAAAACGTAAGATATATGGTACAAATCTAGATAAGGTTCATATTCAAATTTTAATTTACAGTGTATGTGTGGATGCGGGGAAAGCATGAGCGGGGAAAGCATGAGCGGACTAAATAATATGTACGAGACATGTGTACATGTACCTTAAAAGGGAACAGAAAGCTTCAAAATCAATTTTCCAAGTTTACAATACCCACAAATAATTTTTTCATTTTTACACATTTTTTCACATTTAGTTTATACAAATTTATTTTGTACAATTTTTTAAATTTATTTTAGCTTGATTGCGAAAACAAGTTCTTACAACTTATATTAATCACTCTCAAGACCTCATGGAATCCATCGCCGTGAGGGAGAGAGAAGAGGCAACGTGGATTTAAATGCCTTGCCTAAGGGCACGCCCACTCCAGAGGGGCTCAAACTCCGGACCTTTCGCACCTGAAGCGAACGTGCATCCACTGCGCTATCACGACTTCCACGAATGCTCACATTTGATATCAATTACAATGTAATTTTTAAATGGCCACAAGAAAAGCATGATGGTTCTACCTATGTTTGTGTAGAGTCCAGTGGTAGGGCGGCGACTATGGAATCGAAGGGCCTCGGGCTTGATACTCGGTCAGGGCACATACGTGATGTCATTGAGTAAGGCACCTCACACACATTGCTGATAGTACTGGTTAACCACATAGGTCGCCTAACCTGCCAGGAAAACATGTCTAGCCTCTACCTGTCTACGTCCCAGCATGGGGCTTGACATTAATGGAACATACATATCTATCTTCCTTACAAAAAGTACACATATTGCGGTAGATCTACATTTACTTGATTTACTTACTTGTTGTGTATTGACTATCGAGTTCTTTTTTCAGATCTTTCTCAACACAACACTCTCCTTCCCCTCCGACCCTGTTGTCTCCAACTATGCTTCCAACCAGTCCTTCGATGCCAGAGAGTCGGCCAAGGTTCTCTGTCCTGCTGTACACCGACTGTTCGCGATCCCGCGACACCTGTCTCGAGAAAAACATGACTGGTGGCTTGCAAATCTACTCTTTCAAGTTAATTTCCAATCCAAAGTCATTTTTTTCTTCAATCAATTCATCGACCTTGACCTCCTAAAAACGAAAGTAGGTTTGTTGTTATATTTAGAATGTAGACTGGTTCTAAATATTCAGGAGTAACAATTTGACTTTTGCAAAACAGGTCATTAGCCAGTCAATTCGAGCAGATACGATGACGAAGAGCAGAACGTTACTGATATTTTCTTTTTTTCTATTGATAAGCGATGTCTTTACATTGTCAGATGTTACAGATAAAGTCTTTAGTAAAGTTCCTTCTGGAATAATGGCAGCTTTCGGCGATTTCAATGCCGACAAATATACGGATGTCTTTCTCATATCTGGTGATGGTGAGTCTTTTCAAGAATCAGTGATTACGGCCCCAGCCTATTTCGACCCTAATACACTTCGACCTAGGATACTTCGGTTTGAGAAGAAAGTCGGTATGATATGCTCATAATGCTGGTCAGTGATGTATATATTTATATTATTACAAGTAATTGTCGCTGTACGGACATTGTCACCATTTGGGAGATGATTAGTCCAAATCTAGCCTGGAATGTTGATGAATTTCTTAGAAGTTAGAGTGGTAGAACCTAGATGCTTGGCGTATTCCTATCCTCGGCGTATTAATTTTGTCCATTTACATCCATATTTATATAGTTCTTGGCTAATTTCGCTAACAGAGTTATAGGTTCCTTGACAGCCACATGTTTACGTCCCCGCTAGCGGTTCGACATTAAAGGAAGATAGATAGCTGAAGCATGGTTCTATTGCATTCCGTTGTGTATATCGGTAGCCTGATGCCACTGGCACGTGACTGGTCCAGCAGACAAATATAAACAAATCATTGGGAGAATATTTCCACCGAAACGAATACAGTATATGAGCAATTTAGTTACCTATCCTAATTACAAAAAACTAACCATGTAACAATTAATAAATTAGCCTGACTTTAGCAAGTCTATGATTTCCCAGAATGCTGGGTATTACATCCGCCCACAGCAACAGTTGATAGAGTAGTTGTAGAAATAAAGTTTTATATACACATGTTGTGTTTGTTTATTCATTGTATAACTTATTTGTTATATAACTGAAACAGAACAAATATTACATGGTGTCAGAAGTAAAAATATATATATTTGGATATATATGGATTTATTAAAATTGTAACCTATCATTCCTGAATGTCACGGGTACGTGCCCGCTCAGACTGTGTCTCTTTATATGAAAAAGTTGGCAGTTTTTTACGGAGGTTGGTGCACTAACATCACTAAGTACTGGTTAACCGCTGGAGCTGCCCAGGAAAGGTGTTCGATAAACTGACCGCCGTCGATATTGCCAAAAACTGCCGATGAAGACATAGAACCCAAACAAACAAAGGAACAAAGCGTATATTCAGTGAAATAGCTGTGTGATGTGAGATGTTCCAACTTTCTTTTTGATTTCCTATTCCCAGCCTGGTTTCGTTGCATTTTACCAAGTACATTTAATAGTCTTACCCGGTAAACAAAATTTTGAATTGTATAATTAACCCATTCAACACCAAGTAACTGACATGGACTGGTCCATGATATTTTCAGACCAATAAATTAATAAGAAAATTATATTTGGACCAGTTCATTTATCAAAATGGGTAATTTTTGTCTAAAAATAGTAATATTACTGGCAAAAAGTGCAGATCCTGATGAGACGGCTCGTCACGAACCGGCTCATCTGGATCTACACTTTTTGTAAGCCGATTGAGAGGCCTGTGGTGTTGAAAATGTTAATTCCTATGTTTGCCCAATATGGTTGAATAAGTATGGGTACATAAAAAGTCATTATGTTTTTTTCCAGGGAAATCCTTGTCTGTATACTTGGCTGATATTGAGAAGGAATTCCAAGAAAAACTGTTGTTAGATAACACAACATTTGGCAGTGATTTACACATCTCCAGTGTGGTGCCAGCAGATTTTGATGGTGATCTACAGATGGACGTACTCGTGACGCTACACAAGACTGGAGAGACAGGTTATATGGTGTCTCCACGAATATACTGGGGACTTGGTTCTAGCCTTGATACAAGTTCAGGTAAAGGAGATTAAAAGTGTGTTTTACGTTTATTTATCGTCACTACCGGTTGCCCATATGAGCGACACCTCCTGAAGAGATTAGTAATTTTAGATTTTTGGAGGATAGTGCAATGATACAGACAGAGACCCATTCCAGAGTCTCCTCTGGTTTCTTACACGTGCACGGTGTACAGCACCGACACAAGACCTTGGTTTAAAGTCGGCAAATGTCTCTCGCTGATTGCAGTAGCAAGTAGGCAATCTAATTACTCTGTAAATGTTATTCAGATTTTCATATACCGGGGGGCGTGGCTAATGTAACATTTCTTCTGATTGGGAATGTTTTGATACAATATTAGATACATGAATAACACAACTCTATTGTTGTGTGATAATATCCGAGTAATTTTTCACAAATAGACTGGGGAAGGGGGTTCCGATTTTCGGATATTTTACAGATTTTTTTTGCCGTTTTTATCATTTTCGCCAAACTGAGTTTTTATTAGCCAATTTTGTCATATTTTAGCCAATGACTACTCTGGCGAATGACAGCGCGTGCCCTGGATAGAAAAACTTGTGCATTACAATGTTTTGGTGTTTTGCAGAGAGTTTCCTGCAGCTGCCAGATATGACTGACCAGCCACTACTAATGGAGTAAGTATGCAAATATGTGTTCTTGGGCGGGTATATCATGTATATGTTAATACGTTGTGGGCGTAGGTGTCATGCAGACTCTAGCTGAAGGCTTATTAATATGGTTCCATGGGCAATGACTTGTAATGGCCCGACGACTGTCGATTCACCGATTGTATTGCAAGTAAAGTAATAGAAAATGTATTGAACTGTTCCGCTAACTTCATTCACTGTGTGATTCAATCAGAGCCCTCTACATAGAAACATGCTGCTGTTTGACTAGACTGAAAACATGGCGAGAATGACTAGACTGAAAACATGGTGAGAATGACTAGACTGAAAACATGGTGAGAATGACTAGACTGAAAACATGGCGAGAATGACTAGACTGAAAACATGGTGAGAATGACTAGACTGAAAACATGGTGAGAATGACTAGACTGAAAACATGGCGAGAATGAGCACATAAAAGCCGGTGTACATAGACTGATCTTGTGCGCTACTGCGCTTGCATGCATGTCAGCATACGAGGCTGATCCTGTGCGACTACTGCTTGCATGCATGTCAGCGCATGTGTGTAGTAAGGGATGCAGGGCCTGCTCTGGCTCTTATTTTTTTGTAGCCAATTATTTTTAGCCAAATCTGTGCTACCTTTAGCCAATTCCGACGCGCGCCATTTTTCCCAAACAGAGTTATTATAGTATATTTATTATAATATATTTTAATGTGTCATGCAATTGTATCACCTAAATGATGTATGCCCTTAAACTACAACTGAGGTAAGAGTTACATTTGCATTGATACATTACTTGACAAGTTGTGTCAACTTTCATTTTCAGAATCATTTTAAAATGCATTCCCAGGGTTAGACAGTTAAACTAGTGCTGCATGTCAACTGTGCACATTTTATTACATCACATAAGTCCTTTAATCTTTGGGTTAATGGTGTAAACAAGATTTATTTGATTGACAGGGTACTGCTGCTCAAGATCAATTAACACCTGCCACTTATATTGCCAATACCATTGCTCTACGCAGGTTCGATCCCCTGTCTGACCCTAATACAATTAACAGTCTTTCAGATGGGACGTTAAACCGAGGTCTCGTGTCAGTGCTTTACACCGTGCACGTAAAAGAACCAGAGGAGATTCTGGAATGGGTCTCTGTCTGTATCATGCACTATCCTCCAAAATTTAAAATAACTAATCTCTTCAGGAGGCGTCGCTCATATGGGCAACCGGTAGAGACGATAAATAAACGTAAAAACACACTCTATGCCAAATAAACATCCTGTTTTGATGGGATTACTCTGATTAGCTATCAGGTTTAAAATTGGAATATTAAATATAAATGCCATGGCATGTGGTAAATATCTATTATTTCTTTGATCACAATTTCCAATTTTTGAATATTTAACAGATTTTTGTCGTTTTTATCATTTTAGCCAAACTGAGATTTTATTAGCCAATTTTGCCATATTTTAGCCAATGGCTACTCTGGCTATTGCCAGCGCGGGCCCTGGGATGGAAGCAGTCTAACATGTGTGTAGTATGGGATGGAAGCAGTCTGTGTGTAGTATGGGATGGAAGCAGTCTAACATGTGTGTAGTATGGGGTGGAAGCAGTCTAACATGTGTGTAGTATGGGATGGAAGCAGTCTAACATGTGTGTAGTATGGGATGGAAGCAGTCTAACATGTATGTAGTATGGGATGGAAGCAGTCTAACATGTGTGTAGTATGGGATGGAAGCAGTCTAACATGTGTGTAGTATGGGGTGGAAGCAGTCTAACATGTGTGTAGTATGGGATGGAAGCAGTCTAACATGTGTGTAGTATGGGATGGAAGCAGTCTAACATGTGTGTAGTATGGGATGGAAGCAGTCTTACATGTATGTAGTATGGGATGGAAGCAGTCTAACATGTATGTAGTATGGGATGGAAGCAGTCTAACATGTATGTAGTATGGGATGGAAGCAGTCTAACATGTGTGTAGTATGGGATGGAAGCAGTCTAACATGTGTGTAGTATGGGATGGAAGCAGTCTAACATGTGTGTAGTATGGGATGGAAGCAGTCTGTGTGTAGTATGGGATGGAAGCAGTCTGTATGTAGTATGGGATGGAAGCAGTCTAACATGTATGTAGTATGGGATGGAAGCAGTCTGTGTGTAGTATGGGATGGTTGCAGTCTAACATGTGTGTAGTATGGGATGGAAGCAGTCTAACATGTGTGTAGTATGGGATGGAAGCAGTCTTACATGTATGTAGTATGGGATGGAAGCAGTCTAACATGTATGTAGTATGGGATGGAAGCAGTCTGTATGTAGTATGGGATGGAAGCAGTCTAACATGTGTGTAGTATGGGATGGAAGCAGTCTAACATGTATGTAGTATGGGATGGAAGCAGTCTAACATGTATGTAGTATGGGATGGCAGCAGTCTAACATGTGTGTAGTAATAGTAGTATGGGATGGAAGCAGTCTAACATGTGTGTAGTAAGGGATGGAAGTAGTCTAACATGTGTGTAGTATGGGACGGAAGCAGTCTAACATGTATGTAGTATGGGATGGAAGCAGTCTTACATGTGTGTAGTATGGGATGGAAGCAGTCTGTATGTAGTATGGGATGGAAGCAGTCTGTATGTAGTATGGGATGGAAGCAGTCTGTATGTAGTATGGGATGGAAGCAGTCTAACATGTGTGTACTGTAGTATGGGATGGAAGCAGTCTAACATGTATGTAGTATGGGATGGAAGCAGTCTTACATGTGTGTAGTATGGGATGGAAGCAGTCTGTGTGTAGTATGGGATGGAAGCAGTCTTACATGTGTGTAGTATGGGATGGAAGCAGTCTAACATGTATGTAGTATGGGATGGAAGCAGTCTTACATGTGTGTAGTATGGGATGGAAGCAGTCTGTATGTAGTATGGGATGGAAGCAGTATGTATGTAGTATGGGATGGAAGCAGTCTGTATGTAGTATGGGATGGAAGCAGTCTGTATGTAGTATGGGATGGAAGCAGTCTTACATGTATGTAGTATGGGATGGAAGCAGTCTGTATGTAGTATGGGATGGAAGCAGTCTGTATGTAGTATGGGATGGAAGCAGTCTTACATGTATGTAGTATGGGATGGAAGCAGTCTAACATGTGTGTAGTATGGGATGGAAGCAGTCTTACATGTGTGTAGTATGGGATGGAAGCAGTCTTAACATGTGTGTAGTATGGGATAGAAGCAGTCTGTATGTAGTATGGGATGGAAGCAGTCTAACATGTGTGTAGTATGGGATGGAAGCAGTCTAACATGTATGTAGTATGGGATGGAAGCAGTCTAACATGTGTGTAGTATGGGATGGAAGCAGTCTGTATGTAGTATGGGATGGAAGCAGTCTAACATGTATGTAGTATGGGATGGAAGCAGTCTAACATGTGTGTAGTATGGGATAGAAGCAGTCTGTATGTAGTATGGGATGGAAGCAGTCTAACATGTGTGTAGTATGGGATGGAAGCAGTCTGTATGTAGTATGGGATGGAAGCAGTCTAACATGTGTGTAGTATGGGATGGAAGCAGTCTAACATGTATGTAGTATGGGATGGAAGCAGTCTGTATGTAGTATGGGATGGAAGCAGTCTAACATGTATGTAGTATGGGATGGAAGCAGTCTAACATGTATGTAGTATGGGATGGAAGCAGTCTAACATGTATGTAGTATGGGATGGAAGCAGTCTTACATGTGTGTAGTATGAGATGGAAGCAGTCTAACATGTGTGTAGTATGGGATGGAAGCAGTCTAACATGTATGTAGTATGGGATGGAAGCAGTCTAACATGTGTGTAGTATGGGATGGAAGCAGTCTAGCATGTGTGTAGTATGGGATGGAAGCAGTCTGTATGTAATATGGGATGGAAGCAGTCTTACATGTATGTAGTATGGGATGGAAGCAGTCTAGCATGTGTGTAGTATGGGATGGAAGTAGTCTAGTCTAGCATGTGTGTAGTATGGGATGGAAGCAGTCTGTATGTAGTATGGGATGGAAGCAGTCTTACATGTGTGTAGTATGGGATGGAAGCAGTCTAGCATGTATGTAGTATGGGATGGAAGCAGTCTTACATGTATGTAGTATGGGATGGAAGCAGTCTAACATGTGTGTAGTATGGGATGGAAGCAGTCTAACATGTGTGTAGTATGGGATGGAAGCAGTCTAGCATGTGTGTAGTATGGGATGGAAGCAGTCTAGCATGTGTGTAGTATGGGATGGAAGCAGTCTAGCATGTGTGTAGTATGGGATGGAAGCAGTCTAGCATGTGTGTAGTATGGGATGGAAGCAGTCTGTATGTAGTATGGGATGGAAGCAGTCTTACATGTATGTAGTATGGGATGGAAGCAGTCTGTATGTAGTATGGGATGGAAGCAGTCTTACATGTATGTAGTATGGGATGGAAGCAGTCTAGCATGTGTGTAGTATGGGATGGAAGCAGTCTAGCATGTGTGTAGTATGGGATGGAAGCAGTCTGTATGTAGTATGGGATGGAAGCAGTCTTACATGTATGTAGTATGGGATGGAAGCAGTCTAACATGTATGTAGTATGGGATGGAAGCAGTCTGTGTGTAGTATGGGATGGAAGCAGTCATCTTGCATGCTCACTGAACTCTTTTATGTTTCAGTCAAAATGCTGACATGATTCCGGATCTGTTTGGTGAGAAGGCTCCGGGTGAGAGATACTACTGGGTATTCAGGTGAGCTACTTCATGATGATATTTAAGGGGCTGGGTCAATCAATGTGCAAGATGGCTATGGATGAGCAGGTAACGGGTAATGTATACATCACAGAGTACATACCGCCCAGAGAGTATGTCGGATGTATACATCACAGAGTACATACCGCCCAGAGAGTATGTCGGATGTATACAGCCCAGAGGGTATGTCGGATGTATACATCACAGAGTACATACCACCCAGAGAGTATGTCGGATGTATACAGCCCAGAGGGTATGTCGGATGTATACATCACAGAGTACATACCACCCAGAGAGTATGTCGGATGTATACATCACAGAGTACATACCACCCAGAGAGTATGTCGGATGTATACATCACAGAGTACATACAGCCCAGAGAGTATGTCGGATGTATACATCACAGAGTATGTCGGATGTATACATCACAGAGTACATACCACCCAGAGAGTATGTCGGAGGTATACATCACAGAGTACATACCACCCAGAGAGTATGTCGAATGTATACATCACAGAGTACATACAGCCCAGAGAGTATGTCGGATGTATACAGCCCAGAGGGTATGTCGGATGTATACATCAGAGTACATACCACCCAGAGAGTATGTCGGATGTATACAGCCCAGAGGGTATGTCGGATGTATACATCACAGAGTACATACCACCCAGAGAGTATGTCGGATGTATACATCACAGAGTACATACAGCCCAGAGAGTATGTCGGATGTATACATCACAGAGTATGTCGGATGTATACATCACAGAGTACATACCACCCAGAGAGTATGTCGGAGGTATACATCACAGAGTACATACCACCCAGAGAATATGTCGAATGTATACATCACAGAGTACATACAGCCCACAGAGTATATCGGATGTATACATCACAGAGTACATACCACCCAGAGAGTATGTCGGAGGTATACATCACAGAGTACATACCGCCCGGAGAGTATGTCGGAGGTATACATCACAGAGTACATACAGCCCACAGAGTATATCGGATGTATACATCACAGAGTACATACCACCCAGAGAGTATGTCGGAGGTATACATCACAGAGTACATACCGCCCGGAGAGTATGTCGGATGTATACAGCCCAGAGAGTATGTCGGATGTATACATCACAGAGTACATACCGCCCAGAGAGTATGTCGGGGTTATACATCACAGAGTACATACAGCCCAGAGAGTATGTCGAATGTATACATCACAGAGTACATACAGCCCAGAGAGTATGTCGGATGTATACATCACAGAGTACATACAGCCCAGAGAGTATGTCGGAGGTATACATCACAGAGTACATACCGCCCGGAGAGTATGTCGGATGTATACAGCCCAGAGAGTATGTCGGATGTATACATCACAGAGTACATACCGCCCAGAGAGTATGTCGGGGTTATACATCACAGAGTACATACAGCCCAGAGAGTATGTCGAATGTATACATCACAGAGTACATACAGCCCAGAGAGTATGTCGGATGTATACATCACAGAGTACATACAGCCCAGAGAGTATGTCGGAGGTATACATCACAGAGTACATACCGCCCGGAGAGTATGTCGGATGTATACAGCCCAGAGAGTATGTCGGATGTATACATCACAGAGTACATACCGCCCAGAGAGTATGTCGGGGTTATACATCACAGAGTACATACAGCCCAGAGAGTATGTCGAATGTATACATCACAGAGTACATACAGCCCAGAGAGTATGTCGGATGTATACATCACAGAGTACATACCGCCCAGAGAGTATGTCGGATGTATACATCACAGAGTACATACAGCCCAGAGAGTATGTCGAATGTATACATCACAGAGTACATACAGCCCAGAGAGTATGTCGGATGTATACATCACAGAGTACATACCGCCCAGAGAGTATGTCGGGGTTATACATCACAGAGTACATACCGCCCAGAGAGTATGTCGGATGTGTACATCACAGAGTACATACAGCCCAGAGAGTATGTCGGATGTATAGTAAGATCATCTGATATATAGATCAGGTTACGTTTGGGAGAACCATGTCGGGTGCAGTGTATGGAATACATGCTGACTACATGAGGTTGTTTATTCATAAATAAAATCTCTACAATTGTGCTAGAAATGTTATTGTTAATACTGATATGAATATTTCATACCTTGTTACAGTAAGTGCTGAGCGTACAATAAGCTTGCACTATTTCATACCTTGTTACAGTAAGTGCTGAGCGTACACTAAGCTTGCACTATTTCATACCTTGTTACAGAAGTGCTGAGCGTACAATAAGCTTGCACTATTTCATACCTTGTTACAGTATGTGCTGAGCGTACAATAAGCTTGCACTATTTCATACCTTGTTACAGTAAGTGCTGAGCGTACAGTAAGCTTGCACTATTTCATACCTTGTTACAGTAAGTGCTGAGCGTACAATAAGCTTGCACTAGTATATATCCACTGCTTGTAATCATCATAATGCAGCCAACTTATTCATTTATTTCCAGCACTGATAAGAACTATACTGAGGTGAAACTGGAACTACCACCAGGGCAGACAGATCTGTCTCATTTAAGAACACCACAGTCCAGTGCATTTGTTGATCTCAATAATGATCTTACTGCTGGTAAGTGACACGGGATTTCTATTGCATTGTACTTTCTTCGATTGAACGTACCGGTATTAAAACAGGGTAAGGATACCTTTGTTGAAGTCTATATCACTTGAAGCTTACGATGCATCACGTTAACCAGATTGATAGCTCAACCAGTACAGTCGTTACTCCGATTAATAACGTGTGTGTGTTTACGTTTATTTATCGTCGCTACCGGTTGCCCATATGAGCGACGCCTCCTCAAGAGATTAGTGATTTTAGATTTTGGAGGATAGTGCAATGATACAGACAGAGACCCATTCCAGAGTCTCCTCTGGTTATTTTACGTGCACAGTGTAAAGCACCGACAGCGAGACCTCTGTTTAACGTCCCATCTGAAAGACTGTTAATATTATTAGGGTCAGATGGTCCTAACGATTTTTGTATGAAAAGTATTACAGAAAAGAAATCTTTGTAAACGTTAAATACAAATCTTAGAAGTTCCTGATTTTTTTCCTATAATTAAATGTCTTTTTAAGTTCATTTTCTACTCAAATCTTTATATGTTTATCTATGGTTACTCTTGCCTATTTTCTACTTGTGTTGTTTTATTGTGTACAGATTTGTGTGTCGTGTCGCAAGCTTCTACGACCCAGCTGGAGTACTGGATTAACCAGGTATACATACCGACATTAATATAGCGTATACAACCCGTTGTGAACATAGATACCACCAGTATAGTGAGGTGACTGTTGTCGAGGAGTTACATATTGATCTAGTCCAACTGTATATGTTGTGTCTGTCTGTCTTCAAATCACGTGCCCATCACAGCTGTAGGTTTGAATACCACTGGGAGGCGTTTTATGCATGATGTGCTACTGTACATAAAAGTATTACCCATGATACACAGTGTATCTACAAATTGTTTCAGGTGAGTCATTTGACTCGTCACAGCCAAAGAGAGCGAGTCAAATTTCTAGTTATACCAAAGAAAGTGAGATGTATGCATTTGCGGGGTGGTGTGTGGACAATTTTGAAATATTCATTGCAAATCCCGATTTCTGAGGCAATTCAGAGTATTCATGTTACCCCTAGGAAAGCATACTGTCGATCCAATAACTGATATTCTAGCATTCCCAGTGAATTCTAGCATATCTGAATTTTTGTCTGCACCACTTCTGTCGCCAATTGAAAAAACTGGAGCCAATTTGAAAAACTTGGAGCCAACTAAGAGCCATATATTATACCTCATTTGCATATTTTCTTCTTTACTGTATATGACGTGCTCCAGGCATTTATTTTCAATAGTGCCCGGAGGCTCCAGGCACTATTGAGCCTGCGGCTGCCAAATCTCACGGCGTGTGAAAATTACGACACACCGCAAAATTATCTCCCTTACGCGGATAAACAACAAAAATGTTGTCTGAACAAAAGAGCGATGGGACAGACAGAATGTGAGTGAGAGAAATTTAAATAAAATTTGCTTGTCTAATATTCGGTATAATATAACAAATAGTTGATGTTGAGGGCGCTATGCAAATATATGGACTGGTCAGTCAGACCTGAAGTAAGATATGGACCGAAGCAAAGCTGTTAGTTCACAGATAGATAAATATTTGAAGCCGTTTATTTGACAAAACATGTTGTGCCCCCAAAAAAGGTTGCTCCAAATATTTTCACCAATTCACAAAATGGAGCACCAGTAATTTATTTTTGGCACAATTTGCGATCAACATATAATTTTAAAGACTTGTAAGTTTGTCCCATTGTTCATAATGCATAACAACAGATACGTCATGCACAATGGGCCAAGCTTAGCCGACCTTAAAATTGTATGTCGCAATACAACACCCAGTCGTATAACTAGTTTTATATATGGGGATGTTCAGCAGATTCTTATGTTCATAATATGAAATTAATTCCAGTAAAACAAGTGTTTTATTTCCATGTGTTCACATTGAACTGATTTCAAGATTTCATCAACATTAGGTCCGCTTCCGCGTTCGAGTGGTTTAGGTCGCTGACTTGTATGCCACTGTAACCATTCACCACTGATGGTCTCAGGTTCGAGGCCCGCTCAGGCTGTATCTATTTATATGTAAACATTGGCAGTTTCTTACGGAGGTTGGGGCACGACGTACTGGTTAACCGCTTTTTGTTATGTAATCTGCTCTCCGACGATATTACCCAAAATGTTACTGATGAAGGCGTAAAACCTGAACAAATAAAAAAAAAAAAAAATCATCAACATTAGTCAGAACAGAAACGTTTCATGCAGTAACAGAATTAAATGATAACAATCTGTGACTACGCCAATAAAATATCAATGTATTTTATATCGACCTTTCTGTTTGCCTGTATACTTTGAGCCTTATTACATCTCAAGGATATCAGTATTGTGCATTCATACGCTGTAGTAAATAGTCCCCGATAATCAAACAAACAACTCCATGCAAATAATCGACGAATACTTTTAATCACTATACTGTATATTCCACTAGTGCATATTTATTATTTTATTGATTTTCTACAAAGAATGCATGACCACAAAGTTGTGAACTATTTGCACCTGTGCTTGTTCTGTGTAACAATAGTACTGCTAAGTGGCAAAAACCAAACACAAACTTGTTGTAAAAACGTATATGTTTGATAACATTTTTCAGAATGGTACTCTAACATGGACAGAATCAATACCAGTAACGTATATGTTTGATAACATTTTTCAGAATGGTACTCTAACATGGACAGAATCAATACCAGTAACGTATATGTTTGATAACATTTTTCAGAATGGTACTCTAACATGGACAGAATCAATACCAGTAACGTATATGTTTGATAACATTTTTCAGAATGGTACTCTAACATGGACAGAATCAATACCAGTAACGTATATGTTTGATAACATTTTTCAGAATGGTACTCTAACATGGACAGAATCAATACCAGTAACGTATATGTTTAATAACATTTTTCAGAATGGTACTCTAACATGGACAGAATCAATACCAGTAACATATATGTTTGATAACATTTTTCAGAATGGTACTCTAACATGGACAGAATCAATACCAGTAACGTATATGTTTGATAACATTTTTCAGAATGGTACTCTAACATGGACAGAATCAATACCAGTAACATATGACCAGGAACTCAAAGTTATTGGACAGTTTGTGTTTGCAGATTTTGGTAAATTTTCTTTAATTAAGAATAACTGCGGGGAAACAATATCTTGCGCAAACCAGGAACCAAATCATTTTAATGTAGATCGATAGATTCTTTATTATCCTCCAGTATAGGAGAGCTATCAATATTCCAGGATATGTAAGAAATATATATCGACAGTTACACTCCCCACCTGTTAGATAACATTGTACAGTCATACCTGTGTTAGTGGTCACCTCCATTAAGCAACCAACCTGTATTAAGCAGCCAGTTTCCAGATTCCCAATTGGTTGTTTTATTATATATTTGACCTCTATTAAGCAGCCACCTGTGCTAAGCAGCCACTTTCTCTGACTCCCTTGGCTTGCTGCTTAAGACAGGTTTGACTAATTCTATCAAAACCTCAATTGAAAAACAAACACCCTTCAACGGAAAGCAGTTCAAGTGACAATGGCTTCATTTGTGGAAACACCCATGAATGTACAGTGGCCGATAACAAAACTGAATGAGTCGTCGTCATATTTGCATGGTCTTACAGGAAGAATATGATGTTTATGCGTAAAACAGAAAGTAGGTTAATTTGGCAATTTTTGTAAGTTTTGAGTGATTTTGAGGTTTTGATAGAATGACAAACCTGTCTTAAGCAGCCAGCAAAGGGAATCTCAGAAAGTGGCTGCTTAGCACAGGTGTCTGCTTAATAGAGGTCAAATGTATAATAAAATAGCATATTGTGAATCTGGAAACTGGCTGCTTAATACAGGTTGGCTGCTTAATAGAGGTGACCACTAACACAGGTTTGACTGTACATAGAATATTCGAATACCTTCCCGACTAAATATTCGAATAGCAAAATCGCTATTCGTTGCCATCACTACAATTTATCGATTGATTTATTGCTTGTTATATTTCAACATGTCATAGGCTGCAGCAAATCTGCCAGGATTTTTTATTTTATTTAACGTCGCTACCGGTTTCCCATTTGAGCGACGGGCAGTTTACCTAACAACACCTTTCCTGGGCAGGCTCCAGTGGTTAACCAGGCTCCAGTGGTTAACCATTACTTGGTGCACCAACCTCCGTAAGAAACTGCCAACTTTTTCATCTAAATAAGACACGGTCTGAGCGGGGCTCGAACCCGTGACCATCAGGATTTAATTGTAGATATATAGTATATACCGTATACAATCCATAACTTTGCTACTAGATATATGACTTTTTGTTTTCAGATGGTGACCTCTATACCGATGTCCTTGTACCTGCATGTTTGGATGACGAGTGTACACAGAGTCTCATCCTCGTCTTAAGGGATAAAAAGGTACATCAGTAATATGCGTAATACTCTCAGGGTTCATTCTAGGTCAGAATTTTTGGGAGAAGTGAGAAAGCGCGTGATCGCTTCCTTAAATAGTGTTCTTTAAAATGCACAGTACAACCATTAAATACAACATTTCTCATCAGAATCTGCACTTTTTGCTAGTAATTTTACTATTTTTAGTAAAAATTATCCATTTTGATATAAATGACCTTGTCCAAATGTAATTTTCTTATTAATTTATTGGTCTAAAAATATCATGGACCAGTCCATGTCAGTTACCTAGTGTTGAATGGGTTAATTTGAGACAGCATTGCATGTTGATTGAGGATATTTTAAACATGCCTATATACTGTATTGCACATATTTCAGTGGGTCAAACTGCCGATAGATTTCCGTCACGCCCTACGCATGTGGAACTTTATACCACAGGATAAATCGGGGGCACCAGAATTCCTGAAAGTGCCGATCTCTGTGAGAGTGGGAGATTTCAACCTGGATGGATTTCCTGATTTATTGGCAGTTCTTGGAAATACTACTGGGTATGATTATTAAATTTTCATCTAAGTCAAATGAGGAAAATATACGCGTGTCAGGCATTTGTAATTACCATCCATGCTCGCCTATAAGACACATTTTTTACCGCCAGATTATGGCCTCACGGTGGCTTCCCGTCTTATAAGTGAGTGCTAAAAATCATAATTAAAATTATTTTTTTAAATGGAATCCATAATTACGTTTTAGAAAAGGAAGCACTCTGATACTAAATATATCTTCAACTTGCACTGGTCAAACATGCAATTTATACATGATCTGGTGTCCATTTCATCAACCTGTCTTATATGCGAGTGCATGCCAAAACTCACAGATTTCAGGACCAAAGTAAGGAGGAGGTCGTCTTATAGGCGAGATTTGTCTTATAGACGGGTATGGACGGGGGTTGTCTTATAGGTGAGATTTGTCTTATAGACGGGTATGGACGGGGGTTGTCTTATAGGTGAGATTTGTCTTATGGACGGGGGTTGTCTTATAGGTGAGATTTGTCTTATAGACGGGTATGGACGGGGGTTGTCTTATAGGTGAGATTTGTCTTATGGACGGGGGTTGTCTTATAGGTGAGATTTGTCTTATAGACGGGTATGGACGGGGGTTGTCTTATAGGTGAGATTTGTCTTATAGACGGGTATGGACGGGGGTTGTCTTATAGGTGAGATTTGTCTTATAGACGGGTATGGACGGGGGTGTCTTATAGGTGAGATTTTTGTATGGACGGGGGTTGTCTTATAGGCGAGTATGGACGGGGGTTGTCTTATAGGCGAGTATGGACGGGGGTTGTCTTATAGACGGGTATGGATGGGGGTTGTCTTATAGGCGAGTATGGACGGGGGTTGTCTTATAGGCGAGTATGGACGGGGGTTGTCTTATAGACGGGTATGGATGGGGGTTGTCTTATAGGTGAGTTCGTCTTATAGGCGAGTATGGACTGGGGTTGTCTTATAGGTGAGATCGTCTTATATGCGAGTATGGACTGGGGTTGTCTTATAGGTGAGATCGTCTTATAGGCGAGTATGGACTGGGGTTGTCTTATAGGTGAGATCGTCCTATAGGTGAGTATGGATGGGGGTTGTCTTATAGGTGAGATCGTCCTATAGGTGAGTATGGATGGGGGTTGTCTTATAGGTGAGATCGTCCTATAGGTGAGTATGGACGGGGGTTGTCTTATAGGTGAGATCGTCCTATAGGTGAGTATGGACTGGGGTTGTCTTATAGGTGAGATCGTCCTATAGGTGAGTATGGATGGGGGTTGTCTTATAGATGAGATCGTCTTATAGGCAAGTATGGACTGGGGTTGTCTTATAGGTGAGATCGTCCTATAGGTGAGTATGGATGGGGGTTGTCTTATAGGTGAGATCGTCCTATAGGTGAGTATGGACTGGGGTTGTCTTATAGGTGAGATCGTCCTATAGGTGAGTATGGATGGGGGTTGTCTTATAGATGAGATCGTCTTATAGGCAAGTATGGACGGGGGTTGTCTTATAGGTGAGATCGTCCTATAAGCGAGTCTGGACAGGGGTTGTCTTATAGGTGAGATTGTTGTATGGACGGGGGTTGTCTTATAGGCGAGTATGGACGGGGGTTGTCTTATAGGTAAGATCGTCTTATAGGTGAGTATGGATGGGGGTTGTCTTATAGATGAGATTGTCTTATAGACGGGTATGGATGGGGGTTGTCTTATAGGTGAGATTCTTGTATGGACGGGGGTTGTCTTATAGGCGAGTATGGACGGGGGTTGTCTTATAGGTGAGATTGTTGTATGGACGGGGGTTGTCTTATAGGCGAGTATGTACGGGGGTTGTCTTATAGGCGAGTATGGACGGGGGTTGTCTTATAGACGGGTATGGATGGGGGTTGTCTTATAGGTGAGTATGGACGGGGGTTGTCTTATAGGCGAGTATGGACGGGGGTTGTCTTATAGGCGAGTATGGATGGGGGTTGTCTTATAGGCGAGTATGGACGGGGGTTGTCTTATAGGCGAGTATGGACGGGGGTTGTCTTATAGGCGAGTATGGACGGGGGTTGTCTTATAGGCGAGTATGGACGGGGGTTGTCTTATAGGCGAGTATGGACGGGGGTTGTCTTATAGGCGAGTATGGACGTGGGTTGTCTTATAGGCGAGTATGGACGGGGGTTGTCTTATAGACAAGTATGGACGGGGGTTGTCTTATAGACGAGTATGGACGGGGGTTGTCTTATAGGCGAGTATGGACGGGGGTTGTCTTATAGGCGAGTATGGACGGGGGTTGTCTTATAGGCGAGTATGGACGGGGGTTGTCTTATAGGCGAGTATGGACGGGGGTTGTCTTATAGGCGAGTATGGACGGGGGTTGTCTTATAGACGAGTATGGACGGGGGTTGTCTTATAGACGAGTATGGACGGGGGTTGTCTTATAGGCGAGTATGGACGGGGGTTGTCTTATAGGCGAGTATGGACGGGGGTTGTCTTATAGGCGAGTATGGACGGGGGTTGTCTTATAGGCGAGTATGGACGGGGGTTGTCTTATAGACGAGCATGGACGGGGGTTGTCTTATAGGCGAGCATGGACGGGGGTTGTCTTATAGGCGAGTATGGACGGGGGTTGTCTTATAGGTGAGATCGTCCTATAGATGGGTATGGACGGTAGGTGTAAAATAAAAGGATGAAATGTTAATGCATACATGACATGAAACGATTGTGTGTGAAAACTAAATATCCATTTATAACTAACTCCTGCAACCGACTTATTTTTTAAAGTGGTGACTATTCTTTTTCAGCAATCTTCACAGGTCTGTGATCATGTATAATCGACCTTGTGATGGGAACTGTGGTGGATTTGACCGTACATTTCATATAGAGTGGGACACTTGGTTGGAGTCTCATGCCTACAGGGCATTGCTGCCTGCCTTCTATGACTTACATGATAATGTAAGTTGGGTTTTTATAAACATCAGTTGTGACATATTTCGAGCTGTTCTTCTCAAGTATTTCATACAATTCATACTTTTTGTGATTATACATATTAATATGATAGCATACATATACATTCATTAATGTTAGTCACGTAATGTTTTCATATGATTTGTTCTTAGTTTAAAGGCATTCTTAATATATTTAGCTGTATTTATTAATATTTTACTATTCTTACTTTTCATAAGAGTAACATATTTATTCAAGGTAGGCCAACTTGTTCAAATCATGTGACTTAAGGCAAATCTTGTAACAAGAAGAAGATTGTAAATGCATGCATGTGCATTTTTTTTTAAACGTTATTTATTTTACAACGATTGCGAAGCAAGTTTTAACAAATTATATTAATCACTCTCGTTGGCGCGGATGAAAGCGTATATGTTGTCATTCGTGTTGGAGGAAACCGGAGTACCCGGAGAAAACCCACCTGTCCGATCTGGCGACCACCGTACCATCTCACATACTTCCCGGTCCGAAGTTCGAACCTGGGTTGCATTGGTGAGAAGTTAGCGCGCTAACCACTGCGCTAGTCGGACAGCCTAATATAGCCTGGTATATTAGTTTATACTGTAAGCATGTGTGACGTTAGAACGTCGCGGATATGATAATTTAAGTATGCAAATAGTGCATTATCCATCCTGTGATAACCGTACCATGTGCATTGTTTATACATTGCAGGGTATACTTGATGTGATTGGCACCAGTATAGACAGTAATGGTGTATTATCCAGCCTTTGATAACCGTACCATGTGCATTGTTTATACATTGCAGGGTATACTTGATGTGATTGGCACCAGTATAGACAGTAATGGTGTGCCAAGAATGGAGGTTAGGGAGCATGAGTTTGTTGATGATGCATGCTTCATGAAAGTTACAGGTACATGGATACTCTATTCTTCCATTCATTGTAAATATTTACATCGCTATTAACATTTCCTTCGATGAATGTATATGCACTGATTGCATACATTTTCAATTGTGGGTTCCCAACTAATGATATGCAGCACACTGTCACGCTCACCAAGTTACGGGCATGCGCAGTGTCGGGCAGTCTTTCTCTGATATTCCGGAGCATTGATACATGGATTTTTTTTATGAATGAAATATGTGGGAAACTCCGTCTATTTTTAGAAGTAAACACAAAACGAGGTCAAACATAGTTAAACAAAAACGAAGCAGACGGTGCAAGCTTCATGATGGATTCGTCGTGTTTTGCCTATGGCCTCCACATGCTTTAACCACACCCAATATCGTTCATACCCCCAATGGAAACTATTAACTCGATTCATTCCTTAAATGTAGACCAGGAAGTTTACTGGATTGAAGTTGTGTGTGTTCCTGAGACTGTTTCATATTTCCGGTGTTCTTCAGTTTTCATGTGATTTACTTGGAATACAGGAGAAGTCTTATGTGCTTGTACTAAACTATATAGTGCAGTCTTCATGGTGTAATGTATACTGTGTCTGCTTTGTAACTGAGAGGTTGTGAGTTCGAGTCCCACAGGGTGGTTCCCACTGTCTGAATATTTGTCTGCGCCACTTCTGTCACCAATTGACAAAAACTGGAGCAAATTTGAAAAACTAAGAGCCATATAGTTCACAGATAAATATTTGAAGCCATGTATTTGACAAAAAATGTTGCGCCAAATATTTTCCCCAGTTCACAAAATGTTGCACCTATTTTGTTGCAATTGCACCATCGGCGACTGACAGCGCGAACCCTGCCCCCACCAGAACCCTGCCCCCACCGGAACCCTGCCCCCATCAGAACCCTGCCCCCATCGGAACCCTGCCTCACCGGAACCACAATGGTGATGTACTTCGGCAAGGCACTTAAATCCACATTGCCTCTTCTCTCTTCATCATTGTGATGGATTCCAGAATGAGGTTTCGAGAGCGATTAATCTAAATGTTGTAAAAAGTGGTTTCGCATTTCGATCTAAACTAAATGTGTATAATTTGTTTGTACCAAGTTGTATTCTCGTTTACAGTTGTCAGTGGCCGATGCAACTATCATTGTCCAGGTGGGAGAAAGGTATGTATATTTTGATTGATTCTCGTTTACAGTTGTCAGTGGCCGATGCAACTATCATTGTCCAGGTGGGAGAAAGGTATGTATATTTTGATTGATTCTCGTTTACAGTTGTCAGTGGCCGATGCAACTATCATTGTCCAGGTGGGAGAAAGGTATGTATATTTTGATTGATTCTCGTTTACAGTTGTCAGTGGCCGATGCAACTATCATTGTCCAGGTGGGAGAAAGGTATGTATATTTTGATTGATTCTCGTTTACAGTTGTCAGTGGCCGATGCAACTATCATTGTCCAGGTGGGAGAAAGGTATGTATATTTTGATTGATTCTCGTTTACAGTTGTCAGTGGCCGATGCAACTATCATTGTCCAGGTGGGAGAAAGGTATGTATATTTTGATTGATTCTTGTTCAAAATTGTCCGCCTCCATGGTCGAGTGGTTAAGGTCGCTGATTTGTATACCACTGTAACCTATCATCACTGATGGTCACGGGTTCGAGCCCCGCTCAGGCCGTGTCTCATTTATATGAAAAAGTTGGCAGTTTCTTACGGAGGTTGGTGCACCCAAGTACTGGTTAACCGCTGGAGCCTGCCCAGGAAAGGTGTTGTTAGGTAAACTGCCCGCCGGCGATATAGCCCAAAATGGTGCTGATGCAGGCGTAAATCCCGAAATATAACATAACACAATATATAGATCTCCTGCATAATTTTGCTATGTCTTTAATAGTTAGTTATTTTATGTTTGCCAAATTACTGACTGACTGAAATTTTTTTAATTCTCCTGTCAATTCAAAAAGTGTCCCCTATATCTGTATATTCTTATATGTCTTACATAGTGTGCTATTTAATGTACTTTGTAAATCTTTATACAAAACTGTATTTTTACAGCCATATGGAGTAAACCAGCCTGGACCAGTTGTGAGATACAAAACAACAGATCTCAGTGGGGATCCACAACATAAGATAGGTATGTGTGTATAAATATAGCAGTCTTATAACAGGAGATGCCAACTCCTCGGTTTGAGTTTCAATGTCATTAAGTTTATTCCAAATCGGAAATTATCCATCTAGATGTACTATTTGACAGTCAGTCTATATGTACTATTTGACAGTCAATCTATATGTACTATTTGACAGTCGGTCTAGATGTACTATTTGACAGTCGGTCTAGATGTACTATTTGACAGTCAGTCTAGATGTACTATTTGACAGTCAGTCTAGATGTACTATTTGACAGTCAGTCTAGATGTACTATTTGACAGTCAGTCTAGATGTACTATTTGACAGTCAGTCTAGATGTACTATTTGACAGTCAGTCTAGATGTACTATTTGACAGTCAGTCTAGATGTACTATTTGACAGTCAGTCTAGATGTACTATTTGACAGTCAGTCTAGATGTACTATTTGACAGTCAGTCTATATGTACTATTTGACAGTCGGTCTAGATGTACTATTTGACAGTCGGTCTAGATGTACTATTTGACAGTCGGTCTATATGTACTATTTGACAGTCGGTCTATATGTACTATTTGACAGTCGGTCTATATGTACTATTTGACAGTCAGTCTAGATGTACTATTTGACAGTCAGTCTAGATGTACTATTTGACAGTCAGTCTAGATGTACTATTTGACAGTCAGTCTAGATGTACTATTTGACAGTCAGTCTAGATGTACTATTTGACAGTCAGTCTAGATGTACTATTTGACAGTCAGTCTATATGTACTATTTGACAGTCAGTCTAGATGTACTATTTGACAGTCAGTCTAGATGTACTATTTGACAGTCGGTCTATATGTACTATTTGACAGTCAGTCTAGATGTACTATTTGACAGTCAGTCTATATGTACTATTTGACAGTCGGTCTAGATGTACTATTTGACAGTCTGTCTAGATGTACTATTTGACAGTCAGTCTAGATGTACTATTTGACAGTCAGTCTAGATGTACTATCTACAATTGTCTTGCCTTTTATTTAGTTAACTGTCATCGGCCTTGATTTACTATATTTATATATTTTCAGTCGTCATAGATTTATTCTGTTTCTATTTTCAACCTACCAGTTACCTCAGTCAGCCTTGATTTACTCTGTTTCTATTTTCAGCCTGCCTGTTACCTCAGTCGGCCTTGATTTATTCTGTTTCTATTTTCAGCCTGCCAGTTACCTCAGTCGGCCTTGATTTATTCTGTTTCTATTTTCAGCCTACCAGATTCCTCAGTCAGCTTTAATGGACTCTGTGTGTATTTTTAATGTTCGAGTTTGTTCGGTCACCCTTGATCGACCCTTTGTCTATTTTTAACCTTCCAGTTACCTCGATGACTCATTGTCTATATTCAGCGTTCCAGTTATCTCAGTCAGCCTATATGCCACTACAGCTGCCTTATTCGGTGTTTGGGCTGGGGCAAACTCCCAACTTTATAGATACATTAGAAGTTGGAATACCCACAAATACTACAGTAAGTCAAAACATTAAATTGTTGGTACTGTTAAGCCCCGCCCTCTTTGAATGAAGTTGTTGCTTTTTAGCTCATCAGGAGTATATGCAGTTAATATATGTTGATTGTCGTGTATTGTCTGTTTACATTTGATCCAAACGAAATCTCGTCTGAAACCGCTTTATCCAAAGGGGGTCGGGTCGGGGGTTAGTGTCCTGGAGTCTCAACTAACAATAATCCATGTCCGATTAGTGCAGTGGTTAGCGCGCTAGCTTCTCACCAATGCAACCCGGGTTCGATCCTCGGACCTGGAAGTATGTGAGATGATACAGTAGTCGCCAGATCAGACAGGTGGCTTTTCTCCGGGTACTCCGGTTTCCTCTCACACGAATGACCACATTTACGCTTTCAGCCACGCCAACGAGAGTGATTAATATAAGTTGTTAGAACTTGCTTCGCAATCGTTGTAAAAGAAATAAAGTTTTAAACCCATTATATTATGAATCCATTATAGAAAGGGTATCAGCTTGATTTATGACATTTTGTACATGTCCTTGATTATCATGGCTGAAATTATACAGTAGACACTATTTGCTAACCAATATGTGGTCTGTACTAAGTCCATCAACTATCTAAAATGTATGTGCATGTGTTCATATCTGAAATACAGTCAACTAACAATAACCCATGTCTGATTAGTGCAGTGGTTAGCACGCTCGCTTCTCACCAATCCAACCCGGGTTCGATCCTCGGACCTGGAAGTATGTGAGATGGTACGGTGGTCGCCAGATCGGACAGGTGGGTTTTCTCTGGGTACTCCGGTTTCCTCCCACACGAATGACCACATATACGCTTTCATCCGCGCCAACAAGAGTGATTAATATAAGTTGTTAAAACTTGCTTCGCAATCGTTGTAAAATAAATAACGTTTTTAAAAAAATACAGTCAAACCTGTCTTAAGCAGCCAGCCAAGGGAATCGCAGAATTGCTGCTTACTACAGGTGGCTGCTTAATGGAGGTGACCACTAACACAGGTTTGACTGTAGTTTGTGTACGTCCCATCATGAAATGGAAATAATATTTATATTAAAGGTATGCAAACTATTTTGAAATGTTCTGTTGTAGTCAGACAGAACATTCTTGTAATTAGGGGATGAAGTAATAGAACATTCTTGTATTTAAGGGATGAAGTAATAGAACATTCTTGTAATTAGGGGATGAAGTAACAGAACATTCTTGTAATTAGGGGATGAAGTAATAGAACATTCTTGTATTTAAGGGATGAAGTAATCTTGTTGCTCTAAATAAGTCTTTGTATTTGGCAATATGGACATTTAAAGAGGAAATTCTGATTTTGTTTTAATCTTGGTCACAAGACATGCGGAAAAAACTGTCACTAGTTAAAAATAATTATCTAAGAAATGCAAAACCTTCTTAGCATTGATGGTACTCGCTTATTTTGTTGTCTGTAGGTGACTCTCCCAGAGCCACCGGACCCTCGTTTTGCAAATACTGCATTAGCGCTTTGATATACAGTACATGAGCTGGTTTCATACTTGTAGTTTGTGTAAATACTCATACTAATTTTGCAAATATTTTATGTTGAATATTTCAGATAAAATTACACGGATCTTGGAAATCTGTTATACCCAACTCGCAGCTTGTTATTATACCATATCCTATCAATAACCCGTCACAGTAAGTGTATAGCTTGTAAAAGTTTATTCTAGAGTGGAAAAAATGGGGCAGGGTGGGTCAGAAAAGGGGAAGGGTAGGTCAGAAAAGGGGCAGGGTAGGTCAGAAAAGGGACAAGGTGGGTCAGAAAAGGGGCAGGGTGGTTCAAAAAGGGGTAGGGTGGGTCAAATAGGGGTAGGGTGGGTCAGAAAAGGGGCAGGGTAAGTCAGAAAAGTGGCAGGGTGGGTCAGAAAAGAAAAGCGGCAGGGTGGGTCAGAAAAGAAAAGGGCAGGGTGGGTCAGAAAAGGGGCAGGGTGGGTCAGAAAAGAGGCAGGGTGCATTTTGGGTATGTGTGTGAGGAGGTATTTATGGGCTACCCCCTAGACAATTTTGCTAACTTACGCCTGATTGACGGCTAACTTACGCCTGATTGACGGCTAACTTACGCCTGATTGACGGCTAACTTATGCCTGATTGACGGCTAACTTATGCCTGATTGACGGCTAACTTATGCCTGATTGACGGCTAACTTACGCCTGATTGACGGCTAACTTATGCCTGATTGACGGCTAACTTACGCCTGATTGACGGCTAACTTACGCCTGATTGACGGCTAACTTACGCCTGATTGACGGCTAACTTACGCCCGATTGACGGCTAACTTACGCCTGATTGACGGCTAACTTATGCCTGATTGACTGCTAACTTATGCCTGATTGACGGCTAACTTATGCCTGATTGACGGCTAACTTATGCCTGATTGACGGCTAACTTATGCCTGATTGACGGCTAACTTATGCCTGATTGACGGCTAACTTACGCCTGATTGACGGCTAACTTATGCCTGATTGACGGCTAACTTATGCCTGATTGACGGCTAACGTATGCCTGATTGACGGCTAACTTATGCCTGATTGACGGCTAACTTACGCCGGTTGACGGCTAATTATGCCTGATCAAAGAGGCAGTAGGGCAGTACATATTGGTCAAAATGTCGGACAAATTCTAGTTTATATAGTTCTGCCCGCCTGTAGGCACTCGCCTGTTGAGGCTTATAGCTAAATGGCAAACGGGCAGAGTGTCATTCTGCTCTAGACCCTATTGTAATATCCATGAACCATCGACCTACTAGCTCATGTGACCGATAGTCGGGCACATCATGTGGGGGATGAGTAATCATCGTTGATCAACAACTGCAATCATATCATTGTTTCTCATGAACCAACAGGAGTTCCAAGTTTGGTGTATTATATTCCTGCAAAAACATAGACAGTCAAAATCCACGTAAACCTAAACGAACAGCTTTAAAAGGGTTCTTCTCAATATGTAGTCGGTAGCAGTGTTGCATCAATTGTCACCGAGGTTGTTCAAGTGGGGTCACTATGGTCAATAAGTAGGTCAACTACATCTCATGAAGAAATAGAATAAGGGCTTGCAACACTGAGTACCAAGTTTGTTCAGATTGGATCACTCTGGCTAAAATTTGATTTATACAAATTTATTTTAGCTCGATTGGGAAACAAGTTCGTACAACTTATATTAATCACTCTTGAGACCTCATTCCTGATGGATTCCATTGCCATGATTTTCTAGTATATTAGCTCGATTTTGATGATTCCTGAAAAAGCCTTCAAATTCCTGGAAAGCTAACTGCGATATTCCTGACATCAAGACAACATTTTGGCATCTGTTTCTAATGTATAACCCGACTACTCACAAAACAATTGATTGGAATGTAGCCAGATGTCGGTTACAGCCTGGCAACAACCTTCATTCGTATTCGTTTCAAGTGGAGTCACTAGGATGCTGCAAACACAACAACAAAATCATTACCAATACGACATACATTGACAATGTAGTAGCCAAACCAATGTTCATACTAAACACTTTCCCTCATAGAAGCACCTCTTGACGCCATTACCAATACGACATACATTGACAATGTAGTAGCCAAACCAATGTTCATAATAAAGGCCAGAATCTCATGTAGTCCCAGTAATATATATGGAGTTGGGATAGATATGGCGACAACTTATCCACTGCATGATAGCTAAATGGCTGTCGTTTGTATGGCGATATAATAGTTTATTAACCTAAATCTCTATGTAGTCCCAGTAATATCTATGGAGTTGGGATAGATATGGCGACAACTTATCCACTGCATGATAGCAAAATGGCTGTCGTTTGTATGGCGATATAATAGTATATTAACCTAAATCTCTATGAAGGAAAGGGTTAAATGGCTGTTGTTTGTATGGAGATATAATAGTATATTAACCTAAATCTCATGTAGTCCCAGTAATATATATGGAGGTGGGATAGATATGGCGACAACTTATCCACTGCATGATAGCTAAATGGCTGTCGTTTGTATGGCGATATAATAGTTTATTAACCTACATCTCTATGTAGTCCCAGTAATATCTATGGAGTTGGGATAGATATGGCGACAACTTATCCACTGCATGATAGCAAAATGGCTGTCGTTTGTATGGCGATATAATAGTATATTAACCTAAATCTCTATGAAGGAAAGGGTTAAATGGCTGTTGTTTGTATGGAGATATAATAGTATATTAACCTAAATCTCATGTAGTCCCAGTAATATATATGGGGGTGGGATAGATATGGCGACAACTTATCCACTGCATGATAGCTAAATGGCTGTCGTTTGTATGGAGATATAATAGTATATTAACCAAAATCTCGTGTAGTCCCAGTAATATCTATGGAGGTGGGATAGATATGGCAACTACTTATCCACTGCATGATAGCTAAATGGCTGTCGTTTGTATGGAGATATAATAGTATATTAACCTAAATCTCTATGAAGGAAAGGGTTAAATGGCTGTCGTTTGTATGGAGATATAATAGTATATTAACCTAAATCTCTATGTAGTCCCAGTAATATCTATGGAGTTGGGATAGATATGGCGACAACTTATCCACTGCATGATAGCAAAATGGCTGTCGTTTGTATGGCGATATAATAGTATATTAACCTAAATCTCTATGAAGGAAAGGGTTAAATGGCTGTTGTTTGTATGGAGATATAATAGTATATTAACCTAAATCTCATGTAGTCCCAGTAATATATATGGAGGTTGGATAGATATGGCAACTACTTATCCACTGCATGATAGCTAAATGGCTGTCGTTTGTATGGAGATATAATAGTATATTAACCTAAATCTCTATGAAGGAAAGGGTTAAATGGCTGTCGTTTGTATGGAGATATAATAGTATATTAACCTATATCTCTATGAAGGAAAGGGTTAAATGGCCTAACCTATGCCATGTGGCTGAATCGACATGTTCTAATGTATAGAGCTTCCTGCATAGATCAGCAGTTCAAGGTTCCTGATATTACTGTCGTGTATATTTTGCAGGTGGTCTAATAAGCTGTTTGTTATGCCTAGTCGTTTAATGATGATGACCGGAGCTGCTTTGTTGGGTACCTGTGGATTTATTGCTGGTATTGTTGCTATTCTGCATTGGAGAGATAAGGTAAGTTTACAGTCAAACCTGTGTTAGTGGTCACCTCTATTAAGCAGCCAACCTGTAGTAAGCAGCCAGTTTCCAGATTCCCAATATGTTGATTTATTTACATTTGACTTCTATTAAGCAGCCACCTGTGCTAAGCAGCCACTTTCTGTGTTTCCCTTGGCTGGCTGCTTAAGACAGGTTTGACTGTATATACAACTCTACGCTCTAGTTATATGTGTTACTTTAGTTAGAGCTGTAGATGTTCTTGATGATTTGGAATGTTGACATTTTGCCAAAATTGTAAGGTTGGTTGTTTAGGTGTTGACTGCATTGTAAGGTTGGTGGTTTAGGTGTTGACTGCATTGTAAGGTTGCTTGTTTAGGTGTTGACTGCATTGTAAGGTTGCTTGTTTAGGTGTTGACTGCATTGTAAGGTTGGTGGTTTAGGTGTTGACTGCATTGTAAGGTTGCTGGTTTAGGTGTTGACTGCATTGTAAGGTTGCTGATTTAGGTGTTGACTGCATTGTAAGGTTGGTTGTTTAGGTGATGGCTGCATTGTAAGGTTGCTAGTTTAGGTGATGGCTGTATTGTAAGGTTGGTGGTTTATGGGTTGACTGCATTGTAAGGTTGGTGGTTTATGTGTAGGCTGCATTGTAAGGTTGCTGGTTTAGGTGTTGGCTGCATTGTAAGGTTGCTGGTTTAGGTGATGGCTGCATTGTAAGGTTGCTAGTTTAGGTGTTGACTGCATTGTAAGGTTGCTGGTTCAGGTGTTGACTGCATTGTAAGGTTGTTTGTTTAGGTGATGGCTGTATTGTAAGGTTGCTGGTTTAGGTGTTGACTGCATTGTAAGGTTGGTGGTTTATGGGTTGACTGCATTGTAAGGTTGGTGGTTTATGTGTAGGCTGCATTGTAAGGTTGCTGGTTTAGGTGTTGACTGCATTGTAAGGTTGGTGGTTTATGTGTAGGCTGCATTGTAAGGTTGCTGGTTTAGGTGTTGACTGCATTGTAAGGTTGCTGGTTTAGGTGTTGGCTGTAAGGTTGGTGGTTGTGGTCTTGGCTGCATTAATAAGGTTTCTGGTTTATGTCTTAGCTGCATTAATAAAGTTGCTGGTTTACGTCTTAGCTGCATTAATAAGGTTGGTGGTTGTGGTCTTGGCTGCATTAATAAGGCTGCTGGTTGTGGTCTTGGCTGCATTAATAAGGTTGCTGGTTTACGTCTTAGCTGCATTAATAAGGTTGGTGGTTTATGTCTTAGCTGCATTAATAAGGTTGCTGATTGTGGTCTTGGCTGCATTAATAAGGCTGCTGGTTGTGGTCTTAGCTGCATTAATAAGGTTGGTGGTTTAAGTCTTGGCTGCATTAATAAGGCTGCTGGTTGTGGTCTTAGCTGCATTAATAAGGTTGGTGGTTTAAGTCTTGGCTGCATTAATAAGGCTGCTGGTTGTGGTCTTAGCTGCATTAATAAGGTTGGTGGTTTAAGTCTTGGCTGCATTAATAAGGCTGCTGGTTGTGGTCTTAGCTGCATTAATAAGGTTGGTGGTTTAAGTCTTTGCTGCATTAATAAGGTTGCTGGTTGTGGTCTTAGCTGCATTAATAAGGTTGGTGGTTTAAGTCTTGGCTGCATTAATAAGGTTGCTGGTTGTGGTCTTAGCTGCATTAATAAGGTTGGTGGTTTAAGTCTTGGCTGCATTAATAAGGCTGCTGGTTGTGGTCTTAGCTGCATTAATAAGGTTGGTGGTTTAAGTCTTGGCTGCATTAATAAGGTTGGTGGTTTAGGTCTTAGCTGCATTAATAAGGTTGGTGGTTTAAGTCTTGGCTGCATTAATAAGGTTGCTGGTTGTGGTCTTAGCTGCATTAATAAGGTTGCTGGTTTACGTCTTTGCTGCATTAATAAGGTTGGTGGTTTAAGTCTTGGCTGCATTAATAAGGTTGGTGGTTTAAGTCTTTGCTGCATTAATAAGGTTGGTCGGTTTTGATTATTACAAATGAAGGTGCATAAAACACACTACCACAGGTCAGCAGAGGTTATTAGTGGTCAGTGTTTAGGTGATGGCTGTATTGTAAGGTTGCTGGTTTAGGTGTTGACTGCATTGTAAGGTTGGTGGTTTATGGGTTGACTGCATTGTAAGGTTGGTGGTTTATGTGTAGGCTGCATTGTAAGGTTGCTGGTTTAGGTGTTGACTGCATTGTAAGGTTGGTGGTTTATGTGTAGGCTGCATTGTAAGGTTGCTGGTTTAGGTGTTGACTGCATTGTAAGGTTGCTGGTTTAGGTGTTGGCTGTAAGGTTGGTGGTTGTGGTCTTGGCTGCATTAATAAGGTTTCTGGTTTATGTCTTAGCTGCATTAATAAAGTTGCTGGTTTACGTCTTAGCTGCATTAATAAGGTTGGTGGTTGTGGTCTTGGCTGCATTAATAAGGCTGCTGGTTGTGGTCTTGGCTGCATTAATAAGGTTGCTGGTTTACGTCTTAGCTGCATTAATAAGGTTGGTGGTTTATGTCTTAGCTGCATTAATAAGGTTGCTGATTGTGGTCTTGGCTGCATTAATAAGGCTGCTGGTTGTGGTCTTAGCTGCATTAATAAGGTTGGTGGTTTAAGTCTTGGCTGCATTAATAAGGCTGCTGGTTGTGGTCTTAGCTGCATTAATAAGGTTGGTGGTTTAAGTCTTGGCTGCATTAATAAGGCTGCTGGTTGTGGTCTTAGCTGCATTAATAAGGTTGGTGGTTGTGGTCTTAGCTGCATTAATAAGGTTGGTGGTTTACGTCTTTGCTGCATTAATAAGGTTGGTGGTTTAAGTCTTGGCTGCATTAATAAGGTTGGTGGTTTATGTCTTTGCTGCATTAATAAGGTTGCTGGTTGTGGTCTTAGCTGCATTAATAAGGTTGGTGGTTTACGTTTTTGCTGCATTAATAAGGTTGGTGGTTTACGTCTTTGCTGCATTAATAAGGTTGGTGGTTTAAGTCTTTGCTGCATTAATAAGGTTGGTGGTTGTGGTCTTGGCTGCATTAATAAGGTTGGTGGTTTATGTCTTTGCTGCATTAATAAGGTTGCTGGTTGTGGTCTTAGCTGCATTAATAAGGTTGGTGGTTTAAGTCTTTGCTGCATTAATAAGGTTGGTGGTTTACGTCTTTGCTGCATTAATAAGGCTGCTGATTGTGGTCTTAGCTGCATTAATAAGGTTGGTGGTTTAAGTCTTGGCTGCATTAATAAGGTTGGTGGTTGTGGTCTTAGCTGCATTAATAAGGTTGGTGGTTTAAGTCTTGACTGCATTAATAAGGTTGGTGGTTTACGTCTTTGCTGCATTAATAAGGTTGGTGGTTTACGTCTTTGCTGCATTAATAAGGTTGGTGGTTTAAGTCTTTGCTGCATTAATAAGGTTGGTGGTTTAAGTCTTGGCTGCATTAATAAGGTTGGTGGTTTACGTCTTTGCTGCATTAATAAGGTTGGTGGTTTAAGTCTTGGCTGCATTAATAAGGTTGGTGGTTTAAGTCTTGGCTGCATTAATAAGGTTGGTGGTTTAAGTCTTGGCTGCATTAATAAGGTTGGTGGTTTACGTCTTTGCTGCATTAATAAGGTTGGTGGTTTAAGTCTTGGCTGCATTAATAAGGTTGCTGGTTGTGGTCTTAGCTGCATTAATAAGGTTGCTGGTTTACGTCTTTGCTGCATTAATAAGGTTGGTGGTTTAAGTCTTGGCTGCATTAATAAGGTTGGTGGTTTAAGTCTTTGCTGCATTAATAAGGTTGGTCGGTTTTGATTATTACAAATGAAGGTGCATAAAACACACTACCACAGGTCAGCAGAGGTTATTAGTGGTCACATTCTTACATGGAAGTCGTGATAGCGCAGTGGATGCGAGTTCGCTTCAGGTGCGAAAGGTCCGGAGTTCGAACCCCGCTTGAGCCGTTACAATTGTGCCCTTAGGCAAGGCATTTAAATTCCACGTTGCCTCTTCTCTATCTCCCTCAAGGCGATGGATTCCATCAGGAATGAGGTCTCGAGAGTGATTAATATAAGTTATAAGAACTTGTTTTACAATCAAGCTAAAATAAATTTGTATAAATTACATTCTTACATGTCTGACAAGCAGATTCACGTATGGTAGAATCACCAACAAAACAGTGATTAACTGGACGATGATTATTACAGAAAAAGCAAAACAGAAGTAACATAGCAATGATAGTCTTTAGCTGTACCCATACTACAATCTAACCACCTACAGTATATTGTCTATACAATCTAAGCCCCTACAGTATTTTGTATTTACAATCTAACCCCCTACAGTATTTTGTCTATACAATCTAACCCTCTACAGTATGTTGTCTATACAATCTAACCCCCTACAGTAATTTGTCTACACAATCTAACCCCCTACAGTATTTTGTCTATACAATTTAACCCCCTACAGTATGTTGTCTATACAATCTAACCCCCTACAGTATTTTATATTTACAATCTAACCCCCTACAGTATTTTATATTTACAATCTAACCCCCTACAGTATTTTGTCCATACAATCTAACCCCCTACAGTATTCTGTCTACACAATCTAACCCCCTACAGTATGTTGTCTATACAATCTAACCCCCTACAGTATTTTGTCTACACAATCTAACCCCCTACAGTATTTTGTCTACACAATCTTAACCCCCTACAGTATTTTGTCTACACAATCTAACCCCCTACAGTATTTTGTCTACACAATCTACCCCACTACAGTATTTTGTCTATACAATCTAACCCCCTACAGTATATTGTCTATACAATCTAACCCCCTACAGTATATTGTCTATACAATATAACCCCCTACAAAGTACAATATTGTGTCTACACAATCTAACCCCCTACAGTATTGTGTCTACACAATCTAATCCCCTACAGTATATTGTCTATACAATCTAACCCCCTACAGTATTTTGTCTACACAATCTAACCCCCTACAGTATTTTGTCTATACAATCTAACCCCCTACAGTATTTTGTCTACACAATCTAACCCCCTACAGTATTTTGTCTACACAATCTAACCCCCTACAGTATTTTGTCTACACAATCTAACCCCCTACAATATTGTGTCTACACAATCTAACCCCCTACAGTATTTTGTCTATACAATCTACCCCGCTACAGTATTTTGTCTACACAATCTAACCCCTACAGTATTTTGTCTACATTTATTACAGATTGAAGATCGGAAGGAGAAGCGCCAAGAATCTCAGAAATTCCATTTCGATGCCATGTGAGAGGAGAATGCTTGATACGCGGACACCCAAGTCTAGTACATGCAGTCATGTCAATCCTGTCATCTCCAGCAGGCCAGTCTGTTTAAACCTTAAAATGCCGAATAAATTGGAAGGAATGTGGAAATGACATAGATCCAGATCAGCAGCGAAATGTTTGTTTGCTATTCAGCCATGTGTTTTAACTCCACTATCCGAGTAGCAAGCAACATAGATCCAGATCAGCAGCGAAATGTTTGTTTTGCTATTCAGCCATGTGTTTTAACTCCACTATCCGAGTAGCAAGCAACATAGATCCAGATCAGCAGCGAAATGTTTGTTTGCTATTCAGCCATGTGTTTTAACTCCACTATCCGAGTAGCAAGCAACATAGATCCAGATCAACAGCGAAATGTTGTTTGCTATTCAGCCATGCGTTTTAACTCCACTATCCGAGTAGCAAGCAACATAGATCCAGATCAGCAACGAAATGTTTGTTTGCTATTCAGCCATGCGTTTTAACTCCACTATCCGAATAGCAAACAACGGTCTGACTCGATGCTGTTTGCAAAAGCAAGTTTAGTTGTGATTTAAGCATTTTAAGAAGTTGAGTGTGTAATGTTGACATGTAGCATTAAGTGTATGCAGAAATATCGTGCATGCTTCACGTCTCCTCAGTGTATGTATTGTGTGCTGCGAGATACCGTCCTAGAACATATTAATATAAGAATATTTATGTGTGAAATGTTTACCATATTTGTTAAAATAGACGTACAGCACATACTAGCAATGTGATTGCTTGCAACTTGAAAACCATTCCAGAAATTGTAAATATGTTATCTGTGATAAATTTAAAATGTACTTCATGTTATTTACACATTAACTTTACCCTTCTGTGTTCATAATATTTAGAAAGAACAAAGAAATAGAACACTATTACTTGAAAACATTTGCCCTACATTTAATCATGTGAGAGGGTCAACTGTGGTACCCTGCTCTTGGTACCCTGCTCTGTCATCTGGGCTGAAACACAAGTGCTAGTTTTTCCTTTACAATAGAAATCGCTTTATTAACCCATTCAACGCCAAGTAACTGACATGGACTGGTGCATGATATTTTTAGAACAATAAATTTAATAAGAAAATTACCTTTGGACCAGTTCATTTATCAAAATGGGTAATTTTATCTAAAAATAGTAATAATTATTACTGGCAAAAAGTGCAGATCCTGATCTGGATCTACACTTTTTGTAAGCCTATTGAGAGGCATGTGGTGTTGAAAGGGTTAATTAGTGTGTTTTTGTGAAATACAAGAAGCTATATGTGACCCGCCATATCAAAATCAGTCGTAAGTCGGGATTATCGTAAGGCAGATAATTACATTATAAGTCAACAAAATGGTATTTTAACATTTTTCAGATTATTGTATAATGGCATTTTATAATCATTTATCTTTATAATAAATGTGATAGAAGCACGTATCTGTGTAATTTAAGGCATTAAAAACACATTTTAATTAGCTTGGTGTTAATTGCCATTGTTATTAATCGCAGTGAAACAAAAGATCTAAGCCGGTAGGCGGTGTTTTCCGATGGCCTTCAATGATACTGTCCCGCGGTTTGGCCCCATGTATTTGGTACCGAAATAAACTAGAGATGACGTATTTTCAGCTGATGCTATTCTTGAAGTAAGATCTTATATGCTTCCAACTAATAAAACGGCTTTAAATCGATCGAGTTTTTTTCAAAAATCTCTTCTTGCGAGGTAAACGGGATTCCCACTCATCCATTGGCCGATAAACACCACGTGATCTGCAAGTGCGCACCTGTTCCTATGTTCACAGACGATTGAATAGAAACAAAACGATTTTCGGTGTGATTTCGTGACGATTATTCATTATATAGCTTAATATTTAGATTTATTTCGATGCAAATCAGTCATATATAGGTAAATGGTAAACCTAGACAAGTGTAGAACCTTTATCTGCTGATTTGTTGTGTGAAATTTTAACACACCGTTATCTGTACCTGTGTTCGGTGTAGCCCAGTATTTCGGACGTACATGTATTTAATATAAATTCTAAAATAATACTTCACCTGAATCCAAAAGTTCATTCATTTGTTAATAACTATGACTTAATTCAGCTTTTATGTTTCATAATATTACAAAATAAGTGTTTACTTTTCACTGTGAACCAGCTTTTGACCCCTTTTCTAATTCACAACTGCACAATATACAATGTTACTTTACTTCCCACAAAAAGCCAAAAATTACCCCCTAATCCTTTCCTAAAACAACACAACTGATAAGGGGAATTGTGCATTTTAATTGATCAATGAAACACTGCTACTTTGTAGGCCTACTATGGTCCAATTAACAGGATTATATAACAGTAGGTGTCCACTTATGCCCTAGGCACTGTCAGATCAGACTAATCAATGCAATATACAGGGGCCATAAAACTAGAATATCTACAAAAGACATGCAGATTGCTACATGTACTCTGAAAAGTCAGAATAATCCTTTCAGGATATATTGGTTTAAGTAAATAAAATTTAAGTCAATAAAAACTATTTTTAAATTTTTTTTTATTTTTTTTTTTATTTATTATTATTATTGTATTTATACTAGAACAGCTGAACCACTATGTATACTACAAAGTTCAGCAAAGTGGCATTTTAAAGAATGGACATTTACCTTTAATTTGATACCAAACATGACTAGTTGTGTCATGTGGAACATATTGGTTGCTATGGTGTTTTGATTTCACTGTGTCTCCAAATTGTGTTAAAATAAGTCAGAATTTCTGAAAATCTTTGACAGCCGTTTTCTCGGAATATTAATCGGGCGAAGTCCATTATTCAAATGGTCATAACTTTGGATTGAAACGAGCTACATGAATGATACTGATATCACTAGAAAGCTTATACTTATACCTATATGATGGTATAGTTAATTCATTATTTATTTTTTCCGACTAAGACTGATTTTGTCATGGTGGGTCACATATTTAATGTCAGAATAAATAGACAAACAGTGTTAGCTAACAAGTTATTTTCCAACATGTACAGGTGTGTAAAGGGTGTGTAAAAAGTTTGTTCCTGTATTAAACAGTGTTAATTTCGACCATAAAAGCATGACACTGCTGCTGGTCATAAGATGTAGATAGATCAATTTGTGTTTAGACGACCATAAATAATGTCACTGACAACGTTCATTGTTAAACATTTAAACAGGCTGCGGCTAGGTATCACAATTGCAAACCAGTGAGAAATAAAATGTGTTATTTCACTGTTGGAAAGCAGTTACCGGGTATACTTCATTATACTTCACTGATACATTTCTACATTTCATTGGAAAGCATAAAATAATGCAAAATATATAACATTTTGAACAGCTTGACATTATCCCAAACTGCAAATGTCTGAAATGTAGGCAGTTTTCAAATCTATAGTTCACAACAAATCTAATGTTTTAACCCTTTCCTATACAGAGATTTAGGTTAATATACTATTATATCTCCATACAAACGACAGCCATTTAGCTGTCATGCAGTGGTCGCCATATCTATCCCACCTCCATAGATATTACTGGGACTACATGAGATTTAGGTTAATATACTATTATATCTCCATACAAACGACAGTCATTTAGCTATCGTACAGTGGATAAGTAGTTGCAAAATCTATCCCACCTCCATAGATATTACTGGGATCACACAAGATTCTGGCCTTTATTATGAACATTGGTTTGGCTACTACAATGTCAATGTATGTCATATTGGTAATGACGTCAAGAGGTGCTTCTATGAGGGAAAGGGTTAAAGGATGCATTTTGTGTATAATAATTATGATGTACGTTTGTGATCTGAATTCTGAACATGATAGATGGGAACAAACTTTCTACACTGCTTACAATTAGTTGTATCTCTTTATAAAGTCATATGCCTTTTCAAAATCATTGTAAATCCTATTAGTTACCTCTTCTACTCTTCATTTAAGTCTCATCATCGTACATACATAGCGATATCACACAACGTATAATGCAAATAAAAGTACAATGCCATTCATTTTCAATTATAAGTGACATGGTGCCACTGAGATATTTACTGTTTGGCCCCAACAGCATTTACCGCACCCAGATAGTCCAGCTGTGTGTGTGTTTTACGTTTACTTATCGTCGCTACCGGTTGTCCATATGAGCGACGCCTCCTGAAGAAATTAGTCATTTTAGATTTTTGGAGGATAGTGCATGATACAGACAGAGACCCAATCAAGAGTCTCATCTGGTTTGTTTACGTGCATGGTGTAAAGCACTGACACACGACCTCGGCTTAAAGTCCCATATTATTAGGGTCAGATGGGGGATCGACCTGCGATCCCTGGATTACCAGTCCAGCGTGTTAACCACTGGACTACAGATCTGTCTGTTAGTTACAGCTACAGGAGCATCAACCTTTTCAGTAATTATTTTCAGTGGAGTATGATCTGTCGTAACACCCTTTTCATCCACATTATAAATGTAATTGAGGCGTGTCCTTTAGGTGATATGTTGCCTCACTCCACAAAATAATTTCTCACAGCTGCGGCATTAGTAGCCTTTGCCCGTGCTATGGAAAGAGTCCTTGGAATTTTTGCAGCCAATTCTGACCAACGACTCGTGAAATTCTTATACCAATGAAGAGATAGATAGTGAGTGGCTATCTCACTCCAAGATCGACTGCAAACTCTGTGGCTAGGTTACACAGCTCTCCCCCGAGAATATCCATAACCAAGTTTTGCCAACAGTTTGACATTGCTTACGAGTTTTGCTTCCTGCTCTATACTAAGTAGTGGATCAGTACCAGATCTAACACAATCTATTCCAACAGTTCCATTCACTCTACGCAGTGATGTTTCAGGAACACTGAACAACTTTGCTGCCTTCCTAACAGGCATGCAATCATCTTTTACTGCAATAAAGGCATCTGTCGGATATTGCTTGTCTCTGCTCTGTAGTCTTCCTCTTCGCACCTCTACCAGGCATTGTGGTAATATTTATTATTAACTTAGATTGATGCAAAATATTTGTTAAAGATCTTTGAAATTCACTTGCTCCTCGTCTGAGCTTGTGGTATGCCGCAATGCATCTGGGTGTATAGGCCGCTGCTCAACCAGATTGCGCATTTCTTGGCTCAGCCTAACATATTCCACTCTATTCTACTGAACAATATTCCTAGAGTGTGAATGGACAGCACTGACACCTGTCTTTGTCCTTGGAGACAAGGCATGACCCTTGCTGAAGTGACTGAGTTTCCTAAATTATTGTTGTACTGGCCGTCTGCTTGGATCAGAATTTGATTGACCATTTCGGTATTTGTTCACAGCTTTCAATTCCGTCCTAATGCGTCTCGTGTCTTTCCTATTCTCTTTTTGTTATTATTTTGTTTACTTTGTTGGCATTTTGCTGCATGCCTGAAACTGATGGTGCAGGTATGTTGCTTCCAAGACACAACTTTCTTACACTGGTGGGTCCAACTGGAGTTTGTGTCATTGCTACTGCCATACCGGTATTGGCAGTAGCTGCTTTGACACCTCGTTTTTTCCAGTGTTCACCTACATGTACAGCTTGGATAGGTACTGACATTTTGGGCACTAGGCAGCTTCACGCCAACCTAGACCCCACTGTAGTGAAGAAGATGGATCAAAAGAGAGATTACCTTCACAGCCTGGGTATCGGGAGAGGTGCTCTTTTGTTACAAAATTTACCATATCCCATAACTTTTGGGGGTGCATCAGCTTGTACGGCCCTGCATCTGGCCTGAAATACATCCGAAATACATTTCATTAGCTTCTTTCAGCAGAAGATCATCCTGTTGGCTCACAAACACTGAATTTTGGGTCATTTTCAATACAGTTTGCACAGAGATACATTTATGCATATTGGAGTCGCTTCCCTTGCATCAGTGAAAAGACAAGTTGGTATTCACATAATTGTTACAGCAGCAAATTTTGGACACTTTCTGATTTCTTGTATTGTAAGATCGACATGAGCTTTAAAAAATGTTTGAGGATGTACGTAACATTTTATGAAAATTGCTAACTCGTGTACATGTAAGTCACAGAGTACAGTATGTTCAACAGTAAGGATATATTGTTTTGCCTTGTCTTATTTCATTTACGGAAATACTTGCACAACTAAAAACATTCTCGGGTTAATTGCACCTCGTGCGATAACAAATGAGGGGGAAAAACCAGGAGAGGAAAGGTCGAAGCGACCAGACAAGCAGGTAAAACAACACAGTGTTCATTGCAAACGCAATCTCTTTATCGTCTGTTTTTCCTCGTCATCTTCATTCTTCACTACTGGTTCATACACAAAGGACCATCTTTTTTCCTGAAGTGTTTGGTATAGTATGGAATACTATCTCGGGGCTCAAGCTTTTAATCTCTATCGCGAGTATACTCTAGACAGAGTGATGCGATTACATAAGATGATGATGATGATGAAGCTAGACGACCCAACTTTTAGGTAGAAGTGAGAAAGTGCGCGATTGCGTCATCTAATGGTATTATTTAATAAATGTCAACATAAAAGGATTGAAATACGATCATTAAATACAATAGTTGAATATCCGCCTCCGTGGTCGAGTGGTTACGGTCGCTGACTTGTATACCACTGTAACCTATCATCACTGATGGTCACGGGTTCGGGCCTCGCTCAGACCGTGTCTCATTTATATGAAAAAGTTGGCAGTTTCTTACGGAGGTTGGTGCACCCAAGTACTGGTTAACCGCTGGAGCCTGCCCAGGAAAGGTGTTGTTAGGTAAACTGCCCGTCGGCGATATAGCCCAAAATGGTGCTGATGCAGGCGTAAAACACTGTGGGTGGTGTCAAATGATTTCATGTGAGAAAGCTATCCAGCTGAATAAAACTGTCTGGATGCACGGGTCTCTAATGCACGCTGGTGCTCTTTCAGTGTATATGTATTGCTTTATAGCAGCATTACATCGTATGAAATTAAAGATATTTGAAAAATTCAATTTTTACGTATGGGTAGCAATGTTGCTACACATTCTAACATTATACTTTGTATGCTTATGTTCATTTGGTAAACAGTGTTTTTTTGCGATAAAACAACATTATACTTTGTATGCTTATGTTCATTTGGTAAACAGTTTTTTTTTGCGCGATAAAACAAACTCGAAACCGAAAGTAGGACTTTCCGAGTCGATCGGTCACGCACTTGTTACTTGATATGTTGATTCATACCTCTGTTAGCTAAGTCTTTTAGGGACATTTCTACATCCCCGCGAGGAGTTCGACATTAGAGGAAGATAGATAGTATTTCATGTTCAAAATATATACGTTGTTTTCTACATACTCTGTTGTTTCACGCATGCGCGCTGTGCGTGTTTACATTTCGTGTGCTGATAAACAAATTCGCGTATACGACGGTTTAAATTTATTGGAATTTTATCGTTTCTGAGCGACTATTTCGATTTTTGTAAACACACACACATTAGTATTTATATTTTACCCAAAACATCCTTTATTACGATGTAATGCTGCTTTAAAATATTACAAATTAAGAGCTATACCACATTATGTATGCTAATATAATATAAAAGTGGATTACAGCCCGTCATTTGAAATGGCCCGAAATGCTGAAATGAGGTATGTCTTTTCAAATAATTCGAGTGGAAGATACAGAGCTACAGAGTATTGAACCCATCAATATTCCAATTACTCCTTTGGATTTGTGAGACATTTAATGTTAATTTATTCTATAGTTATTGTGCTGATTGTTGCAGATCGATAATTAATATACATTATGTTTATTATAATAAGTTATCACATGTTCATTCTCATATACAAATGATAATAAATATTGAAAACTGTTACGTAGTTAGTGTTTTTATATATATTTTAACTCACCTGACCCAAAGGGTTAATGGACCTTTTGCTAGAGGAGTTTCCGGTAGCAATTGGATACACATTGCTACTTCTGAAGAACCAATGGGAGGAATGTTTACATCTTTGTTATTTTTACACATGGAGTGACAGTTGTCAACAAGTTGGTCACATGTCACCTTAATGGGAAACAATTAAGCGTATTCTTCTGAAGAACCAATAGTAGGAATGTTCCTACAGTTTATTATATATGTATTTATAGTATTTATAGCTGTGTGGTAATAATATTTTAACATTTACGTTTTGATCGAGCGGACCTCGGCTGAAAAAAGGGGGATACATAACCAAATCAAGTAGATAACTCTTACACTGATCATTGCAACCATTCATATCAGAGTAGTTTCCCTTTTGTATAAAATCTTAGAATTCAACCCGGTTACACCATCAGTATTCAGGCACATGGGTTTGACACCCCCAGTTGGATTCGACCCTGCAGCGGTGAGGGGCAAGAGATTTAAACTACTTGACCACGGAGGCCACACACCTTATCGGTATAATGATATTTAATCCCAGAAGTATTGGAAATATCATACCACACCAAAATAGGATGAGATTCATGGAAATTACAGGCACTTTAAATGAGCTGATATGGCCAGGCGCGTAGTTGCCTTTACGCCACAACGCCCGGGCTTGCACATTATGTTTAGGCTTTTACTGTTGCTAGATATCCCAGTAGTAGATAAAAAAACTGAACTTTTCTTATGTGCTTGTTAGTGTGCCAGTGTGCACAATTTGATGTCTAGGTTTCAAAAAAGTCGGGATGAAGAAGGCCCCCAGACCACCCTACCGTGCTTAATTTAGTTCAAACGGGCTTTCACATCATGTTCTGCTGGCTATGAACACCAGTAGTCGGTAAGTTCCCGGGATCATTGTGTGCGTGACAGACATCCAAGAGCACTCGACAGAGTTACGGTTGATTGTACATGTATATTATTGCATATTTAACCCATTAAACACAAAGTAACTGTACTAAAAATAAATGGACATGCTACATGCTATTTTTAGACCAATAAATTAATAAGAAAGTTACATTTGGATCAGTTCATTTTTCAAAATGGGTAATTTTAGTAACAATAGTAATATTAGTATAATTACTGGCAAAAAGTGCAGATCCTGATGAGACGGTTCGAACCAGTGACCATCAGTGATGATAGATTACAGTGGTATACAAATCACAGGGATTCGGCACGTTTGGGGGTACTAGTATATATATTTATTATTTATGTGATACAAATCAGCGACCTCAACCACTAGACCACGGAAGCGTAACCTAAAATTTAGCAGCAGTGGTTAAAGTGATAGCAATATGTTTGCGATTCTTTCTGGAGACTTGGTCTCTGCTGAGGGACATTACCATCGGTCGTGCTATAGACTATACTCTGGAGACTTGGTCTCTGCTGAGGGACATTACCATCGTTCGTGCTATAGACTATACTCTGGAGACTTGGTCTCTGCTGAGGGACATTACCATCGGTCGTGCTATAGACTATACTCTGGAGACTTGGTCTCTGCTGAGGGACATTACCATTGTTCGTGCTATAGACTATACTCTGGAGACTTGGTCTCTGCTGAGGGACATTACCATCGGTCGTGCAATAGACTATACTAAGCCTGTAACATCGGTTCCAGGAAACTCTGGAGACTTGGTCTCTACTGAGGGACATTACCATCGGTCGTGCTATAGACTATACTAAGCCTGTAACATCGGTTCCAGGAAACTCTGGAGACTTGGTCTCTACTGAGGGACATTACCATCGGTCGTGCTATAGACTATACTAAGCCTGTAACATCGGTTCCAGGAAACTCTGGAGACTTGGTCTCTACTGAGGGACATTACCATCGGTCGTGCTATAGACTATACTAAGCCTGTAACATCGGTTCCAGGAAACTCTGGAGACTTGGTCTCTACTGAGGGACATTACCATCGGTCGTGCTATAGACTATACTAAGCCTGTAACATCGGTTCCAGGAAACTCTGGAGACTTGGTCTCTACTGAGGGACATTACCATCGGTCGTGCTATAGACTATACTAAGCCTGTAACATCGGTTCCAGGAAACTCTGGAGACTTGGTCTCTGCTGAGGGATATTGCCGTCGGTCGTGCTATAGACTATACTAAGTCTGTAACATCGGTTCAAGGACACTATTCATGATGCAAGTGCTGTAGACTGGAATCCATTCAACCATGACCAAGAGTATGCTCGAATTGAAAAGGACCATGCAAATGTGTGTGTATGTAAATAATTGTATGCATCAGTCCAGGCCCGTAGCCACACTGAGACAAATGAAGCACTGACCGCGGTTATAATTTGGCAAGTAACGACAGGTATATAGGAAAACTTGCCTTCAGAATGAACAGACAAGCATACACAAACACAATTCGGGGGGCGGGTCGCCTCGGTTATTTTCAGATTAATACATATATATGTTTCGTATTGTAATACATCTTGTTGCTTGTTCCCAAATAAATATCAATGGAGTAACATACTTTTATTATTTCTCTCCCACTGTCTTGCGCGTATGGTATCTGTGGCTGCATGTTGAAATGTTGTCAACGCGAACGTTTTCGGACTCAAGCTGTCAGTGAAGTGGTTTGTGCGTATAGAATGCATCATTTTTGATAGTTCTACCACCATTTAGCTCACCGTTGCATCGTTTTCTACCATAAAACACTGTTCAGCCTTTGTTTGCTTAAAGCAGCATTACATCGTAATAAAGGATGTTTTGGGTAAAATATAAATACTAAAGTGTGTGTGTGTTTACAAAAATCGAAATAGTCGCTCAGAAACGATAAAATTCCAATAAATTTACACCGTTGTATACGCGAATTTGTTTATCAACACACGAAATGTAAACACGCACAGCGCGCATGCGTGAAACAACAGGCGCACTGTGCGTGAAACAACAGAGGATGTAGAAAACAATGTATATATTTTGAACATGAAATACTATCTATCTTCCTCTAATGTCGAACCCCTCGCGGGGATGTAGAAATGTCCCTAAAAGACTTAGCTAACAGAGGTATGAATCAACATATCAAGTAATTTAATTAAAAAGACAACGTGGGACAAATGGGGACGATGCATTCCGAATGTAAGCAAGTGCGGACGATGCGTTCCGGTTGTAAACAAGTCCTACTTTCGGTTTCGAGTTTACCAAATGAACATAAGCATACAAAGTATAATGTTAGAATGTGTAGCAGCATTGCTACCCATACGTAAAATTTGAATTTTTCAAATATCTTTTATTTCATACGATGTAATGCTGCTTTAAGTAAATGATCGAATATTACTTTATTTATGAACATAGAAAGCAATAGTTACCAACGTCACTCGTGATTTTAATGTTCATTAGGTAGCTATAATTCGATCATACACAATAACAACGAATATATGTTCTATCTATCTATCTTCCTTTAATGTCGAACCCCTCGCGGGGATACAAGATACAAGATACAAGAAGCTTTATTTAACGTCGGATTACATTTACAAATAACATTAGCTAATAAGCTATTTTTCTGACAAACATATATTATAATCAAAACATAAGAAAAAACAGCTAAGAAATAAAAGTTGGTTTAAACATGAATACAACACAGGACATAGCATAATTAAAACATGTTAAAGCGAGCACCTAAAAGACAAAAATAAAATTAATACATTGTGTTAATAGTTTTAACAATTTAAGGATAACATACAGCTTAAGATACAAGCAACTATATAATATAGATAAATCTTAAGAATTCAAATAGAAATACACTATTGATTGATACACTGTGTTGTAGTTGCTGATCTTGGCCTGTGGCCTAAAAACTGCAAAGAACAAAAAATGTTAAGACACTGACAGGCAAAAAGGTACACTACTGTGAAATTAAGATATGTTTTAAAAAAACAGTTATCCCCCAAATCAGATTTGGAAAGGAACTGATCAGCAATTACCTCACAGGTATCTTAAAACAAAATACATAAAAAGCAGTTAAAGCAACTATTTGTGGCATGCAAATTTATAGAACACTAAAACTAAGTTACAACAATCAAATTAGAACATCAAGCTAGCACAAATCATAAATTATAAACATAAAAACACAAATAAAACACATAGCACACATTTATAAGCACATTAAGCATGAGGAAATAAGCGGACACGACTAGGTAGAGCACATTGAGCACTTACAGGACGGGCCCGTCCAGGCACGGACCAGCCTCACAAACTCCTTGTGATTTTCAATTTTTCTAATGTCATTTGGCAGGCTGTTCCATACCTGAGCGGCCTCGTATCTGAAAGATCTCTTACCGTTCAAGGTGGTGCGTACAGTTGGTACTTCAACAGTGTTTGAATGTCTGAAAGAATATTTTATATTTCGAAATTTAACCAGGTCATGTAAATATGGATTCATGGTACAGGCATTTGAATGTTTCTATTGCAATAGTTCTTATTCTACTAAGATGTAATGTAGGCATGTTTACTTGTTTCAAAAGGTCTTCGTAGCTAGAAGTGAAATCATTTAAAGTAATTTTTTAGAGCTCTATGTTGTAGTTTCTCCAATTTGTCTGTATTAGTTTTGTTACAAAAGTGCCATATGAGCGGACAGTAGTTGAAAGTTGATCTTATAAAGGATTTATAAATTAACAATTTGAGGTCAGGTGTTAAAAACTTGCTTAGTCTGAGAAGTACATTTAGTTGTCTAGCAGCCTTCTTACACATTTTTGTAACCTGTTCATCAAAATTTAACATAAAATCTATATCTACACCTAGGAGTTTCACAGAGTCTTCACATTTAATATCAGCATTTGCAATGGTAAAAGATCTTAATTGTGTGTGGGTTTTCTTACCTAGGGCTATGGCCTGAAACTTATCAGGGTTGGCCTGCATTTGGTTACAATCAAACCATTTTATTAAGATGTCACTTTCTGTTTCAAGAGTTGATTTGAGAGATGACAGATCCTTATCCCAGTATGACAAAGTATTGTCGTCTGCATAATTGTAAAGCTTAGATTGTGTAATAAAATAAAAGATGTAGACTATGTTTAATCGTCCTTAGATGTCAAAGCCATCGCGTGTATCGTTGTAATGTAGTCGTATTCCTTCTAACACTGTATTGGCTTTCCCTGTTCATAGGTAGTGCATATTTCATATTAATGCGGGTTGTTTTTTTACTGTATTTGTAGATGTATATCGTCGCTCTCCAGCTAAACGAGTATTGAGGCGTGGAAAGAAACGGGGTTTAGACAAACCTTGATCCACGTCGTTCGGGCGATTAGCGAGTTTGTTTCAAGCTTTTAAAAAATGTAAACATAGATCAGCTGTCGATGGATATATTGCAAAACAATTAGCTGTTGGTGATTTACTGAAAATTAGACATGGTTGTTACAAATACGCAGAAGGATCGCAGTCAGTCGATTGTCATTGAGCAGATTCGAATGAAAAAGACGTTAACGCTGTTTAGTTGTGTTTCGATATTATGTTCAGTGACAGGTCATATTTCTGTGTTTGTTGCGCCAACAGCGATCTTAAAATACACGGGATCAATAGGATTATCGGTGTTATTGTGGATATTTGGAGGTTTGATGAACCTTTGCCTTGCCCTGTGTTTCACGGAATTGGCAACCATGTTTCCATCAGCAGGTGGACCCTATGTTTTCATTTTAAAAGTGTTTGGCCCTTTGCCTGGTTTCATGATAATGTGGGGCTATATATTTCTGATAACAGGACCTTTCTGGGCATTCCTGTCCTACTGTGCATCATTATACATCCTCCAGCCTTTCTTTGTAAACTGTCAGCCTCCAGACGTTGCTGTTAAATTGTTTGCTGTATGGATTCTAGGTGAGTTACTTATTTTCTCTTAATTATAATATTTATTGATTTGAAGTCATGATAGCGCACTGATAGCACGTTCGCTTCAGGTGCGAAAGGTCCAGAATTTGATAATGGAGCCGTTACGATTGTGCCCTTATGCAAGGCATTTATATTCCACGTTGCCGCCTCTCTCTCTCTCGTGGCAATGGATTCCATCAGGAATGAGGTCACGAGAATGATTAATATAAGTTGTAAGAACTTGTTTCGCAATCAAGCTAAAATAAATTTGTATACACTAACTAACTAAGCTAACATATTTAGTATATTTTCAATTTCTGTCAAGCCTTTTGTAGGTATACCTAGATGTCAAACATTTTGTGGGTATACCTAGATGTCAAACATGTTGTGGGTATACCTAGATGTCAAACATGTTGTGGGTATACCTAGATGTCAAACATGTTGTGGGTATACCTAGATGTCAAACCTTTTGTGGGTATACCTAGATGTCAAACCTTTTGTGGGTATACCTAGATGTCAAACATTGTGTGGGTATAACTGATGTCAAACATGTTGTGGGTATACCTAGATGTCAAACCTTTTGTGGGTATACCTAGATGTCAAACCTTTTGTGGGTATACCTAGATGTCAAACATTGTGTGGGTATAACTAGATGTCAAACATGTTGTGGGTATACCTAGATGTCAAACCTTTTGTAGGTATACCTAGATGTCAAACCTTTTGTGGGTATACCTAGATGTCAAACATTGTGTGGGTATAACTAGATGTCAAACCTTTTGTAGGTATACCTAGATGTCAAACCTTTTGTGGGTATACCTAGATGTCAAGCCTTTTGTGGGTATATCTAGATGTCAAACCTTTTGTGGGTATATCTAGATGTCAAACCTTTTGTAGGTATACCTAGGCATGTTTTCTTGTCAGGTTTAGCTGACCTATGTGGTTAATCTACAATTTGTGTGAGGTGCATGTCTACATTGCCTATAGGTAGCTACACCACTGCTAGTACTTGTTGAGGCACACGTCTACATTGCCTATAGGTAACTACACCACTGCTAGTACTTGTTGAGGCACATGTCTACATTGCCTATATGTAGCTATACTATTGCTAATACTTGTTGAGGCACATGTCTACATTGCCTATAGGTAGCTACACCACTGCTAATACTTGTTGAGGCACACGTCTACATTGCCTATAGGTAACTACACCACTGCTAGTACTTGTTGAGGCACATGTCTACATTGCCTATATGTAGCTATACTATTGCTAATACTTGTTGAGGCACATGTCTACATTGCCTATAGGTAGCTACACCACTGCTAATACTTGTTGAGGCACACGTCTACATTGCCTATAGGTAACTACACCACTGCTAGTACTTGTTGAGGCACATGTCTACATTGCCTATATGTAGCTATACTATTGCTAATACTTGTTGAGGCACATGTCTACATTGCCTATAGGTAGCTACACCACTGCTAATACTTGTTGAGGCACACGTCTACATTGCCTATAGGTAACTACACCACTGCTAGTACTATTTTCTCTTTCCAGTGTCATTTGTAGCGCTAAACTGTGTGTATGTGAAACTAGTCACCAGAATACAGTCAATTCTTACACTGACCAAGTTGCTGGCCTTACTACTGATCATTGTATGTGGAGCTAGTAGTTTCTATACAGGTATGTACTACTGATCATTGTATGTGGAGCTAGTAGTTTCTATACAGGTATGTACTACTGATCATTGTATGTATGTGGAGCTAGTAGTTTCTATACAAGTATGTACTACTGATCATTGTATGTGGAGCTAGTAGTTTCTATACAGGTATGTACTACTGATCATTGTATGTGGAGCTAGTAGTTTCTATACAGGTATGTACTACTGATCATTGTATGTATGTGGAGCTAGTAGTTTCTATACAAGTATGTACTACTGATCATTGTATGTGGAGCTAGTAGTTTCTATACAGGTATGTACTACTGGTCATTGTATGTATGTGGAGCTAGTAGTTTCTATACAGGTATGTACTACTGATCATTGTATGTGGAGCTAGTAGTTTCTATACATGTATGTACTACTGATCATTGTATGTGGAGCTAGTAGTTTCTATACAGGTATGTACTACTGATCATTGTATGTATGTGGAGCTAGTAGTTTCTATACAGGTATGTACTACTGATCATTGTATGTGGAGCTAGTAGTTTCTATACAGGTATGTATTACTGATCATTGTATGTATGTGGAGCTAGTAGTTTCTATATAGGTATGTACTACTGATCATTGTATGTGGAGCTAGTAGTTTCTATACATGTATGTACTACTGATCATTGTATGTGGAGCTAGTAGTTTCTATATAGGTATGTACTACTGATCATTGTATGTGGAGCTAGTAGTTTCTATACAGGTATGTACTACTGATCATTGTATGTATGTGGAGCTAGTAGTTTATATACAGGTATGTACTACTGATCATTGTATGTATGTGGAGCTAGTAGTTTCTATACAGGTATGTACTACTGATCATTGTATGTATGTGGAGCTAGTAGTTTCTATATAGGTATGTACTACTGATCATTGTATGTATGTGGAGCTAGTAGTTTCTATACACATATGTACTACTGATGATAATGAGGTTATGGATTGGTCTCGGTGTCGGACTGTGTGGTTGTTGGATAGGTCTCGGTGTCGGACTGTGGTTATGGATAGGTCTCGGTGTCGGACTGTATGGTTATGGATAGTCTTGGTGTCGGACTGTATGGTTATGGATAGGTCTCAGTGTTGGACTGTATGGTTATGGATAGGTCTCAGTGTCGGACTGTGTGGTTATGGATAGGTCTTGGTGTCGGACTGTGTGGTTATGGATAGGTCTTGGTGTCGGACTGTGTGGTTATGGATAGGTCTCGGTGTCAGACTGTGTGGTTATGGATAGGTCTCAGTGTCGGACTGTGTGGTTATGGATAGGTCTTGGTGTCAGACTGTGTGGTTATGGATAGGTCTCAGTGTCGGACTGTGTGGTTATGGATAGGTCTCAGTGTCGGACTGTGTGGTTATGGATAGGTCTCAGTGTCAGACTGTGTGGTTATGGATAGGTCTTGGTGTCGGACTGTGTGGTTATGGATAGGTCTCGGTGTCAGACTGTGTGGTTATGGATAGGTCTCAGTGTTGGACTGTATGGTTATGGATAGGTCTCAGTGTCGGACTGTGTGGTTATGGATAGGTCTCAGTGTCGGACTGTGTGGTTATGGATAGGTCTTGGTGTCGGACTGTGTGGTTATGGATAGGTCTCGGTGTCAGACTGTGTGGTTATGGATAGGTCTCGGTGTCAGACTGTGGTTATGGATTGGTCTCGGTGTCGGACTGTGTGTTTATGGATAGGTCTCGGTGTCTGACTGTGGTTATGGTTAGGTCTCGGTGTCAGACTGTGGTTATGGATAGGTCTCGGTGTCGGACTGTGGTTATGGATAGGTCTCAGTGTCAGACTGTGGTTATGGATAGGTGTCGGTGTCGGACTGTGGTTATGGATAGGTCAGCGATTTCAACGTTGATGTAGGAATATGTCATTACGCAAAGCAGCGTATTAAATGGCGTAATTACTTCAAGACTTGTTTTAAATCATACATGTACAAATGTAGTTTGTCTTACCATTAACGTTTTGTACCAGAGTTTGAACCCCACTGGAGCCGTTCCGATTGTGTCCTTAGACAAGGCATTTAAATTCCACTGCGCTATCACGACTTACACTGAATACAAGCAAAGTTGTGTAATAAATATATGTTCTGTAAATGGAACCGAAGTATGTGCATGCATAGACATTTGGTTTTCACATGTGTCCATTATCAGCATTATTACTCTTAACTCTTTGCATGCTGGGTAACATAAATGCTATAAATAGTTCAAATAATTAGGTGCAGACAACAATTCATTAATTTTTTTTTTTGCTGAAAACTGAAAAGCTGAAATATGTCATGGAATTTCATTAGAATTGTGTTGTTACGACACAATTCTAGTTTAGTTTAAGAAAATACATGTAGGATTGAGGAGAAGGCAACTTGCTTATATGGTTACCTCTTTCCTAGACACAATTCTAATGATATTCCTTGATATATTTCACCGTTAGATTCTCTGTTAGCATGCACAGAGTTAAGAAACCATTAATTAAAGCATATTTGTTTTATTCCTCAAAGACGGTGGTGAGAATGTTTCGGATGTATGGGAGGGAACAGTTGAGAAACCATTAGTCGTTGCCATGGCATTCCTCTTCTCTACCTTCACTTATGGAGGATGGTAATATTATTAATTGAGTTAATGATTATTTAATTTAACCCTTAATTTGCCAATCACAACGAAAATCGCTTTTGCAAACAGCATAGAGCCTGATTAGACGGCACAGAAACTATGCTGTTTGCTATTCGGATAGTGGCGCTAAAATACTTGTTTGAATTGCAAATAACATAGATCCTGATCAGACATCCAATTTATTCGGCAGGTTACGGGTTAAAGCTATAATGTATATTGGAGTGGGTACCTGTATTATATAAGGAATTAGTAAGCACTCTTTATCTCCATATATTCACATACCATTAACTTGTATGAGGCAAACATATATTCACATACCATTAACTTGTATGAGGTAAACATATATTCACATAACATTAACATATATGAGGCAAACATCTATTCACATACCATTAACTTGTATGAGGAAAACATCTATTCACATAACATTAACTTGTATGAGGAAAACATCTATTCACATACCATTAACTTGTATGAGGAAACATCTATTCACATAACATTAACATATATGAGGCAAACATCTATTCACATACCATTAACTTGTATGAGGAAAACATCTATTCACATACCATTAACGTGTATGAGGCAAACATCTATTCACATAACATTAACTTGTATGAGGAAAACATCTATTCACATACCATTAACGTGTATGAGGCAAACATCTATTCACATAACATTAACATATATGAGGCAAACATCTATTCACATAACATTAACGTGTATGAGGAAACATCTATTCACATAACATTAACGTGTATGAGGCAAACAGCTATTCACATAACATTAACTTATATGAGGCAAACATCTATTCACATAGCATTAACTTATATGAGGAAAACATCTATTCACATAACATTAACTTGTATGAGGAAACATATATTCACATAACATTAACGTGCTTAAGAGAACAAAGCCAAGTTTTTAATTATGCCTGTCTACGAAATAACATTGATGTACAAGTAATGTAAACATGTGTTTTGTTGTGTGCTTCTCTAGTTTACATGATCGCTAATAGTTCATAAATTATGTACTTTAGATGTGACCTAATTCGAAACTAGTCCATGTAGAAAATTTGACGTCCTAGGATTAAATAATTTAGTCTGGCCTACATATTCAATATCACTAGCTATGCCCCTACAAGTCATGTTTAGAATTGGTATGCTTGATTTCATATAATTGGAATACATTTGTATATGTTTGTATGCCACAAATGATGATGTCGTATTGATTTATACAATGTGTGTTTGTGCTTTGGGGGTTTAACGTAGCTTAGGTCATATTGCGGCTCTCCAACTATTATTGGTGGAGGAAGACCTCGGTTGCCCCTCCAAGCAGGGAGGGGGTAAGGGTGACACATGCTAGATGAAGGGAAGGGGTAAGGGTGACACATGCTATATGAAGGGAGGGGGTAAGGGTGACACATGCTAGATGAAGGGAGGGGTAAGGGTGACACATGCTAGATGAAGGGAGGGGTAAGGGTGACACATACTGGATGAAGGGAGAAGGGTAAGGGTGACACATGCTGGATGAAGGGAGGGGGTAAGGGTGATACATGCTAGATGAAGGGAGGGGTAAGGGTGACACATGCTAGATGAAGGGAGGGTAAGGGTGACACATGCTAGATGAAGGGAGGGGTAAGGGTGACACATGCTGGATGAAGAGAGGTTATAGGGCTGACCCATACCCGATATACAAATTGAAAATCTTCTTGCAAAAGTGTGTGCTACTTTTAGTATTGTGTTACATATACTTATTGTATAGTGTTACAGTACTTATTGTATAGTGTTACAGTACTTATTGTATAGTGTTACAGTACTTATTGTATAGTGTTACAGTACTTATTGTATAGTGTTACAGTACTTATTGTATAGTGTTACAGTACTTATTGTATAGTGTTACAGTACTTATTGTATAGTGTTACAGTACTTATTGCATAGTGTTACATGTACTTATTGTATTGTGTTAAATGTACTTATTGTATTGTGTTACATGTACTTATTGTATTGTGTTACATGTACTTATTGTATTGTGTTACATGACATGAAGTGTTACCATTGTACCTCTAGGCAGATTGTTGTTAACTTGATGGAAGAAGTCAAAAACCCAGGAAGGTATCAATAACACTTCTCTACTTTTGTTTCAAATTAATATTATACATTATAAATTGTTTAAATCTGACTATATGTATCATATACACAGCATTGCCGCTGTCGATCACTAATGGCACCCACACTGACTATATGTATCATATACACAGCATTGCCGCTGTCGATCGCCAATGGCACCCACACTGACTATATGTATCATATACACAGCATTGCCGCTGTCGATCGCCAATGGCACCCACACTGACTATATGTATCATATACACAGCATTGCCGCTGTCGATCGCCAATGGCACCACACTGACTATATGTATCATATACACAGCATTGCCACTGTCGATCACCAATGGCACCCACACTGACTATATGTATCATATACACAGCATTGCCGCTGTCGATCACCAATGGCACCCACACTGACTATATGTATCATATACACTGCATTGCCGCTGTCGATCGCCAATGGCACCCACAATTAAAAAAATAATAGTAAATTTTGCAATTTGGCAAAAATACTTGGTGCCACGATTTTTGTCTGTTATTTAAAGTGCATTTATTCAGCGTTATGTGCGACCGAATATCATAATTGTGTTGCACATAGTTACAGATTATAACAATATATATATATGTATGTAGGATCTTACACTCATGGTGATTTCATACCATATTTTATGAAACGAGTTTTGGAATTTTGCTATTAAGTGAGCCTGTTTATTAGTATTACCAATACAGACGGATATGTAGTCCAGTGGTAACACGCTGGACTGGTAATCCAGGGATCGCAGGTTCGATCCCCCGCCTGCCCCATATAAAATTAACAGTCTTTCAGATGGGATGTTAAACCAAGGTCTCGTGTCGGTGCTTTACACCGTGCAGGTAAAAGAACCAGAGGAGATTCTGGAATGGGTCTCTGTCTGTATCATTGCACTATCTGCCAAAAATCTAAAATGACTAATCTCTTCAGGAGGTGTCGCTCATATGGGCAACCGGTAGCGACGATAAATAAACGTACAACACACACAATTACCAAATTGGGTTTTAATCATATACATGTATGTGCCCAACATATTTTGGCGCCAACTGTCAGCGCAAATTGTCATGGCATCACTAAATTGTCATGACGTCACTAAATTGTCATGACGTCACTAAATTGTCATGGCATCACTAAATTGTCATGATGTTACTATGCAAATCAGCGTTATATTTATGTTTGAAACAGCGTTATAATTTTGTATCAAGACTTCTTGTAAATCATAATTTGTCTTACCATTAACCTCATGTACTCATTCAAATAGAAATATACATACTTTAAAGTTCAATTTACAAATTATAAGGATTATTCTATCAACCAATCAGAATCATTCCAGGTGTTATTACACGTGTGTAGATATCAGAAATTATAAGATGACTGTATTACACTGAATACAAGCCAAGATGTGGTAAATATATATACTTAACATGTAAGGATTCCCAAGGGGAATGCTCTCCTTGAGGGGATCAGAGAGGTCAAGTGTTATGTAATTAGTAACATGAAAATACAGAACGCTATCAGATAACACAATGGTTCTAATGTATATCAAATAGGCTGCATTTTATTTCTACAAATTGGTGGATTAATTGGCACAGACAAACATCAGCCAGAGTGAACCTGTATAACCAACATGAGTCAACTTTAAGATCGGATTTCACCAAATGTGACCTATCACTCTGAATATAATAAATGTTCAATAGTTGTCTCTGGGTACCAACTCATGTCAAATATGTCATGGAATTTCATTAGAATTGTTACTATGAAATAACCTGGCATATTGCCAGAGTTTTCACAAATAAATCAGAAAATTACATTCATGAATTGTCGTCCTGCTGCAATTAAATGATCTATTTATTGCCTTTAGTGGCTTTATTTTACCCAGCATGCAGAGTTAAGCTACACATTTGACTTCTAACATAATCTAAGTTCCATGTCTGAATTCAACACCTTGCATTCATTTGATTTTCTTTGTAAATATTAGTTTATACAAATTAATTTTAACTTGATTGCGAAACAAGTTCTTACAACATATATTAATCACTCTCGAGAGCTTATTCCTGATGGAATCCATCGCCACGAGGGAGAAAGAAGAGGCAGTGTGGAATTTAAATACCATGCCTCAGGACACAATCGTAACGGCTCCAGTTGGGCTCGAACTCCGGGCCTATCGCACCTGAACCGAACACGCTACCACTACGCTATCACGACTTCCACTTTGTAAATATTACTCCCAGTGTGATATGACAGCTTCAGCCACTCTCACGTTTTTGTTGTTTTATTTCAGAGATTTGCCGAAGGCCGTTTATATCAGCTTTTTCATCATTATTCTTGAGTTTGTGTTAGTCAACTTGGCATACTATGTTGTACTGACCAGACGAGAAATTCTTCAGACGGCAACTATAGCAGTGGTAGGTTCTATTTGATGAGAGGAGGATTGTGAAGAACAATCATTCAGCAGGGTTCATTCTAGGTCAGAAATTTTGGGAGAAGTGAGAAAGCACGTGATCGCTTCCTTAAATGGTGTTCTTTAATATACTTCTGCAAAATAGGGTTAAAATGCAGAGTACAACCATTAACTACAACATTTGAATAGGAGTGCTTTATAATGGGCCAGTGTATTTTTTTTGGGGCCCCCAGAGAGCGAAGTCATGGTCCCTAGGTCGACAATTTCGCCCACATCGCCCTCTAGAATGATCCCTGGCTAATTATGGATGAAAGTGAAGCAATATAGAAACTGGCAACATTTTAATTGATAAAGGCATACTAACTTGAAACCAGTCAGAATACGAGAGGAAGACATGAGGGCCCTGAAAGCAGGCCTGTCTAGCAAGCAACATGCCCATGATTGTGATCTCTATCTCGCAGTCGTCTAATCCTTCCTGCAATAAGCCGGTATAAATAGGGTTAAAATGCACAGTACAACCATTAAATACAACATTTGAATAGAAGGAGTGCTTTATAATGGGCCAGTGTATCTTACTAGACAACATTTTGTTTGAAAATCGTAAAAACCAAAATATTTCGCCCACATCGCCCTCTAGAATGATCCCTGTTCAGTGGAGAGAATCTCGATAAGATTGAATTCAATAGATGTGTAGTAATTGTGTCTCATTTGTTGAATATTATAAATATGTTTAAACCAAGAACCATCAAAGGAAAGCTTAAGTACGCAAATCAAGTAAACACCTCACAGAACTTAGGACCTTTAATTCGTCTGAGACAACATCCTGTTTGAAGAAACCGCTGGAATGTCTACGAGGTGGAGAAATTGGTGTGTATAATGAAGCTATGTTGGTGTGTATAATGAAGCTATACAGGTGTGTATAATGAAGCTATGTTGGTGTGTATAATGAAGCTATGTTGGTGTGTATAATGAAGCTATGCTGGTGTGTATAATGACGCTATACAGGTGTGTATAATGAAGCTATGTTGGTGTGTATAATGAAGCTATGCTGGTGTGTATAATGAAGCTATACAGGTGTGTATAATGAAGTTATGCTTGTGTGTATAATGAAGCTATGCAGGTGTGTATAATGAAGCTATGTTGGTGTGTATAATGAAGCTATGTTGGTGTGTATAATGAAGCTATGCTGGTGTGTATAATGAAGCTATACAGGTGTGTATAATGAAGCTATGTTGGTGTGTATAATGAAGCTATGCTGTTGTGTATAATGAAGCTATGCTGGTGTGTATAATGAAGCTATACAGGTGTGTATAATGAAGTTATGCTTGTGTGTATAATGAAGCTATGCTGTTGTGTATAATGAAGCTATGTTGGTGTGTATAATGAAGTTATGCCGGTGTGTATAATGAAGCTATGTTGGTGTGTATAATGAAGATATGCTGTTGTGTATAATGAAGCTATGCTGGTGTGTATAATGAAGCTATACAGGTGTGTATAATGAAGATATGCTTGTGTGTATAATGAAGCTATGCTGGTGTGTATAATGAAGCTATACAGGTGTGTATAATGAAGCTATACTGTTGTGTATAATGAAGCTATACAGGTGTGTATAATGAAGATATGCTTGTGTGTATAATGAAGCTATGCTGGTGTGTATAATGAAGCTATACAGGTGTGTATAATGAAGATATGCTTGTGTGTATAATGAAGCTATGCTGGTGTGTATAATGAAGCTATACAGGTGTGTATAGTGAAGCTATGCTGTTGTGTATAATGAAGCTATACAGGTGTGTATAATGAAGATATGCTTGTGTGTATAATGAAGCTATGTTGGTGTGTATAATGAAGTTATGCTTGTGTGTATAATGAAGCTATGCTGTTGTGTATAATGAAGCTATGTTGGTGTGTATAATGAAGTTATGCTGGTGTGTATAATGAAGCTATGTTGGTGTGTATAATGAAGATATGCTGTTGTGTATAATGAAGCTATGCTGGTGTGTATAATGAAGCTATACAGGTGTGTATAATGAAGATATGCTTGTGTGTATAATGAAGCTATGCTGGTGTGTATAATGAAGCTATACAGGTGTGTATAATGAAGCTATGTTGTTGTGTATAATGAAGCTATACAGGTGTGTATAATGAAGATATGCTTGTGTGTATAATGAAGCTATGCTGGTGTGTATAATGAAGCTATACAGGTGTGTATAATGAAGATATGCTTGTGTGTATAATGAAGCTATGCTGGTGTGTATAATGAAGCTATACAGGTGTGTATAGTGAAGCTATGCTGTTGTGTATAATGAAGCTATACAGGTGTGTATAATGAAGATATGCTTGTGTGTATAATGAAGCTATGCTGGTGTGTATAATGAAGCTATACAGGTGTGTATAATGAAGCTATGCTGTTGTGTATAATGAAGCTATACAGGTGTATATAATGAAGATATGCTTGTGTGTATAATGAAGCTATGCTGGTGTGTATAATGAAGCTATACATATGTGTATAATGAAGCTATGCTTGTGTGTATAATGAAGCTATGTTGGTGTGTATAATGAAGCTATGTTGGTGTGTATAATGAAGCTATGCTTGTGTGTATAATGAAGCTATGCAGGTGTATATAATGAAGATATGCTTGTGTGTATAATGAAGCTATGTTGGTGTGTATAATGAAGCTATGTTGGTGTGTATAATGAAGCTATGCTGGTGTGTATAATGAAGCTATACAGGTGTGTATAATGAAGCTATGCTGTTGTGTATAATGAAGCTATACAGGTGTGTATAATGAAGCTATGCTTGTGTGTATAATGAAGCTATGGTGGTGTGTATAATGAAGCTATGTTGGTGTGTATAATGAAGCTATGCTTGTGTGTATAATGAAGCTATGCTGTTGTGTATAATGAAGCTATGCTTGTGTGTATAATGAAGCTATGTTGGTGTGTATAATGAAGCTATGTTGGTGTGTATAATGAAGCTATGCTTGTGTGTATAATGAAGCTATGTTGGTGTGTGTATAATGAAGCTATGTTGGTGTGTATAATGAAGCTATGCTTGTGTGTATAATGAAGCTATGCAGGTGTATATAATGAAGATATGCTTGTGTGTATAATGAAGCTATGTTGGTGTGTGTATAATGAAGCTATGTTGGTGTGTATGATGAAGCTATGCTGGTGTGTATAATGAAGCTATGTTGGTGTGTATAATGAAGCTATGCTTGTGTGTATAATGAAGCTATGCTTGTGTGTATAATGAAGCTATACAGATGTGTATAATGAAGCTATGCTTGTGTGTATAATGAAGCTATGTTGGTGTGTATAATGAAGCTATATTGGTGTGTATAATGAAGCTATGCTGGTGTGTATAATGAAGCTATGTTGGTGTGTATAATGAAGATATGCTTGTGTGTATAATGAAGCTATGTTGGTGTGTATAATGAAGCTATGTTGGTGTGTATAATGAAGCTATGCTGGTGTGTATAATGAAGCTATGTTGGTGTGTATAATGAAGCTATGCTTGTGTGTATAATGAAGCTATGCAGGTGTATATAATGAAGTTATACAGATGTATATAATGAAGCTATGCTTGTGTGTATAATGAAGCTATGTTGGTGTGTATAATGAAGCTATGTTGGTGTGTATAATGAAGCTATGCTTGTGTGTATAATGAAGCTATACAGGTGTGTATAATGAAGTTATGCTTGTGTGTATAATGAAGCTATGCAGGTGTGTATAATGAAGCTATGTTGGTGTGTATAATGAAGCTATGTTGGTGTGTATAATGAAGCTATGCTGGTGTGTATAATGAAGCTATACAGGTGTGTATAATGAAGCTATGTTGGTGTGTATAATGAAGCTATGCTGGTGTGTATAATGAAGCTATACAGGTGTGTATACTGAAGCTATGCTGGTGTGTATAATGAAGCTATACAGGTGTGTATAATGAAGTTATGCTTGTGTGTATAATGAAGCTATACAGGTGTGTATAATGAAGTTATGCTTGTGTGTATAATGAAGCTATACAGATGTGTATAATGAAGCTATGCATGTGTGTATAATGAAGCTATGTTGGTGTGTATAATGAAGCTATGTTGGTGTGTATAATGAAGCTATGCTGGTGTGTATAATGAAGCTATGTTGGTGTGTATAATGAAGCTATGCTTGTGTGTATAATGAAGCTATGTTGGTGTGTATAATGAAGCTATGTTGGTGTGTATAATGAAGCTATGCTGGTGTGTATAATGAAGCTATGCTGGTGGGTATAATGAAGCTATGCTTGTGTGTATAATGAAGCTATGTTGGTGTGTATAATAAAGCTATGTTGGTGTGTATAATGAAGCTATGCTTGTGTGTATAATGAAGCTATGCAGGTGTATATAATGAAGATATGCTTGTGTGTATAATGAAGCTATGTTGGTGTGTATAATGAAGCTATGCTTGTGTGTATAATGAAGCTATGCTTGTGTGTAGAATGAATCTATGTTGGTGTATATAATGAAGCTATGTTGGTGTGTATAATGAAGCTATGCTTGTGTGTATAATGAAGCTATGCAGGTGTATATAATGAAGATATGCTTGTGTGTATAATGAGGCTATGTTTGTGTGTATAATGAAGCTATGTTGGTGTGTATAATGAAGCTATGCTGTTGTGTATAATGAAGCTATGCTGTTGTGTATAATGAAGCTATGCTGTTGTGTATAATGAAGCTATGTTGGTGTGTATAATGAAGCTATGCTGGTGTGTATGAAGCTATGCCTTGTATGAAGCTATGCTGTTGTGTATAATGAAGCTATGCTGTTGTGTATAATGAAGCTATGTTGGTGTGTATAATGAAGCTATGCTTGTGTGTATAATGAAGCTATGTTGGTGTGTATAATGAAGCTATGTTGGTGTGTATAATGAAGCTATGTTGGTGTGTATAATGAAGTTATGCTGGTGTGTATAATGAAGCTATACAGGTGTGTATAATGAAGCTATGTTGGTGTGTATAATGAAGCTCTGTTGGTGTGTATAATGAAGCTATGTTGGTGTGTATAATGAAGCTATGCTGGTGTGTATAATGAAGCTATACAGGTGTGTATAATGAAGCTATGTTGGTGTGTATAATGAAACTCTGTTGGTGTGTATAATGAAGCTATGCTGGTGTATATAATGAAGCTATGCTTGTGTGTATAATGAAGCTATACAGGTGTGTATAATGAAGCTATGTTGGTGTGTATAATGAAGCTATGCTGGTGTGTATAATGAAGCTATGTTGGTGTGTATAATGAAGTTATGCTTGTGTGTATAATGAAGCTATGCTTGTGTGTATAATGAAGCTATGTTGGTGTGTATAATGAAGTTATGCTTGTGTGTATAATGAAGCTATGTTGGTGTGTATAATGAAGCTATGCTGTTGTGTATAATGAAGCTATGCAGGTGTGTATAATGAAGCTATGTTGGTGTGTATAATGAAGCTATGCTGGTGGGTATAATGAAGCTATGCAGGTGTGTATAATGAAGTTATGCTTGTGTGTATAATGAAGCTCTGCAGGTGTATATAATGAAGCTATGCTTGTGTGTATAATGAAGCTATGTTGGTGTGTATGAAGCTATGCTGGTGTGTATAATGAAGCTATGTTGATGTGTATAATGAAGCTATGTTGGTGTGTATAATGAAGCTATGTTGGTGTGTATGAAGCTATGCTGGTGTGTATGAAGCTATGTTGGTGTATATAATGAAGATATGTTGGTGTGTATAATGAAGCTATGTTGATGTGTATAATGAAGCTATGCTGTTGTGTATAATGAAGCTATGTTGGTGTATATAATGAAGCTATGCAGGTGTGTATAATGAAGCTATATTGATGTGTATAATGAAGCTATACAGGTGTGTATAATGAAGCTATGCTTGTGTGTATAATGAAGCTATGTTGGTGTATATAATGAAGCTATGCAGGTGTGTATAATGAAGCTATATTGATGTGTATAATGAAGCTATACAGGTGTGTATAATGAAGCTATGCTGTTGTGTATAATGAAGCTATGCTGGTGGGTATAATGAAGCTATGTTGGTGTGTATAATGAAGCTATGCTGTTGTGTATAATGAAGCTATGGTGTTGTGTATAATGAAGCCATGTTGGTGTGTATAATGAAGCTATGTTGGTGTGTATAATGAAGCTATGCTGGTGGGTATAATGAAGCTATGTTGGTGTGTATAATGAAGCTATGCTGTTGTGTATAATGAAGCTATGCTGGTGTGTATAATGAAGCTATGTTGGTGGGTATAATGAAGCTATGTTGGTGTGTATAATGAAGCTATGCTGGTGGGTATAATGAAGCTATGTTGGTGGGTATAATGAAGCTATGTTGGTGGGTATAATGAAGCTATGTTGGTGGGTATAATGAAGCTATGCTGGTGTGTATAATGAAGCTATGTTGGTGTGTATAATGAAGCTATGTTGGTATGTATAATGAAGCTATGCAGGTGTGTATAATGAAGCTATGTTGGTGGGTATAATGAAGCTATGTTGGTGTGTATAATGAAGCTATGTTGGTGTGTATAATGAAGCTATGCTGGTGGGTATAATGAAGCTATGTTGGTGGGTATAATGAAGCTATGTTGGTGGGTATAATGAAGCTATGTTGGTGGGTATAATGAAGCTATGCTGGTGTGTATAATGAAGCTATGTTGGTGTGTATAATGAAGCTATGTTGGTATGTATAATGAAGCTATGCAGGTGTGTATAATGAAGCTATGTTGGTGGGTATAATGAAGCTATGTTGGTGTGTATAATGAAGCTATGTTGGTATGTATAATGAAGCTATGCAGGTGTGTATAATGAAGCTATGTTGATGTGTATAATGAAGCTATGCAGGTGTGTATAATGAAGCTATGTTGGTGGGTATAATGAAGCTATGTTGGTGGGTATAATGAAGCTATGTTGGTGTGTATAATGAAGCTATGTTGGTGTGTATAATGAAGCTATGCTGGTGTGTATAATGAAGCTATGCTTGTGTGTATAATGAAACTATGCTTATGTGTATAATGAAGCTATGTTGGTGTGTATAATGAAGTTATGCTTGTGTGTATAATGAAGCTATGCTGTTGTGTATAATGAAGTTATGCTTGTGTGTATAATGAAGTTATGCTGGTGTGTATAATGAAGCTTTGTTGGTGTGTATAATGAAGATATGCTGTTGTGTATGAAGCTATGCTGTTGTGTATGAAGCTATATAGGCCCAATTCCCTGAAGTGTACTTATAACATCTGCCCGATTCCCTAAAGTGTACTTATTACATAGGCCCGATTCCCTAAAGTGTACTTATTACATAGGCCCGATTCCCTAAAGTGTACTTATTACATATGCCCGATTCCCTAAAGTGTACTTATTACATAGGCCCAATTCCCTAAAGTGTACTTATTACATATGCCCGATTCCCTAAAGTGTACTTATTACATAGGCCCAATTCCCTAAAGTGTACTTATTACATAGGCCCAATTCCCTAAAGTGTACTTATTACATATGCCCGATTCCCTAAAGTGTACTTATTACATAGGCCCAATTCTCTAAAGTGTACATGTTACATAGCCCCAATTCCCTAAAGTGTACATGTTACATAGCCCCAATTCCCTAAAGTGTACATGTTACATAGCCCCATTTCCTTAAAGTGTACATGTTACATAGCCCCAATTCCCTAAAGTGTACATGTTACATAGCCCCAATTCCTTAAAGTGTACATGTTACATAGCCCCAATTCCCTAAAATGTACATGTTACATAGCCCCAATTCCCTAAAGTGTACATGTTACATAGCCCCAATTCCCTAAAGTGTACATGTTACATAGCCCCAATTCCCTAAAGTGTACATGTTACATAGCCCCAATTCCTTAAAGTGTACATGTTACATAGCCCCAATTCCTTAAAGTGTACATGTTACATAGCCCCAATTCCTTAAAGTGTACATGTTACATAGCCCCAATTCCCTAAAGTGTACATGTTACATAGCCCCAATTCCTAAAGTGTACATGTTACATAGCCCCAATTCCTTAAAGTGTACATGTTACATAGCCCCAATTCCCTAAAGTGTACATGTTACATAGCCCCAATTCCTTAAAGTGTACATGTTACATAGCCCCAATTCCCTAAAGTGTACATGTTACATAGCCCCAATTCCCTAAAGTGTACATGTTACATAGCCCCAATTCCCTAAAGTGTACATGTTACATAGCCCCATTTCCTTAAAGTGTACATGTTACATAGCCCCAATTCCCTAAAGTGTACATGTTACATAGCCCCAATTCCTTAAAGTGTACATGTTACATAGCCCCAATTCCCTAAAATGTACATGTTACATAGCCCCAATTCCCTAAAGTGTACATGTTACATAGCCCCAATTCCCTAAAGTGTACATGTTACATAGCCCCAATTCCCTAAAGTGTACATGTTACATAGCCCCAATTCCTTAAAGTGTACATGTTACATAGCCCCAATTCCTTAAAGTGTACACGTTACATAGCCCCAATTCCTTAAAGTGTACATGTTACATAGCCCCAATTCCCTAAAGTGTACATGTTACATAGCCCCAATTCCTTAAAGTGTACATGTTACATAGCCCCAATTCCTTAAAGTGTACATGTTGCATAGCCCCAATTCCCTAAAGTGTACATGTTACATAGCCCCAATTCCTTAAAGTGTACATGTTACATAGCCCCAACTCCTTAAAGTGTACATGTTGCATAGCCCCAATTCTTTAAAGTGTACATGTTACATAGCCCCAATTCCTTAAAGTGTACATGTTACATAGCCCCAATTCCCTAAAGTGTACATGTTACATAGCCCCAATTCCCTAAAGTGTACATGTTACATAGCCCCAATTCCCTAAAGTGTACATGTTACATAGCCCCAATTCTTTAAAGTGTACATGTTACATAGCCCCAATTCCTTAAAGTGTACATGTTACATAGCCCCAATTCCCTAAAGTGTACATGTTACATAGCACCAATTTCTTAAAGTGCACATGTTGCATAGCCCCAATTCCCTAAAGTGTACATAGGCACAATTTCTGGACGGTTTCTTAACCCATTTCATTCTGGATACTGTTCAAACAGTATTTGCAAAGAACATAGAGCCAGATCAGCTGCCACGGAACGTTCCGTCTGATCTGGCTCTATGCTGTTTGCTATTCAGATGATCTTGCTAAGACACATGGCTATGTAGCAAACAACATAGATCCTGATCAGCACGCAGCGTTACGCTGCGGCTGATCTGGATCTATGTTGTTTGCAAAAGCCTTTAAATGTATCCAGAATGAAATGGGTTAATACCTCATTCAGTATTCTGTGCATAATATATTATGTTTCACATCACGTGTTTATGATGATCTAATATGAGCAGATTGAATGACGCTGTATGAATGTACGGACTCGTGACACAATTTATAATATCTGTATATTTCAACATCTGTGTAAGAGATACAGTTTGTAGGCCTATCGTATTTTTTCTCAGTTCATGATTAATATAAAACTATTCAGGCAACATGTACCATCCATATTCATCTATAAGACTAGTTTTTTTACCACCAGATTATGGCCTTAATGTGGTCTCCCGTCTTATAACCAAAAAATTTTTTAGATAAAAAATTTAAATGTATTAAAATTTATGGTATCCATAATTACGTTTTTAGAAAAGAAAACACTCTGACACTGAACATGTCTTCAACTTACAGTCTTGCAATGGCCAAGCATGCAATTTATACATGGTCTGGTGTCCATTTTATAAACCCGTCTTATATGCGAGTGCGTGCCAAAACCTACAGATTTCATGACCAAAGTAGGCGTCTTATAGGCTAGTATGGATGGTAAGAAAGTGTTCATTATTTATCGTGGCACGTTTTTTCTCTGACTGATGAGTACTGGGTTATTTGAAAACTGGAGCCACTAACACCCACTGTTTATTAACTCTAGCGGTGAAAATAACAAGTCAAATATGTCATGCAATTTCACGGTTTAGTAGAAAAAAGGATATCTTTTCAGAAATTCAGATGAACCCCCTTCTCACTAAGATGGTTAAAGTTCAGTATTATTGTTAAGCCACGAAGGTATTTTGAACAGCACCGTTCAGTATCTACGGTAACTCACAGATGAATCCCAAAACTTTGAACAGGCAGGCTATTCTAGGTTTAATCTATTCTAGGTTTAATCTATTCTAGGTTTAATCTATTCTAGGTTTAATCGTACCATCTGTGGTCTAGAGTACTTGTTAATTTCGATGGAAACCATAGTAATGAGGGAGAGAAATGTTACACCGTAGGGCGTAGCGTGTATGTGTGTGTCGTCGTAATGATTGTGTGGTGTATGTCGTCGTAAGCTGTGGTGTATTTCTTTACCCGTATCTATATAAACGCAAGACGATAGTTAAGAAATATCCGTTACTTTATTTTGTACAGTCACTGATGTTGTGTCAATAACATATGCACAATGTGTATCAATATTAATGCAATACAATTTCAATGCAGAGTTAATGTATATATACAAGTGAGCAATGTGTCGAAAGATACACAATCGACAGAGTTGCAGAATAATCATCATTTTAATAACTACATACTATACAAGTTCAAACCAAGCAAATATTCATTATCAATATATCAATCAGTTAATATCAATAATTCTTGAAACACTTAAAAGACTATTAACGCTATCAATCATTTATGGGGATATTAGCCTATCAGTAAATGACAAATAAAATACTATATTTTTGGGGAACAGCTATTTAATTTGAGCACTCGTTTGCATGTGAAATGTACCTAGGGAAAATTCCGTTCCATGAGCATTGTTCATTTTAATAATTGCCTTTTAGACTTACGCACGTGACAACTGGTTTTGAATTTAAAAATAATAATGTTCGAGAATGTCAATGTTTTAAAAGTTAAATCAATAATGCATGAAATCAAAAACCAAAATCAAATTTAAATCTATGTACAAAAATGCCGAGAATAACGGACAGCTAAGCTTTAATTACTTTGTAAAATTATTTGAAAAACAAGTTCTAGAAAAATGAAGATAAAATGAAAGTGAACTTACCTATATAAACGCAAGACGATAGTTAAGAAATATCCGTTACTTTATTTTGTACAGTCACTGATGTTGTGACTTGCTTTAACTATCGTCTTGGTTTTTATGCAAGTAGGTCCTGGTAAGCTTTTAGCACATATGGCTTGACATGTGATTAAACAATATGTTCCAATCACAACTGGACAATTTAGACAAAGATAAAGGAAATTTGTTTGTGATAAGTTATCAGCTCAGTCTTCCATGTTATCACCTAAACACACCCACTACCTTTGCTCAATCACACAGGCTTCTGGATTAAATTGCATTAGTGCCTACAATATATACTTTTAATTATCAAAGTCAATTACTTCAAAGGCAGCAGGAAAGTAGCTAAAAGCTTGACAGCTTGTCTCAGATTAAGTGTCAACCAAAAGTTGTTTTGACATTTATCTAAAAATATTTCAGATTACATATTAGTAAAATGTAGGAATGCAAACATAATAAAAATTGATTAATTATTGGAACAAAGTACAAAATATTTACAAACAAATATCAAAATACTATTCTACAGGACATGTCACACATTTTGATGCTAAATATGCCTATACTATATGAAACCATAAAATTCCCAAAGTTTGAAATGTATAAAGTATTTCTACATTTCTATTTCAGCATCATGACTTCACCATACAACATCATTCATTATCAGAAGTGAAAGTATACACCAAACAAAAGTTATACAGACTCATTCTTTTACGACATTCAATAAAGTGTATACACAAGTTACTTAAGACAGTATACATGTAACTTTCATCCGAGAATATCATATTTTGTAAGATGTCCTTTATTCAATGCAAAACACATTTCATGATCAGCATATTACCTAATAGTACATCACAGTATATTACATGATGTCAATTACATAATAGTACATAACATAATATCAATTACATATTGGTATATAACTATTACATAATATTAAACCAGGGCATTTTCATGACTCTGTAACAATCAAGAGGCAATTTGGAATTAATGTGAGTTCGAGCCCCACTAGAGCCACGGTTGTGGTGTCCTTAGTGAAGACACTTAAATCTGCATTGACCTTTCTCTCTCCCTCGTGGTAATGGATTTAAAAAATTGGATTTTAAAAAAGTTTGTTGAAAGCAAGAAAATACATAGGCACGAGCACTATGTTTTATATGAATGAACGTTTACTGTATGTAAGTTCATTTATACATATTAGGGATGGCAACGAATAGCGAATATACCATTCGAATATTCGATTGGGACGGTATTCGAACATTCGATAGAATTCTATCAAAAACTCACAATCACTCAAACTCTTATAAAAATTGCCAAACTAACCTAATTTCTGTTTTTCGCGTCAACGTCATCTTCTTCAAATGATTATTGAGATTGATATTGTACCCGAATATGTTAAATCCAATTTGCATAGATTACACCTAGCAGTTTTCTTATTCTCAGAGCGAGTCAAGCATTTCCAAACGTGTGACTGAACAGGTAGCATTTTTGAGGACAATATAATATTTTTTCCCTAATATTCGAATATACTGGAATAGTATTCGAATATTCGGACGTTCGAGCGAATATTCGAATATTCGTTGCCATCCCTAATATATATTATTTCATCTGTTTCATTTGCTATATTTTAGTTATTCTTCGAACGGTTTTATCCACCATTGAAGTCTGTGTCATCAGTTCTTGTAGCTCTCACTGCCATCGGAGTCCTAAATGCATCAATACTCGGTCACTCTAGGTATGTATGTCCTAAATGTATCAATACTAGGTCACGCTAGGTATATCTGTCCTAAATGCATCAATACTCGGTCACTCTAGGTATGTCTATCCTAAATGCATCAATACTCGGTCACTCTAGGTATGTATGTCCTAAATGCATCAATACTCGGTCACTCTAGGTATGTATGTCCTAAATGCATCAATACTCGGTCACTCTAGGTATGTATGTCCTAAATGCATCAATACTAGGTCACGCTAGGTATATCTGTCCTAAATGCATCAATACTCGGTCACTCTAGGTATGTCTGTCCTAAATGCATCAATACTCGGTCACTCTAGGTATGTATGTCCTAAATGCATCAATACTAGGTCACTCTAGGTATATCTGTCCTAAATGCATCAATACTCGGTCACTCTAGGTATGTCTATCCTAAATGCATCAATACTAGGTCACTCTAGGTATGTATGTCCTAAATGCATCAATACTCGGTCACTCTAGGTATGTATGTCCTAAATGCATCAATACTCGGTCACTCTAGGTATGTATGTCCTAAATGCATCAATACTAGGTCACGCTAGGTATATCTGTCCTAAATGCATCAATACTCGGTCACTCTAGGTATGTCTGTCCTAAATGCATCAATACTCGGTCACTCTAGGTATGTATGTCCTAAATGCATCAATACTAGGTCACTCTAGGTATATCTGTCCTAAATGCATCAATACTAGGTCACTCTAGGTATATCTGTCCTAAATGCATCAATACTAGGTCACTCTAGGTATGTATGTCCTAAATGCATCAATACTCAGTCACTCTAGCAGTCACTCTAGGTATGTATGTCCTAAATGCATCAATGCTAGGTCACTCTAGGTATATCTGTCCTAAATGCATCAATACTCGGTCACTCTAGGTATGTATGTCCTAAATGTATCAATACTCGGTCACTCTTGGTATGTATGTCCTAAATGCATCAATACTCAGTCACTCTAGGTATGTATGTCCTAAATGCATCAATACTCGGTCACTCTAGGTATGTATGTCCTAAATGCATCAATACTCGGTCACTCTAGGTATGTATGTCCTAAATGCATCAATACTCGGTCACTCTAGGTATGTATGTCCTAAATGCATCAATACTCGGTCACTCTAGGTATGTCTGTCCTAAATGCATCAATACTAGGTCACTCTAGGTATGTATGTCCTAAATGCAGTATTATGAGATATGACAGACGATATATAATACAGTCCAGCAGTTTCATGAGATATGACAGACGATATATAATACAGTCCGGCAGTATCATGAGATATGACAGATGATATATAATACAGTCCGGCAGTATCATGAGATATGACAGACGATTATAATACAGTACGGCAGTATCATGAGATATGACAGATGATATATAATACAGTCTGGCAGTATCATGAGATATGACAGACGATATATAATACAGTCTGATAGTATCATGAGATATGACAGACGATATATAATACAGTCCAGCAGTATCATGAGATATGACAGACGATATATAATACAGTCCGGCAGTATCATGAGATATGACAGATGATATATAATACAGTCTGACAGTATCATGAGATATGACAGACGATATATAATACAGTCCGACAGTATCATGAGATATGACAGACGATATATAATACAGTCCGGCAGTATCATGAGATATGACAGATGATATATAATACAGTCCGGCAGTATCATGAGATATGACAGACGATATATAATACAGTCCAGCAGTATCATGAGATATGACAGACGATATATAATACAGTCTGACAGTATCATGAGATATGACAGACGATATATAATACAGTCCGGCAGTATCATGAGATATGACAGATGATATATAATACAGTCTGACAGTATCATGAGATATGACAGACGATATATAATACAGTCTGATAGTATCATGAGATATGACAGACGATATATAATACAGTCCAGCAGTATCATGAGATATGACAGACGATATATAATACAGTCTGGCAGTATCATGAGATATGACAGACGATTATAATACAGTCCGGCAGTTTTGTCTGCTTACTGGAATCAGTTTATCCGCTACCATTAAAGATATTGGGCTGATCTATATTACAGACAAGTCTGGCAGGTGAACTTACAGCAATGCATGGGTTTTACTGTTATATTACCTGTCAATACTAGTAACACATTGAGGCCCAGGCAGAGTTATCGATAAACAATTAATTGTTAAGATCAATATGGTATATATAAACAAACCTCAATAATGTTATGTTATAAAATTCGGCCGAGGGTCTCATAATGTACACTGCAAATATAGCCAGTTAGAACAGTTACAAGTGAGTTTATCATGTACCATGAGGAAAGCAATCATAAGTAGTATATATACTGTTCCTTTCATCCATGTGCATCACTTTAACATTGCTCTAACTGCTACACCCTCTGTATTCGATACCAGTCTGGCATCACCACGCACGTAGCGCACAATACAAATCACGTTGAGAATCGAACATTTCAGAGTACTGTTTGCGGGCTCCAGGCATCACCAGGCACCAGTGTTCCTGTCCATGATCAGCACCAAATTCTTCACTCCTTGGCCGGCTATCATCTCACTGGTAGGTTGTTTAATCATATTTTATTTTGCTCTATGATGACACAGACTCTACATACAATATATGCAAAGAAAGCAAAAATGGGTCGAGCCACAAGTTCTTACAACATTAGAGACGGCTCTTCCAAATCGTACTGGTAAGTTAGCACTACTTTGTAAACATTTATATTAGCTTGATTGCGATACAAGTTCTTACAACTTATATTAATCACTCCCGAGACATCATTCCTTGGTCGTGTTTTTATGCTATTATCAGGAGAACTATTTACGTTGATTGAGATGGTTTATTCTGTATTTCAGATGATTTGGTTGTGCATTATGCTAGTTTATTCTGTATTTCAGATGATTTGGTCGTGCATTATGCTAGTTTATTCTGTATTTCAGATGATTTGGTCGTGCATTATGCTAGTTTATTCTGTATTTCAGATGATTTGGTCATGCATTATGCTAGTTTATTCTGTATTTCAGATGATTTGGTCGTGCATTATGCTAGTTTATTCTGTATTTCAGATGATTTGGTCGTGCGTTATGCTAGTTTATTCTGTATTTCAGATGATTTGGTCGTGCATTATGCTAGTTTATTCTGTATTTCAGATGATTTGGTCGTGCGTTATGCTAGTTTATTCTGTATTTCAGATGATTTGGTCGTGCATTATGTTAGTTTATTCTGTATTTCAGATGATTTGGTCATGCGTTATGCTATTATCGGGAGAACTATTTACCCTGATTGAGATGGTCAGCTTATTCTCTATAATACTCAGCCTCTCTGTCGTCATTGTCTTGCTTTACCTGCGATGGAAGACACCTGGTGCAGAAAGACCGTACAAGGTATTGTTTCTTAGCTTGTCATGGCCCATGTTGAGGAAAGTGGGGTTACGGTTTATTATAAACTTTATTTATGTTACAACGATTGCGAAGCAAGTTTTAACAACTTATATTAATCACTCTTGTTGGTACGGATGAAAGTGTAAACTTGTGGGAGAAAACCGGAGTACCCGGAGAAAAGCCACCTGTCCGATCTGGCGACCATTGTACCATCTCACATACGATCCGAGGAGCGTCCTCGGACCGTGGTTGCATTGGTGAGAAGCGAGCGCGCTAACCACTACGCTAATCGGACAGCCTAAATAGGAAAGGAAAGTGTGGTATACTGTTTTGCAGATGTGTGTTAGGTTGATCACATGTTCGTATCCGCTCCATATCTTTGAAATATCTCTGATGTATTTCAAGTTACTTTCCACAAATGGTGTTGGCGTGTCACACGTAAGAACAGTGTCCGTAATGGTAAGATCCGTTGCGGGCCGTTGTCTAATGTTGCTAAACTTGTGGCCCAAACGATTTGCATTTTCATGCTAGGTATTGTATCTTTTTGTGCATGACATATTTACTATTGATTTGCAATAACATATGATTAAACTAATAGTACACACATTGGCCAGTTTATTCAATCACTCGTTAGTTTACATGGTTTGTTTCAAGCACTGGTTAGTTTACATGGTTTGTTTCAAGCACTGGTTAGTTTACATGGTTTGTTTCAATCACTCGTTAGTTTACATGGTTTGTTTCAATCACTCGTTAGTTTACATGTTTGTTTCAAGCACTCGTTAGTTTACATGTTTGTTTCAAGCACTCGTTAGTTTACATGGTTTGTTTCAAGCACTGGTTAGTTTACATGGTTTGTTTCAATCACTCGTTAGTTTACATGGTTTGTTTCAAGCACTCGTTAGTTTACATGTTTGTTTCAAGCACTCGTTAGTTTACATGGTTTGTTTCAATCACTCGTTAGTTTACATGGTTTGTTTCAATCACTCGTTAGTTTACATGGTTTGTTTCAATCACTCGTTAGTTTACATGTTTGTTTCAAGCACTCGTTAGTTTACATGGTTTGTTTCAAGCACTGGTTAGTTTACATGGTTTGTTTCAATCACTCGTTAGTTTACATGGTTTGTTTCAATGACTCGTTTGTTTACATGGTTTGTTTCAATCACTCGTTAGTTTACATGGTTTGTTTCAATCACTCGTTAGTTTACATGTTTGTTTCAAGCACTCGTTAGTTTACATGGTTTATTTCAATCACTCGTTAGTTTACATGGTTTGTTTCAATCACTCGTTAGTTTACATGGTTTGTTTCAATCACTCGTTAGTTTACATGGTTTGTTTCAATCACTCGTTAGTTTACATGGTTTGTTTCAAGCACTCGTTAGTTTACATGGTTTGTTTCAATCACTCGTTAGTTTACATGGTTTGTTTCAATCACTCGTTAGTTTACATGTTTGTTTCAAGCACTCGTTAGTTTACATGGTTTGTTTCAAGCACTGGTTAGTTTACATGGTTTGTTTCAATCACTCGTTAGTTTACATGGTTTGTTTCAATGACTCGTTTGTTTACATGGTTTGTTTCAATCACTCGTTAGTTTACATGGTTTGTTTCAATCACTCGTTAGTTTACATGTTTGTTTCAAGCACTCGTTAGTTTACATGGTTTATTTCAATCACTCGTTAGTTTACATGGTTTGTTTCAATCACTCGTTAGTTTACATGGTTTGTTTCAATCACTCGTTAGTTTACATGGTTTGTTTCAAGCACTCGTTAGTTTACATGGTTTGTTTCAATCACTCGTTAGTTTACATGGTTTGTTTCAAGCACTCGTTAGTTTACATGGTTTATTTCAATCACTCGTTAGTTTACATGTTTGTTTCAAGCACTCGTTAGTTTACATGGTTTGTTTCAATCACTCATTAGTTTACATGGTTTGTTTCAAGCACTCGTTAGTTTACATGGTTTGTTTCAATCACTTGTTAGTTTACATGTTTGTTTCAAGCACTCGTTAGTTTACATGTTTGTTTCAAGCACTCATTAGTTTACATGGTTTGTTTCAATCACTCGTTAGTTTACATGTTTGTTTCAAGCACTCATTAGTTTACATGTTTGTTTCAATCACTCATTAGTTTACATGGTTTGTTTCAATCACTCGTTAGTTTACATGTTTGTTTCAATCACTCGTTAATTTACATAGTTTGTTTCAAGCACGATAAGAACAATATGTCGTGTCTGCCTCCATTGTCGAGTGGTTAAGGTCGTTGACTTGTAGTGGTTAAGGTCGCTGACTTGTATACCACTGTAACCTATCATTACTGATGGTCACGGGTTCGAGCCCTGCTCAGGCCGTGTCTCATTTATATGAAAAGTTGGCAGTTTCTTACGGAGGTTGGTGCACCCAAGTACTGGTTAACCGCTGGAGCCTGCCCAGGAAAGGTGTTGTTAAGTAAACTGCCCGCCGGCGATATAGCCCGAAATGGTGCTGATGCAGGCGTAAAACCCGATATATAACATAACAATATGTCGTAAACATTTACTTTACTGAAGATGGGAACACATCTGATTTATATTTGTTCATCAATTACATAAAAGATGTACATGTCACCCTCTCTTTCCCAATGCTACAGCAATCCAACTGTCTGTGGTAAAATAAACTGGTCTGGTTTTGATTTCCCCGTGCAACGGTACGGTTCTATTCACATTCTGACATATTGGAATGTGTAATATTTATTTATTTCTACCTTTCAGGCATATACATTAATACCAGTGTCTCAGTTAATATTGATGACAGTGGTGTTGTTGCTCTGTGTGTATCAGGAACCGTACAAACTAGGTCGAGGTCTTGCTATAGCAGCCGCTGGATTGCCGGTCTACTATGCAGGAGTAAAATGGAAGTCAAAACCAAAAGCATTCACAAGATTTATGGGTTAGTATTTTTAATATAAAAATGTAACCTTTATTTATTTTATAACGATTGTGAAACATGTTTTTTCAACTTACTTAATATATGACCATAGGCCAAAAAAATAAAAATGTTTGTGTCTTGTGCTTGTGCATACATCGGAAGAACTTTATATCAAATTTGACCTTTTGGAAAGAGCTGTTGCTAATGTTTTCAAAACTTATAGCCCAATCCTTTTGCACCTTGAAAATGTATTGTACGTTATAAATGTGACAGTAATTGTTATTGTGATTTGTAAATTGTATTCATCATTATGAAAAAAGTTGCAATAAAATAGTATTATAAATAAAGTCATTTCTGTATTTTACTTGTTCAATTTTATATAAAAAAACTCTGACACTAAATAAAGTTTGAATTGAATTGATCAAACTCAGCAATTTTTACATTTTACTTGGTTTGTTATTGTGCATTTATTAAATATATCGCAGTAGAGTAGGATTGGTGGATCTGTAACACTTGGCATGTTGGGATTCTGGCCGTCCTGCAATTCTCCAATCACAATGGTTAATCTGGACACACTGCTATTGCTGATCATTTTAGTCATTGGCTCTACTGCATCACATGGTCACAGCCTGCGTTTCTATATTGAATGGCGGTCACAAATCACAGGTTCGATCCCCTGTCTGACCCTAATAAAATTAACAGTTTTTCAGAGGGAACACGCTAGTCTTGCAATACATGGATTTCAGGTTCGATCCTCTGGTACAGTTATACCATACTAAAATAACTTGTATCATAGTCTTTTGGATGAGTCTGTACACAGTCTTTCGGATGGGACTTTAAACCGAGGTCTCGTGTCATGCTTTACACCGTGCATGTAAAAGAACCAGAGGAGACTCGTGAATTGAACATTACCATCATGGTTTCCATAAATGAAATGTAATGCAGGGATTGTAGGTTCGATCCATCGTCTGACCCTAATACAATTAAGTCTTTCAGATGGGACTTTAAACTGAGTTCTCATGTCGGTGCTTTACACTGTGCACGTAAAAGAACCAGAGGAGATTCTGGAATGGGTCTCTGTCTGTATCATTGCACTATCCTCCAAAATTCTAAAATGACTAATCTCTTACTCATATGGGCAACCCGTAGCAAAGATAAATAAACCTAAAACACACACAATCTTGGTCAGTGCATTTAGTTAGCTTGGCAGTAAATTCAAACTGCTGATTCGTTAACCCATTCAACACCAAGTAACTCACATGGACTAGTCCATGATATTCATAAACCAATAAATGAATCAGAAAATCACATTTGGACAAGTTCATTTATCAAAATGGGTAATTATGTCTAAAAATAGTCATATCACTGGCAAAAGGTGCAGATCCTGATGAGACGGCTCGTCACGAGCCGGCTCATCTGGATCTACACTTTTTGTAAGCCTATTTAGAGGTCTGTGGTGTTGAAAGGGTTAAACTAAGCAGTAAGCTACAGTAAATCCCGTCCTTCCGTGTCTGTCCGTCACCATATCACATGGGTTGTGTCCATTATAAAAGTAAAAAGTACAGTGTTTGTTTATTATAGTGTCACCCCTATTTAAAGGGCCAGCCATTTCTGACTTATGAGACACCTCTTTTTTACCTTACGCAAGCCAGCTGGATAGTTTCCTCACATGAAAGAATTTGACACCCTCAATGGGATTCAAACCTCGGTCAGAGGCAAGTGAACGGACATTACCACTTGACCATGGTAGCCCACTTTGTAGTAGTTACTCCATTCATAGTTTTGCTTTATTTTGTTTTGTTAATTACAGGTTGACTTTGTGTTCAATTTCAGAAAGCCTGTCCATTAATATACAGAAACTACTTCTTGTTAGGAAGTCAGACTAGTCTATGAGGAAGTCGGATTAGTCTGTGAGGAAGGTGAGGAAGCCGGACTAGTTTATGAGGAAGTCGAACTAGTCTGTGAGGAAGTCAGACTAGTCTATGAGGAAGTTGAACTAGTCTATGAGGAATTCGAACTAGTCTGTGAGGAAGTCAGACTAGTCTATGAGGAAGTTGAACTAGTCTATGAGGAATTCGGACTAGTCTATGGAGAATTTGAACTAGTCTGTATTAGTGAACAAGATGACAACCAGCGTGTGTAATAATTGCAGTTGGTGAACAATTCACTATGCTTATTGTAGATTTGTACGGTATATATTAAACCTGTTGCGAGTTAATTACGGATTATAGCATCTCGGCATCTTGCAATTGTAGTGAGATGGCAGTTACTAACAGATCAATTTATATCTCATACACGATTGTTCAGGGTAAATCATAGTGACGCTTTAGTTTTAACTATTCCAGGCATACAGAGAATTATTTTATAATGTTTGTTAGTTATAATCTGCAACACCATAGCTGCTTTATGGTGTGCAATTTCTTATTGTCAATTATGTTGCATATACATATCATTATGGTCTGTACAAACTTCATTATGTTCTGTACAAACTTCATTATGTTCTGTACAAGCTTCATTATGTTCTGTACAAGCTTCATTACATACAGTAAAACCTGTGTTAGTGGTCACCTCCATTACATACAGTCAAACCTCTGTTAGTGGTCACCTCCATTACATACAGTCAAACCTGTGTTAGTGGTCACCTCCATTACATACAGTCAAACATGTGTTAGTGGTCACCTCCATTACATACAGTCAAACCTGTGTTAGTGGTCACCTCCATTACATACAGTCAAACCTGTGTTAGTGGTCACCTCCATTACATACAGTCGGTCACCTCCATTACATACAGTCAAACATGTGTTAGTGGTCACCTCCATTACATACAGTCAAATCTGTGTTAGTGGTCACCTCCATTACATACAGTCAAATCTGTGTTAGTGGTCACCTCCATTACATACAGTCAAACCTGTGTTAGTGGTCACCTTCATTACATACAGTCAAACCTGTGTTAGTGGTCACCTCCATTACATACAATCAAACCTGTGTTAGTGGTCACCTCCATTACATACAGTCAAACCTGTGTTAGTGGTCGCCTCCATTACATACAGTCAATCCTGTGTTAGTGATCACCTCCATTACATACAGTCAAACCTGTGTTAGTGGTCACCTCCATTACATACAGTCAAACCTGTGTTAGTGGTCACCTCCATTACATACAGTCAAACCTGTGTTAGTGGTCACCTCCATTACATACAGTCAAACCTGTGTTAGTGGTCACCTCCATTACATACAGTAAAACCTGTGTTAGTGGTCACCTCCATTACATACAGTAAAACCTGTGTTAGTGGTCACCTCCAGTACATACAGTCAAACCTGTGTTAGTGGTCACCTCCATTACATACAGTCAATCCTGTGTTAGTGGTCACCTCCATTACATACAGTCAAACCTGTGTTAGTGGTCACCTCCATTAAGCAGCCAATCTGTATTAAGCAGCCAGTTTCCAGATTCCCAATATGCTGTTTTATTATACATTTGACCTCTATTAAGCAGCCACCAGTGCTAAGCAGCCACTTTCTGTGATTCCCTTGGCTGGCTGCTTGGGCAGACATTGGGCCGACCTAGATTACAGACAAGTCTGGCAGGTGAACTTACAGCAATCATGTGTTTTACTGTTTTATTACCTGTCAATACTAGTAACACATTGAGGTCCAGGCAGAGTTATCGATAATCAATTAATTAAGTTAAGATCAATATTTTATATATAAACCCCCATAAATTAATGTTATAAAATTAATATGTCGGGGGGAGGGGGGGGGCCTCAAAATATACACAACTAATATTATAGTCAGTTAGAACAATTACAAGAGAGTTTATCAGGTAGCATGAGGAAAGCAAGCATAAGTAGTATATATACTGTTCCTTTCCTCCGTGTACATCACTTTACGCAACTGGAGGATAGCACATGGAGAAATGCAAACATCTTATAGATATTTTAAACTGAGCTACGCAAGTTTTATATCGGTACATGTGTTTAGTTTGATAATTTATAGATGTTTTAAACTGAGCTACGCAAGTTTTATATCGGTACATGTGTTTAGTTTGATAATTTATAGATGTTTTAAACTGAGTTACCCAGGTTTTATATCTGTACATGTAATTAGTTTGATAATTTATAGATGTTTTAAACTGAGTTACCCAGGTTTTATATCTGTACATGTAATTAGTTTGATAATTTATAGATGTTTTAAACTGAGTTACCCAGGTTTTATATCTGTACATGTAATTAGTTTGATAATTTATAGATGTTTTAAACTGAGTTACCCAGGTTTTATATCTGTACATGTGTTTAGTTTGATAATTTATAGATATTTTAAACTGAACTACGCAAGTTTCATTTCTGTACATGGATTTGGTTTGATAATTTATAGATATTTTAAACTGAACTACGCAAGTTTCATTTCTGTACATGGATTTGGTTTGATAATTTATAGATGTTTTAAACTGAGCTACGCAAGTTTCATTTCTGTACATGGATTTGGTTTGATAATTTATAGATGTTTTAAACTGAGCTACGCAAGTTTCATTTCTGTACATGGATTTAGTTTGATAATTTATAGATGTTTTAAACTGAGTTACCCAGGTTTTATATCTGTACATGGATTTAGTTTGATAATTTATTTATGCATTGTTGTGCTTTGCTGGTATAGTGTATATATCGTGCCAGAGAATAAAATGTACATATTAGTAAACTGAAGTAACCGACATGTGTGTGATAGATATGCCGTCTATTGTGTGTGATAGGCAGGCAGTCTATTGTGTGTGATAGGCAGGCAGTCTATTGTGTGTGATAGGCAGGCAGTCTATTGTGTGTGATAGGCAGGCAGTCTATTGTGTGTGGTAGTTATGCAGTTTATTGTGTGTGATAGGCAGGCAGTCTATTGTGTGTGGTAGATATGCAGTTTATTGTGTGTGATAGATAGGCTGTCTATTGTGTGTGATAGATAGGCAGTTTATTGTGTGTGATAGATAGGCCGTCTATTGTGTGTGATAGATAGGCAGTTTATTGTGTGTGATAGATAGGCAGTTTATTGTGTGTGATAGATAGGCAGTTTATTGTGTGTGATAGATAGGCCGTCTATTGTGTGTGATAGATAGGCAGTTTACTGTGTGTGATAGATAGGCAGTTTATTGTGTGTGATAGATAGGCAGTTTATTGTGTGTGATAGATAGGCAGTTTATTGTGTGTGATAGATAGGCAGTTTATTGTGTGTGATAGATAGGCAGTTTATTGTGTGTGATAGATAACCAGTTTATTACTTGTGATAGATAACCAGTCTATTACTTGTGATAAATAACCAGTCTATTACTTGTGATAGATAACCAGTCTATTACTTGTGATAGATAGGCAGTCTATTACTTGTGATAGATAACCAGTCTATTACTTGTGATAGATAACCAGTCTATTACTTGTGATAGATAACCAGTCTTATCACTTGTGGTAGATAACCAGTCTATTACTTGTGATAGATAACCAGTTTATTACTTGTGATAGATAACCAGTCTATTACTTGTGGTAGATAACCAGTCTATTACTTGTGATAGATAACCAGTTTATTACATGTGATAGATAACCAGTCTATTACTTGTGATAGATAACCAGTCTATTACTTGTGATAGATAACCAGTCTATCACTTGTGATATATAACCAGTCTATTACTTGTGATAGATAACCAGTTTATTACTTGTGATAGATAACCAGTCTATTACTTGTGATATATAACCAGTCTATTACTTGTGATAGATAGCAACATTACACATTTTCCCCACCTCTTTATATTACTGTATAATTTCAAAGGATTATTAATTAAAGCTATGCCGGTTAAATTTCAATATAAAATAATGTAATACTTTCGAAACTGCTTCAAAGCCCATCAATTTGTTAGACAAGACATGCTATTTTGTCAAATCATGATATAGACTAAAGTCGTGCACTATAAATGTGAATGATGATGTGAACAATATGAATATCTTATCTTATGTATGTGCATTTCTTAAATTGATAGTAAAACAATACTGACCTCATAAGTGATCAAAATTACAGATTGTAGAACGTCATTTAAATGTTGGCATACCGTTTCAATTGTTCTTTCAAAAACATGTGTGACGCAATTTATCAAAAGGCCACTGGGTGAAATTTTCAAAAATGTTTTTTTCCAGAATTATGTTTTTCAGTCATTTCCTTAAGCGATTTTCAACATTTAATGTAATTCCGTTTAGATTATTTGTTCTAAAAATGAATTTTAATCTTAAATGTATAGTGCGAACGTTGCCGTTCTTCTATGAGCGTCGATAACAATTGTTGCTCCTTCCTTTGTGCATGCAATAATGTTTCAAGCATGGACTGGCACCCGAGTAGAACCACCAATCTACCGAAAGCATGCTAGATAACTTCCTTACCTCAAAGCATGCTAGATAACTTCCTTACCTCAAAGAATTCGACATTAGTGGTTATGAACACGTGATTTGAAGTCATCGACCGTAACCACTGTCTGAATCTGCAAGAATTTTATGACTATGGTTACCGTAGTTATTTTGTTAGACGTTGTTTTATTTATTAAGAATAATATTTCTTTTATACATGTATCATATATATTTTGAAAAGAGTGTCTCTATAATATAGTAATTTCATACAGTTGTGTTGTTTTGTTTATTATTATGATCCACAACTCCTCGTCTATTGTGTTGTAGCAGTGAAATGCGTTACGTGTTGCATTGTGTTGTAGCAGTGAAATGTGTTACGTGTTGCATTGTGTTGTAGCAGTGAAATGCGTTACGTGTTGCATTGTGTTGTAGCAGTGAAATGTGTAAGTGTTTGCATTGTGTTGTAGCAGTGAAATGTGTAAGTGTTTGCATTGTGTTGTAGCAGTGAAATGTGTAAGTGTTTGCATTGTGTTGTAGCAGTGAAATGCGTTAAGTGTTTGCATTGTGTTGTAGCAGTGAAATGCGTTACATGTTGCATTGTGTTGTAGCAGTGAAATGCATTAACTATTTGCATTGTGTTGTAGCAGTGAAATGTGTTATGTGTTTGCATTGTGTTGTAGCAGTGAAATGCGTAAGTGTTTGCATTGTGTTGTAGCAGTGAAATGCGTAAGTGTTTGCATTGTGTTGTAGCAGTGAAATGCGTTAACTATTTGCATTGTGTTGTAGCAGTGAAATGCGTAAGTGTTTGCATTGTGTTGTAGCAGTGAAATGCGTAAGTGTTTGCATTGTGTTGTAGCAGTGAAATGTGTAAGTGTTTGCATTGTGTTGTAGCAGTGAAATGTGTAAGTGTTTGCATTGTGTTGTAGCAGTGAAATGTGTTACGTGTTGCATTGTGTTGTAGCAGTGAAATGTGTTACGTGTTGCATTGTGTTGTAGCAGTGAAATGTGTTACATGTTGCATTGTGTTGTAGCAGTAAAATGTGTTACGTGTTGCATTGTGTTGTAGCAGTGAAATGTGTAAGTGTTTGCATTGTGTTGTAGCAGTGAAATGTGTTACGTGTTGCATTGTGTTGTAGCAGTGAAATGTGTAAGTGTTTGCATTGTGTTGTAGCAGTGAAATGCGTTACGTGTTGCATTGTGTTGTAGCAGTGAAATGTGTAAGTGTTTGCATTGTGTTGTAGCAGTGAAATGTGTAAGTGTTTGCATTGTGTTGTAGCAGTGAAATGTGTAAGTGTTTGCATTGTATTGTAGCAGTGAAATGCGTAAGTATTTGCATTGTGTTGTAGCAGTGAAATGTGTAAGTGTTTGCATTGTGTTGTAGCAGTGAAATGTGTAAGTGTTTGCCTTGTGTTGTAGCAGTGAAATGTGTTACGTGTTGTAGCAGTGAAATGTGTTACGTGTTTGCATTGTGTTGTAGCAGTGAAATGTGTTACGTGTTTGCCTTGTGTTGTAGCAGTGAAATGTGTTATGTGTTGCCTTGTGTTGTAGCAGTGAAATGTGTTACGTGTTGCCTTGTGTTGTAGCAGTGAAATGTGTTACGTGTTTGCATTGTGTTGTAGCAGTGGAATGTGTTACGTGTTTGCCTTGTGTTGTAGCAGTGAAATATGTTACGTGTTGCATTGTGTTGTAGCAATGAAATGCGTTAGTGTTTGCATTGTGTTGTAGCAGTGAAATGTGTTATGTGTTGCCTTGTGTTGTAGCAGTGAAATATGTTACGTGTTGCCTTGTGTTGTAGCAGTGAAATGTGTAAGTGTTTGCATTGTGTTGTAGCAGTGAAATGTGTAAGTGTTTGCATTGTGTTGTAGCAGTGAAATGTGTAAGTGTTTGCATTGTGTTGTAGCAGTGAAATGTGTAAGTGTTTGCATTGTGTTGTAGCAGTGAAATGTGTAAGTGTTTGCATTGTGTTGTAGCAGTGAAATGTGTAAGTGTTTGCATTGTGTTGTAGCAGTGAAATGTGTAAGTGTTTGCATTGTGTTGTAGCAGTGAAATGTGTAAGTGTTTGCATTGTGTTGTAGCAGTGAAATGTGTAAGTGTTTGCATTGTGTTGTAGCAGTGAAATGTGTAAGTGTTTGCATTGTGTTGTAGCAGTGAAATGTGTAAGTGTTTGCATTGTGTTGTAGCAGTGAAATGTGTAAGTGTTTGCATTGTGTTGTAGCAGTGAAATGTGTAAGTGTTTGCATTGTGTTGTAGCAGTGAAATGTGTAAGTGTTTGCATTGTATTGTAGCAGTGAAATGCATTAAGTGTTTGCATTGTATTGTAGCAGTGAAATGCGTAAGTATTTGCATTGTGTTGTAGCAGTGAAATGTGTAAGTGTTTGCATTGTGTTGTAGCAGTGAAATGTGTAAGTGTTTGCCTTGTGTTGTAGCAGTGAAATGTGTTACGTGTTGTAGCAGTGAAATGTGTTACGTGTTTGCATTGTGTTGTAGCAGTGAAATGTGTTACGTGTTTGCCTTGTGTTGTAGCAGTGAAATGTGTTATGTGTTGCCTTGTGTTGTAGCAGTGAAATGTGTTACGTGTTTGCATTGTGTTGTAGCAGTGGAATGTGTTACGTGTTTGCCTTGTGTTGTAGCAGTGAAATATGTTACGTGTTGCATTGTGTTGTAGCAATGAAATGCGTTAGTGTTTGCATTGTGTTGTAGCAGTGAAATGTGTTATGTGTTGCCTTGTGTTGTAGCAGTGAAATATGTTATGTGTTGCCTTGTGTTGTAGCAGTGAAATGTGTTACGTGTTTGCATTGTGTTGTAGCAGTGGAATGTGTTACGTGTTTGCCTTGTGTTGTAGCAGTGAAATATGTTACATGTTGCATTGTGTTGTAGCAGTGACATGCGTTACGTGTTGCATTGTGTTGTAGCAGTGAAATGTGTAAGTGTTTGCATTGTGTTGTAGCAGTGAAATGCGTTACGTGTTGCATTGTGTTGTAGCAGTGAAATGTGTTACGTGTTGCATTGTGTTGTAGCAGTGAAATGTGTAAGTGTTTGCATTGTGTTGTAGCAGTGAAATGCATTAAGTGTTTGCATTGTGTTGTAGCAGTGAAATGCGTAAGTGTTTGCATTTTGTCGTAGCTTTGAAATGCGTAAGTCTGCCTTGTGTTGTAGCAGTGAAATGTGTTACGTGTTGCATTGTGTTGTAGCAGTTAAATGCATTACGTGTTGCCTTGTATTGTAGCAGTTAAATGTGTTACGTGTTTGCATTGTGTTGTAGCAGTTAAATGTGTTACGTGTTGCATTGTGTTGTAGCAGTTAAATGTGTTACGTGTTGTAGCAGTGAAATGTGTTACGTGTTTGCATTGTGTTGTAGCAGTTAAATGTGTTATGTGTTGCATTGTGTTGTAGCAGTGAAATGTGTTACGTGTTGCATTGTGTTGTAGCAGTGAAATGCGTTACGTGTTGCATTGTGTTGTAGCAGTGAAATGCGTTACGTGTTGCATTGTATTGTAGCAGTGAAATGCATTAAGTGTTTGCATTGTATTGTAGCAGTGAAATGCGTAAGTATTTGCATTGTGTTGTAGCAGTGAAATGTGTTACGTGTTTGCATTGTGTTGTAGCAGTGAAATGTGTTACGTGTTTGCCTTGTGTTGTAGCAGTGAAATGTGTTATGTGTTGCCTTGTGTTGTAGCAGTGAAATGTGTTACGTGTTGCCTTGTGTTGTAGCAGTGAAATGTGTTACGTGTTTGCATTGTGTTGTAGCAGTGGAATGTGTTACGTGTTTGCCTTGTGTTGTAGCAGTGAAATGTGTTACGTGTTGCATTGTGTTGTAGCAATGAAATGCGTTACGTGTTGTATTGTAGCAGTGAAATGCATTAAGTGTTTGCATTGTGTTGTAGCAGTGAAATGTGTTACGTGTTTGCAGTGTGTCGTAGCAGTGAAAGGTTGCAATCTTTGCAGTGTGTCGTAGCAGTGAAAGGTTGCAATCTTTGCATTGTGTTGTAGCAGTGGGTATGGCGTTAAGTCTTTGCATTGTGTTGTAGCAGTGGGTATGGCGTTAAGTCTTTGCATTGTGTTGTAGCAGTGGGTATGGCGTTAAGTCTTTGCATTGTGTTGTAGCAGTTGGATTGGGGTTAAGTCTTTGCATTGTGTTGTAGCAGTTGGATTGGCGTTAACTATTTGCATTTTGTAGTAGCTTTGAAAGGCGTAAGTCTGCATTGTGTTGTAGCAGTGACATGCGTTAACTATTTGCATTTTGTAGTAGCTTTGAAAGGCGTAAGTCTGCATTGTTGTTGTAGCAGTGAAATGCGTTACGTGTTGCATTGTGTTGTAGCAGTGAAATGTGTAAGTGTTTGCATTGTGTTGTAGCAGTGAAATGTGTAAGTGTTTGCATTGTGTTGTAGCAGTGAAATGTGTAAGTGTTTGCATTGTGTTGTAGCAGTGAAATGTGTAAGTGTTTGCATTGTGTTGTAGCAGTGGGTATTGCGTTAAGTCTTTGCATTGTGTTGTAGCAGTGTGTATGGCGTTAAGTCTTTGCATTGTGTTGTAGCAGTGGGTATGGCGTTAAGTCTTTGCATTGTGTTGTAGCAGTTGGATTGGCGTTAAGTCTTTGCATTGTGTTGTAGCAGTTGGATTGGCGTTAAGTCTTTGCAGTGTGTTGTAGCAGTTGGATTGGCGTTAAGTCTTTGCAGTGTGTTGTAGCAGTTGGATTGGCGTTAAGTCTTTGCAGTGTGTTGTAGCAGTTGGATTGGCATTATGTCTTTGCAGTGTGTTGTAGCAGTTGGATTGGCGTTATGTCTTTGCATTGTGTTGTAGCAGTGGGTATGGCGTTATGTCTTTGCATTGTGTTGTAGCAGTGGGTATGGCGTTATGTCTTTGCATTGTGTTGTAGCAGTGGGTATGGCGTTATGTCTTTGCATTGTGTTGTAGCAGTGGGTATGGCGTTATGTCTTTGCATTGTGTTGTAGCAGTGGGTATGGCGTTATGTCTTTGCATTGTGTTGTAGCAGTGGGTATGGTGTTACGTCTTTGCATTGTGTTGTAGCAGTGGGTATGGTGTTACGTCTTTGCATTGTGTTGTAGCAGTGGGTATGGCGTTATGTCTTTGCATTGTGTTGTAGCAGTGGGTATGGTGTTACGTCTTTGCATTGTGTTGTAGCAGTGGGTATGGCGTTGAATCATTGCATTGTGTTGTAGCAGTGGGTATGGCGTTGAATCATTGCATTGTGTTGTAGCAGTGGGTATGGTGTTGAATCGTTGCATTGTGTTGTAGCAGTGGTATGGCGTTAAATCTTTGCATTGTGTTGTAGCAGTGACAGCTAAGAAATACTCCGTGGAGACTATCACATGCATCCCAGCTTACCAAACATACGTTTTTCCCGTTCTAATCCCTTTCAGTCTATTGCTGTTAAATTATATGTAAACAGTTCAATTCTTGATTACATGTACACATACTGAAATAAATAATAACGCACCGACACCAGACCTCGGTTTAATGTCGTATCTGAAACACTGTTAATTTGATTAGAGTCAGACGGGAGATCGAACCTGCGATCCCTGGATTACCAGTTCAACAACTGGTATACAGATACGTCTGTATTGAAACTACTTACGATACACGTGAATAAATATGCTAATTGAGAAACGTAAAAATGATTGTAACTGTACAGCAAAATCGGTTGTGTAATATCTGTAATCTGTTTGAAGTCGAGAAAGTCCTTTTCATTTGCACACGCTATGATCATTAAAGCATAGCTCACATGTATTTGGCTTCTATGTATTGATATTTGAGTTGCCAACGTTCAGAACTATTGAATTTCTGTTTGCATTGTTTACACTCGTACGGTCTCTCTTCAGTATGCATGCACATGTGAGCGCAGGAATATATCTCAATATTGCAGCGTTCAACAATTTATAAAATATAATATGAGAGAATCAACACAATACACCTGGAACCATATACAAGCAGAATAGCGTCAGCTGGCACAGCTCTAAGTTATATACATGGCCTTGACATTGGGTCGCTATGACTCATTAAACCTATCCATGAGGTGTCGATCATATGGGCAACATGTAGCGACGACCACAGGGATTCGGCACGTTTGGGGGTACTAGTATATATATTTAAGTACTAAGTATTAAGTACTTAAATATATATACTAGTACCCCCAAACGTGCCGAATCCCTGTGTTAAGTACTTAAATATATATACTAGTACCCCCAAACGTGCCGAATCCCTGTGGCGACGACGATCGGGGTCTGTAGCGTGGTACATATATTGATAGTTTATACAAATTTATTTTAGCTCGATTGCGAAACAAGTTATTATAACTTATATTAATCACTCTCGAGACCTCATTCCTGGTGGAATCCCCATCGCCACGAGGGAGAGATTGATATAAACAAGTTAATACAATAGAGGTTACATGAGGGATCGCACACGACGAGCGGGCCCCTAAGGATTCATTATTAGTCTCAGACCAGACCGTATTGATAGAAGACCTAATTATTATCACTTCAAATTCCAGCCATATTCTGTGTGTTCCCCTAAATTAATAAGTGTTCTACGTGAAGCGTGAACCATGAAAAATGTACAACAATTTACCCCCTCCCCTCATAGCTTGAAATCCTGGAACCGCCCCTGTAATGTATCATACGTTTATAAAGTTTACCACACTGACATTATGGTTTCATTTTAATTATATAAATAACTGTTTAGTCATGTTCGCTCCCAACATATACGATGATGATGATTGAGCTTATTTACCCTCGCCTCTGGGGAACCATATGGGCAACATATACGGTTATAGTTTTGTATTTATATACCAACGTTTTAAGCTAGATTACATTATATTGCGCAGGTATATTTATTTCAACGTTTTAAGCTAGATTACATTATATTGCGCAGGTATTTTTGCGCCATACAGTTTATCATGTTGAGGCCAGGGCAAAAAGTGATAACATTAAACCTGTTAATGGTCGTCGTACTGTAACACGGCAATCAATGCCAAGTTCACGTTGACGTGTGTGTTTTACGTTATTTATCGTCGCTACCGGCTGCCTCCGTGTGTGTTTTACGTTTATTTATCGTCGCTACCGGCTGCCCCCGTTTGTGTTTTACGTTTATTTATCGGCGCTACCGGGTGCCTTTTACGTTTATTTATCGTCGCTACCGGCTGCCCCGTTTGTGTTTTACGTTTATTTATCGTCGCTACCGGCTGCCTCTGTGTGTGTTTTACGTTTATTTATCGTCGCTACCGGCTGCCCCCGTTTGTGTTTTACGTTTATTTATCGTCGCTACCGGCTGCCCCCGTGTGTGTTTTACGTTTATTTATCGTCGCTACCGGCTGCCCCCGTGTGTGTTTTACGTTTATTTATCGTCGATACCGGCTGCCCCCGTGTGTGTTTTACGTTTATTTATCGTCGCTACCGGGCCCCCGTGTGGTTTTACGTTTATTTATCGTCGCTACCGGCTGCCCCCGTTTGTGTTTTACGTTTATTTATCGTCGCTACCGGCTGCCCCCGTGTGTGTTTTACGTTTATTTATCGTCGCTACCGGCTGCCCCCGTGTGTGTTTTACGTTTATTTATCGTCGATACCGGCTGCCCCCGTGTGTGTTTTACGTTTATTTATCGTCGCTACCGGCTGCCCCCGTGTGTGTTTTACGTTTATTTATCGTCGCTACCGGTTGTCCATATGAGCGACGCCTCCTGAAGAGATTAGTCATTTTAGATGTTTGGAGGATAGTGCAATGATACAGAGAGAGACCCATTCCAGAGTCTCCTTTGGTTCTTTTACATTCACGATGTAAAGCACCGACACGATACCTCGGTTTAACTTCCCATCTGAAAGACTGTTAATTTTATTAGGGTCAGACGGGGGATCGAACCTGCGATCCCTGGATTACCAGTTCAACGTGTTACCATTTGACTACAGATCCGTCTGTTTCACGTTGACATCAGTTAAAGTACATTATAACACTGTCGTGACGTCATACCTTACTTACAGTCCATTATTATTAATATTGGATTGTTTTCAAACGGCCAGAATATTATATTAAATCCTATGCGTAAATGTACGAAATTAACAAGTTTATTGAGTAAGATCTTGTTATATAGGTGTGTGTTTTAAGTAAGATATAAGCCTCAAACGTATCCAATAGGTAAAGTATTGGTACTATGTTCAATATTTTACATATTGGATCGTTTTCGGCATATATCCTATACAAATCTATATATTTCATTAAATATTTGTGACTCCATTGTGTAATACTAACACATTACCCAGTCACGAATACCGCTTGCATGTTGTACTTCCTTTCATAGGGTCGATACGCTTCTAGTATGCGCTAGGCAGTATAGTGTAGATTCAGCTAGTTCAAGCCAGATTCGATCGATCGTCTGCTCACCGAGCTTTGAACTTTATCATCGGAGAAAGGGTTAATACAAATGTACCAGCGCATGTTATTATGTTCAACTATTAGTAATGAAACGTTTGCCTTGTAGTTTTGTCCTGTTGTTTAGGCGACGTCGTGGTGACGGTGCGGGTTCGAACCCTGGCTTATACTCTGTAGTTTTATACTAGAAGACATAGAAAACTGTGCATTTCGGATAAGTATGTTTTTACATGAAAAACAATAACTATATAAATACATAGTTTTAAACATTTTGGAATATTTTTAGTTGTTCAGTTTGTGTTTTGTAATGAAGATGTGATATATCTTTGATGGAATCCTTCGTATTTCGTTTTCATGTAATAATAATCATATAATGTAGGTGTGCGTTTTCTATGTCCTCTAGTATATAATGTAGGTGTGCGTTTTCTATGTCCTCTAGTATATAGTGTAGGTGTGCGTTTTCTATGTCCTCTAGTATATATTGTAGGTGTACGTTTTCTATGTCCTCTAGTATATAATGTAGGTGTGCGTTTTCTATGTCCTCTAGTATATAATGTAGGTGTGCGTTTTCTATGTCCTCTAGTATATAATGTAGGTGTGCGTTTTTCTATGTCCTCTAGTATATAATGTAGGTGTGCGTTTTCTATGTCCTCTAGTATGTATATCTATAGAACATGTGACTAGCATACACTCTAACATGATTCAAGAGACTATCTATATAGTATGTTATCTGTTAGTATGAATTTGGGTTTGCTGCCTGCATCCACTGGTCCGTCGTGTGCAGTCAAACAACAGTTTGCTTCAACCAAATGTTGGCAACCATTGACCTTGACCTCTACCAACTGTTACGGTAAAACTAAACTCCTCCTCCGTGTTGACATGGATACGGTATCCGTACCAAATCTTGGACACTTTTATCAAGCTTTACCTGAAACATATTGACATTGACCGTGACCTCTACCAACTGTTAAGGTAAAGCTAAACTCCTCCTCCGTGTTGACATGTATACGGTATCCGTACCAATTCTTGGACACTTATCAAGCTTTACCTGAAGCATATTGATATTGACCTTGACCTCTACCAACTGTTACGGTAAAACTAAACTCCTCCTCCGTGTTGACATGGATACGGTATCCGTACCAAATCTGGACACTTTTATCAAGCTTTACCTGAAACATATTGACCATGACCTCTACCAACTGTTACGGTAAAGCTAAACTCCTCCTCCGTGTTGACATGGATACGGTATCCGGTCTTCTAACGGTAAGGTCGTGAGTTCTAGCTCCGCCTGAACCACGGTGGTGTTGTCCATTGTGGTGCTGCACTATTCTTAAATTTCTCTCTCCCTTATGTCGTTTGAAACATCAAGAATGAGGTTACTCAAACCGAGACCGATTCAAATAATGGAGTTAATATAAATTTGCATAAACTAAACAAAGTGAAACTAAATCTCTCCATCACCATGTTAAAGTGTAGGTATGTCCTTTATCAAAGTCCTATTGACCTGTCCGCATGTACATTGAATAGCATCAATGATTCATACAAGTAGACATTGTGTTTTCACGTCGCACCAACAGCTTAGGTTATGTGTCGACTCTCCGTCTATTTGTGGTGGCGGGAACCCTAGTAGTAATCCAGGCGCGGACGGACATCCGGGTAGAACAACCGACCGTCCGCAAACAGCTGGATAACTTCTTCACATAAATGAATTCGACATCCCCAGTGAGTTTCGAACATACAGCTGTGCTTGATACGTGATATGAAGTCCACGACCTAAATCACTCGGTGTACCTCCAGTAGCTTTCCTACGTTATCAATACATGCCAACATACGTTCTTGTTCAACTATTCTGGGTGAAGTTTCTAGGAAACATGCTTAGAATTGTTTACTTATTGTAGATGCATATGCGTCGGCAGGAGTATATTTCTACAAAAAATAAATCCGATAGTACTTTTTTATCACCCCGCTACACGTTATTCCGATACTAGAACTAAGACAGCAACAATTCACAAAGCGCCCAAACCACACGGAACAGGAACTGTTAAAAAGTGAGGTAAGCTACTTTGTTATATTGCTTTGTGTTTTGCGGTTATTTCTGGACGTCAGCTGTAGATATTTGGTATTTTAGAGGATAGTGCAATGATACACACAGAGAGCCCCGATCCAGAGGATCGGTTGGTGCATGGTGTAAAGCACCAGTCTAGTTGACACGAGATGTTTACGGGCTCATCCAAAATACTGTGGTAACCGTATTAGTTATTTTAATATGGTGCAGCGGGGAATTGAACCTGCGACCCCTTGATTTCGAGTCCAGCGTGTTGACCACTGGACTACTGATCCGCTGTATTACTGCTTGGGACACCATTTTTAAAGTTAACTACGTATAAGTATGTTTTATATTATATAGATAATAACAATAATAATAAAGACTTTATTTCACGAGAGAACTCATTTAACAAAAGTTAATCTACCATGAGGCCCTCAACATATATACAAACTTGGTTACATTCGTGAACAAGACATACGACGTAATTACCGTTTTCATTGCATAATTAAGTACGCTTTCTCGAGAATGACTGATTTATTATGCGGTTGTTAACAGGTAAAATTTAGATTATTATTATTTATAATTATGCTATATTAACATTGCTGGAATAATTAAAACCGGGTCACTCGCATACAGTTACACTGCAGTTTTTGAACAGTACTATGCCTTTAAATGAAAATAATTAAAAAAAGTTGGTTTACGTGATTGGTCGAATTATATTTAGCTAAAGCTACTCGTGCTGTTCAATGTTCATTCGGTGAAATATAGTTCGATGATAGATCATATACTAAAACAAACACATATCCTATCTATGTATCTTCTACGCATGCTCTGTCAGTCCATTTGGAATGTGGTATTGTTTCAAAGACTTCGGTTGGCTGTAGACAAAAGGTCAACAAGCAAACACATTGTTGGTTGGGTTTTGCTAGAAGAACGGGGCCGAATACTATGGAATAAGTGGACCCGCAGTACGATTTAGTTGTGTGTAACCTTAGGACCCTGATGAGTACTCAGTATCACTCGTTCCCAGTATAAAAACCATCGTTGCATTACGTTTTAACAGACGGGTCAGTAGTCCAGTGGTCAACACGTTGGACTGTGAATCCAGCGATCACTGGTTTGATCCCCGTCTGACCTTAATACTATTAACAGTCTTTCAGATGGGAGCTTAAACCGAGGTCTCGTATCGACGCTGTCTGGTCAGCCTTCTATGCTGTTTGTTATTCAGATAATCTTGCTAAGACACTTAGCTATGTAGCAAACAACACAGATTCTGATAAGCAGGCGGTGGCTGATCTGCCATACTTGTCCAAACGATACTTGTCCAAACCATAGCGGTTCCGGGAGGTAAGCACGCACATGAAGCACAGCGATGAGCGTAACGTCTTGATATGTAGCAAACAACATAGATCCTGATCAGCAGGATGCGGCTGATCTGGATCTATGTTGTTTGCAAAGGCCATTAAATGTATCCAGAATGAAATGGGTTAAGATACTTCTTGTATAAAGAGACGACTTTTTCAGTTCTCGTTTGTGTGGTTAAGGAACACATTAGCCTGTGTTAAGAGACCGTTCCTGCTTAGAGACCGCATTTTGCCCTTCCCTTTGGTTGTCTCTACTTGCTCCGGTGCCATAAAAACAACATTATGATCAAATCTCGAAACAATTCGGGAGGAGGGGACACAATATGTTTTCAAAAAGGTAGTCGTACGTTACCTAGCAATGTCTTTTGTCGGTTTTTGAAACCACACACAAAAATGTAGACGCAACCATCATACCATACATGTCAATTGTTGATTTGTTGATGTTTCATCCAAATGCCTTGGGACCGACCCTAAAACAAGGATAGTGGCTGTCCGATTAGCGTAGTGGTTAGCGCGCTCGCTTCTCAGCAATGCATCCCGGGTTCGATCCTCGGACCGGGAAGTATGTGAGATGGTACGGTGGTCGCCAGGTCGGACAGGTGGGTTTTCTCCGGGCCGGGTACTCCGGCTTCCTCCCACACGAATGACCGCATACAGGCTTTCATCCGCGCCAACGAGAGTGATTAATATAAGTTGTTAAAACTTGCTTCGCAATCGTTGTAAAATAAATAAAGTTTAAACTTAAACAAAACAAGGATATACATACACTAAGTGATACTGTTGATAATAACTTACCTACTGGATACCATGACACTGTCCCAAAGTGTTTGTACTTTGGGGGCGGGCTGAAACTAATGTTGTTAAAACTTGTGGCCCAACCATTTTGCTTTTCCATATATATACATACTGGAAATGTTTGTACCATATATCTTATCTAATTCATCCGTAACATGTTTCTACATTTGAGTTGTAATACAATATTATTAAACTCATTAAGTTTGTCAGTTTTCATTGGAAGCATTTCATTCATGTCAATATTACCTTTACAGTACGCAATCATACTGTTCCACATTTTACAGGTTTAATACAACTCGATGCGCCAGAAGAATATAACATGGATGACATATCAGGTATTGATATAGATATAGTCGCACTTGATCGAAATACCACGTCTATTAAGAGACCACTTGTATTAAGAGACCACTTTTTCAGTTCCCGTTTGTGTTGTAAAGGAACACATTAGCCGGTATAAAGAGACCATTCCTGCTTAGAGACCACTCTTTCAGTTCCCGTTTGTGTTGTAAAGGAACAACTTAGCCTGTATTAAGAGACCGTTCCTGCTTAGAGACCACTTTTTCAGTTCCCGTTTGTGTTGTAAAGGAACACATTAGCCGGTATTAAGAGACCGTTCCTGCTTAGAGACCGCTTTTTGCCATTCCCTTTGGTGGTATCTTAATACAATGTGACTGTATACATACATGTATATATATATTGTATCAATATGTATCTGTACATCTATGTATCTATATAGTTATCAATCTGATTTAACGTCATATCATGTATAAGCAAATAGTCGGCAAAACAGCTCTGCTGCATGTAGTGGTTTTCCTTAGAAACATGCTTAACAACATACTGATCTGTAGTCCAGTGGTAACACGCTGGACTGGTAATCCAGGGATCGCAGGTTCGATCCCCCGTCTGACCATAATAAAATTAACAGTCTTTCAGATGGGACATTAAACCGAGGTCTCGTTTCGGTGCTGTACATCGTGCACGTAAACGAACCAGAGGAGACTCTGGAACGGGTCTTTGTCTGTATCATTGCACTATCCTCCACAAATCTAAAATGACTAATCTCTTCAGGAGGCGTCGCTCATATGGGCAACTGGTAGCGACGATAAATAAACGTAAAACACACACGCTTAACAACATTGCTAAGCCATATTTGTCGAAACCATACCTGTCCCGGGCGGGAGATAAAGCACGCACACGAAGTACAGCGACGAGCATAATGTTTTGATAATTGAGACAAAAGAGAATTGTCTTACCTACCCATCGTCTTTATATGTGACAAGGTGGAAACAAAGTATCCACAGTAACATCATATGATACAGAACAGTGGACGTCTGACCACATACGTTCAATAACCTCTACGTAATGCGTTGTCATGTCTGTACAACTAATAGTATTTCAAACGATTTAAATAGCCACATTGTTTGTACTTGTTGACTACGACTATGTAAATAGTTCAGACTAACTAAGAACTGTAATGTAATCACACATTGCAATAATATACCCAATATTTCGCACATGTTGTTATCAAATTTGCGTATGTTTCTTTACAACGATTGCAAAGCAAGTTTTAACAACTTATATTAATCACTCTCGTTGGCGCGGATGAACGCGTATATGTGGTCATTCGTGTGGGAGGAAACCGGAGTACCCGAGGAAAACACACCTGTCCGATCTGGCGACCACCGTACCATCTCACATATGTCCCGGTCCGTGGATCGAACTCGGGTTGCATTTGTGAGAAGCGAGCGCGCTAACCACTGCGCTAATCGGGCTTCAAATAAGTTGCTTCATGTAGTTTTCCAAATCAAAACTATTTTGTTGTGACCATTGTACATGTGATATGCAATATTCATGAATACTGATATGTTTTTTTAAATTAACCAAACCACCAATAACAAAAATACTATTTAGCAGTATTTATATTTTGAACACTTTCAAACTGTTTTATTGCCCCACAGATGAGAACGAATGTCAGTCGATTGGCAACAGTATGGAAACAGAACAAAGGACCACGACTCATGAACTAAACGATCACAGTAACACAAATCCTCCAGATAATCCTCCAGAGATCAGCTCTAACTCATATCACGCGTTGGACAACTCAGACACCGGTAGTTGTAGTAGTGAAAGTCCACTAATACCAGTTCGAAGCAGTGACATCAAAGACTCCGCAGACCATGTTACCATGGATTTTGAAAATCATACTGAAGTGGGTTTGACACCTGTTAATGAGTCCAGTAACTTAGCTGATGCATGTTCGACAGATGAGGATCATACATTATTAAATATTCAAGAAACTAAGGAAGGGCATATATTTGGGTCAGGTGTTAGTGTAGCGAGTATTCTCCGAGACGCTGAAGTGATTAAGGCTACCCCAATCCATGTGTTCGGCAGTGGTTGGGAGTTTGGTAGTATATGTAGCATCAATTTACATGGTGCTGGTGATGTCGCAAGGAGCAGAGCTAACACAATGGATCAACATATATCTCGCTATCCAACTTCACCCGGACAGGACAGACTGCTATCAAGGATATTTAAAGATAAAATAGGCAGTATACGCTTAGATAAAGGGTCTGAAAAAGAGGTATCTGTGAGCTTCATAAATGATTCTGGAAATGCAACAATAGATGCTATGTCTCATAACAGGAGCAAACATCTGAAGAATTTGTTGATATTAAGCGCGAGTATAACGTTTTTGCATATTGCTGTGTTTGGACTACGAAACCTTCAGAGCAGTTTGAACAGTGAAGACGGACTTGGTGTGTATTCACTGGCTACTCTATGTGGAGCCTTTATGGTTGCAAGTCTGGTTAGTCCTTTCATTGTCCAGCGTTATGGACCGAACAAATGCCTCAGTGTGGCTTGCTGTGGGCTCCTAATTTATGTAATTGCCAATTACTTCCCCAATTTCTACACTATAATGCCTGCGTCAGTGGTACACGGAGTATGTAACGCATTGCTATGGAACGCGGTGTGTACGTATATCACGGAACTTGGTATAGACGAAGCCTACTTGAAAGGCAAGGTCTCGAGCAATGTGCTCAGTCGTTACTTCGGTATGTTCTTTCTTATGCTTCAATTATCCATGGTACTTGGGAACCTCATCTCGTCAGTAATCTTGTCACAGTCTGCAAACCGAATCAGTAATTCCGGAAACAAATATCAGCTCGCAGACACACACATATCAACAACCATAGCATACACATTTAACATTAATGAGACACAGCTTGTTCGAGTTCCGTGTGGTGTAGCTCACTGTGACATCAATCAGGGAAGCACAGACAAACCATATGTTGATGATTTGGACAAACTCTTTCTGCTCGGAACGTACTCCAGCTGCGCAATTATTGCAATCCTGGTCATTCAGTGTTGCCTAGACCAGCTGCCCAATTACACCCCCACTTCCCCGTCGTTCAAGGAGGCGGTTAAGCAAGCGGGTTCAGTGTTGGCTATGGTAGTCGATCGACGGTTCTGCTTCATCGTGATGCTCTGCATGTACACTGTCATTAGCAATGGATTTGTCGTTGCAGATGTGTTGAAGGTATGGTTTAAATATTTGCTGTTCCTTATATCGTAATGAACCATGACATTCAAAGTTGTTTGTGTGTGTTTGTTTTGTGGTATTTAAGTCGAACCAACAGCTTAGGTCATATGGCGACCCTCCAGCTATTGTTTATAGAGATAAACACGAACCACCGACGTTCCACAAATCAGCTGGATACGTTCCTCACATGAAATAAGCGGACACCCCTAGTTGGATTCTAGATACTATTCATTGACTCTACTGTGGAAGGAAGTAGTCAACGGATTTTAATATGATTGGTTCCCATGCATTTCCTATTGCAGCACACTATATATGAATAGAATGTTTTTGGAACATGCGTTTAAGTTTAACTGTTCTATTTATATTGCTTATTTCAAACATCTACTGCTTATTTGTATTTATAATTTCAACCTAGGTTGCTGTTGCCTATTTCAAACCTCTGCTGGTGTGTTTATATTTCCTATTTCAAATAGTTACTGTTGTGTTTATAAATTCCTATTTCAATCACCTAGTGTTGTGCTGAATTTCCTTATATCAAGCCTCTAGTGTTTGTGTTAATGTTTACACTTTCAAGCCTCTGGTGTTTGTGTTAATGTTTACATTTTCAAGCATCTAGTGTTTGTGTTAATGTTTACACGTTCAAACCTCTAGTGTGGCTGTTAATGTTTACACGTTCAAGCCTCTAGTATTGGTGTTAATGTTTCCAATTTCTAGTCTCTAGTGTTGCTGTTACTGTTTATATACTTTCAAGCTTCTAGTGTTGAGTTTGTATTTCTTATTGTCAGATGTTTATAACGTGTCCGCTCGGCGTCCAGATGATCGGATACTCCATGATATGCTTCGGAATTTGTGGGTCCATCAGCTCTTACTTGTTTGGAAAACTGGTCAAGTTCATCGGCAATATAGCGGCCTTCCTGACAGGTATGCAATGCCTATATATACAATGTATATGCATAGTATTATTTTGTGTCTGTTGCGAGATTCTACAACTCTATAACGATAAGTCAATGATAAATGCATTACCTACCGCCTGTAGGTTATTCATTTATTATTGACTACTTACTGAAGAAATATCTCTATTTTAATCAATAATCAATACTGCTGGTACATACTAAAACAACAGACTAAGTGTTACACTAATTAAACATTCGTTTTAATATGCTATATTTATCCACAGCGCCAGCAGACGACACAAGGCCATTCCAAGATAGGCATCCTGTTAATTTTAATCACTCTGATTTCAGTGGTTTAAATTAAGTTACAGTGTTACCGTAACGACATCTCCAAATATCCAAAAATCACCGGGGATGGAATTGATGACATACGGTGACTATAACATCGGCAGGATATCAGTTTGTGATGAGTGCTTGCACTCATAAAAGAGTTTTGCCCTTTTGATGGATCATAGGTTTACCTATGTTAGCGAGACGAACACTATTTTGAGTGTCAGTGTCTCTTTCAAGGTATGCTACGCTCAACAAAAATAGATTAAGGATCAGTACATATACTTCCAAATGGTTACATATTGGCATGTTTCAAAATTTTCAAAATTTTATCCAGATGTATGGTGCCATTAATTTCATATATTCTACATAATACAGGATAGGTCAGATACATTACAGAACGGAATTAATAAATCCGATGGTCTGCGATATATAACAGGCTTACCAAACTCAGTAGAACCATGATTGGTCATAAATATGATTTTGTATAACTTTCTCCAATGAGAGACATCGGTCAGTTACTTCCCCTGAATACTCCATGAAAGTAGATAGGTCCTATTAAGTGTTTTCCTCTGTATTTATCGTACTTTCCTTTGCACAACATGCTAGTAAATTTACTCCACTAACGCTTCTTGTGATTATTAAATCACTATATCTCGACAGATCTCCCACACTATATGCAATGGGTACTTATTTGTAAAACAATGTTATCACTTAATTAGCACGATAAAATCATATTTATCATACCGCAACAGTAAAAACAAAGGATTCTAAATAAAACGATCTATTCACATTTTGAGATAAATGAGACTGTATCTGCCAAGGGAGGTAATAGAAAATTATAGATGTCTCTCATACAAGCTGATTCCGGTGTCAGATTGATGTAGGATGTGCAGTTCACATATAAAACCGTATGGAACTATATCCCGCGAACCTTAATTATTTTCGTTGAGTTTATTTCTCTTTGGTATGCAGAATACCATTTATATATCACTCCACCACAGCACGTGGCCCACCGGAAGCATGGCAACTAGCTCTCCAAACGTCTGCAGTTGGATCAAGTAACTGTAAATATTAAAAATTGTAATACAAGAGTTTGTTACCACATCATGAACTTTTTTTTAATTATCTGTGAACATTATAATTGTAAGAATTCTCGAATGCTTATACCTTTATTAAAGTGAGAACATATTTAGCACTCAGTGCTAATCATCAGATAGCGGAAGTCATGATAGCGCAGTCGTAGCACGTTCGTTTCAAATGCGAAAAGGTCAGCTGTAGCCGTTATGCCCATAGGCAAGGCATTTAAATTCACATCGCCTCTTCTCTCTCTCTCTCTCTCTCCCTCGTGGCTATGGATTCCAAAAGAGATCTGATAGTGCTTAATATAAGTTGTAAGAACATGTTTCGCAATCGAGCTAAACTAATATGCATAACCTAATCTAAACCAATCCGCAGGTACAACAATAATACGCAGCCAAATTGCCAATAAAACCGGAATCAAACCGGATAATTTAGTAAATTCAACTCAAATGTGGCTCGTCGTATGTTGTCCCCGCGTCTTCCATTCCCTCGTGTAAAACTAGAAGTTATTCCCGCGTCTTCCATTCCCTCGTGTAAAACTAGAAGTTATACCCGCGTCTTCCATTCCCTCGTGTAAAACTAGAAGTTATACCCGCGTCTTATATTCCCTCGTGTAAAACTAGTTATTCCCGCGTCTTCCATTCCCTCGTGTAAAACTAGTTATACCCGCGTCTTCCATTCCCTCGTGTAAAACTAGAAGTTATACCCGCGTCTTCCATTCCCTCGTGTAAAACTAGTTATTCCCGCGTCTTCCATTCGTGTAAAACTAGTTATGCCCGCGTCTTCCATTCCCTCGTGTAAAACTAGAAGTTATACCCGCGTCTTCCATTCCCTCGTGTAAAACTAGTTATTCCCGCGTCTTCCATTCCCTCGTGTAAAACTAGAAGTTATACCCGCGTCTTCCATTCCCTCGTGTAAAACTAGAAGTTATACCCGCATCTTCTATTCCCTCGTGTAAAACTAGAAGTTATACCCGCGTCTTCCATTCCCTCGTGTAAAACTAGAAGTTATACCCGCGTCTTCTATTCCCTCGTGTAAAACTAGAAGTTATTCCCGCGTCTTCCATTCCCTCGTGTAAAACTAGAAGTTATACCCGCGTCTTCCATTCCCTCGTGTAAAACTAGAAGTTATTCCCGCGTCTTCCATTTCCTCGTGTAAAACTATAAGTTATACACACGTCTTCCATTCCCTCGTGTAAAACTAGAAGTTATACCCGCGTCTTCTATTCCCTCGTGTAAAACTAGAAGTTATACCCGCGTCTTCCATTCCCTCGTGTAAAACTAGAAGTTATACACACGTCTTCCATTCCCTCGTGTAAAACTAGAAGTTATACCCGCGTCTTCTATTCCCTCGTGTAAAACTAGAAGTTATACCACCGTCTTCCATTCCCTCGTGTAAAACTAGAAGTTATACCCGCGTCTTCTATTCCCTCGTGTAAAACTAGAAGTTATACCACCGTCTTCCATTCCCTCGTGTAAAACTAGAAGTTATACCCGCGTCTTCCATTCCCTCGTGTAAAACTAGTTATTCCCGCGTCTTCCATTCCCTCGTGTAAAACTAGAAGTTATACCCGCGTCTTCCATTCCCTCGTGTAAAACTAGTTATACCCGCGTCTTCCATTCCCTCGTGTAAAACTAGAAGTTATACCCGCGTCTTCCATTCCCTCGTGTAAAACTAGTTATTCCCGCGTCCTCAATCCACTCGTGTAAGCACGTGCGTCCAATCGTTTCATGTTATATTAAAGGTTGAGACAAATACTGCGTCGATGTTATTCATTGGGAAATGAACTACTGCTTCAGTAATAGGGTTCATCGAAGAACATGCATTTGTACTGGGTATATACTAGCACATTGTATACAAGATCTCTCGAAATGTACCCGCCTCGGTGTACTGTGTCAGCGTTGTTAACACAGGAAGAACAGAATGTGGAAGTCGTGATAGCGCAGTGGATGCGCGTTCGCTTCAGGTGCGAACTGTCCGGAGTTCGAGCCCCGCTGGAGCCGTTACGATTGTGCCCTTAGGCAAGGCATTTAAATTCCACGTTGCCTCTTCTCTCTCCCTCGTGGCGATGGATTCCATCAGGAATGAGGTCTCGATAGTGATTAGTATAAGTTGAAAGAACTTGTTTCGCAATTGAGCTAAAATAAATATGTATAAACAAAGAACAGAAAGACTGCGTTTACTATTTTTAAATAACTAAATACTAGATATCGACATTACAAATACAGTGAATGTGTGCGCGGTTCAGAAGGTAAGTTTCAAAACTTCTTTTTGTTGATTTTGTTACAGGGCAGTACAACAACATTCCGATGGCGGACATTTCATATATGTTTCCAATTCTTTTGTAATCGGTAGGTGGAATCAAAATACATGTTGTGTAGTTCTAGACGTGTTTAACATGATGTTCTGTGTGTGAATATTAACATACCTTCTGTTTTTACGTTGTAGCTGCCATATTGAATTTAACGTCATTGGCAATCATGGTCTCGTGGGAACCAGCCCCTGAGGATCAGTACTTACTGTTTGCATTTATCGGTGCTTGGGGATTTGCTGATGGTATCTGGCAATCTCAAATTAACAGTAAGTCAAATATATAGGCATTATGTTGTTGTTGTTGTTGTTGCTGTTGCTGCTGCTGCTGCTGCTGCTGCTGCTGCTGCTGCTGCTGCTGCTGCTGCTGTTGCTGTTGCTGTTGTTGTTGCTGTTGTTGCTGTTGTTGTTGTGATTTGTTCTGCTGAGTGTAATACTCTAGAACCACCGAGGTAGAACCACCGACCGGTCGCAATCCAGCAGCTGGATAAATGCCTCGCATAAAATATGTCGACACTCAAATAGGATTCGAATCTACAACGGTGATGGGCACGCGATTTGAAGACAACGACCTAAACCATTCGACAACGGAGGACCCTATACCGTACTACATACTCAATATATATGTGAATAGATAATGACGTGAGGCAACCGCTACTCATCTTCAATGAGTTAAATCGATCACTTATTCTATTTGTTGTATCAGGTTGCATGTTTGTTGTGTTTGACTTTCCAGTGAATTATTGAGTTTTCTATAAGTGTAACCCAGGTGAGAAAAACATGCAGCCAGTCCGGAACTCGAACCCGGGACCTCTCGCTTACAGGGCGATTGCTCTACCGACTGAGCTAACCGGGCTGCCTACATATCACCTCACATATTGGGTTAATATACATACCGTTACATAAGTGTAAGAAAATGCTTATCGTTCACTGTTTTCAAACAGTGGAAGATGTCAATTTCTCTGTCACTGCTTAAGTTTCGTATTCCTCCGCGGTTTGGTGTACTTTTTCTGCTATTTTCTGACAAATCATGAACAGTTAATTATAAAGTAATATATTCTAATGAATTTGTTTTGTCTGTAGTTTTTACAGCAAACAAAAACTAACTTTAAAGTATACCGGAATTATTTCTTATTACGGACGTTCACACTAACATAAGTTAATTGAGTTGGTTGTGCGGTTGTGTATTGTAGTGAAATGAGGCGGCTAAAGTGAATTTGATAACAGATATTATAGTAGCCAAAATCATTGGAATCAGAAAAGAAAAAGAACATTTGTTTTGTCTGTATTTTTTAATTTTGACAGATACTAACTAGAAAATACACCGGAACTATTTATTATTACGGACGTTCACACCAACATAGGTTAGTTGGTTGTGTATTGTAGTGAAATGAGGCTCCAAACAGGGGCAGATAAATTGAAATAAATGTGATAACAGATATTATATTAGCCAAATCATTGGAAATCATAAAAGAAGTGTAAGTTAACAGACTTATATCTATATATTCTATATACTTCAGGCTTGATATCTGCATCATTTGCGGACCGCTACGAGACAGCATTTGGGTGTTGTCGGGTGCTGCAAGGCCTGGCCGGAATTGCCGTATTCACGATGTCTAACTCGCTATGCATGATGTCCAAGATCATTTTTACCACAACTACATGTCTATTGGCAATTATACTATATATTGCTATGGAAATATTGGAAAAGAAAAAACACGGTACACATTTAGAGACGTGATATATGTGAAGTGAACGTGTGCCTCTCTGTAATCTCGGTGCTTGTTATATGCAACGTGTGCAAACCCCAACAACTCCCTAATATAGCAATAGTTATATAGGTACAATTTAAAGGGATATGCTTCCGTTTCTTCAAAAATGTTTGCAAAAATTAGAATTTCTTCGAAATTTGTATATTGTTATTTTGAACTATTTGGATGAAAATAAATAACATAAAAATGAGATGTCACCGACTTTGTTTTCGTAACCCACGGACAGATACGCATGGTGGTTTCGTAACCCACGGACAGATACGCATGGTGGTTTCGTAACACACGGACAAATACGCATGGTGGTTTCGTAACACACGGACAGATATGCATGGTGGTTTCGTAACACACGGACAAATACGCATGGTGGTTTCGTAACACACGGACAAATACGCATGGTGGTTTCGTAACACACGGACAAATACGCATGGTGGTTTCGTGCACTTTGTGATAATAATAAATAGGGTGTAAAAATGTCAAACTATCAAATGCATCACATGTTGATGAACATATGCAGCTTAATACACTAAGAAATTCTGAGCTTGCAAACATTTATTGAAGAAACTGTAGCATGTCCCTTTAATAGATATAAATAAAATAAATACCATACAAATGAGACTTCAACCATATCTAAGGGAAGAAGGCAGGGTTATGTAGGCAAAGACATGTATGCAAGTTTTGGATATAACAGCGAACGAAAGACGAACTGCTCAACTTATAGTTCAAACTGTCTGTCGCAATGTCTAACATAGGTACCATTATGTAATTGTATTTGTCACAAAATCGGCATTACACAAAATATGAAGTAAAGAAAGCTAGCCTGCTTAAAGCGACATTACATCGCAAACAGCAATTACAATGCATTGTCACTACAGTCAAACCTGTGTTAGTGGTCACCCCTATTAAGCAGCCAACCTGTATTAAGCAGCCAGTTTCAATATTCCCAATATGCTAGTTTACTATACATGTGACCTCTATTAAGCAGCCACCTGTGCTAAGCAGCCACTTTCAGTGATTCCCTTTGCTGGCTGCTTAAGACACTGTACATATTCTTCCGAGTACATTCGAACATTGAATTAATAAACAGTTTTGTTGTTGTTTACAAACTTTCAATAGTGAAAGTAGAAATTCATATAACGTTCATCGGCGCTCCTGAATTGACGTTTGTTTTGTCAATAGAGTCAATACTAAACGCGTGATACTATCGTTTAGAGATAATTTAACTAAGATTAGTCTGCAAATAAATGTACATAGGCACAAATGTGAGATATAACGGTAAATCTGTACCATAAATAGTGTTATTCGGGATACACTCGTTGTTGACCCTATTTTCATTATTTTGTTATGTCAACAACCGCGTATACGATTTTTGTTTATTTGTTGATATTACTCAGTTTGCGAGGCAAATATGTGGGGGGAAATTATACCATTTAATATGAAATTTGCGTTTTCACTGATGTAGTGTCGCTTTAATGTACATTGTTGACAAATACAGTCTGCATCCGTTATGTCGAATTCTATCGGACCGGACTTACTTCGACATAACCGAAGTTTGCCTTAAACGAAATTCGATATATGTAAAATGATAGTGTCTGAAACGGGACCTTGATCCGACTTCGAGATAACTGGAGAATTCGACATATCCGACTTTGACATAACGGATGTAGACTGTATGTAATATTAGTGTGACTAGGTTAGTCATTTTTGTGCATAGGTTCACATCCTAGTTCCAATTCTCATTAACAAATCATGACAGCTATGAAGTTAGTGTGCGTACATCACTTTTAGCACGTTTTATTAATATTGCTGCACAGGTACCAGACACAAAAAAAATATTATTTTTGGCCTATGGTCATATAGTAAGTAATGTTAAACAAAACATTACTTACTATATGACCATAGGCCAAACAAAAATTAACATTACTTACTATATGACCATATGCCAAAAAAAAATGTCTATGGCCTATGGTCATATAGTAAGTAATGTTTACATAGGCCAAACAAAAAAAACAAAAAAACATTACTATATGACCATAGGCCAAATTTATTTTTCCGCATATGATGGAATTTCGTTATTTTGGAACAGGAATCAGATATATCTAAGACAGAAATATGATATATTAATATGTGTATTGAGTGTGAGCACAACTAAATGAATATGCACAATTTGGATAACTGTATTTGTTGATCAATACGAAGTGTGAATATGTGGAAGTCGTGATAGCGCAGTGGTAGAGCGTTCGCTTCAGGTGCAAAATGCCTGGAGTTCGAGCCCAACTGGAGCTGTTGTGATTGTGCCCTTAGGCAATGTATTTAAATTCCGCATTGCCTCTTCTCTCTCCCTTACATTCATTTCCGTTGCATAACATGCTATCGTTTTTCATCCTCTTTCTCATCTTATTATTATTATGTTACTATATCTCGACAGATATCCTACAGTATATCCAATGGGTATTTATCAGTAAAGTTGATCAATTAACTAACATAATTTGGATACAATCACATTTATCATAGGGAACAACAGTAAAAACAAAGGATTCCAACTGAAAGGATCGCTATACATTTAGGGATAAATCGGACTTTATCTGCCAAGGGAGGTAATAGAAAAGCCAGCGATTTCACTCATTGGTTTGGCTGTCGGTTTAAAATGAAATTTGCACAAAAGTCTTAAATGATTACACTTTTGTTTCGCAGCTAAAAGTGCTATATATATATATAGTATTTATGTATTATGTCTGTCTAATTAATTGGACCCGCCATGTTTTCAGCATAATAGTCTATATTGTACTTAATTTATTTATAGAACTTCATTTATTCTAGTTCCTTGTTGTATTTTGTTTGTGCGTTTGTTAATGATTTGTTTAAGGTAGTCTAATACCTGCTTACCACGTACTATATCTGTATGTGTGGTCGGATGGTTTAGAGCAAATCTAGAACTGAAGATATGGTACAGTTCTTTGTTAATGATTTGATTTAGCTTGTCTAATACCTGTTTACCACGTACTATATCTGTATGTGTGATCGGGTGGTTTAGAGCAATACGAGAGCTGAAGATATGACACAGTCATTTGTAAATGATTTGTTTTAGCTTGTCTAATACCTGTTTACTACGTACTATATCTGTATGTGTGATCGGGTGGTTTAGAGCAATACGAGAGCTGAAGATATGGTACAGTTCTTTGTTAATGATTTGTTTAAGCTGTCTAATACCTATTTACCACGTACTATATCTGTATGTGTGATCGGGTGGTTTAGAGCAATACGAGAGCTGAAGATATGGTACAGTTCTTTTTTATTGGAAGTGCGTATATAGACCGGCTAAATTGCATCCAGGTGCATGCTTGATCTAAACCAGTAACGACACTTGTGATAATGTGGCTTGTATGTATATCGGTTCTAATGCAGTGTATGTGCTTGGTCATGAGTGCAAATGTGTGCTGTTGACTGGGTGTAAATGTGTGCTGTTGACAGGGTGTAAATGTGTGCTGTTGACAGGGTGTAAATGTGTGCTGTTGACAGGGTGTAAATGTGTGCTGTTGACAGGGTGTAAATGTGTGCTGTTGACAGGGTGTAAATGTGTGCTGTTGACAGGGTGTAAATGTGTGCTGTTGACAGGGTGTAAATGTGTGCTGGACAGGGTGTAAATGTGTGCTGTTGACAGGGTGTAAATGTGTGCTGTTGACAGGGTGTAAATGTGTGCTGTTGACAGGGTGAAATGTGTGCTGTTGACAGGGTGTAAATGTGTGCTGTTGACAAGGTGTAATGTGTGCTGTTGACAAAAACACAAACACAGGTGTAAGTGCTGTTGACAGGGTGTAAATGTGTGCTGTTGACAGGGTGTAAATGTGTGCTGTTGACAGGGTGTAAATGTGTGCTGTTGACAGGGTGTAAATGTGTGCTGTTGACAGGGTGTAAATGTGTGCTGTTGACAGGGTGTAAATGTGTGCTGTTGACAGGGTGTAAATGTGTGCTGTTGACAGGGTGTAAATGTGTGCTGTTGACAGGGTGTAAATATGTGCTGTTGGCAGGGTGTAAATGTGTGCTGTTGACAGGGTGTAAATGTGTGCTGTTGACAGGGTGTAAATGTGTGCTGTTGACAGGGTGTAAATGTGTGCTGTTGACAGGGTGTAAATGTGTGCTGTTGATAGGGTGTAAATGTGTGCTGTTGACTGGGTGTACATGTGTGCTGTTGACAAGGTGTAAATGTGTACTGTTGACAGAGTATAAATGTGTGCTGTTGACATAGTATAAATGTGTGCTGTTGACAGAGTATAAATGTGTGCTGTTGACATAGTATAAATGTGTACTGTTGACAGAGTATAAATGTGTGCTGTTGACATAGTATAAGTGTGTGCTGTTGACAGAGTATACATGTGTGCTGTTGACATAGTATAATTGTGTGCTGTTGACAGGCAATGCATTTAGTTTATTGTTGTACTAAAGTACACAATTATAAGTCTTGTCGGATCGCTCACCTCATATTTAGTGTATAATACAGTTACTAGATAACCAAATCAAAACATAAATATGTTGCTGGAATCGAAGCTATAGCTGAAGATATTTTGTGAAACCGACTTGGTGCAGTTTTGGTGCAATGAAGTGTTACGTGCATATTGTTACATTTTATGTTGTTTATTCCATTCTAACATGACCCAATATAATGCTATAAACGAATACGTGTGTTATTTTGTCTCTTTGTCTGTTATTTTGGCTGATAGCTTTACAAAATACCCCCCTGTAAAATACCACATGTATTCCATTGGCACTGGAAATCCTCCTCCAGCTATTATTAACACTATATAATTATCCTGCACAATTACTGTATTCCATTCCAAATGTAAAATTGTTAAAAGGTGTGCATATTTACGTCCATAAATAGGTTTTTTTACAGGGGGAGAAAAATTCAACAGCCGTAGCCGGAGTTAAGTGCATGCTTATCTTATCAACGGTAGATGTGTTCTATATAGGCATTTCTAACCTATTCTGATGACGAGATGTACACCGGATTAAGGACGCACTCACCTGTGTAGGGGTTATCTCAAAATATAAATTTAATAAGCGTTTAGGCAAAGCCAAAATAAACACTGGTTTCTTTCAAATAAAATATAAATCAATCAGGTGTCGCATTTTTTTTATTCAATTCTAATCCAATCCATAATCTTGTAGTAGTGTAATGTGTTTCTCATAAAGTCATTGTGCAATTCGTTTTTCTCGCGGATTAGATCCGCCAGTCGTCATCGACGACGCGGGGGCTCGACTTGCTCATCGTCAGAACCTAGATTCGCAGCGATGTTGTCGCGACGATCTCCGGCTGCAGTAGCACGACGACCAGCCGCTCTTTAAGGAGCACGGGCGACCTGGTTACCCGCCCTCCGTGGGGCACGGTCGTCTGCTCTTGGCTGGCTATCATCCTGTACTGGCGCGGGCTGGTTATCACCTTGTACTGGCGCGGGCTGGTTATCACCCTGTACTGGGGCGCGGGTTGGTTATCATCCTGTACTGGCACGGGCTGGTTATCATCCTGTACTGGCGCGGGCTGGTTATCACCCTGTACTGGCGCGGGTTGGTTATCATCCTGTACTGGCGCGGACTGGTTATCACCCTGTACTGGCGCGGACTGGTTATCATCCTGTACTGGCACGGGCTGGTTATCATCCTGTACTGGCATGGGCTGGTTATCATCCTGTACTGGCACGGGCTGGTTATCATCCTGTACTGGCGCGGGCTGGTTATCACCCTGTACTGGCACTGGCTGGTTATCATCCTGTACTGGCATGGGCTGGTTATCATCCTGTACTGGCACGGGCTGGTTATCATCCTGTACTGGCACGGGCTGGTTATCATGATTGGGGATGTGTAAATTATATATATATCCTTTAGACTACCGTCTTGCTGTCAGCAAGGAACAGGACATTATTGTTTATGATTTGGGCAAGAACATATCCAACATACCATGTGTTGGCCACTATGTTTGGTGTAAGTGTTGGCACTGTGAGTCTTGAAGTCAGACATATTATCCCACTGATTTATGACAAGTTAAGGCATTTTGTTGTTTGGCCGACAGTGGTTGAATGGCTATGGAGAGTACATGGGCCAAACTGCACATGGCTGTGGTTGTTATAGATCGAACGTCCCATCAAATGTATCGACAAGAAATGGAACCACAATAACGGTATTAGTCGGGGCACCGTAACTATCATTGCATGCACTCACAGGTGGTGGTTGATGTGCATCGACACATCGAGAGTGGATATCTAGGTCATCTTGATGATGCCCAACAATACGGCTTGATGAAACAGGTTGGACCAGACTTACATTTCCCAGACGATTTGCTTATTTTAGGCGACAAACATCTACCCTAATCGCGATTATGTTATGAACGCCTATACCTCGAAAGCAGCCAGGAGAAAGACGAAAGTGTCGTAAACTAAATAGATACATCACAAAATACAGAGTGCGCGTAGAGCATGCTATGGCAGATATCAAATGTTATAGATGTGTTGGTACTTTGTGGAGAAACCCCAGAAATGTGTTGTCCCAAACGGTGTCCATATGTGTTTCGTTGTGTGTAGGCGCAAGCAAATGGAACTGATTCTTTAAGAAATAAACTAAAATAGTATGGCTATATCCGATTTCTTTTCTTTGAATTATTGTCGTTACAAGTTGGCTTGGATGTATGGGGTCTTCATTTTACTGGCATGGCTAACCCAGATAAATAGAAGGAAACAGTCCATATAGAAATCCTACAAGATCATGCCAACTACAAAGGACAGTAATGTACAGTTCACAGTATAGTGTACGCCTCACAAAATAAATAACCCCTTGCTACAGCCATGCATACATTTTATATTGTACAATAAACTTGAGAAAACCCCCAATATTTTATCGTCATCCGATGTTCATCTCGTCATCAGAATAGGTTAGACATGCCTTATAGGAACAAAATAACAAGTCATGTTAGAATGTTTAAATATATTTGATAACAGATAATGTGTACAATAATCAAGCATTAACAAACCATAACATACATTTAATATTAAGTTGCAAATTTCAGGATTTCTTTCTGAGACATTAGTTTAAGCATGTTTTATTTTATCAATATTTACATCATGTTGTAACATTAATATACAAGAACAGATGGATTAAATCGGAAGCTAGTAGCTTATTTAGATTCTCCATGAAACATCTCCATGTCTCTTCTGAGACATTGATCGAATATGTCAATCTCAATTTTGTTAATTATTTCCGAATGATCTTGTTCTTGTGTCACCGGCCATATAAGTGCAGGACATTCATGAACGAACGACATCGTCGTATTAAAAGTTGTTGGCATGTATTGTTGTTTTGGTGCAGCTCTTTGAGTAATATATTTTAATGTATATTATTATAAACATCGTGTTTTTTGTGTCTAAAAGTCTAATAAACTTTAAATACAACATACATATTTTTGCTTATAAATCCCTAAAAATGTTCATCTGGCACGATGGTTATTAAATATTTCTCAAATCTCATCTCGAGTATAATTATATAAAATTGCCGCTGTGCCAAATGCAATTCCCATTTAAGCAATTGTATCACGTTAGCTTTATTATGATCAAAGCATTGTAACCTCGGTACCCGGTTGGTAGTCCATACAGGTGGCGTGTCAGATTTCCAGTGGCTGTCCGATTTGCGCAGTGGTTAGCGCGCTAGCTTTTCACCAATGCAACCCGGGTTCGATCCTCGGACCGAGAAGTATGTGAGATGGTACGGTGGTCGCCAGATCGGACATGTGGGTTTTCTCCGGGTACTCCGGTTTCCTCCCACACGAATGACCACATTTACGCTTTCATCCGCGCCAACGAGAGTGATTAATATAAATTGTTAGAACTTGCTTCGCAATCGTTGTAAAATAAATAAAGTTAAAACTTAAAGGGCTCCAGTGGTTATCACCATGGCTGCAAACCAAAGAGTCGTGAGTTCTATCTCCCTTCCGACCATAATGAAATATATATCCCTTCCGACCATAATGAAATATATCTCCCGTCCGACCATAATGAAATATATCTCCCGTCCGACCATAATGAAATATATCTCCCGTCCGACCATAATGAAATATATCTCCCGTCCGACCATAATGAAATATATCTCCCGTCCGACCATAATGAAATCTATCTCCCGTCCAACCATAATGAAATATATCTCCCGTCCAACCATAATGAAATATATCTCCCGTCCGACCATAATGAAATATATCTCCCGTCCGACCATAATGAAATATATCTCCCGTCCGACCATAATGAAATATATCTCCCGTCCAACCATAATGAAATATATCTCCAGTCTGACCATAATGATATTAATAAGTCTTTTGGGCGAGTATGTAGACTGCGGTCCCATATATGGATACTATTCACTGGCCAAGTAGCACAGCCAAGGAGAGTTCAGGAATAGGGAGATCCCACGTCCAGCCATAATAATATTAACAGTCTTTTTGTGGGACTGTAAATTGAGGTCCAATATGTCGATAGTATATACCGGAGAAGGAGGGTAGCCAGGGATAACTGACTGATGCATCGATCATCGCGCTCAGCTGTAGCCGTTACGAGTGTGCCCTTAGGCAAGGCATTTAAATTCCACATTGCCTCTTCTCTCTCCCTTGTGGCGATGTATTCCATCAGTCAGGAATGCGGTCTCGAGAGTGATTAATATAAATTGTCAGAAACTTGTTTCGTAATCGAGCTATAATAAATGTGCATATACTATAGCCAGAGATAGTTCTGGGATGTATACTGTTATGATTATATCTTATTATACTCCAAAACATAAAATGACCAACTACCCTTTTAGGAAACGTCTGCGGGGACGTTGCTGAGTCGACCATTAATACACACGTAACACAGCCCCGAATAAATTCAGAGCATGTACAAACAACATAGATCCAGATTAGCCGCCGCGTCATATAACAATAATTTCTATAGTACAATCGACGTTTTTGTTTATCATTTATAAAACAAAGCTTTTATTTTAAAGTGTGTTGATATTTGATCACAATGAAGAGCAGGTCATTCATTAAAATCGAAAATCGCCGCGCGTACAACGGCCAGGGGTACTACGGCGCAAAACGAGGCCGAGGGTCGAGATAACTAGGGTACGGGTTGACTACGTATATATATATATGTCAGACCTGCATGGCGCGTATCAATGCAATCGGCTGCCTATGGGTAGATCCCGTAATTCAAAGACAGCTATATTTTCAATATACGTGACTTGTATATATTCTACTTGGGATGTTGTGTTTGTTTTTTGTGTAGCGGAGGTATAATAATCTATCTAATTGTTACGTCATGTCCGGTCACGTGATTGCATAGTGAGTGACGTCTCTGCATAGCGACGAAGGGAAGGGACGTCAAATGTTCCTAGATCTTGTAGCTTGACTTAGTATTCACATTTATATTTAACGACACACGCAACACGGCGCATACAACATGTCGATAAATACATTCGACGATATATTCAAAAACTCTGCCAGGTCTTATAATCCTGCTGTGCCATGTTTAAGAGTAATGCAGCAAAAAGACTATCAATATATAGCGGTGAAGTCAGTACCTGGCAGTAGCGAAGAAACGAATGGAGTTTATGCGGAACCAACACCGAGGGCGGAACCAACCGTTAACAAGTACGCCAAGCCCGTGTTAACTACAATTGAAACTATGCACATTGGGAACAAAATGGACAAGTTTGTGGACATAGAGACGATCTGTAGCAACACTAATGAGGTAAATCTCTATGTATAATTATTTGAATAATGGGGACAAATGCACCTTTCCGGTAATTGGGTAACCCAAGTCAGGGAGAAACCCTCGTCCCCTAACTTCAAATATAGTCATAGGATGGTCACGTACCGGTAAAGGGCATTTTAGCCGCGAATAATGAATATATAGTCACACCTGTGTTATAATTAAGTAGCCACCTTGTATTAATAATTAAACAAGTCAGTTTCCAGATTCCCAATAGGGCCTATGTTGTTTTATTATATATTTATCAGTCACTTTCTGTGATTCCCTTGGCTGGCTGCTAAATACAGGATTGGCTGTACGGTCTGTGCTACGTGCAATCTACTTATTTATCCACACTACATTTAATTTTTCATTCTCACGAGTGTGTAATAAACAGTAAACGTCACAACTTATTTAACGATTCTAACAATTTATATTAATCACTCTCGCTGGCGCGGATGAAAGCGTAAATGTGGTCATTCGTGTGGAAGGAAACCGGAGAAAACCGACTACCGTACCATCTCACATACTTCCCGGTCCGAAGATCGAACCTTGGCTGCATTGGTCAGAACTTCAGAAGTGAGCGCGCTAACCATTGCGCTAATCGGACAGCCATGTGGTGACTTTATTCAAAATACATTATCTGATCTTTGACGGCCATTCTCTCAAAACAACGTATCCATGTTTTGCAAGACACTTTTCTAACTCGGCCAAAAATCAAGATATTTCAAAACGAATTGCGGCTCAGTAAAGCTGAAACTGTACATACTTTAGTGAAATGTGACGGATTATGCGGTAGGAATTTAATTGTGTGAGCAATTAGATATAGCGTCAAGCCTATGGTTTATCATATTAACCCTCTGCTCCACAGAGATACCTTTTGACTCACCTATCGAGACCTATTGTAGACACCTCTTGACGCATTATCCATTCCCTGATGCAGACACATTTTGACTCACCTATCGAGTCACTCTTGTAGACACCTCTTGACGCATTATCCATTCCCTGATGCAGACACCTTTTGACTCACCTATCGAGTCACTCTTGTAGACACCTCTTGACGCATTATCCATTCCCTGATGCAGACACCTTTTGACTCACCTATCGAGTCACTCTTGTAGACACCTCTTGACGCATTATCCATTCCCTGATGCAGACACCTTTTGACTCACCTATCGAGTCACTCTTGTAGACACCTCTTGACGCATTATCCATTCCTTGATGCAGACACGTTTTAACTCATCTATCGAGTCCGTTTTGTAGACACACCTTGACGAATTATCCATTCCCTGATGCAAATACCTTTTAACTCATCTATCGAGTCCCTCTTGCACACATCTCTTTACGCAGTATCCATTCCCTGATCCAATACCTTTTAAAACCATTACATTCATAAATCCCCCCCGAGAAATTAAATTATAAAAAACATAAACATTGAAATTGTGGAAATCAATAGGTCATGAAAAATGGTGTGACTATTTATGATAATAGTACAAGTATAACATATATTACACAGTACAGCCAGTGCATCGGGCCTTTATTATATACATGCCATCAATTAATGGAATACATAGTACATATATTACACATATAATACACAGTACCAGACATAGACTCATTCCAGAATCTCCGTTCTTTTACGTGCACGGTGTAAAGCACCGACACGAGACCTCGGTTTAAAGTCCCATCTGAAAGACTGTTAATTTTATTAGGGTTAGACGGTGGATCGAACCTGCGATCCCTGGATTACCAGTCCAGCGTGTTACTACTGGACTACAGGTCCGTCTGTGAACTATTAAGTAATCATGTAATAAAGATATATATATCCATTCAGTATGATGTTGTCGGCACTGGGATCAATATGAATATTAATGTATGTTGGTGCCGACGATTGACAACATTGTACACTGTGTACTATGTAAAATCAATGTAAAAAATAAGATAAGATTCTACTTTAAATTAAAATCCATTGTTATAAAATATTGCTGTAATCGCTTTTTAATTTAATTTATTCACGTCATACTATCGTATTATTGTATTGGTGACATATAGGCCCATTGGGAAGGGTATTGACTGTTAATTGGTGTTGTTAATATGCTTTTGTTAATATGTACATGGTACAATAATAAATCATTTACTTACTTACTTATATACCACAAATTAATGTACAAATACTACAATCATATATTACACAGTACACCCGGTGTCACATCGAATATTGACCCCTCTCCCCGCCTAATGACCATGTGATCATTATTATATTAGAAATTGTGACCCGTGGTCTATATTCTATTGTTGAATATTTACCCCCTTATTATATAGTAACCCCTAAACTAATGCCCCGGGGCTCACATTCTATCATAGAATATGCAATCATATTTTTTTAGTCAACGACTGGAGACGAATTAGTTGGTGGATCTGAGAGCGAACCAAAAGTGGTAGTCAGATATACAAAGAAAGAAATAAGAAAAATGAAGAAGGAAGAAAAGAATGAAGAAAAGAAGGTAATTGAACAGTAGATATATATAGTTAGTGGAAGACGTGATAGCGCAGTGGACGCACATTCACTTCAGGTGCGAAAGATCCGGAGTTCGGGCCAGCAGTTACGATTGTGCCCTTAGGCAAGGCATTTAAATTCCACGTTGCCTCTTCTCTCGCCTCGTGGCGATGGATTCCATAAGGAATGAGGTCTCAAGAGTGATCAATATATGTTGTAAGAACTTTTTTCGCAATCGAGCTAAAATAAATGTGTATAAGCTAGCTCTAGATATGGCACTGGGTCATATATCATCTTGTATTTATGTCAGTTAAGGATACGAATGTACTTTTATTGTGACTGATTTCCATATGTGCAGAGATCTTCCTGGAAGTACAAAACCAGCTGCCTTCTTGAGCCTTCACTATTTTACACTCTCCCCAACTCCACTGTCTGACACTCTCCTCAACTTCACTGTTTTACACTCTCCCCAACTTCACTGTCTTACACTCTCCTCAACTTCACTGTCTTACACTCTCCTCAACTTCACTGTCTTACACTCTCCTCAACTTTACTGTCTTACACTCTCCTCAACTTTACTGTCTTACACTCTCCTCAACTTTACTGTCTTACACTCTCATCAACTTCACTGTCTTACACTCTCCTCAACTTCACTGTCTTACACTCTCCTCAACTTCATTGTCTTACACTCTCCTCAACTTCACTGTCTTACACTCTCCTCAACTTCACTGCCTTACACTCTCCTCAACTACACCATCTTACACTCTCCTCAACTTCACTGTCTTACACTCTCCTCAACTTCACTGCCTTACACTCTCCTCAACTTCACTGTCTTACACTCTCCTCAACTCCACTGTTTTACACTCTCCTCAACTTCACTGTCTTACACTCTCCTCAACTCCAATGTCTTACACTCTCCTCAACTTCACTGTCTTACACTCTCCTCAACTCCACTGTTTTACACTCTCCTCAACTTCACTGCCTTACACTCTCCTCAACTTCACTGTTTTACACTCTCCTCAACTTCACTGTCTTACACTCTCCTCAACTCCAATGTCTTACACTCTCCTCAACTTCACTGTCTTACACTCTCCTCAACTCCACTGTTTTACACTCTCCTCAACTTCACTGTCTTACACTCTCCTCAACTCCAATGTCTTACACTCTCCTCAACTTCATTGTCTTACACTCTCCTCAACTTCACTGTCTTACACTCTCCTCAACTTCATTGTCTTACACTCTCCTCAACTACACCATCTTACACTCTCCTCAACTCCACTGTCTTACACTCTCCTCAACTTCACTGTCTTACACTCTCCTCAACTTCACTGTCTTACACTCTCCTCAACTTCACTGTCTTACACTCTCCTCAACTTCATTGTCTTACACTCTCCCCAACTCCACTGTCTTACACTCTCCTCAACTTCACTGTCTTACACTCTCCTCAACTTTACTGTCTTACACTCTCCTCAACTTTACTGTCTTACACTCTCCTCAACTTTACTGTCTTACACTCTCATCAACTTCACTGTCTTACACTCTCCTCAACTTCACTGTCTTACACTCTCCTCAACTTCATTGTCTTACACTCTCCTCAACTTCACTGTCTTACACTCTCCTCAACTTCACTGTCTTACACTCTCCTCAACTTCATTGTCTTACACTCTCCTCAACTTCACTGTCTTACACTCTCCTCAACTTCACTGCCTTACACTCTCCTCAACTACACCATCTTACACTCTCCTCAACTTCACTGTCTTACACTCTCCTCAACTTCACTGCCTTACACTCTCCTCAACTTCACTGTCTTACACTCTCCTCAACTCCACTGTCTCACACTCTCCTCAACTCCACTGTTTTACACTCTCCTCAACTTCACTGTCTTACACTCTCCTCAACTCCAATGTCTTACACTCTCCTCAACTTCACTGTCTTACACTCTCCTCAACTCCACTGTTTTACACTCTCCTCAACTTCACTGTCTTACACTCTCCTCAACTCCAATGTCTTACACTCTCCTCAACTTCATTGTCTTACACTCTCCTCAACTTCACTGTCTTACACTCTCCTCAACTTCATTGTCTTACACTCTCCTCAACTACACCATCTTACACTCTCCTCAACTCCACTGTCTTACACTCTCCTCAACTTCACTGTCTTACACTCTCCTCAACTTCACTGTCTTACACTCTCCTCAACTTCACTGTCTTACACTCTCCTCAACTTCATTGTCTCACACTCTCCTCAACTACACCATCTTACACTCTCCTCAACTCCACTGTCTTACACTCTCCTCAACTTCATTGTCTTACACTCTCCCCAACTCCACTGTCTTACACTCTCCTCAACTTCACTGTCTTACACTCTCCTCAACTTCACTGTCTTACACTCTCCTCAACTTCACAATGTTACTTCTATATTGATTTATAGCATAGATTCAAGTACATTTGTATTGTGCACGTGTGTATGTCTTATAAATGTTTCTTCTATATCGATTTGTAGCATAGATTCAAGTATTGTGCACATGTGTATGTCTTATAAATGTTACTTCTATATTGATGTGTAGCATATATTCAAGTATTGTGCACGTGCATGTCTTATAACTGTTAGTTCTATATTAATTTGTAGCATAGATTCAAGTATTGTGCAAGATTCAAGTATTGTGCACGTGTGTGTCTTATAAATGTTACTTACGTGTACTGTCAAACTATAATAGAGTATATTTCTTGGCTTCAGCGTGTGAAGGCAAAGAAACGCGCTGATAATGGGCCTAGCAAGCTTAGAAAACTTGTCTACCTCTTAGGCTGCTTTGGCTGTTTGAAGAAGAAGAAAACGAAGGAGCTGTACATGGAGAGTATACCGTACCGGCTAAGTATGCATATTTTTATAGACACATCAATTACTGCATAGTATATACAGCCATAGAAGTGAGAAGATCTCTCAAGCAAATAGGCAATGATAGGCATGTCAAATACTGTACGGTTCTTACAGGCATAGACGTGAGGAGATTTCCCTAGCGACTAGATAATTATAGACATGTCAAATATTACATAGTTCTTACAGCCATAGAGGTGAGGAGATCTCCCTAGCGACTAGATAAGTATAGACATGTCAAATATTACATAGTTCTTACAGACATAGAGGTGAGGAGATCTCCCTAGCGACTAGATAATTATAGACATGTCAAATACTGTACGGTTCTTACAGACATAGAATTGAGGAGATCTCCCTAGCGACTAGATAATTATAGACATGTCAAATACTGTACGGTTCTTACAGACATAGAATTGAAGAGATCTCCCTAGCGACTAGATAATTATAGACATTTCAAATACTGTACGGTTCTTACAGACATAGAGTTGAGGAGTCTCCCTAGCGACTAGATAATTATAGACATGTCAAATACTGTATGGTTCTTACAGACATAGAGGTGAGGAGATCTCCATAGCGACTAGATAATTATAGACATGTCAAATACTGTACGGTTGTTACAGCCATAGAGTTGAGGAGATCTCCCTAGCAACTAGATATATATATATACAAATCTACTACGATATAGTTCCTACATGTTTGTTTTGTCTCTCTTTTACAGCGACTCGTGATATCCACACAACGAAGGGCGGCATTTCATTCACAATTGAATTGACCGACCACATTGACTTTGACAGACGTGTGCCTCAGAGAGTGATCAGAAGCACCGAACTGGTGAGTATAAATTGTTTGTCGAGATTAAAGACATGTTTGAGAGAATTAAATTTAGAATTTAATATAGATTATAAAACGGTTTGATTTGGTGTTCAAAATAAAGAGAATCCACATTATTAATCCTTTTAGCAAAATATTAAATTTTTAAAACAAAAATAGAAATATGTGTTTTAAAGCGACACTACATCAGGGAAAACGCAAATTTATACAGAATGTAATTTTCTATTATACTGTATAATTTTTCCCCCCAATATTCGCCTCAAAAACTGAGTACTAGTATTTCAACTAATAAACAAGCGTTGTATACGCGGTTTGTTGACATAACAAATCATGTAAACAGGGTCGACATGCATGCGTAATCATCATCAGCCTCCGTCCGTCTTATGAGACGATGGATTGCGCTCTTGTTTTAGTTTATACAAATTTATTTTAGCTCGATTGCGAAACAAGTTATTTCAACTTATATAAATCACTCTCGAGACCTCATTCCTGATGGAATCCATCGCCACGAGGGAGAGAGAAGAGGCAATGTGGAATTTAAATGCCTTGCCTAAGCGCACAATCGTAACGGCTCCAGTGGGGTTCGAATTCCGGACCTTTCGTACCTGAAGCGAACGCGCATCCACTGCGCTATCATGACTTCCACATTGCGCTCTTGTTGAGGAACATCTTCTGCGGTGACTGAGTAGGCCTATTCTTGAGTGGCAGTCTCTGTTGCAGTCAACGCAGATGAAGATCGAGTCATCCCGTTTGATTGGTGCCTTTCGCTTCTGTCGTTTCTGCTCACGAAGCCGAGTTCGCTCAGCCTCGGCTCGTCTGACCCCAGCTTTCACAACGTGTCTCCATGATGACCGGTGTGATGCTGTGTCCTCCAAAGACTATATGTCGATTTGCGCTGGACGCAGGTCCCTCTTACAAGCGTCCCTGTATCTTAGGTGGGGGCGACCAGTTGGACGTGATCCTTGTTCAAGTTGACCGTACCGTAGATCTTTGGGGATGCGTCCTTTGTCCATATGTCGGACATGACCTACCCAGTGCAGGCGGCGTTCACTGAGCATTGCATAGATGGTTGTTGAACTCGCTCTGCTGAGGACCTCTGTATTGGTGACCCTATCTTCCCAGGTGATTCCCAAGATCCTGCGAAGGCACCTCATATGGTATGAGTTCAGCGTTGTCTCTTGTCTGGCATATGTCGTCCATGACTCGCTGTCGTAGAGGAGCGTGCTGAGTATGCAGGCCTGGTAGACCTTCAACTTGGTGTTCAGCGTTAGGTTTCTGTTCTCCCAGACTCTCTTGGTGAGCTTTGACATGACGGTGGCTGCACTCCCAATGCGTGCATTGATCTCAGCATCGAGGGACAGGTTGTTGGATATCAGTGATCCTAGATATCTGAAGTTGTCGACCATGGCGAGTGTAGAGCCGTTAATGGCTATGGGAGTTGGGTCTGCAACGTCCTAAGTCATGACCTCTGTCTTCTTTATGCTGGTGGTTAGGGCAAACTCACGGCATGCATTGGAGAATTGATCCATGAGGCGCTGGAGGCCATCATGTGTGTGGCTTGCGAGGGCTGCATCGTCAGCGAACAGCATCTCCCTGAGTAGGACACGAGTTGTTTTGGTTTTGGTGCGCAAGCGGGCCAAGTTGTATAGCTTGCCATCGTGTCGGGTGTGGATGTAGACACCGTCAGAGGAGGACTGGAAGGCATATGTCAGGAGGAGTGAGAAGAGGATGCCGAAAAGCGTCGGTGCGAGGATGCAGTCTTGCTTGACTCCGCTGAGGATGGGAAAAGGCTTGGAGGTGTCGCCGTCGAAGCTGACGATGCTCTTCATGTCTTTGTGGAACGACGTGATCATGCTGAGCAATTTTGGTTGACAGCCAATCTTGTGTAGCAGTTTGAAAAGTCCACAGCGACTGACCAGATCGAACGCATTTGTTAGGTCTACGAATGCGAGGTACAGTGGCTGTTGTTGCTCCCTACACTTTTCCTGGAGTTGCCTCACTGAAAAGATCATGTCGATGGTGGATCGGCAAGATCGGAAACCACACTGGGATTCTGGGTATATGCGCTCTGCTACCACCTGCAGTCTTGCGAGAATAACCCGAGCAAATACTTTGCCAGCAATGCTGAGTATGGATATGCCGCGATAGTTGTTGTAGTCGCTTCTGTCACCCTTATTCTTGAAGAGTGTGACTATCTTTGTATCGCGCATGTCACCTTCCTTCCAGCAAACAGGGTCGACATGCATGCGTAATACAACCTGTGTATCCCGAATAACGAGATGTATGGTTCAGATTTACCGTTATATCTCACATTTGTGCCTGTGCATATTTATTTGTAGACTAATCTTAGTTAAATTTATTTTCTCTAAGCGACAGTATCAAGCGTTTAGTATTGACTACAATGACAAATAAATGTCAATTCAGGAGCGTGGATGACCGGTTTATGAAATTCTACATTCACTTTTGAAAGTTTGTAGATAACAAACACACTGTTTATTGGTTCAATAATTGTGTTCGAATGTATTCGGAAGAATTTGTAGTAGCAATGCATTTATAAGTGAACAATGCATTTTTGGGGGCTTTTTGCGTTGTAATGTCGCTTTAAAGTGCATTAACTTTATTCGATAGTTGAAAGAACGAAGAAATATTGATGAACATATATCCTTTCGGAAAAATGAACTAGAAGCTCACAATAGAAAGTGGAATTAATTGATTTTGACTGATTATTACACGCATGTAACAGCAATATTATATGTAACTGGTACTGAAATAATAGTTGCATTCTGGATCGGAATTTTCAGCTCGTCTCTTGCTATCTTACTTTCAAACATAATTTCTTCTTTCTAAATTATGGGGGTAGAATTTCAAGCGTCAGCCCCTGACCCCCACCCCAACAAATCTCGCTATGCATAAGGAGCGAATGTTAGAACCTCGTCAATTTACAGACGGATCTGTAGTCCAGTGGTAACATGCTGGACTCGTAAACCAGGAATCGCAGGTTCGATCCCCCGTCTGACCCTAATAAAATTAACAGTATTTCAGATGGGACATTAAACCGAGGTCTCGTGTCGGTGCTTTACACTGTGCACGTAAAAGAACCAGAAGAGACTCTGGAATGGGTCTCTGTCTGTATCATTGCACTATCTTTCAAAACTCTAAAACGACTAATCTCTTCAGGAGGCGTCGCTCATATGGACAATCGGTAGCGACGATAAAGAAACGTAAAACACACAAAATGATGGTCTGTTTTAATACAAGCATACTTCATTAGCCAGTTGACATGATTACATTTTTATAACATAGATTGCGGAGAGAATGGAAATGAAGCAGGCGAACGCTGAACTGCGCAGATCCATGGAACTTGACAAGAAACTGGAGATGTGCAGGAGCTATGAGGGAAGAGGTAAGATTGTGTTGTTTTATTCTTGTTCCTTACATAATAAAAAGTCTACATTTACAGATCAGTAGAACGCCTCTAATCCAGCCTGCTTCCGAAGTCCGGTTTAGAGAGGGTTCCGGATTTTATTAAAAATATTTATTATTTATATCTAACTATAAATATGTAGTTTATACAAATTAATATTAGCTCGATTGCGAAACAAGTTCTTTCAACTTATATTAATCACTCTCGAGACCTCATTCCTGATGGAATCCATCGTCACGAGTGAGAGAGAAGAGACATGTGGAATTTAAATGCCTTGCCTAAGGGCACAATCGTAACGACTCCAGCGGGGCTCGAACTCCGGACATTTCGCACCTGAAGCGAACGCGCATCCACTGCGCTATCACAACTTCCACAGTTTTGTAGAGAAGTTGAAATACCAAAAACTATTTTTAAAAAAAGAAAATGGTTTTATGAAAAAATATCAGTTATACCACTTGTTATAACGTCGTACAAACAGCTTAGGTTGCGACTCTCCAGATAGTATTGGTGGAGGAAGACCACGGGTGCCCCTCCGAGCAATATTTCAGGCATGGGGGCCTGCATCCGGGTATAACCACCGATCTTCCGGAAGTCAACTGGATTGCTTCCTGACATGAAATAATGTGAGACCCCAGTGGGATTCGAACCCAGTGGGATTCGAATCAGCAGCGGTGAGAGGCAAGTGACTTGAAGTGATCAACCTTAACCATTCGGCCTCGGAGGCCCCTTCACTCGTTTGCATCAAAGAGTCGAGTTGTTCAACAACGTTCGCTGAAGATGATGATGATTGAGCTTAATAACCCTCGCCTCGACGAACCATGTGGGCGAGCGGACGTTCGCCGAAACAAATGCCATGTCAACTTATGCCATTGACTCTTTGCACTTCTTTGATTTATAGGATGGACTGCATACAGAGGAGGCACGTGATGTTCTTATAGTTGGTTTATTTCGAAATTGAGGCCGTTGCATGCCGACCGACTCCCGCAAATCTTTTATTTCATCTTGTCATTTAATATTCACAAAATGTAACTGTAACCTAGATAATGCATACTATTTACCATATCATATTTATAAAATGTTTATTAATGTTTATATGTATTTCTTTATATTGCTTGTATATGTCATGTTATATTTATAAAATGTTTATTAATGTTTATATGTATTTCTTTATATTGCTTGTATATCCCATGTTATATTTATAAAATGTTTATTAATGTATATATGTATTTCTTTATATTGCTTGTATATCCCATGTTATATTTATAAAATGTTAATTATTGTTTATATGTATTTCTTTATATGCCAACGCGGGTAGTCGGTGGGTAGTTCGAAGGGGGCTACATGCGCTATTTCATCATTTCAACTAAACAAATTCACGATTTCAACATCACAAAGTCACCATTTCAAATTCCATATACTATTTATTTCAACTTCACACACATCACTCTCTTTGGCGTCGATGATAGCGTAATGTTGTCTTTTCTCTCTCTCACATTCTTCCCGATCCGAGGATCGAACCCCAATTGCATTGGAGTGGTCTTTCGTGTCTTTTCCCCTCCAAAAAACAAAAAGTAAAATAACCCTTTCCTCTAAAACAGCAAATATATATAGCAAATATAAATAATATAGCAAATTCCACAAGAAACGATCATAATTACAAACATTTCCTAAAACCCACCCCCCCCATTCATAAAAAAATAATAATTTCCTCTAATCTGAATAAACCAACAAATAAAAGAGTTCCTCTAATATCCGGGTGCAGCATCAATGGACATCTGGACATCATCGCCGGTGTAACACAGGTGAGTTTAGATCGGTATTAGTAAATTAAAGTAAAGCATGTTTGAATTCAATAGATAGCATAGACGGATCTGTAATCCAGTCGTAACACGCTGGACTGGTAATCCAGGGATCGCAGGTTCGATCACCCGTCTGACCCTAATAAAATTAATAGTCTTTCACATGTGACGTTAAACCGAGGTCTCGTGTCGGTGCTTTACACCGTGCACGTAAAAGAACCAGAAGAGACTCTGGAATGGGTCTCTGTCTGTATCATTGCACTATCCTCCAAAATCTAAAATGACTAATCTCTGACTCAATAGATAGCAGAATTTGTGATACTATCTCACTGCGCCCACTTATGTATGGGTACTTCTCTGTGATAACGAATTGTCAGATTTATTAATTTAAAACAAAACGTCTGTCTGTCTAAGAATGTTGCCTGGAAATTATTGATTGACATGGTTTATCGAAGGGTATCGCCTGGAAATGTCTGTCTGTCTGTCTGTCTGTCTGTCTGTCTGTCTGTCTGTCTGTCTGTCTGTCTGTCTGTCTGTCTGTCTGTCTGTCTGTCTGTCTGTCTGTCTGTCTGTCTGTCTGTCTGTATGTCTGTCTGTCTGTCTGTCTGTCTGTCTGTCTGTCTGTCTTTCTGTCTGTCTGTCTGTCTGTCTGTCTGTCTGTCTGTCTGTCTGTCTGTCTGTCTGTCTGTCTGTCTGTCTGTCTGTCTGTCTGTCTGTCTGTCTTTCTGTCTGTCTGTATGTATGTCTGTCTTTCTGTCTGTCTGTCTGTCTGTCTGTCTGTCTGTCTGTCTGTCTGTCTGTCTGTCTGTCTGTCTGTCTGTCTGTCTGTCTGTCTGTCTGTCTGTCTGTCTGTCTGTCTGTCTGTCTGT
>CM026395.1:6518931-6560310 GCA_014843695.1 Archivesica marissinica
TATAATACCTAGACAGTCACCTAAGCATACTCCATTTGTCACAGTGTCGTGTATGATACCTAGACAGTCTCTTAAGCATACTCCATTTGTCACAGTGTCATGTATAATACCTAGACAGTCTCCTAAGCATACTCCATTTGTCACAGTGTCATGTATAATACCTAGGCAGTCACCTAAGCATACTCCATTTGTCACAGTGTCATGTATAATACCTAGACAGTCACCTAAGCATACTCCATTTGTCACAGTGTCATGTATAATACCTAGACAGTCACCTAAGCATACTCCATTTGTGACAGTGTAATGTATAATACCTAGACAGTCACCTAAGCATACTCCATTTGTCACAGTGTCATGTATAATACCTAGACAGTCACCTAAGCATACTCCATTTGTCACAGTGTCATGTATAATACCTAGACAGTCACCTAAGCATACTCCATTTGTCACAGTGTCATGTATAATACCTAGACAGTCACCTAAGCATACTCCATTTGTCACAGTGTCATGTATAATACCTAGACAGTCACCTAAGCATACTCCATTTGTCACAGTGTCATGTATAATACCTAGACAGTCTCCTAAGCATACTCCATTTGTCACAGTGTCATGTATAATACCTAGACAGTCACCTAAGCATACTCCATTTGTCACAGTGTCATGTATAATACCTAGACAGTCACCTAAGCATACTCCATTTGTCACAGTGTCATGTATAATACCTAGACAGTCACCTAAGCATACTCCATTTGTCACAGTGTCATGTATAATACCTAGACAGTCACCTAAGCATACTCCATTTGTCATGTCATGTATAATACCTAGACAGTCACCTAAGCATACTCCATTTGTCCAGTGTCATGTATAATACCTAGACAGTCACCTAAGCATACTCCATTTGTCACAGTGTCATGTATAATACCTAGACAGTCTCCTAAGCATACTCCATTTGTCACAGTGTCATGTATAATACCTAGACAGTCACCTAAGCATACTCCATTTGTCACAGTGTCATGTATAATACCTAGACAGTCACCTAAGCATACTCCATTTGTCATGTATAATACCTAGACAGTCACCTAAGCATACTCCATTTGTCATGTATAATACCTAGACAGTCACCTAAGCATACTCCATTTGTCATGTATAATACCTAGACAGTCCTAAGCATACTCCATTTGTCATGTATAATACCTAGACAGTCACCTAAGCATACTCCATTTGTCACAGTGTCATGTATAATACCTAGACAGTCACCTAAGCATACTCCATTTGTCACAGTGTCATGTATAATACCTAGACAGTCACCTAAGCATACTCCATTTGTCACAGTGTCATGTATAATACCTAGACAGTCACCTAAGCATACTCCATTTGTCACAGTGTCATGTATAATACCTAGACAGTCTCCTAAGCATACTCCATTTGTCACAGTGTCATGTATAATACCTAGACAGTCACCTAAGCATACTCCATTTGTCACAGTGTCATGTATAATACCTAGACAGTCACCTAAGCATACTCCATTTGTCACAGTGTCATGTATAATACCTAGACAGTCACCTAAGCATACTCCATTTGTCACAGTGTCATGTATAATACCTAGACAGTCACCTAAGCATACTCCATTTGTCACAGTGTCATGTATAATACCTAGACAGTCACCTAAGCATACTCCATTTGTCACAGTGTCATGTATAATACCTAGACAGTCACCTAAGCATACTCCATTTGTCACAGTGTCATGTATAATACCTAGACAGTCTCCTAAGCATACTCCATTTGTCACAGTGTCATGTATAATACCTAGACAGTCACCTAAGCATACTCCATTTGTCACAGTGTCATGTATAATACCTAGACAGTCACCTAAGCATACTCCATTTGTCACAGTGTCATGTATATACCTAGACAGTCTCCTAAGCATACTCCATTTGTCACAGTGTCATGTATAATACCTAGACAGTCACCTAAGCATACTCCATTTGTCACAGTGTCATGTATAATACCTAGACAGTCACCTAAGCATACTCCATTTGTCACAGTGTCATGTATATACATAGACAGTCACCTAAGCATACTCCATGTGTCACAGTGTCATGTATAATACCTAGACAGTCACCTAAGCATACTCCATTTGTCACAGTGTCATGTCATATACATAGACAGTCTCCTAAGCATACTCCATTTGTCACAGTGTCATGTCATATACATAGACAGTCTCCTAAGCATACTCCATTTGTCACAGTGTCATGTATAATACCTAGACAGTCACCTAAGCATACTCCATTTGTCACAGTGTCATGTATAATACCTAGACAGTCACCTAAGCATACTCCATTTGTCACAGTGTCATGTCATATACATAGACAGTCTCCTAAGCATACTCCATTTGTCATGTATAATACCTAGACAGTCTCCTAAGCATACTCCATTTGTCACAGTGTCGTGTATAATACCTAGACAGTCACCTAAGCATACTCCATGTGTCACAGTGTCATGTATAATACCTAGACAGTCACCGAAGCATACTCCATTTGTCACAGTGTCATGTATAATACCTAGACAGTCACCTAAGCATACTCCATTTGTCACAGTGTCATGTATAATACCTAGACAGTCACCTAAGCATACTCCATTTGTCACAGTGTCATGTATAATACCTAGACAGTCACCTAAGCATACTCCATTTGTCACAGTGTCATGTATAATACCTAGACAGTCTCCTAAGCATACTCCATTTGTCACAGTGTCATGTATAATACCTAGACAGTCACCTAAGCATACTCCATTTGTCACAGTGTCATGTATAATACCTAGACAGTCACCTAAGCATACTCCATTTGTCACAGTGTCATGTATAATACCTAGACAGTCACCTAAGCATACTCCATTTGTCACAGTGTCATGTATAATACCTAGACAGTCACCTAAGCATACTCCATTTGTCACAGTGTCATGTATAATACCTAGACAGTCACCTAAGCATACTCCATTTGTCACAGTGTCATGTATAATACCTAGACTGTAATCTAATCTGTTTCATTTGTTATAGTGTTGTATAATATCTAGACTTTATACTTTGTATATCTATTTGTCACAGTGTCATGTATAATACCTCCACTGTATATCTATATCTGTTTCATATGTTATACTTTGTATATCTATATCTGTTTCATGTGTTAGACTTTATACTTTGTATATCTATATCTGTTTCATGTGTTAGACTTTATACTTTGTATATCTATATCTGTTTCATATGTTAGACTTTATACTTTGTATATCTATATCTGTTTCATATGTTATACTTTGTATATCTATATCTGTTTCATGTGTTAGACTTTATACTTTGTATATCTATATCTGTTTCATATGTTATACTTTGTATATATATATATATCTGTTTCATACGTTAGACTTTATACTTTGTATATCTATATCTGTTTCATATGTTATACTTTATATATCTATATCTGTTTCATGTGTTAGACTTTATACTTTGTATATCTCTATCTGTTTCAGATATTATACTTTATACTTTGTATATCTATATCTGTTTCAGATGGCCATTATTTTGCTGATCCAGTTCATAATGTGCATTAAGTGGCGTATGCAGATGTATTGAAACATATACAACGGTTCGGTGATAGGAACGTTGAGTTCTTGTTGCCTTCTGTTGGCATTGAAGAAGCATAGACCTGGTTTATTTCCAGGTCGTTTTGCTGTTGTATGTATTTTGATGAAAATGTATTCAGTTAACTGCTAGTTCCTATGTATAGTTTATCATAGAAACACAGGTTGGTCACTGTTAGTAGTATGTTAGGGTAAGAAATTCCCTTGCTCCAGCCATCCCTGTACTAGTGCAGGTTTGACTGACAGTATCAACCTTTGAAACTAGTAGCTAACTTGAATTATACTTTGATGGTAAACCCCACCTTGTGTGGATTACGCAACATATTAATATGCGTAAGCATAGCATACTATTATGTATTTTTTTCTTATTTCTTAGTTCAATGTGACTCCGTGGTCGCGTGGTTAAGGTCGCTGACTTGTATACCACTGTAACCTATCATCACTGATGGTCACGGGTTCGAGCCCCGCTCAGGTCGTGTCTCATTTATATGAAAAAGTTGGCAGTTTCTTACGGAGGTTGGTGCACCCAAGTACTGGTTAACCGTTGGAGCCTGCCCAGGAAAGGTGTTGTTAAGGTAAACTGCCCGCCGGCGATATAGCCCGAAATGGTTCTGATGCAGGCGTAAAACCCGAAATATAACATAATAGTCCAATGTGTTTAGTTATGTTGTTTGTATCAAGACGAAAATAATTAATAGTTGACCAGGTATTGGTATCATTTACATATATACACAAACGTCTGTACTGTTTAGTTAGAAATTGCTTTTGTTACGAAAATCACTCGGTAAGAATGATCGATGTACAATGCTCATTCAATGTTGTTAAACTGTAGACCCCGGGGTCAAACATTTAGTCAGCCGAGCGATATAGGGGCATCATGGCCCTCTTCAATGTTGTTAAACTGTAGACCCCGGGGTCAAACATTTAGTCAGCCGAGCGATATAGGGGCATCATGGCCCTCTTCAATGTTGTTAAACTGTAGACCCCGGGGTCAAACATTTAGTCAGCCGAGCGATATAGGGGCATCATGGCCCTCTTCAATGTTGTTAAACTGTAGACCCCGGGGTCAAACATTTAGTCAGCCGAGCGATATAGGGGCATCATGGCCCTCTTCAATGTTGTTAAACTGTAGACCCCGGGGTCAAACATTTAGTCAGCCGAGCGATATAGGGGCATCATGGCCCTCTTCAATGTTGTTAAACTGTAGACCCCGGGGTCAAACATTTAGTCAGCCGAGCGATATAGGGGCATCATGGCCCTCTTCAATGTTGTTAAACTGTAGACCCCGGGGTCAAACATTTAGTCAGCCGAGCGATATAGGGGCATCATGGCCCTCTTGTTCATGTAGGACTTGTAATTTCTCAGAAAATGAAACTACCATTTACTTTAGAGTAAATTAGTTCACTGTTAGATCAATGTCTTAGTGTAACGTATTATTTCACTACTTCCACCAATACAATAACACTGTGTGTGTTTTACGTTTATTTATCGTCGCTACCGGTTACCCATATGAGCGACACCTTCGGAAAAGATTAGTCAATTTAGATTGTTGGAGGATAGTGCAATGATACAGACAGAGACCCATTCCAGAATCTCACCTGGTTCTTTTACATTCACGGTGTAGAGCACCGACACGAGACCTCGGTTTAAAGTCCCATCTGAAAGACTGTTAATTTTATTAGGGTCTGACTGGGGATCAAACCTGCGATCCCTGGATTACCAGTCCAGCGGACAATACAATAACACAGTTTACTGATAGCTATCTATATGTCGTTGGAATTCATGAATTACTTGCGTTAATTTGTATGAACATGCTGACAATTTTCATATTTACAAACTTGGACATGTAATACGAAACCTGGTAAACTACTAATTATTTTCCGCTTGTTACTGTAGTATATAGTTAGGCTATATTGTATGAATTTAGAATGTTTCAAAGTGTAAGTATACATAGTTTAATTCTGCATTCGATCACCACTGAAATCCAACTGTTTCCTCGTGACTTACGATTGACAATTTTCGCTCTTAACCCATTCAACACCAAGTAACTGACATGGACTGGTCCATGATATTTTTAGACCAATAAATTAATAACAAAATTACATTTGGATCAGTTCATTTATCAAAATGGGTAATTTTTTTCCTAAAAATAGTTATATTACTTGAAAAAAGTGCAGATCCTGATGAGACGGCTCGTCACGAGCCGGCTCATCTGGATCTACACCTTTTTGTAAGCCAATTTAGAGGTCTGTGGTGTTGAAAGGGTTAATAAATCTGAATTTCTGAAAGACCTAATTCTGCGATTATTTACCAGCAAGTGCAACTATAACATGGATGTTCATACACTTCTGATAAAAAAAATGTATTGTTCTCTGAGTTTGTCAACCAAGATACATTCATCATTTACAAATGTTCAGTTACGCAAATTCAAATATTAGATAACGCCAATTTCTACATAGCCTATAAATGAATTGAAAGATATGTAATGTTTTAGATATTGTTACCCATAGTCCCATACTCCAGAGTATCCTGGTATGGGTGTGCTAATTTTCTACTGATTGGCGTAAAGAAACAGTTGGATTTCAGAGTACATACATGTTAATGTCAACTCCTCATTTGATGCTAGTGTTTTTGGTATGTGCATTCTTATTCTCCATTTCCGTTTGAATCTGGTGTAGCTTTGTTTGAATCTGCCGTAGCTTTTTTTGAATCTGTCGTAACTTTGTTTGAATCTGATGTAGCTTTTTTTTAATCTGCCGTAGCTTTGTTTGAATCTGTTGTAGCTTTGTTTGAATCTGTCGTAGCTTAGTTGGAATCTGATGTAGCTTTGTTTGAATCTGTCGTAGCTTTGTTTGAATCTGGTGTAGCTTTGTTTGAATCTGCCGTAGCTCTGTTTGAATCTGGTGTAGCTTTGTTTGAATCTGGTGTAGCTTTTTTCTGGATCTAAACTTAGGGGGCTTACTATTTTTTTTAGGGTGGACAGTTGTGATTGGAGAGGAATGGGAGAAAGGTGGGAGAGTGATTGGAGAGGAATGGGAGAAAGGTGGGAGAGTGATTGGAGAGGAATGGGAGAAAGGTGGGAGAGGAATGGGAGAAAGGTGGGAGAGAGGAATGGGAGAAAGGTGGGAGAGAGTGATTGGAGAGGAATGGGAGAAAGGTGGGAGAGGAATGGGAGAGAGTGATTGGAGAGGAATGGGAGAAAGGTGGGAGAGAGTGATTGGAGAGGAATGGGAGAAAGGTGGGAGAGTGATTGGAGAGGAATGGGAGAAAGGTGGGAGAGTGATTGGAGAGGAATGGGAGAAAGGTGGGGGAGAGGGAGAGGAGGGGGAGAAAGGTGGGAGAGTGATTGGAGAGGAATGGGAGAAAGGTGGGAGAGTGATTGGAGAGGAATGGGAGAAAGGTGGGAGAGAGGAATGGGAGAAAGGTGGGGGAGAGTGATTGGAGAGGAATGGGAGAAAGGTGGGATAGGGAGAGGAAGGGTGGTAGTGGTTAATAGGGAAAGGTGTGAGAGATGTTTGGTGACGTTTGAGTGACTGTCCCCCGATTGATTTCTTTGGGATTTTTGTATCAGGAACAAGTTATGTTTAAGGGATGTTATCTATGTATAGGACTTGAGACGTGTTTCTAATGAAGTTGAACCGATTTAATTAACTATTTTCCTATTAATCAACCATAGTATATAAATCACAGGGATTCGGCACGTTTGGGGGTACTAGTATATATATTTAAGTACTTAAATATATATACTAGTACATGTACCTCCAAACGTGCCGAATCCCTGTGCTATAAATAGGCACGATACAGGATTATTTGTGTAAGAAATGTCAGTGAGACTGGTATTCTTGTTTTTTTGTCGTTTTAAAATTATAAATATTTATCGGATATAGTAACACCTTTAAATAAATTTGGAAGTGAAGGCCACAGTTATTTATTAAAGAGTTTCTTTGTTACACATAATATTTACTAATTCAGTCATTGAACTAATGAGAGACATCGGTGAGTTACTGCCCCTGAATACTCCCTAACAGTATGTAGGTCCTCTTTAAGTTGTTTCCAGCCAGCGAGGTCCCTCATTGTCTTCACCAAATCGCAACGTTAGAATTCAATGTTTCAATTTCAATATTTTTTGTTCAGCATGTAGACCAGTTTAGACTGCATAGACAATGAATAAATAGATCAACAAATAAATACACGAAAAGCTAGAGATTACACCCAAATACACTTTCACTGATTCTTAGGAGTTAGGATGGCCAAGCGAGTTCTGGGAACAGGCGCTGATATATTTTGCCTTGTCAGTCATATAAATATATTTTAGCACCGAGACCATTAATTGGGCCGTATTGAGTTTCTGATAATATCAACGTGTCATTTTGCCAGAAGTAAATTAGTGAAAACTCGACAGACTGGAACCCAGGCTAGAGTTCTGGTCAACATTGTTACATGTTGATCTGTTGATTTAGCTTTTGGAAAACATTGATGAATTACCCGTATTTAGAATTAATATTAACTACTGCTTTTAAAAAGAGGTGAATAATGTAATATGGCAACCCTCACTATTAATATTAAGCCATTTTTCTGACATCCATCATTGAAGTGCTAAATGATGCCTGTGACTGTATCCAGGTGATCACTGTATCTTGTTATAAAACAGATATAGATGCACAAAGAATATAGTCTAACATCTGAACTGGACACAGCTATACATGTATGTGTGCAATTTGTATACTATGGTAGTATTTCGATGAGTTTTTAGTTTTATCTGTTCAAGTTCAATGCAAACACGTGCCACCTATACATGGAGAACATCAATTCAATATGAGTTATTCCAGCATTACATCAAGTGAGGAGGAGATATTTGTGATATATAATCATGTTGATAGATGTTGTACAATTGTGCTTGTTATGAATGTTAAGTGAATTGTTGTGAAGTTGTTGTTTTTGTATTCTTGTTATAAACTTTCAGAATATGTGGGGTGAGCTAGTTGAAAGTGACTTTTTGAGTAATGTTGTAGTACATCCATGAATTATTATTTGTGATATATAATCATGTTGATAGATGTTGCACAATTGTGCTTGTTATGAATGTTAAGTGAATTGTTGTGACGTTGTTTTGTTTTTGTTTGTTTGTATTTTTGATATATAAACGTTTAGAATATGTGGGGTGAGCTAGTTGAATGTGACTTTTTGAGTAATGTTATAGTACATCCATGAATTATTATTTGTGATATATAATCATGTTGATATATGTTGCACAATTGTGCTTGTTAAAGCAGCATTACATCGTAATAAAGGATGTTTTGGGTAAAATATAAATACTAATGTGTGTGTGTTTACAAAAATCGAAATAGTCACTCAGAAACGATAAAATTCCAATAAATTTAAACCGTCGTATACGCGAATTTGTTTATCAACACATGAACTGTAAACACGCACAGTGTGCATGCGTGAAACAACAGAGGATGTAGAAAATAACGTATATATTTGAATATAAAAGACTATCTACACGTATCTATCTTCCTCTAATGTCGAACCCCTCGCGGGGATGTAGACATGTCCCTAAAAGACTTAGCTAACAGAGGTATGAATCATCATATCAAGTAATTTAATTAAAAAAGACAACGTGGGACAAATGGGGACGATGCATTCTGAATGTAAACAAGTGCGGACGATGCATTCCGGTTATAAACAAGTGCGTTACCGATCAACTCGGAAAGTCCTACTTTCGGTTTCAAGTTTGTTTTATCGCAAAAAACACTGTTTACCAAATGAACATAAGCATACACAGTATAACTATAATGTTAGAATGTGTAGCAGCATTGCTACCCATACGTAAAAAGTGAATTTTTCAAATATCTTTTATTTCATACGATGTAATTCTGCTTTAAGAATGTTAGAATGTTAGAAGAATTGTTGTTTTTTTTTTTATATTTTTGATATAAACTTTCAGAATATGTCGTGTCAGCTAGTTGAATGTGACTTTTGGAGTAATGTTATAGTATATCCATGGATTCATATTATTATGTGTCCCCTAATGGAATGAGGGGAAGACATATTGTTTTGACTTTGTCGTCTGTCTGTCTGTCCATTTTGATGTATTGTTGTGCATATGGTAACCTATCCTGGTATGATGTATTGTTGTGCATATGGTAACCTATCCTGGTTGGATGATTTGTTGTGAATTTACGGACAATTGAATCATTTTAAGACAAAAGGTTGTCCGCGCTTCATATCCAAAAGCCTTGTTTGATTTTCACAATATGCTTGGCATGAAACATCAGTATCATGTCTAGTTGTGCATATTTTCACCTGTTCCGGTTGAGTGATTTTCTGTGGATTTACGGTAATTACAACATTTTATAACATAAAGCTTGTCCAGGCTTCAGAATCTAAACGGCTTGTTGGATTTTCACCAACCTTAGCAGGAAGCACAAGTATTGTAGGTGGCGAGACGTACATGTACGTTTTCCCCCTAAAACAATCTCTACTTTTAATTGGTTTTATGTATTTTAGATGTTTTATACATTGGTTTAAACATATCTATTTATCAGGGTACATGTAATATGCATTGAGAAATATACAGAAACATACATTTATATTGTGATATGTGGATTTAACTGAAAGCTAAAAGCTTAAGGTAATTCCTTCCGCCTTGTTTTATATATTTTATATATTTTACATCTTTTATACAATTAACTGTTTTATGCAATAAAGAGAATATGAAATATAATATACTTCTTTGTTGGGTATATATATATAATTATATGTATGAGGAACCGTGATGGCTGTTTGTGAGGGTATACATGAGTGCATTTAGACTTCTATGTTGGGTATATGTACGAGGAACCGTGATGGCTGTTTGTGAGGGTATACATGAGCACTTTTAGACTTCTATGTTGGGTATACGTACGAGGTACCGTGATGGCTGTTTGTGAGTGCATACATGAGCACTTTTAGACTTCTATGTTGGGTATACGTACGAGGTACCGTGATGGCTGTTTGTGAGGGTATACATGAGCGCTTTTAGACTTCTATGTTGGGTATACGTACGAGGTACCGTGATGGCTGTTTGTGAGGGTATACATGAGCGCTTTTAGACTTCTATGTTGGGTATACGTACGAGGTACCGTGATAGCTGGTTGTGAGGGTAGCAAATATGAAATACGAACTAACAATATATGACCAAATTAGGCCGCTTCATTAGTGTATCCTATAGACATCCTCTCGTACTTCTGGATCGTACATCTTATCCAATATTTGTTATCTCAATACGGACAGAAGCTTACATACCTTAATCACAAAACTGGATTGTTTTACCGCATCGGTATGTCGGTGAAGGTATTTAGCAACACCTAGTAACTATTAGCTCCCCATACACATTTTCCTATTGTCTTAACCCTTCATCCAGCGCCCCAGACACATTTTCCTATTGTCTTAACCCTTCATCCAGCGCCCCAGACACATTTTCCTATTGTCTTAACCCTTCATCCAGCGCCCCAGACACATTTTCCTATTGTCTTAGCCCTTCATCCAGCGCCCCCGACACATTTTCCTATTGTCTTAACCCTTCATCCAGCGCCCCAGACACATTTTCCTATTGTCTTAACCCTTCATCCAGCGCCCCAGACACATTTTCCTATTGTCTTAGCCCTTCATCCAGCGCCCCAGACACATTTTCCTATTGTCTTAACCCTTCATCCAGCGCCCCAGACACATTTTCCTATTGTCTTAACCCTTCATCCAGCACCGCCAGACACATTTTCCTATTGTCTTAACCCTTCATCCAGCGCCCCATACACATGTTCCTATTGTCTTAACCTTTCATCCAGCGCCCCATACACATTTTCCTATTGTCTTAACCCTTCATCCAGTGCCCCAGACACATTTTCCTATTGTCTTAACCCTTCATCCAGCACCCCAGACACATTTTCCTATTGTGTTAACCCTTCATCCAGCGCCTCAGACACATTTTCCTATTGTTTTAACCCTTCATCCAGCGCCCCATGGACATTTTCCTATTGTGTTATCCCTTCATCCATCGCCCCATGCACATTTTCCTATTGTGTCAACCCTTCATCCAGCGCCCCATGGACATTTTCCTATTGTGTTATCCCTTCATCCATCGCCCCATGCACATTTTCCTATTGTGTCAACCCTTCATCCAGCGCCCCATGCCCTATTGTGTCAACCCTTCATCCATCGCCCCAGACACATTTTCCTATTGTCTTAACCCCTCATCCAGCACCCCATGGACATTTTCCTATTGTGTTATCCCTTCATCCAGCGCCCCATGCACATTTTCCTATTGTGTCAACCCTTCATCCAGCGCCCCAGCACATTTTCCTATTGTGTCAACCCTTCATCCAGCGCCCCAGACACATTTTCCTATTGTGTTAACCCTTCATCCAGCTCCCCAGACACATTTTCCTATTGTGTCAACCCTTCATCCAGCTCCCCATACACATTTTCCTATTGTGTCAACCCTTCATCCAGCGCCCCAGACACACTTTCCTATTGTGCTAACCCTTCATCCATCGCCCCAGACACATTTTCCTATTGTGTCAACCCTTCATCCAGCGCCCCATGGACATTTTCCTATTGTGTTATCCCTTCATCCATCGCCCCATGCACATTTCCCTATTGTGTCAACCCTTCATCCATCGCCCCAGACACATTTTCCTATTGTCTTAACCCCTCATCCAGCACCCCATGGACATTTTCCTATTGTGTTATCCCTTCATCCAGCGCCCCATGCACATTTTCCTATTGTGTCAACCCTTCATCCAGCGCCCCAGCACATTTTCCTATTGTGTCAACCCTTCATCCAGCGCCCCAGACACATTTTCCTATTGTGTTAACCCTTCATCCAGCTCCCCAGACACATTTTCCTATTGTGTCAACCCTTCATCCAGCTCCCCATACACATTTTCCTATTGTGTCAACCCTTCATCCAGCGCCCCAGACACACTTTCCTATTGTGCTAACCCTTCATCCATCGCCCCAGACACATTTTCCTATTGTCTTAATCCTTCATCCAGCGCCCCAGACACATTTTCCTATTGTGTTAACCCTTCATCCAGCGCCCCAGACACATTTTCCTATTGTGTTAACCCTTCATCCAGCTCCCCATACACATTTTCCTATTGTCTTAACCCTTCATCCAGCTCCCCATGCACATGTTCCTATTGTCTTAACCCTTCATCCAGCTCCCCATGCACATTTTCCTATTGTGTCAACCATTCATCCAGCGCCCCAGACGGTTGTGTGGCCTCATTCTATAGTATATTTCGACAGAACCTAGGAGTGATTGTTTTGTGAACTACGAGAACTGGGAGTCTCCGTGGCCGGGTGGTTAAGATAAACGTTAAATATATTGCTCCTCACAGCTGTAAGTTCGAATCCAACTGGTATGTCAAATTCTTTGTGTGGGAGCTATCCAGCTGGCTTCCGAAAGGTCGGTGGTTTTGCCCGGGAACCCGTCCTTTTCTGAAATACTGCTAGAAGGGGCATCCGGGGTCTCCCTCCACCAATAATAGACGAGTCGCCATATAACCTAAGCTGGTGGTGCCACTCCCAACCCAAAACACAATCAAACAAAGAGAACCGACTTCCAGTGATATAGTAGAGAATACATATTACTGTACCATAACTGAAATTGTTGTTTCGTTGCAAATGTATCATTCCGTGACACATTTCTGTACCAGTGCAATTGTACTGTTCCGTCTTATATTTCTTCAGGGCTATATTTGAGTGGGCGTGTACGTTAACATGTTTACATGTTCAGATATGCACACGTGTCTGCATAGACAGTGTGCTGGACTGAATCTGAATAGTCCGCATCCACAACCTATCGAGGGGTTTCAATTTTCTTGCACTACATTTCCCGAGATTGCGAAGCAAGTTTTAACAACTTATATCAATCACTCTCGTTGGCGCTGATGAAAGCTTAAATGTTGTCATTCGTGTGGGAGGAAACCGGAGTACCCAGAGAAAAACGCACCTGTCCGATATGGCGACCACCGTACCATATCACATACTTCCCGGTCCGAGGATCGAACCCGGGTTGCATTGGTGAGAAGCGAGTGCGCTAATCCGAGATTACGTAATCCCCCAATAAATCATTATTTTCCATGTAGGATTCGTATCATAGACAGACCGTGTATCCGCCTCCGTGCATGGTCGAGTGGTTAAGATCGCTGACTTGTATACATACCACTGAAGCCTATCATCGCTAAGAAACAGTTTGCAGGTTGTTGGTGTACCAAGTACTGGTTAACCGCTGGAGCCTGCTATGATATATATACAATTCAATTCAAGCTTTATTTATTTATTTTAAATCTTAAGTTTATTTATCGTCGCTACCACTTGCTAATTTGAGCGACGCCTCCTGACGAGATTAGTCATTTTAGATAGTGCAATGATACAGACAGAGACCCATTCCAGAGTCCCATCTGGTTCTTTTACGTGCACGGTGTACAACACCGACACAATACCTCAGTTTAAAGTCCCCATGTGAAAGAGTTTATTAGCGTCAGACGGGGGATCGAACCTGCGATCCCTTGATTTCCAGTCCAACGTGTTAACAACTGGACTACACATCCGGCTGTTGTTTGTAGTCTACGGGACGTCGGTTTAACTTGTGAAAGAGTTTATTAGCGTCAGGCGGTGGATCGAACCTGCAATCCCTTGATTTCCAGTCCAACGTGTTAACCACTGGACTACAGATCCGTCTGTTGTTTGTAGTCTACGGGACGTCGGTTTAACTTGTGAAAGAGTTTATTAGCGTCAGGTGGGGGATCGAATCTCCGATCCCTGGATTACCAGTCCAGCGTGTTACCACTGGACTACAGGTCCGTCTGTGTGACCTAGTTTGAACAACAATGAGCTATATATAGAGCTTGTACAGCCTTCAGAATGTAGGCTACCTTCCTTAATCTTACTTTGTGTCTAGACAGAAATGATCACATTGTCAGCAGGACTCAAGCTAGACCAAAATGTTTGGGAGAAGTGAGAAAGCACATGATTGCGTCATGTAATGGTATTATTTAATAAATTTCAACATAATAGGATTAAAATACACAATATTACCATGAAATGCAATATTTGAACAGAAAAGAGTGCTTTATACAGGCGCGGCGCTAGGAATTTCTGGAGGGGGTTCGATGCAAGTAGCGACTGCCCGTAGGGCAGGAGCCTGCTAGGGGGGTCCGGGGGCATGCTCCCCCTGAAAATCTGGAAGCTCTGAAATGGCATTTCCTGCATTCTAGAGCTCACAATGTATGGTAAAACAGATGGCAGGAACAAGCATCAGCAGCTTCACAGCTCTCTGTGAAAGTTTGTTAAATCGTATATCCATCTCACTGATGATGCAGTCAAGAAGTGGAATGGCAACTGTACGGCGATAATATTCTTCTGGCGTATCAGCGGGCTGATTTTGACGATGGATCTGGCGTTTGGCAATGCGTGGCAAAGACGGATCAACGTTTAGTTTCTCTGCAATGCGTTCGGCTTGTTTGTAGATCTTTTTGAAGGTAGACGGTAACGCCGTGAAGAGGGTGCAACAGGTAATACAGCGACACCAGACCAACAATAAATCTTTAGCGTGAGCAATTGCATCTTTCCTTGATTCCGAGTTCCAGCCTTCCGTAAACGCCTTATCAAAATCATCCATGTCCGGGTGAGTACCACTGATGCTATTAAAGCACTCTACCAGGAATGGTAGGGCCAGGTAGAAATGCTCATAAGCGGTATCGAGCTCCGAGTCATAATTATTTTCGTTCATATTCTTGATATTTCAGATTTTCTGAAAAACAGAATATCGTATCCCCCAAAGTGTTAATTAGGGTGTTAAAACTAATTGAGTTGAACATCTTGATCAATAATATTTTGACCCTCAGATAGCGGAATGATATTATTTTGATGTTCAAACATGCTAAAACAGCACTTTTTCTGTTTTCTGCACTTTGCTGAAGCGTGGAAGAGGCATACCATATTATTTCACCTAAAGTTTTATTGCCAAAGTTAATTTGATATTTCGTTATGTATCTGAACCATAAAACACAGTGTCCCCGTAGCATTTAATATGAAAAATACATAAGTTTGATACCAACATTCCGTTCACAAATTCACTCCTGTAACAACTGGGTAGCGTACAGTATGATCCCTTAGCAACAATGCTTGCTCACCGCATCCATTTTGAAGAGTAGCCATTACATGCACAAAATGGCGGTGGCGGCAAGTTCGGCGTAATTTATTTTGTAAAGAATCAATGTTTGAAGAGTGGTAGGTACATGCGTACATTTCCTAACGGTATCTATTGTTACGGTGATTAGTTTGTCTTTGTGGTATAGTTTTGCTATTGCAAGACAGGCGGCTGGTGGGTTTTTGTGTACATTTTCTAAAACTGAGCCATGTATGGAATTAAGGGATCGATTATTATTATTATTGCAATAGAACAGTGCGTACATCTCTCATGTAACATTCACTACCGTAACAGCTGAGTTTGTTACAGTAAAGCACAACACCGTTATAGGAGGGAAAAAATATCTTTTGTTTCAAGCTGATGAATTTATGTAGTTTGTCAAAAGTATGTACTGTTGAAATTACATTTCTTTGGATGTTCATGTTTGAAGAACTTAATACAAATAAGTATAGAATAGCTGAACTTTTTTATAAGACCAACAACTATAAATATGCTGTTACATGAGAGATCGCACATGTTACAGTAGACTGTTACACGATGGAAAATGCAGGTTATGTTCGTTAATAAAATAAATAATAATATCCACACTATCATATTAATATACACTATGTCATCATATGACAAGAGGGTATGTCTGCTGTACTAAAAACCATGTATGTGGACAATCACTATGTATATAGTGTACACCAGAGAACAATAGTGTTACAGTAAACTGTTACATGGAAGATTAAATGGTTTGTATATCAAAACTACGTTGTAATGCCCTATAGAAATATCATGGATTGTTAATATTAAGTTTTCATTTGTGTCATTTTAACATGTGACAGTACAGTATGTCTGCTGCATTGTAATGAATGTCTGTAAGCAACCAGTATGTACTTATTGTTACACGAGAGAACGCTATTGTAATAAACATATTACTAGTAAGTCTGCCAAAATACAAATGTAATATAAAGATGTTTATTTTTCAAAAGTTACCACTTCCTAATTTGAACGAAAATTTTTTATGACTCAGCTACATCCTTCATGGTAGCAATCACATGCTGTATGTTATTAGCTTTACAGCTAGCGGCAATGGAAATATTAAGAATATGTCCATTGCAATGGGTATATGGAGCATTTGGTGCATGCTGTGAAATGATTGCAGATACGCCTTTCTTCTCGCTAGACATGTTTGAGGCACCATCATAACACTGCCCCCGAAGCTGATGAATATCCAAACCAACGTTTTTATGATGTTACCTCATCCACCATTACAGTGTGAAAACCTGATTTCTTAATCTCTGTAATAATATCTGCTTGGATGATGGAGTGGCCAATCAAATGAATCATCATGATGATATGAAGCATTCCTTGAGATGGGTTTCATCATATGATCGTACACCATTAACTGAAAAAGGGGATTCGTTCGCACCCCCGAACCCCCCTGGCGCCGCCCCTGATAACATGTCGATATGACATTAGTATTTGTTTTCAACAAAACAACATGTCGATATGATATATTAGTATTTGTTTTCAACATAACAACATGTCGATATGACATATTAGTATTTTTTTTCAACAAAACAACATATCGTAAATAATACTTAATATATCGTTTATTATCAGGTCTAATTATAGAAATTTGAATACATATACGACGATAACCGATATTGATTAATGACAGTAACCCTTTCAACACCACATACAGCTAAATCGCGGCCAGTCCATGTCAGTTACTTGGTGTTGAATGGGTTAAAGAATATTTAATTTAGTTGCCGACTTCACTTTCCGTTAGTTCTCTCAAATCATTGTCAAATGCCAGGATAATTACATCTTCGTTGGTACTGATATATTCAATTGGATCATTATTTGTATTAGACTCTTCCTAGATTATGTGAAATGGCGCATCAGATAGGAGTGGTGGGGGTTTCAACTGGTACTCCAGTTTCCTCCTATACGAATGATATATATATATATATATATATATATATATATATATATATCATGTAGAGTCAAATCTGTGTTAGTGGTCACCTCCATTAAGCAGACAACCTGTATTAATCAGCCAGATTCCCAATGTGTTGATTTGTTATGCATACTTCGATTAAGCAGCCACCTATGCTAAGCAGCCACTTTATGTGATTCCCTTGGCTGGCGGTTTAAGACATGTTTGACTGTATATCAAAGGCAATGGTATGATTAGGAAAATGTGTTTTTGTCCGTGTGTCCGTCTGTGGACAGACTAACTTAAAAAACTGTTGATGGACTTTCATATAACTTTGTGGGTATAAAGAGGTCCACTGAGGAGGAAGTGATTCGATATTGTCAAGACCTGTGGTCAAGGAAGTCAGCGAAGTGTCCACTCACACATTCTCTGTTGTAAACTATGTATACGATATAAGCCAAAAACGATGCAATATGTAAAATATTGGACTGTGTGAGGCGCGTAACTGTGATCATGTTTATATGTTGCTCCAATTAAGATGGCGGATGCAGTAAAAGATAATTAAACAAGATAAACATGCAAATAACAGTTTTATTTTATAAACATATATAGACTGTACATTGTTCGCTATATACATTTTTTATAATCCCGTTTGAAAAACTTGTCGTGTCCGATGTGCAAACTGTTTGTTTGCATAATATATTGGGCATAGTGCGATGACCATCTAGATTGCTCAGGTCACTCATGAGTAATGGCCCTTGAATTGTCCAAATTTGTGCTGACCGGTCTCTAACTGGAACAATTGTTATCCAGACTTCCCCAAACTCTACATGCTTTGTTTTCTATTGTGATTGACTCATCCTTATTTTCAGACGTATGTTGTTGTTTGCCTCTTGTTGATAGTTCAATTCAATGTCTCTCTTAATTTGGGCGTGTATGGTGGTAAAACTTCTTCAGGAGACCAGTCGCTGTTGGCGTGCCTTCTTGGTAGCTGAACTATATATGTTATATAGATCACGACCAGACCGTGGTGATGCTATTCAAATGCATATACATGTAGCTTACAATTACAAATAAAGATAAAACGGTATATAGATTCGGGTGTCTTGAATAGCCATATAACAACATATCTGACCGTTCGTGAAGTCAAAGCAATAAAAGTAATGACAGTCAGAGAGACAGACAGACAGACAGACAGACAGACAGACAGACAGACAGACAGACAGACAGACAGACAGACAGACAGACAGACAGACAGACAGACAGACAGACAGACAGACAGACAGACAGACAGACAGACAGACAGACAGACAGACAGACAGACAGACAGACAGACAGACAGACAGACAGACAGACAGACAGACAGACAGACAGACAGACAGACAGAATTGGGTACGAAACGTCTCAAACATTGGGTACGAATTATCTCAGGTATAAAAGCCCTTACGAGTTATTGAAACATGAACTGATTGGCTGAGTAGATATTGTCAGCAATAGTGAAAATAGCCATAAGGAAAGAGGTAGCCATATAAGCAAGTTGCTTTCTCCTCAATCCTACATGTATTTTCTTATTGTGATCATTATACTATGTATATTCATTGAAATAAAATATTGTTTAAACTAATAGTGAAAATGACATCTAAATATTAAAACACAATATATGAGCTGCATTTTGGAATATTTTAGAATATGTGCATACTATTTCGTGACAAATAAACACCATATTATAAATGCAGGTGTCAGTGCAACATTCACCACCAAATTACATTCAGAGTGTGCCTTTAGTTGGAACAAAAAAAACCGCAATTGGTCAACCCCATTGAAATTTGACATGGTCTTGTGGCTCAAAGGTCAGTCTGTTGTAAACTACTGTCTTTTGTGCCAAACTATTGTTGGGGGAAATTTAATGACACTGTATGTTATAATTGTTCCCTATGGAAATTTCAATAGCGGTGTCATACCTACATAAACATCCACGGTCATGTGACATATGGTGTCATATCATAAGATATGTAATCATATATGAAGAAGTTTATCACTGTTTATAGATCGTATAAGACGTTAACTTTGTAAAATGATGAAGTGGATATTATTTAATTTACTGTTGATATTATTGACAGGTAAGTTTCTATATATACATCATCTTGACACCAAACGAGATTGGCTTAAGACTTGATGAGTTGTATTGCGGGGGGGGGGGTATTTTGTGATAATAATAATCATGAATCTCAAGGCAATGCCTCAAGCACAGTCTAAAGTGATGATTATTTGCGTTCATAGCATGCAGTATGACTATCTGGTGTTTTGTTAGTTCAGGTTTCAGAGCATTTCATCTTTTAGTTTTTCATTGAAACAGCCAATCCTATTGTTGGAATTCCTCTTGTGCTTAAAATAGTCGATATATAAATACTATTGGAAAATCACAGAACCTTCTAATTTTAGTAGCAACCACCACGCATCTTTACTGCGCATTATTGCGCAATCGGTGTTCCGATAAAAAACTGACCTGAAAAAAGACAAAAAAGGCAAACTCGTCAACTGAAAATAGTTCTTCAATTGAAACTAAACTAGAAGAAATTAACAATAAACTTGCCGAAGTTCTAACAAAGAAAGATCGCAGCTTCATTCGAGATATGATAAAAGATACAGTTGACGAAATTAAAGAGCAAATACTAGGCACTGTGAACAGGCGATTAGATGCGCTCGAAAACGATGTTCATGTGAATGCGGTAGACAACGAGCGATTAAGAAGTGAGATCGAAAAACAAGCAAAAATAAATGATTCGCTACAATCCGAAAACATAAATTTAAAAAATGAATTGAAGAGAAATAAATCAAATTTTGACGAGAATCTAAATAATTTAGAACAATACGGGCGAAGGAACAACATACGCATCACGGGCATTAATGATGACGTCGAAAAACAACAATCGGATGCAACAACATATATCATTGTCAAAAAACTGAACGAAAAGTTAAAGTTGAACTTAACAATCGCTGACATAGATATTTCACACCGAATAGGGCCATATACAGTTGGAAAGCACCGGCCGATCCTTGCTAAATTTGTACATAGACAGACGAAAGTAAATATTATGAAGGTAGCAAAACAACTGAAAGGTACAAATATTTATCTCAATGAAGATTTGACCCACATCAACCAGGAAGTACTTGCGGCCATGCGACGAAACGCCAGGGATAAAATAGAACATTGTTGGTCATTTGAGGGTAAACTCTATGCGAGATTTATCCACGAAGACAAAAAAGTGTATATGGAGCAAGTGCCCTACATAGACTATAACTATTGGCTCTCATACAGGGCACCTCCAATGCCGGCGAAAGGAAAAGCCTCTAAAAAATAGAGCCTTAAAAACAGAACTGCTAGTGCTAATGTAAAAGACAACATACTATATTAGTACAGTGAGCGCTAAATACACACTATGTATTATAATTTAAGACGTAAAGCTTTGTATTGTTGACGTTACTCACATGCACCGTTTAACGTTATTTGTGTATTGTCTAGAACACACACTGTATACTAAACAATAATCGTTTATATCACAGTTGTAAGGGATTAAATGCAATAAGGCAAAATAAACTGTTTGCCTATCAAACGACTTTGATCAAACATGTTAAAATTAATTATTTTTGTAATGTCGCACCTTATCTCTGTTATAACACACACTCCTTTTACTGAGAAGTATGTCTGCCCATCATAGTATTATAATATGGAGCCGTTACGATTATGTCCTTAGGCAAGGCATTTAAATTCCACATGCCTCTTCTCTCTCCCTCGTGGCGATGGATTCCATCAGGAATGAGGTATCGAGAGTGATTAGTATAAGTTATAAGAACTTGTTTCGCAATCGAGCTAAAATAAATTTGTATACACTATTATAGTATAGCTTATAAATGACAATGTGACTTAATTCGTCAATAGAATCATGTCAAATAGTATATGCGTATAATATGAATTACCATCTTACAGACAACTTAGCTGTATGAGATTAAGTATTTCAATACAGGTGCTCGCCTTAATCCTATTGATAGCTATTTATAGAACTACTCCTTGTTAATATTATTGCAACTACTCCACGTGCTAACGTCTAAGTCTTTTGTTGCAAACTATTTGTTCACAATATAGTCTTTATTCTAAATAAATTATAGTGAGTTTGGTGCGACAATATAACTATAATCATGTCGAAAATTACATAATTGTATCAAGCATTGTTTAACATCCTGTAGAGAATATGGACATTGTGGTATTGTTGCAATTATTTCCCTTCTTACATATATGCACATTCTTGTTAGTTTGAAATATTGTAGTTTAAAAATAAAACCAAGCGGTTAATGGAATGAACTAAGTGCAATAATCACTCACTGAATATATCTCTACATGGATTTATAGGATTTATAGTTACACTCACTGAATATATCTCTACAGGGAGGTATAGTTATACATTGATACATCAGGTGAAAACTACCTAATACTCTGAATACCTCGATTATACGCTTCAGTGTGCTCATCATAATTGGTTGTATTTTGTAAATGTGTTCTTACTTCCATGAGCGATAATTACATATGTATAGACAGTGATTATGTGTGCATAGATATAACCATTAATTTTATGTTTGGTCTATATAAAGATAGGCCGATGGACGGTAATACTATACATGTAATTACTTACATTACGTTATTAACGCAAGTAATGTAAACACCTGGCCATATGCCACGCGATTATTGATCAAATTATTCATCACTATGAGTATTACATTTACTCCCCTTGCTAACATCTACGCCATTCGTTGAGGAATATTATTTTATAAAAACATGAGTAGATGCGACAGCATAATTATGTCCAATTTTATATTTGTAAAATGTGATTGATATTTATAATTACGTCCACTACGTTATTAAAGAAAGCTATAGTTATTGACATAATTATCTCCCTTACGAATGTAAACACCATGTCATCTGCCACGCGATCATTGATCAAGCTATTCATCACTATGAATATTACATTTACTCCCCCTGCTATCATCTACGCCATTCGTTGAGGAATATTATTTTATACAAACATGATAGCGGGAGTAGATGCGACAGCATAATTACGTCCAATTTTATATTTGTAAAACGCGATTGATATTTATAATTCTCTAAGCTAACCGAATGGCCTTCTTTATTTTTCGTTTCGATAAAGCTAGGCTAAATAATACCACTTACTTGTATATGTTTATAGATGTATATTGCACAGATTTGTACATATTGAAATATGCTGCCTTGCACACATATTCAATATGTCAGCAACACTTTCCTTTTTTATTTTATGGATACTTGTCTTTACATTCCTGATGTATGTACTTATGCTGAATGAAAACATAACCTATGATATATTAAACGGCTACATAGAATATATACCTCACATATACAGATATGACTATTAAGCTATGTACCTTTAACGTTAAAGGACTAGGTGATACTAGAAAGAGAAATCAAATATTTGACTGGTTAAAACACAATAAATACTCAATTTGCTTATTACAAGAAATTCATTATAAGGAGAATAATCTTCAAAGCTGGAGAAAAGAATGGAGTGAAAATATCTTTCTTAGTGGAAATAGTTCCAATAGCATGGGTGTAGGGATTCTGCTGGATAGAAACTATGAGGTAATTGAATATAAAGAGTTATATGTTGGTAGACTACAATCGCTAAAGTTAAAGATAAATGGTTCTGATATATCTATTTTAAATATTTATGCACCTAATGTTGACGATGTTCAGTTTTTTGAATTAATTGAAAATTATATTGCAGAACACGATGATGAAACATTTATTATTGGGGGAGATTTCAATCGAGTAATTGATGTAAATAAAGATAAGAAAAATGGACGTGTAGACACTAACAAAAAAACAAGAGAAAAATTGAACCATATAATAGAAAACTACGAGCTAAGTGACATATGGCGCATCAAAAATCCCGATTCAAAGCAATACACTTGGCATTCAAATAACAGAGCCCCTATATTTTGCAGACTCGACTTTTTCCTAATTTCAAACAATATAGTTAACAGGATCTTAAACTGCAAAATATCAACTGGACTTCGATCGGATCATTCATTAGTAATGATGAATATAGATTTAACTAAAAATCTAAGGGGCCGGGGATTTTACAAATTAAATAACTCTGTAATTCTAGATGAATCTTATCAAATAGAAATAAGGAAACAAATACAAGAAACTGTAGATTTTAACAAAGAAGCAAATCCAGTCACACTGTGGGAATTGATTAAGGGAACCATTAGAAATGTTAGTATAAAATATTGTAGTTATAAAAAGAAAGGTGAACTTCAAGATGAAAAAGATTTAATTACATATATTAATGCATTAGAGCTGGAAATTTCAGAAAACCCAGATGATAATGAAAAAAATGAATTATTAAGAGAAAATAGGATAAAACTTGAACAACTTGTAGAACGAAGGGCTAAAGGAATATTCATTCGTTCAAAAGCACAACATATTGAGGGATTTGAAAGAAATTCAAAATATATTTCGAATTTGGAAAAGAAGAGAAGTGAAATAAAAACTATAGCAAAATTAACTGTTGACAACAAAGACATAACTGACCCTAAGGAGATATTAACAGAAACGAGATCATTTTATCGAAATCTATATGAAAGGAAAACACTTGATAATAATAATGAAGATTTCTTTCCACCTGATGAAAGTGTTCCTAAGTTAACTGAGGAAGATACACATATTTGCGAAGGTACTTTAACTGAATATGAATGTTCAACAGCATTATTAAGTATGCAAAATAATAGAAGTCCTGGCTCTGACGGCATTACGGCTGAGTTTTACAAGATATTCTGGCAAGATATAAAACATTTCTTCCTCAAATCAATTAATTACGCGTATGAAATTGGTAATCTATCTCAGTTGCAGAAACAAGGAATAATTACTTTAATACCAAAAAAAGATACCGATTTAAATATTTTAAATAACTGGAGACCAATTTCCCTGTTGAATACCGACTATAAAATTGCAACAAAAGCAATATCTAATAGAATAAAAACAGTACTACCAAAGATAATTCACAAATCGCAGACAGGGTTTATTAAAAACAGATATATAGGTGAAAATATTAGACTGTTATATGACGTACTAGACCATTTAAATGAAAATAATCTACCAGGGGTACTATTCTTTGCGGATTTTGAAAAAGCATTTGACAGCTTAGATCATAATTTTATCTATAGAACACTTAAATATTTTAATTTTGGAGAATCAATGATCAAATGGATAAAAACGTTCTATACTGACATACAAAGTTCAATATCGAATAATGGTTTCTTTTCGGAGTTCTTTAGTGTTGGAAGAGGGGTACGTCAAGGATGTCCGTTATCTCCGTATTTATTTGTTATAGCGATAGAAACTTTATCTCTATCAGTAAGAAACAATAAAGAGATTAGTGGGATTAAACTTGTTAATGAAGAAATTAAGAAGTCTCTTTTCGCAGATGATGCTACATTTGTAACAGATGGCACAGAGGCATCCTTTAGTAATCTCATTAAAACAATTGACGCATATAGTACTGTCTCAGGACTGAAATTAAATGTGAAAAAATCTGTTGTTTTAAGAGCATGATCGTTAAGAAATAGCGGAATAATCCACTGCAAAGAGAAAAAATTTAGTTGGACATCAGAAAAAGCTTCTACACTTGGAATAGTTTTTGTAAATGATAAAAAGAAAATTCATGAATTAAATTTAACACCGAAAATAAATCAGGTAACTTCAAACCTTAAATTGTGGGGAAAGTATCACTTATCATTGCTAGGAAAAATAACAGTATTAAAGACGTTTATTATGCCTAAATTGATAACAGTATTACATGACCCCCCAGAATATGTAATAAGTGATATAACAAGAATATTTTATCGATTTTTATGGGATAGTAAACCAGAAAAAATAGCTAGAAGAACAATAAAGCTTGAATATGATAAAGGTGGCCTAAAAATGATTGATGTCAATGCCTCTTTAAATACCTTTAAGTGCAGTTGGGTTTACAGACTATTTGACGACAATAATATGGGTAGCTGGAAAGATTATTATAAAAGAGAACTCGATAGATTTGGAGGAATATTAGTATTTGAATCTAACTTACATGATATAGAGGTTAAGAAAATGTTTAAAAATGACTTTATTCGTAACATTGTAACTAGCTGGACAAAGATACATTTTGAAATGGAACCTGAGAATATTCCAAAAGAAATTATCTGGAATAACTCGTTCATACAAGCAAATAACAAAATGTTTTTTATTAAAGAACTTTTTAACAGAGGTATAAAATTCATAGAACATATATATGATTTCAGACTTAAACGTTTCTATAACTTTATTGAATTAAGAGACCTATATAATCTATCTGATGGAGCATTCTTAATATATAACAGTTTATTGAACAGTATTCCAAATGATTGGAAAATTAAATTGAACACCCAAGCTGCTAACAGCATTGAGCCCAAAATATGTTTTATTAATAATATGTTAAAAATAAAGAAAAACAATAGATCTCTTTACCAGAAGTATCTTGAAAAATCTCCAGAAAATAGACAACAATACTGTAAGGCAGAACAAAAATGGAATACTCAATTTGATGATCTGAATTGGAGAAACATATATTTAGTTCCGTTTACATGTACATTAGATACACGGCTACGAATATTTCAATACAAATATTTAATGCGTATAATACCAACAAACAGGTACCTTCTAAAATGTAAAATTGCTGCATCTACTTTATGTGATTTTTGCAACATGCATGATGAAACTTTGGACCATTTGTTCTGGGATTGCCATGCCTGTCAACATTTTTGGTCAAGATTGCGATCCTTTCTTGCTACAAATAATATTAACATTAACATTTGCCTGCAAACAATATCTTTTGGGATTCCACAATCTAATTTGAAAGATACATTGATCAACTTTATTATTTTTCTAGCTAAATATTTCATTTTCAAATGCAAACTTGATAAAACTCCTCCTTCTTTTATGTTTTTTTAAAAATATTTGAAGACCAGAAGGGACATTGAATATCAAATAGCATTTATGAAAAACAAGATAAACCAACATAACCGTAAATGGGCCCATTTGAGCATATGAGTTACTCTTTCTTTTAATTTAAATATTATTTATAATCATTTTATAAAACAGCGTTTGTATATATCAGGGATTGTTTTCTTGTTTGAGTGTCTGTGGTCAACTGCTGAATACAGAGACTATTGAAAAATAATATATATGTATCCATTTTCCTCTTCCTTCTGTGGACATCTTCTTAAGACTTTCTCTATTATATATATGTCTCTTTCAAATGCATGGCGCATATCAATGTACGATATCCAATAATATATGCATACATACTGTTAGTTAACATAGTAACTTTGAAAACATGTTATATTGATATTGTATTTTGAGATGCACTTGAGAAAATAAATGATAAAAAAAAAAAAAAAAAAAAACTGACCCCAAAATATGTCCTGTGTATTACGGTCTTGTATGAACAGAGCAAAGGCTGTCCAATTACGCAGTATATATTTACAGTTCAAAACCGAAAGTGAAAATTTCAAATATCATAAATTTGTCCAAAACGGCCATATACGCTAATGAAATTGGTATTTTATGATAGATATATCGGTATTCTTTTCATTCTGGGCACTTCCAAGAATGTAATTTGACGTATATCCTGTTTATTTGGCTTGCATCCGAGTGACATGACAAGTCTCACCGGACAAGGGAAGTAATCAAACTTAACCATTACCAATATTCCACTGCCGCCGTCACTATATGCGTGACGTGCATAACACACGCACAGTTTATCACATTAAAGTCTGATGAGTATACATGCGAAATTGCACTACAAGATAGCGTCTAAAAAATAGAAAAATATAAGTTTATAATATATAAAAAAAATCATATTTTCATTTGATAATACGGTTGTTTTCTCAAACACATACGATAAAATTGTGGCTCATGTACGCTATACGTGAGTCCGTACCGCGGCACTTATAAATAAATGTATCATGTAATATCAGTGCAATACAGGGTATTCAGTGCAATACAGGGTATTCAGTGCAATACAGGGTATTCAATGCAATACAGGGTATTCAGTGCAATACAGGGTATTCAGTGCAATACAGGGTATTCAATGCAATACAGGGTATTCAATGGGTCATTTTCTCTATATATACTGAACAAAAACAATAAACTTCCATGCAATGATTTCAACGAGAAATATAATTAGTCAGTTACTGTCCCTGGATACTCCTAAACGTAGATATTTCCTATTACATGTACTGAGAGACATCAGTCAGTTACTTCCCCTGGCTACTCCTAAAGTAGACAGGTCCTATTACATGTACTGAGAGACATCAGTCAGTTACTTCCCCTGGATACTCCCTAAAAGTAGACAGGTCCTATTACATGTACTGAGAGACATCAATCAGTTACTGTCCCTGGATACTCCTAAACGTAGATATTTCCTATTACATGTACTGAGAGACATCAGTCAGTTACTTCCCCTGGCTACTCCTAAACGTAGATAGGTCCTATTACTGCCCCTGGATACTCCTAAAGTAGATAGGTCCTATTACTGCCCCTGGATACTCCTAAACGTAGATATGTTCTATTACTGCCCCTGGATACTCCTAAAGTAGATAGGTCCTATTACTGACCCTGGATACTCCTAAAGTAGATAGGTCCTATTACTGACCCTGGATACTCCTAAAGTAGATATATCCTATTACTGCCCCTGGATACTCCTAAAGTAGATAGGTCCCATTACTGCCCCTGGATACTCCTAAAGTAGATAGGTCCTATTACTGCCCCTGAATACTCCCTAAAAGTAGATAGGTCCTATTACATGTACTGAGAGACATCAGTCAGTTACTGCCCCTGGATACTCCCTAAAAGTAGATAGGTCCTATTAAGTGTTTTCCTCTGTTTTTATCGTTGTTTCCTTTGCACAACATGCTAACAATTTTATTCTACTATCTCTTCTTGTGATTATTAAATTACTATATCTCGACAGATCTCATACAGTATATACAATGGGTACTTATTTGTAAAAGAATGTTATGATCAGTTAATTAACACGATTTGGATAAAATCACATTTATCATACCGCAACATCTGATTAGGGAACAACAGTAAAAACAATGGATTCTAACAGTTAACAAAAAGGACATATTCACATTTTCTCATCTTATAAGTATTAAATCTCTACAGCATGTCCAATGGATACTTTACTGTAAACATTGGTTATCAATTAATAATTTTGATAAAATCTGGTTAGAAAACCACAGTAAAAACAAAGGATTCCAACTAAAGGTATCGTGTCAAGGGAGGTAATATATATCCTACAGCATACCCAATGTGTACTTTACTGAAAAAAATCAGTTTATTTCTCTAAGAACCCGTGACCATCAGTGATGATAGGTTACAGTGATATACAAGTCAGCGACAGTTACCACTCGACCACGGAGGCAGACTCTTGCATTCTCAATCGATCTATGCAACTTGATAGTGTGATGACAGTGTGAATAAATATGCTTAAAGCTAATAGAACTTATTTGAGGTATCATATTTTTTCCAGTGTTTCGAGCTTATGAGCCAAAGGTCACAAGTACAGAGGCTACATCTACTGCAGAAGATTTTCCAGCAAAGTCAGCAACAGAAGATCATAAAATGTTGATACTGGCGTTTGTTGGAGCAACGTTCATTATTGTTCTTGTGATTGCAATTGCTGCTTATCGATTGTACAAATACAATGTGCGCACGAAGACAGTAGCTACATCCTGCGATTCAATGGAATTCATGCCAATGAATACAAGCATTCCAGTGCAGGACACGCAAGGTCCTGGGGTAATTTGCTGTTTATGTTTTAAAATCATACCCTACGTTCAATTGTTTTAAAGACATTGGGCCAACCTAGATTACGGTGAATTTACAGCATTGCATGGGTTTAAAATACTTAGTCCAAATATTTAGACTTGAAAAATGCGACATTTTACTATCCAGGCATTTTTCAAATAGCAGGGAAAAAAATGTAGAGGTCTTATTTATAGGACAGGGGCGTAGCTAGCCCTCTATCCATGTGGATTCATAATTGTACTAGGGGGTCCGGGGGCATGTTCCCCCGAAATTTTGTTTGAAACAATGGTGCAATCTGGTGCATTCTGGGCGTTCTGAGGTGCATTATTTAGTACTGGAAATTTGACAGTTTTATGATCATAAATCAACAAAGAAACACTTTACTCGTCAGATTTTTTCCCTCTCTAAAATAGAGCTGAAATATCAAACAAATACAAGCCCCGATTGTCTATCAGAAGTCTAATTTTCTGTCCTTTTTGCCAGCGAACTGCATGATTACATGTTAAATGTCAATGTCCATATGTCTGTAGCTATGCATCATTGCTAGCCCAGACAGGCGTTAGTGGACATAGTAGACCTCATATAGTTCTTCAATCTTCTCATGATGCTGAACGACCTCTAAGCTGAGGCTGTTGAAACCGGCATGGTGATGAGCACCATCAGACATGTGTAAATGTCTGGGTACAAAGTTTTGTTTGTGTCCTTCAAAGTTGTGCTGAGGTCAGAAGGCTATTTAATCCGGCAAGGCACGTTATAATATGAGTATGTAGTCAAGTACGCATACTGCAACTTTGGCTGAATTGCAACTTTGGCCGAATTTTTTCCCCCCAGAATTATGTGGATTCAGCCGCGTACTCGCGTATAGGCAGCTACGCGCCTGTAGGACTATGGTTTTACTGTTATATTACCTGTCAGTACTAGTAACAAATTGAGACCCAAGCAGAGTTGTCGATAATCAATTCATTGTTCAGATCACTATGGTATATATAAACCCTCATATAGTTATGCTATAACCTCTGCTGAGGCATGTGGGGGACTGATTTCTCTAAGTAGATTATACTTTCTACGTCGGTTGTGGATCTGGTAGACATGGACGTGGATTCTTCCTCTGGTCCAGGGTGACTAGTCCTACTTCTTTCTGTAAACAGTCCTTTTTCCTACGTTGGTTGTGGGTCTGGTAGACATCCCGAAGTGGATTCTTCCTCTGGTCCAGGGTGACTAGTCCTACTTCTTTCTGTAAACAGTCCTTTTTCCTACGTCGGTTGTGGGTCTGGTAGACATCCCGAAGTGGATTCTTCCTCTGGTCCAGGGTGACTAGTCCTACTTCTTTCTGTAAACGGTCCCTTTTAGTGCCACATCCTCTCATCATTTGCCAGCTCACAGCAGCAAGACTGGTTCTGTTGTCTTAGCTTGGGTCCTCGTCGCTACCGGATCAGAGTAGAAGCCACATCCCACCGTCTCCATCGCGGATTAGGCTAAAAACATCCGTCAGCTCTCTGTCGTCTACAGCACTGAGCATTGCTGTCTCGCCAAGTAGGGAAGTTACTTTGAGGCTTATTACTCCTACTGAATCGCACGGCTTCTTCTGTTCAGATAGCGAGGCTGACATCAGCGAAGTCCATGACCCATTGTCCTGCTGTGTGCTGTGCATATAGGGCACGTCGTGCACATTGTGGAGGAGACTGTTGAGTGATTTATGAATATTTCATTGCAGAAACCGATTAGCCCAGAAGAGCAACGACTGTTCAGTGATGAAAATGACATGGTCTATGACCGTCATGCAAACATTGACAATTCATTGGACACAATGGACAATGACACGACAGAATTTTCAATCTCTTTCAAGAACGAAAGAGAACTTGGCTTAAGTAAGTATACGATTTTAATTCTATCCCAAATATTGATCTTATCCACATTCACATGTGTGTGTGCTTTACATTTATTTATCGTCGCTACCGGTTGCCCATATGAATGACGCCTCCTGAAGAGATTAGTCATTTTAGATTTTTGGTGGATAGTGAAATAATACAGACAGAGACACATTCCAGAATATCCTCTGGTTCTTTTACGTGCACAGTGTAAAGCACCGACAAGAGACTTTGGTTTAACGTCCCATCCGAAAGATTGTTAATTTTATTAGGATCGGACGGAGGGATCGAACCTGCGATCCCTGGATTCCCAGTCCACCGTGTTGACCACTGGACTACGTCTGTAGACACATGTTTAAGCTTTGTTCAATATATATGTGGATGTGTATATATACTTAAACGCAAAAGAAACGCAACATTGTGTATATATGAACTTGTAATAATCAACATTGAATTTCATCACATATAATAATTTCATTAAACAAGTCTATTATATGCATTAGACAGTCGCCCAAGCATACTCCATTTGTCACAGTGTCATGTATAATACCTAGACAGTCACCTAAGCATACTCCATTTGTCACAGTGTCATGTATAATACCTAGACAGTCACATAAGCATACTCCATTTGTCACAGTGTCATGTATAATACCTAGACAGTCGCCTAAGCATACTCCATTTGTCACAGTGTCGTGTATGATACCTAGACAGTCACATAAGCATACTCCATTTGTCACAGTGTCATGTATAATACCTAGACAGTCGCCTAAGCATACTCCATTTGTCACAGTGTCGTGTATGATACCTAGACAGTCACATAAGCATACTCCATTTGTCACAGTGTCGTGTATAATACCTAGACAGTCACCTAAGCATACTCCATTTGTCACAGTGTCATGTATAATACCTAGACAGTCACCTAAGCATACTCCATTTGTCACAGTGTCATGTATAATACCTAGACAGTCACCTAAGCATACTCCATTTGTCACAGTGTCATGTATAATACCTAGACAGTCACCTAAGCATACTCCATTTGTCACAGTGTCATGTATAATACCTAGACAGTCACCTAAGCATACTCCATTTGTCACAGTGTCATGTATAATACCTAGACAGTCTCCTAAGCATACTCCATTTGTCACAGTGTCATGTATATACATAGACAGTCTCCTAAGCATACTCCATTTGTCACAGTGTCATGTATAATACCTAGACAGTCTCCTAAGCATACTCCATTTGTCACAGTGTCATGTATAATACCTAGACAGTCACCTAAGCATACTCCATTTGTCACAGTGTCATGTATAATACCTAGACAGTCTCCTAAGCATACTCCATTTGTCACAGTGTCATGTATAATACCTAGACAGTCTCCTAAGCATACTCCATTTGTCACAGTGTCATGTATAATACCTAGACAGTCACCTAAGCATACTCCATTTGTCACAGTGTCATGTATATACATAGACAGTCTCCTAAGCATACTCCATTTGTCACAGTGTCATGTATAATACCTAGACAGTCGCCTAAGCATACTCCATTTGTCACAGTGTCGTGTATGATACCTAGACAGTCACATAAGCATACTCCATTTGTCACAGTGTCATGTATAATACCTAGACAGTCACCTAAGCATACTCCATTTGTCACAGTGTCGTGTATGATACCTAGACAATCACCTAAGCATACTCCATTTGTCACAGTGTCATGTATAATACCTAGACAATCACCTAAGCATACTCCATGTGTCACAGTGTCATGTATAATACCTAGACAGTCACCCAAGCATACTCCATTTGTCACAGTGTCATGTATAATACCTAGACCGTCATCTAAGCATACTCCATTTGTCACAGTGTCATGTATAATACCTAGACAGTCACCTAAGCATACTCCATTTGTCACAGTGTCATGTCATATACATAGACAGTCTCCTAAGCATACTCCATTTGTCACAGTGTCATGTATAATACCTAGACAGTCACCTAAGCATACTCCATTTGTCACAGTGTCATGTATAATACCTAGACAGTCACCTAAGCATACTCCATTTGTCACAGTGTCATGTCATATACATAGACAGTCTCCTAAGCATACTCCATTTGTCACAGTGTCATGTATAATACCTAGACAGTCACCTAAGCATACTCCATTTGTCACAGTGTCATGTATAATACCTAGACAGTCACCTAAGCATACTCCATTTGTCACAGTGTCATGTATAATACCTAGACAGTCACCTAAGCATACTCCATTTGTCACAGTGTCATGTATAATACCTAGACAGTCTCCTAAGCATACTCCATTTGTCACAGTGTCATGTATAATACCTAGACAGTCTCCTAAGCATACTCCATTTGTCACAGTGTCATGTATAATACCTAGACAGTCACCTAAGCATACTCCATTTGTCACAGTGTCATGTATAATACCTAGACAGTCTCCTAAGCATACTCCATTTGTCACAGTGTCATGTATAATACCTAGACAGTCTCCTAAGCATACTCCATTTGTCACAGTGTCATGTATACTATCTAGACAGTCACCTAACCATTCTCCATTTGTCACAGTGTCATGTATAATACCTAGACAGTCACCTAAGCATACTCAATTTGTCACAGTATTATGTATAATACCTAGACAGTCACCTAAGCATACTCCATTTGTCACAGTGTCGTGTATAATACTCTGTTAAAATGTATCATTAGACAAATGTTTGCAATATTTAGAGGTTACTAAACCGCGGAGGTGGGCCATTTGTGGATATTGGCGCACCCTATGGAGATGACGGCCCTCGGGCCAATATCGGATAGGTGCGCCAATATCCACAAATGGTCCACCGCAGCCGTTTAATAACTTCTTTATTGCATACCTTAACGGCCCCAGCGCCAATATCGGATGCTTCGGCGGCCATGTTTAGACAATGTAGTTACTATGTTGTTGCTACCTGTGACACGTGCTCGTGATTCGTTCTCGAAAATCGAAATATATTGCCCGCGCCGACCAGATATTTTGCTTTTCTACCATTAAATTTGTTACTATTTATAGTAACGTATGCAATAAATTAAATTGTTGCGTTTTTTTTAGTGTCAATATACATATGTCATTGCATGTATTATCGCCTTCAACATTTGTTATATATCTCTTCATGTATATTAGGGAACGGTGTGCATTTATACAATATACATTTAACCATGTCTAAAGCTGTATCAGATATTATACTTTATACTTTGTATATCTATATCTGTTTCATACGTTATACTTTATACTTTGTATATCTATATCTGTTTCAGATGTTATACTTTATACTTTGTATATCTATATCTGTTTCAGATGTTATACTTTATACTGTGTATATCTATATCTGTTTCATATGTTATACTTTATACTTTATGCATCTATATCTGTTTCATATGTTATACTTTATGCATCTATATCTGTTTCATATGTTATACTTTATACTTTGTATATCTATATCTGTTTCATGTGTTATTCTTTATACTTTGTATATCTATATCTGTTTCATATGTTATACTTTATACTTTGTATATCTATATCTGTTTCATATGTTATACTTTATACTTTGTATATCTATATCTGTTTCAGATATTATACTTTATACTTTGTATATCTATATCTGTTTCATATGTTATACTTTATACTTTGTATATCTATATCTGTTTCATATGTTATACTTTATACTTTGTATATCTATATCTGTTTCATGTGTTAGACTTTATACTTTGTATATCTATATCTGTTTCATGTGTTAGACTTTATACTTTATATATCTATATCTGTTTCATATGTTAGGCTTTATACTTTGTATATCTATATCTGTTTCATATGTTATACTTTGTATATATATATCTGTTTCATACGTTATACTTTATACTTTGTATATCTATATCTGTTTCATACGTTAGACTTTATACTGTGTATATCTATATCTGTTTCATATGTTATACTTTGTATATCTCTAACTGTTTCATACGTTAGACTTTATACTTTGTATATCTATATCTGTTTCATATGTTATACTTTGTATATCTATATTTGTTTCATGTGTTACTCTTTATACTTTGTATATCTATATCTGTTTCATATGTTATACTTTGTATATCTATATCTGTTTCATACGTTAGACTTTATACTTTGTATATATATATCTGTTTCATATGTTATACTTTGTATATCTATATCTGTTTCATACGTTAGACTTTATACTTTGTATATATATATCTGTTTCAGATGTTATACTTTATACTTTGTATATATATATCTGTTTCAGATGTTATACTTTATACTTTGTATATATATATCTGTTTCAGATGTTATACTTTATACTTTGTATATCTATATTTGTTTCATGTGTTAGACTTTATACTTTGTATATCTATATCTGTTTCATACATTAGACTTTATACTTTGTATATCTATATCTGTTTCATACATTAGACTTTGTACTTTGTATATCTATATCTGTTTCATATGTTATACTTTGTATATCTATATCTGTTTCATGTGTTAGACTTTATACTTTGTATATCTATATCTGTTTCATATGTTAGACTTTATACTTTGTATATCTATATTTGTTTCAGATGTTATACTTTGTACTTTGTATATCTATATCTGTTTCATATGTTATACTTTATATATCTATATCTGTTTCATATGTTAGACTTTATACTTTGTATATCTATATTTGTTTCATATGTTATACTTTATACTTTGTATATCTGTTTCATACGTTAGACTTTATACTTTGTATATCTATATCTGTTTCATGTGTTATACTTTATACTTTGTATATCTATATCTGTTTCATGTGTTAGACTTTATACTTTGTATATCTATATCTGTTTCATACGTTAGACTTTATACTTTGTATATCTATATCTGTTTCATATGTTATACTTTATACTTTGTATATCTGTTTCATACGTTAGACTTTATACTTTGTATATCTATATCTGTTTCATACGTTAGACTTTATACTTTGTATATCTATATCTGTTTCATGTGTTATACTTTATATATCTATATCTGTTTCATGTGTTAGACTTTATACTTTGTATATCTATATCTGTTTCATACGTTAGACTTTATACTTTGTATATCTATATCTGTTTCATATGTTATACTTTGTATATATATATCTGTTTCATACGTTAGACTTTATACTTTGTATATCTATATCTGTTTCATACATTAGACTTTGTACTTTGTATATCTATATCTGTTTCATATGTTATACTTTGTATATCTATATCTGTTTCATGTGTTAGACTTTATACTTTGTATATCTATATCTGTTTCATATGTTAGACTTTATACTTTGTATATCTATATCTGTTTCATATGTTATACTTTATACTTTGTATATCTGTTTCATACGTTAGACTTTATACTTTGTATATCTATATCTGTTTCATGTGTTATACTTTATACTTTATATATCTATATCTGTTTCATGTGTTAGACTTTATACTTTGTATATCTATATCTGTTTCATACGTTAGACTTTATACTTTGTATATCTATATCTGTTTCATATGTTATACTTTGTATATATATATCTGTTTCATACGTTAGACTTTATACTTTGTATATCTATATTTGTTTCATATGTTATACTTTATACTTTGTATATCTATATCTGTTTCATGTGTTATACTTTATATATCTATATCTGTTTCATGTGTTAGACTTTATACTTTGTATATCTATATCTGTTTCATACGTTAGACTTTATACTTTGTATATCTATATCTGTTTCATATGTTATACTTTGTATATATATATCTGTTTCATACGTTAGACTTTATACTTTGTATATCTATATCTGTTTCATATGTTAGGCTTTGTATATCTATATCTGTTTCATACGTTATACTTTATACTGTGTATATCTATATCTGTTTCATACGTTAGACTTTATACTTTGTATATCTATATCTGTTTCATATGTTATACTTTGTATATCTATATCTGTTTCATGTGTTAGACTTTATACTTTGTATATCTATATCTGTTTCATATGTTATACTTTGTATATCTATATCTGTTTCATGTGTTAGACTTTATACTTTGTATATCTCTATATGTTTCAGATATTATACTTTATACTTTGTATATCTATATCTGTTTCAGATTGCCATTATTTTGCTGATCCAGTTCATAATGTGCATTAAGTGGCGTATGCAGATGTATTGAAACATATACAACGGTTCGGTGATAGGAACATTGAATTCTTGTTGCCTTCTGTTGGCATTGAAGAAGAAGCATAGAACTGGTTTATTTCCAGGTCGTTTTGCTGTATTTTGATGAAAATGTATTGAGTTAACTGCTAGTTCCTATGTATAATTTATCATAGAAACACAGGTTGGTCACTGTTAGTAGTATGTTAGGGTAAGAAATTCCCTTGCTCCAGCCATCCCTGTACTAGTGCAGGTTTGACTGACAGTATCAACCTTTGAAACTAGTAGCTAACTTGAATTATACTTTGATGGTAAACCCCACCTTGTGTGGATTACGCAACATATTAATATGCGTAAGCATAGCATACTATTATGTATTTTTTTCTTATTTCTTAGTTCAATGTGACTCCGTGGTCGCGTGGTTAAGGTCGCTGACTTGTATACCACTGTAACCTATCATCACTGATGGTCACGGGTTCGAGCCCCGCTCAGGTCGTGTCTCATTTATATGAAAAAGTTGGCAGTTTCTTACGGAGGTTGGTGCACCCAAGTACTGGTTAACCGTTGTAGCCTGCCCAGGAAAGGTGTTGTTAGGTAAACTGCCCGCCGGCGATATAGCCCGAAATGGTTCTGATGCAGGCGTAAAACCCGAAATATAACATAATAGTCCAATGTGTTTAGTTATGTTGTTTGTATCAAGACGAAAATAATTAATAGTTGACCAGGTATTGGTATCATTTACATATATACACAAACGTCTGTACTGTTTAGTTAGAAATTGCTTTTGTTACGAAAATCACTCGGTAAGAATGATCGATGTACAATGCTCATTCAATGTTGTTAAACTGTAGACCCCGGGGTCAAACATTTAGTCAGCCGAGCGATATAGGGGCATCATGGCCCTCTTCAATGTTGTTAAACTGTAGACCCCGGGGTCAAACATTTAGTCAGCCGAGCGATATAGGGGCATCATGGCCCTCTTCAATGTTGTTAAACTGGAGACCCCGGGGTCAAACATTTAGTCAGCCGAGCGATATAGGGGCATCATGGCCCTCTTCAATGTTGTTAAACTGTAGACCCCGGGGTCAAACATTTAGTCAGCCGAGCGATATAGGGGCATCATGGCCCTCTTCAATGTTGTTAAACTGTAGACCCCGGGGTCAAACATTTAGTCAGCCGAGCGATATAGGGGCATCATGGCCCTCTTCAATGTTGTTAAACTGTAGACCCCGGGGTCAAACATTTAGTCAGCCGAGCGATATAGGGGCATCATGGCCCTCTTCAATGTTGTTAAACTGTAGACCCCGGGGTCAAACATTTAGTCAGCCGAGCGATATAGGGGCATCATGGCCCTCTTCAATGTTGTTAAACTGTAGACCCCGGGGTCAAACATTTAGTCAGCCGAGCGATATAGGGGCATCATGGCCCTCTTCAATGTTGTTAAACTGTAGACCCCGGGGTCAAACATTTAGTCAGCCGAGCGATATAGGGGCATCATGGCCCTCTTCAATGTTGTTAAACTGTAGACCCCGGGGTCAAACATTTAGTCAGCCGAGCGATATAGAGGCATCATGGCCCTCTTCAATGTTGTTAAACTGTAGACCCCGGGGTCAAACATTTAGTCAGCCGAGCGATATAGGGGCATCATGGCCCTCTTCAATGTTGTTAAACTGGAGACCCCGGGGTCAAACATTTAGTCAGCCGAGCGATATAGGGGCATCATGGCCCTCTTCAATGTTGTTAAACTGTAGACCCCGGGGTCAAACATTTAGTCAGCCGAGCGATATAGGGGCATCATGGCCCTCTTGTTCATGTAGGACATGTAATTTGTCAGAAAATGAAACTACCATTTACTTTAGAGTAAATTAGTTCACTGTTAGATCAATGTCTTAGTGTAACGTATTATTTCACTACTTTCCACCAATACAATAACACTGTGTGTGTTTTACGTTTATTTATCGTCGCTACCGGTTACCCATATGAGCGACACCTTCGGAAAAGATTAGTCAATTTAGATTTTGGAGGATAGTGCAATGATACAGACAGAGACCCATTCCAGAATCTCATCTGGTTCTTTTACATTCACGATGTAGAGCACTGACATGAGACCTCGGTTTAAAGTCCCATCTGAAAGACTGTTAATTTTATTAGGGTCTGACTGGGGATCGAACCTGCGATCCCTGGATTACCAGTCCAGCGGACAATACAATAACACAGTTTACTGATAGCTATCTATATGTCGTTGGAATTCAAGAATTACTTGCGTTAATTTATATGAACATGCTGACAATTTTCATTGGTGAACTATATTTACAAACTTGGACATGTAATACGAAACCTGGTAAACTACTAATTATTTTGCGCTTGTTACAGTAGTATATAGTTAGGCTATATTGTATGAATTTAGAATGTTTCAAAGTGTAAGTATACATAGTTTAATTCTGCATTCGATCACCACTGAAATCCAACTGTTTCCTCATGACTTACGATTGACACTTTTCGCTCTTAACCCATTCAACACCAAGTAACTGACATGAACTGGTCCATGATATTTTTAGACCAATAAATTACAAAATTACATTTGGATCAGTTCATTTATCAAAATGGGTAATTTTTTTTCTAAAAATAGTTATATTACTTGAAAAAAGTGCAGATCCTGATGAGACGGCTCGTCACGAGCCGGCTCATCTGGATCTACACTTTTTTGTAAGCCAATTTAGAGGTCTGTGGTGTTGAAAGGGTTAATAAATCTGAATTTCTGAAAGACCTAATTCTGCGATTATTTACCAGCAAGTGCAACTATAACATGGATGTTCATACACTTCTGATAAAAAAAAATGTATTGTTCTCTGAGTTTGTCAACCAAGATACATTCATCAGTTACAAATGTTCAGTTACGCAAATTCAAATATTAGATAACGCCAATTTCTACATAGCCTATAAATGAATTGAAAGATATGTAATGTTTTAGATATTGTTACCCATAGTCCCATACTCCAGAGTATCCTGGTATGGGTGTGCTAATTTTCTACTGATTGGCGTAAAGAAACAGTTGGATTTCAGAGTACATACATGTTAATGTCAACTCCTCATTTGATGCTAGTGTTTTTGGTATGTGCATTCTTATTCTCCATTTCCGTTTGAATCTGGTGTAGCTTTGTTTGAATCTGCCGTAGCTTTTTTTGAATTTGTCGTAACTTTGTTTGAATCTGATGTAGCTTTGTTTGAATCTGTCGTAGCTTTGTTTGAATCTGTTGTAGCTTTGTTTGAATCTGTCGTAGCTTTGTTTGAATCTGATGTAGCTTTGTTTGAATCTGTCGTAGCTTTGTTTGAATCTGGTGTAGCTTTGTTTGAATCTGCCGTAGCTTTGTTTGAATCTGGTGTAGCTTTGTTTGAATCTGGTGTAGCTTTTTTCTGGATCTAAACTTAGGGGGCTTACTATTTTTTTTAGGGTGGACAGTTGTGATTGGAGAGGAATGGAAGAAAGGTGGGAGAGAGTGATTGGAGAGGAATGGGAGAAAGGTGGGAGAGTGATTGGAGAGGAATGGGAGAAAGGTGGGAGAGTGATTGGAGAGGAATGGGAGAAAGGTGGGAGAGAGGAATGGGAGAAAGGTGGGAGA
>CM026395.1:6561310-6580925 GCA_014843695.1 Archivesica marissinica
TCAGGGTGTTCACTAGACTTTGAAACTCAAGAGTCAATGACCCTTGAGGTCAAAATCTCAAGAGTCAAACAGGAATTTTCAAGAGTCAAGCTGGAATTTTTAAGAGTCAAATATATGCATGTTGGTACTTTACGTACATGTAATTTTTGTAGGTTCGTGCTACCACTGTTAGCGAAGGGATTTTTCTTTTTAGCATCTCTACACCAAGTACAATACAACAGAATCTGATCATCAGTTTGTTTCATTTCCAGCCACTCAAATTCATTAAGCCACTCAGACCTGAATTTTCTTTTCACTTTAGACTTAGGAGTGTCACAGTCTACTTTATGGCGTTTAGGTGTCCCAGGTTCACTAACACTATCACTCAGCTTACGTTTGCTGGGTGTGCCAATTCCGAAGTGACTAAGGCTTTTCTGAACCATATTTAAGATTTAATTTCTAAAACTGATACTCTCCGATCTGATTGAAAATATAACTAAGAATGATTTAGGAATATTCTCCAGAAAATGAAGGAATAATGTAGAAACAATGAAATGATTAATGGGTGGTGCACACAATGAATACCCCATAGAAATCTGTAACAAACAATAGCAAAAGTACTTTTACTCACCGACATCATCAAACGATTCCGGCGTATACTTTCTATATCAGTGGCCCACTATAAGCTTCTCAAATAGCAGACAACTTATTATTGACAATACACGTGTTACAAAAACACCGTTTTATCTATGCCGATTGTACATTGACAATACACATAATGTCAACACCTACTTAAACTTCTCAGTTCTCATGATTAGCAGCACATATGATGGCAAACAACACAAACAGTAATTGGTTGTTTGCAAAACTTGCTAACGGTGTTTATTGTGACAATCAATAATAATTGTCTTTTGATAAAAACTAATTTTTACCGGAAAAATACCGAGCCGTACAGGTATTAGAGAAACGTTATTAAAGATTTATTTCCCTTTGATACTAAAGTTTGGGTAAGCCTTTTTTCTCAACCACCCAACTGAATAATGACATCAACCATGCGTTTTGAACCTAACCCAGGGTGGCGCAAGTGATGACGGCGCTTTATGCGTGGTTGATACTATATTCTGATCGGCTGGTTGAGATAAAGATTTTACGTAAAGTTTGCCTAGACGCCATTTGTCCGATTGTGAGTCCCTCGTAAATCATGATCGTGTTCATAACGAAATGCAGCAGACTTTTGATGAAAATAACTGCGTTTTATATATGAACGATTACGGTGTTCGACCTCGTAGACAGACATATTTTGATAATTACTCCGCTGAGAAAATATTTGACGACGCATGACCGATCAACGCCCCGGGTCAAAGTTGACTCTCAGGGCATTTTCAAACATGCGTCTTTATCAATTTTCGTGCGTCAAAACCCGGGAGCTCGGGTCAAATGAACGCCCTGGTATAATGTTAGAATGTGTAGCAGCATTGCTACCCATACGTAAAAAGTGAATTTTTCAAATATCTTTTATTTCATACGATGTAATTCTGCTTTAAGAATGTTAGAATGTTAGAAGAATTGTTGTTGTTTTTTTTATATTTTTGATATAAACTTTCAGAATATGTCGTGTCAGCTAGTTGAATGTGACTTTTGGAGTAATGTTATAGTATATCCATGGATTCATATTATTATGTGTCCCCTAATGGAATGAGGGGAAGACATATTGTTTTGGCTTTGTCGTCTGTCTGTCTGTCTGTCCGTTTTGATGTATTGTTGTGCATATGGTAACCTATCCTGGTATGATGTATTGTTGTGCATATGGTAACCTATCCTGGTTGGATGTATTGTTGTGCATATGGTAACCTATCCTGGTTGGATGTATTGTTGTGCATATGGTAACCTATCCTGGTTGGATGTATTGTTGTGCATATGGTAACCTATCCTGGTTGGATGCATTGTTGTGCATATGGTAACCTATCCTGGTTGGATGTATTGTTGTGCATATGGTAACCTATCCTGGTTGGATGCATTGTTGTGCATATGGTAACCTATCCTGGTTGGATGCATTGTTGTGCATATGGTAACCTATCCTGGTTGGATGCATTGTTGTGCATATGGTAACCTATCCTGGTTGGATGCATTGTTGTGCATATGGTAACCTATCCTGGTTGGATGCATTGTTGTGCATATGGTAACCTATCCTGGTTGGATGCATTGTTGTGCATATGGTAACCTATCCTGGTTGGATGCATTGTTGTGCATATGGTAACCTATCCTGGTTGGATGCATTGTTGTGCATATGGTAACCTATCCTGGTTGGATGCATTGTTGTGCATATGGTAACCTATCCTGGTTGGATGCATTGTTGTGCATATGGTAACCTATCCTGGTTGGATGCATTGTTGTGCATATGGTAACCTATCCTGGTTGGATGCATTGTTGTGCATATGGTAACCTATCCTGGTTGGATGTATTGTTGTGCATATGGTAACCTATCCTGGTTGGATACATTGTTGTGCATATGGTAACCTATACTGGTTGGATGTATTGTTGTGCATATGGTAACCTATCCTGGTTGGATGTATTGTTGTGCATACGGTAACCTATCCTGGTTGGATGCATTGTTGTGCATATGGTAACCTATCCTGGTATGATACATTGTTGTGCATATGGTAACCTATCCTGGTTGGATGTATTGTTGTGCATATGGTAACCTATCCTGGTATGATGTATTGTTGTGCATACGGTAACCTATCCTGGTTGGATGCATTGTTGTGCATATGGTAACCTATCCTGGTTGGATACATTGTTGTGCATATGGTAACCTATCCTGGTTGGATGCATTGTTGTGCATATGGTAACCTATCCTGGTTGGATACATTGTTGTGCATATGGTAACCTATCCTGGTTGGATGTATTGTTGTGCATATGGTAACCTATCCTGGTATGATGTATTGTTGTGCATATGGTAACCTATCCTGGTTGGATACATTGTTGTGCATATGGTAACCTATCCTGGTTGGATACATTGTTGTGCATATGGTAACCTATACTGGTTGGATGTATTGTTGTGCATATGGTAACCTATCCTGGTTGGATGTATTGTTGTGCATATGGTAACCTATCCTGGTTGGATGTATTGTTGTGCATATGGTAACCTATCCTGGTTGGATACATTGTTGTGCATATGGTAACCTATCCTGGTTGGATACATTGTTGTGCATATGGTAACCTATCCTGGTTGGATGTATTGTTGTGCATATGGTAACCTATCCTGGTTGGATGTATTGTTGTGCATATGGTAACCTATCCTGGTTGGATGTATTGTTGTGCATATGGTAACCTATCCTGGTATGATGTATTGTTGTGCATATGGTAACCTATCCTGGTTGGATGCATTGTTGTGCATATGGTAACCTATCCTGGTTGGATGCATTGTTGTGCATATGGTAACCTATCCTGGTTGGATGTATTGTTGTGCATATGGTAACCTATCCTGGTATGATGCATTGTTGTGCATATGGTAACCTATCCTGGTTGGATGCATTGTTGTGCATATGGTAACCTATCCTGGTTGGATGTATTGTTGTGCATATGGTAACCTATCCTGGTTGGATGTATTGTTGTGCATATGGTAACCTATCCTGGTTGGATGCATTGTTGTGCATATGGTAACCTATCCTGGTTGGATGTATTGTTGTGCATATGGTAACCTATCCTGGTTGGATGTATTGTTGTGCATATGGTAACCTATCCTGGTTGGATGTATTGTTGTGCATATGGTAACCTATCCTGGTATGATGTATTGTTGTGCATATGGTAACCTATCCTGGTTGGATGATTTGTTGTAAATTTACGGACAATTGAAACATTTTAAGACAAAAGGTTGTCCACGCTTCATATCCAAAAGCCTTGTTTGATTTTCACAATATGCTTGGCATGAAACATCAGTATCATGTCTAGTTGTGCATATTTTTAACCCGTTCCGGTTGAGTGATTTTCTGTGGATTTACGGTAATTACAACATTTTATAACATAAAGCTTGTCCACGCTTCATAATCTAAACGACTTGTTGGATTTTCACCAACCTTAGCAGGAAGCACAAGTATTTTGACTAGTTGTGCATATTGTAATCACGTTCCGGTTGGATGATTTCTGGCGGATTTACGGAGATATGAACATTTTTATAACACAATTTGACAAAGCTCGTCGTCCATGCTTCATTTCCGAAACTTCATTGTACTACATATGACTTTTGATTGCAATAATTTCATATAATTAATGTCCATGCTTTTATTACTCCACTGAAGCAACAATAGGTGGCGAGACTTTCATGTACGTTTCCCCCCTAAAACAATCTCTACTTTTAATTGGTTTTATGTATTTTAGATGTTTTATACATTGGTTTAAACATATCTATTTATCAGGATACATGTAATATGCATTGAGAAATATACAGAAACATACATTTATATTGTGATATGTGGATTGAACTGAAAGCTAAAAGCTTAAGGTAATTCTTTCCGCCTTGTTTTATATATTTTAGATCTTTTATACATTTAACTGTTTTATGCATTAAAGAGAATATGAAATATAATATACTTCTTTGTTGTGTATATATATATAATTATATGTATGAGGAACCGTGATGGCTGTTTGTGAGGGTATAAATGAGCACTTTTCGACTTCTATGTTGGGTATACGTACGAGGTACCGTGATGGCTGTTTGTGAGGGTATAAATGAGCACTTATAGACTTCTATGTTGGGTATATGTACCAGGAACCGTGACGGCTGGTTGTGAGGGTATACATGAGCACTTTTAGACTTCTATTTTGAGTATACGTACGAGGAACCGTGATGGCTGTTTGTGAGGGTATACATGAGCGCTTTTAGACTTCTATGTTGGGTATATGTACGAGGAACCGTGATGGCTGTTTGTGAGGGTATACATGAGCGCTTTTAGACTTCTATGTTGGGTATACGTACGAGGTACCATGATGGCTGTTTGTGAGGGTATACATGAGCACTTTTAGACTTCTATGTTGAGTATACGTACGAGGAACCGTGATGGCTGTTTGTGAGGGTATACATGAGCGCTTTTAGACTTCTATGTTGGGTATATGTACGAGGTACCATGATGGCTGTTTGTGAGGGTATACATGAGCGCGTTTAGACTTCTATGTTGGGTATATGTACGAGGAACCGTGATGGCTGTTTGTGAGGGTATACATGAGCGCTTTTAGACTTCTATGTTGGGTATACGTACGAGGAACCGTGATGGCTGTTTGTGAGGGTATACATGAGCGCGTTTAGACTTCTATGTTGGGTATATGTACGAGGAACCGTGATGGCTGTTTGTGAGGGTATACATGAGCGCTTTTAGACTTCTATGTTGGGTATACGTACGAGGTACCATGATGGCTGTTTGTGAGGGTATACATGAGCACTTTTAGACTTCTATGTTGAGTATACGTACGAGGAACCGTGATGGCTGTTTGTGAGGGTATACATGAGCGCTTTTAGACTTCTATGTTGGGTATATGTACGAGGTACCATGATGGCTGTTTGTGAGGGTATACATGAGCGCGTTTAGACTTCTATGTTGGGTATATGTACGAGGAACCGTGATGGCTGTTTGTGAGGGTATACATGAGCGCTTTTAGACTTCTATGTTGGGTATATGTACGAGGAACCGTGATGGCTGTTTGTGAGGGTATACATGAGCGCTTTTAGACTTCTATGTTGGGTATACGTACGAGGTACCATGATGGCTGTTTGTGAGGGTATACATGAGCACTTTTAGACTTCTATGTTGAGTATACGTACGAGGAACCGTGATGGCTGTTTGTGAGGGTATACATGAGCGCTTTTAGACTTCTATGTTGGGTATATGTACGAGGTACCATGATGGCTGTTTGTGAGGGTATACATGAGCGCGTTTAGACTTCTATGTTGGGTATATGTACGAGGAACCGTGATGGCTGTTTGTGAGGGTATACATGAGCGCTTTTAGACTTCTATGTTGGGTATACGTACGAGGAACCGTGATGGCTGTTTGTGAGGGTATACATGAGCGCTTTTAGACTTCTATGTTGGGTATATGTACGAGGAACCGTGATGGCTGTTTGTGAGGGTATACATGAGCGCTTTTAGACTTCTATGTTGAGTATACGTACGAGGAACCGTGAGGGTATAAATGAGCACTTTTAGACTTCTATGTTGGGTATACGTACGAGGTACCGTGATGGCTGGTTGTGAGGGTATGAATGAGCGCTTTTCGACTTCTATGTTGGGTATACGTACGAGGTACCGTGATGGCTGGTTGTGAGGGTATGAATGAGCGCTTTTCGACTTCTATGTTGGGTATACGTACGAGGAACCGTGATGGCTGGTTGTGAGGGTATGAATGAGCGCTTTTCGACTTCTATGTTGGGTATACGTACGAGGAACCGTGATGGCTGCTTGTGAGGGTATCAAATATGAAATACGAACTAACAATATATGACCAAATAATGCCGCTTCATTAGTGTATCCTCCCGTGCTTCTGGGTCGTACATTTACCGAGAGACGAACATCTTATCCAATATTTGTTATCTGAATCTGGACAGAAGCTTACATACCTTAATCACAAAACTGGATTGTTTTACCGCATCGGTATGTCGGTGAAGGTATTTAGCAACACCTAGTGACTATTAACTTCCCAGACACATTTTCCTATTGTGACAACCTTCGTCCGGCGCCCCATACACATTTTCCTATTGTGTCAACCCTTCATCCAGCGCCCCAGACACACTTTCCTATTGTGTCAACCCTTCATCCAGCACCACAGACAGATTTTCCTATTGTGACAACCTTCGTCCAGCTCCCCATACACATTTTCTGATTGTGTCAACCCTTCATCCAGCGCCCCAGACACACTTTCCTATTGTGTCAACCCTTCATCCAGCACCACAGACAGATTTTCCTATTGTGACAACCTTCGTCCAGCTCCCCATACACATTTTCTTATTGTGTCAACCCTTCATACAGCTCCCCATACACATTTTCTTATTGTGTCAAACCTTCATCCAGCGCCCCAGACACATTTTCCTATTGTGACAACCCTTCATCCAGCACCCCAGACACATGTTCCTATTGTGACAAACCTACATCCAGCTCCCCATACACATTTTCCTATTGTGTTAACCCTTCATCCAGCGCCCCATGCACATTTTCCTATTGTGTTATCCCTTCATCCAGCGCCCCATACACACTTTCCTATTTGACAACCCTTCACCCAGCGCCCCAGACACACTTTCCTATTGTGTCAACCCTCATCCAGCGCCCCAGACACATTTTCCTATTGTCTTAGCCCTTCATCCAGCTCCCCAGATACACTTTCCTATTGTGTCAACCCTTCATCCAGCACCACAGACAGATTTTCCTATTGTGACAACCTTCGTCCAGCTCCCCATACACATTTTCTTATTGTGTCAACCCTTCATACAGCTCCCCATACACATTTTCTTATTGTGTCAACCCTTCATCCAGCGCCCCAGACACATTTTCCTATTGTGACAACCCTTCATCCAGCTCCCCATACACATGTTCCTATTGTCTTAACCCTTCATCCAGCGCCCCATACACATGTTCCTATTGTGACAACCCTTCATCCAGTGCCCCAGACACATTTCCCTATTGTCTTAGCCCTTCATCCAGCGCCCCAGAAACATGTTCCTATTGTCTTAACCCTTCATCCAGCTCCCCATACACATGTTCCTATTGTGACAACCCTTCATCCAGCTCCCCAGACACACTTTCCTATTGTCTTAGCCCTTCGTCCGGCGCCCCAGACACACTTTCCTATTGTGACAACCCTTCATCCAGCACCCCAGACACACTTTCCTATTGTGACAACCCTACATCCAGCTCCCCATACACATTTTCCTATTGTGTTAACCCTTCATCCAGCGCCCCATGCACATTTTCCTATTGTGTTATCCCTTCATCCAGCGCCCCATACACACTTTCCTATTGTGACAACCCTTCACCCAGCGCCCCAGACACACTTTCCTATTGTGTCAACCCTCATCCAGCGCCCCAGACACATTTTCCTATTGTCTTAGCCCTTCATCCAGCTCCCCAGACACACTTTCCTATTGTAACAACCGTTCACCCAGCGCCCCAGTTTCCTATTGTCTTAACCCTTCATCCAGCGCCCAAGACACATTTTCCTATTGTCTTAGCCCTTCACCCAGCTCCCCAGTCACATTTTCCTATTGTGTCAACCATTCATCCAGCGCCCCAGTCACATTTTCCTATTGTGTCAACCCTTCATCCAGCTCCCCAGTCACATTTTCCTATTGTGTCAACCATTCATCCAGACACATTTTTCTTAAGCGACACCAATGTCGATAGAACTTTGTAGGAGTGATCATTGTGTGGCCCAATTCTATAGTATATTTCGACAGAACCTAGGAGTGATTGTTTTGTGAACTACGAGTCTCCGTGGCCGGGTGGTTACGATAAGCGTTAAATATATTGCTACGCACAGCTGTAGGTTCGAATCCAACTGGCATGTCAAATTCTTTGTGTGGGAGCTATCCAGCTGGCTTCCGAAAGGTCGGTGGTTTTGCCCGGGAACCCGTCCTTTTCTGAAATACTGCTAGAAGGGGCATCCGGGGTCTCCCTCCACCAATAATAGACGTGTCGCCATATAACCTAAGCTGGTGGTGCCACTCCCAACCCAAAACACAATCAAACAAAGAGAACCGACTTCCAGTGTTGGTGATATAGTAGAGAATACATATTACTGTACCATAACTGAAATTGTTGTTTCATTGCAAATGTATCATTCCGTGACACATTTCTGTACCAGTGCAATTGTACTGTTCCGTCTTATATTTCTTCAGGGCTATATTTGAGTGGGCGTGTACATTAACATGTGTACATGTTCAGATATGCACACGTGTCTGCATAGACAGTGTGCTGGACTGAACCTGAATAGTCCGCATCCACAACCTATCGAGGGGTTTCCATTTTGTTGCACTACATTTTCCGAGATTGCGAAGCAAGTTTTAACAACTTATATCAATCACTCTCGTTGGCGCTGATGAAAGCATAAATGTTGTCATTCGTGTGGGAGGAAACCGGAGTACCCAGAGAAAAACCCACCTGTCCGATATGGCGACCACCGTACCATATCACATACTTCCCGGCCCGAGGATCGAACCCGGGTTGCATTGGTGAGAAGCGAGTGCGCTAATCCGAGATTACGTAATCCCCCAATAAATCATTATTTTCCATGTAGGATTCGTATCATAGACAGACCGTGTATCCGCCTCCGTGCATGGTCGAGTGGTTAAGATCGCTGACTTGTATACATACCACTGAAGCCTATCATCGCTAAGAAACAGTTTGCAGGTTGTTGGTGTACCAAGTACTGGTTAACCGCTGGAGCCTGCTATGATATATATACAATTCAATTCAAGCTTTATTTATTTATTTTAAATCTTAAGTTTATTTATCGTCGCTACCACTTGCTAATTTGAGCGACGCCTCCTGACGAGATTAGTCATTTTAGATAGTGCAATGATACAGATAGAGACCCATTCCAGAGTACCATCTGGGTCTTTTACGTGCACGGTGTACAGCACCGACACAAGACCTCAGTTTAAAGTCCCCATGTGAAAGAGTTTATTAGCGTCAGACGGGGGATCGAACCTGCGATCCCTTGATTTCCAGTCCAACGTGTTAACCACTGGACTACACATCCGTCTGTAGTTTGTAGTCTACGGGACGTCGGTTTAACTTGTGAAAGAGTTTATTAGCGTCAGGCGGTGGATCGAACCTGCGATCCCTTGATTTCCAGTCCAACGTGTTAACCACTGGACTACAGATCCGTCTGTTGTTTGTAGTCTACGGGACGTCGGTTTAACTTGTGAAAGAGTTTATTAGCGTCAGGCGGGGGATCGAATCTGCGATCCCTGGATTACCAGTCCAGCGTGTTACCACTGGACTACAGGTCCGTCTGTGTGACCTAGTTTGAACAACAATGAGCTATATATAGAGCTTGTACAGCCTTCAGAATGTAGGCTACCTTCTTTAATCTTACTTTGTGTCTAGACAGAAATGATCTCATTGTCAGCAGGACTCAAGCTAGACCAAACTGTTTGGGAGAAGTGAGCTTGTCACGAGCCGGCTCATCTGGCTCTATACTTTTTGTAAGTCTATTTAGAGGCCTGTAGTGTTAATTTTATTAGGGTCAGACTGAAGACCTAGTTTGAACAACGATGAGCTATATATAGAGTTTGTACAGCGTTCAGAATGTAGGCTACCTTCTTTAATCTTACTTTGTGTCTAGACAGAAATGATCACATTGTCAGCAGGACTCAAACTAGACCAAAATGTTTGGGAGAAGTGAGAAAGCGCATGATTGCGTCATCTAATGGTATTATTTAATACATTTCAACATAATAGGGTTAAAATACACAATATTACCATGAAATGCAATATTTGAACAGAAAAGAGTGCTTTATACAGGCGCGGCGCTAGGAATTTCTGGAGGGGGTTCGATGCAAGTGCGACTGCCCGTAGGGCAGGAGCCTGCTAGGGGGGTCCGGGGGCATGCTCCCCCTGAAAATTGTAAATCTGGAAGCTCTGAAATGGCATTTCCTGCATTCTAGAGCTCAAAATGTATGGTAAAACAGATGGCAGGAACAAGCATCAGCAGCTTCACAGCTCTCTGTGAAAGTTTGTTAAATCGTATATCCATCTCACTGATGATGCAGTCAAGAAGTGGAATGGCAACTGTACGGCGATAATAGTCTTCTGGCGTATCAGCGGGCTGATTTTGACGATGGATCTGGCGTTTGGCAATGCGTGGCAAAGACGGATCAACGTTTAGTTTCTCTGCGATGCGTTCGGCTTGTTTGTAGATCTTTTTGAAGGTAGACGGTAACGCCGTGAAGAGGGTGCAACAGGTAATACAGCGACACCAGACCAACAATAACTCTTTAGCGTGAGCAATTGCATCTTTCCTTGATTCCGAGTCCCAGCCTTCCGTAAACGCCTTATCAAAATCATCCATGTCCGGGTGAGTACCACTGATGATATTAAAGCACTCTACCAGGAATGGTAGGGCCAGGTAGAAATGCTCATAAGCGGTATCGCGCTCCAACCAACGGGTCTTGCACATGCCAATTGTCACGTTTCTAGTGGTGGCATTGTGAACGTGACGTTTTTCTGCTATCATTTATATGAGCCTTTCCCGTTTTGGAGAGTAGTTGAAGAAGATAGCTACATCCTTCATGGTAACAATCACATGCTGTATGTTATTAGCTTTACAGCTAGCGGCAATGGAAATATTAAGAATATGTCCATTGCAATGGGTATATGGAGCATTTGGTGCATGCTGTGAAATGATTCCAGATACGCCTTTCTTCTCGCTAGACATGTTTGAGGCACCATCATAACACTGCCCCCGAAGCTGATGAATATCGAAACCAACGTTTTTATGGAACTCCAAGATGGCATTAGCGATAGCTTCGCCAGTAATTCTATGAATGTTGATGAACTCAACGAACTCCTCTCGTATCTGTTTCACTTCGTCTACAAAGCGAAAGCAAACTGATAGAAATGCATCATTGCTTGATGTTACCTCATCCACCATTACAGTGTGAAAACCTGATTTCTTAATCTCTGTAATAATATCTGCTTGGATGATGGAGTGGCCAATCAAATGAATCATCATGATGATATGAAGCATTCCTTGAGATGGGTTTCATCATATGATCGTACACCATTAACTGAAAAAGGGGGTTCGTTCGCACCCACCGAACCCCCCCTGGCGCCGCCCCTGATAACATGTCGATATGACATTAGTATTCGTGTTCAACAAAACAACATGTCGATATGATATATTAGTATTCGTGTTCAACAAAACAACATGTCGATATGATATATTAGTATTCGTGTTCAACAAAACAACATGTCGATATGATATATTAGTATTTGTTTTCAACAAAACAATATATCGTAAATAACATGTGCAATGGCAACAGACTCTACAAGTTCCTGCACCCCCATCTGTTTTTTGTCATGTAAAAGAATGCGGCGTCAACAAATAAACTTTATTGTGTTTTGCCAGTCCTTCCTTACCAGTATAAATCCTCTGTCGGCCATTATTGCATCATAGGGTTCCAATTTATGTAGGAGGCCACAGTCGTAAACAATCTGATTGTCCGAGATGCTCTTCAAACAAGTCGGACACAAATGTGGGAATTCCATTGGGACTAATTCCAACAAGACCTTTCAGAGTAGTATTCCCCTTGTATGTTGAGTAGGTAGCTACTTGGACCTCAAAGTCACTTTGCCGCTCAAGAGCTATCTCAGTGCAATCAATGATCACACGCACGTCACGGTACATATGCTTAAAGACACGTGGACTGTGCTTTCTCACTCTTGACTTTGACATCCATATGTCAATATCTTTGAGAACACTACACATGAATTTTACCCATGTTATGAACACACGTGATACTTGAGCATCAGAAATTTTGAACCTCTCGGCCAAGTCCAAAATAGCAGATCACTGTTTCAGTTTGATTAATGTCATGAACATTTCATCGATAGGTAACATATTTCTCCTCGGGCCACACTTGTCACCATCTTTTTCAGCGTTATTGTCTGAACCCCAATATGTCAGACTGTGTACCTCCGGTTCAAGTATTGTAGCGTAGAACATTTTCAGAGCATCGTAATTATAAAATCCAGTCCAAAATCTAATGTCATTGTCTGACCCCTCAAAGCAGAATATATCCAATGATCGCAATTCCACTACACTGTCAAACTGTTCCTTTACATTAATCAGAAGATGTGTAACAGACTTCAGAAGCTTTGTGAGAGTAGATATGTCCTGCATGTCCTTAGTTGAATCTAGTTTATTTAAGATGTCTTGCAAAAGGGACTGTGTGTCATCTTTCATGAGGAGGTTGGTTTCTCCATAGTATACCATGGGTGGCTGTAAAAGAAGCACACATATACCAATATATGCTGCCTACTATTTAAGCATACAAACTGGGTGCAATATAATATCCACAAATTAATAACATTACATTTACTGTGTTGTGTGTGTTTCCATTCAAACAAACCGTATTATTACAGAATGCCTGCCACGACAGTTTGATGTTTGATAAATAATACAAAATACACCTGTATTTATGATAATTATTTTACTGAAATAAAAATGTTCACCCCAGTCCTGTAAATATATTTTATATAATGTTTTATTATGTAATATGTACAAGTCTGATAATAAAATGCCGTTCTAATCTGTTTAAACAATTGTGTTTTTATCTTAATTGGAAAGTGTATATCCAGATAGGCCGAGATTTCTCATATGGATATAACAGTGGGTCTCTACATAGGTATGTGGAGTTGACTGTGACCCATGTATACCAATAAACATCTGGGTAGAACCAGAAGACGGTTGTTGAGACAATTCACATAATTATCCCCCTGACTGGTAACCGACTCAACCGACACTCTCCGTATCTGTCTAATACTGTCGAAACATAGCATTTATACGATACCTCAGTAGTATTTACTTCAAACAGACGGATCTGTAGTCCAGTGGTAACACGCTGTACTGGTAATCCAGGGATCGCAGGTTCGATCCCCCGTCTGACCCTAATAAAATTAACAGTCTTTCAGATTGGACGTTAAACCGAGGTCTTGTGTCGGTGCTTTACACCGTGCACGTAAAAGAACCAGAGGAGATTTTGGAATTGGTCTCTGTCTGTATCATGCACTATCCTCCAAAATCTAAAATAACTAATCTCTTCAGGAGGCGTCGCTCATATGGGCAACCGGTAGCGACGATAAATAAACGTAAAACACACACACATTTACTTCACGTTGGGGTTGGTCCGTCACACTTATACGATACCTCAGTAGCATTTACTTCACATTGGGGTTGGTCCGTCACACTTATACGATACCTCAGTAGCATTTACTTCACATTGGGGTTGGTCCGTCACACTTATACGATACCTCAGTAGCATTTACTTCACGTTGGGGTTGGTCCGTCACACTTATACGATACCTCAGTAGCATTTACTTCACGTTGGGGTTGGTCCGTCACACTTATACGATACCTCAGTAGCATTTACTTCACATTGGGGTTGGTCCGTCACACTTATACGATACCTCAGTAGCATTTACTTCACATTGGGGTTGGTCCGTCACACTTATACGATACCTCAGTAGCATTTACTTCACGTTGGGGTTGGTCCGTCACACTTAATCTCAAGTATACCATTTTTCTCTCATACTAATACCTTCTAAGTATGAGTTTACCTATCTACAACTTTTTACTTGACACATAATATTTCCAATCTATCTCCAGTTATTCAATCTCTATATTATCCCATGGGCACGTTTTGACTTCTGGTAGGGTACGTTTCGACTTCTGGGTGGGTACGTTTTGACTTCTGGATGGGTACGTTTTGACTTCTTTGTGGGTACGTTTTGACTTCTGGGTGGATACGTTTTGACTTATACCCAGGGTACGTTTTGACTTTTTTGGGTACGTTTTGACTTGGGTACGTTTTCACTGACTTGGGTACGTTTTGACTGGAACCCCTTCAGATTGACGTTTCTGATCAAATGTATCCATGTTTGGCGCGATATCTTTTCACTCGACAACTTGTAGAATCTTAATTACGTATGGCCTCTGCTTTCCTCCGGGAATCCAGGTATGCAACAGTTAGCGTGAACCATCTTAATTGTACAAAACTTCGACTGTTATCGCGACCTTATGTGACCCGCATTGGTAAATAATAAACATGGCGGAATAAACCCCCCTCGTAACGATCCCACAATGCTTAGCGAGCACTGTTTTGTTTACATGCGTGACGTCATCGTGTGGTAGGAATAATTACCCTCTGGAAATTTCCACAGGGATTCGGCACGTTTGGGGGTACTAGTATATATATTTAAGTACAGGGATTCTACTCTGTGGGATGTCAGATTTCGCATCGATCAGTAAAATGGCCCTATCTGAAACAATGTTGTACAAAGCTGTCCAAATATAACGCCTATCCCGAGTCTTTATATTGTTCTTCAAATAAAACACAACTTTAAGCTGCATGCATGTATACTTTGCAAACAATTGCCACAGACATTGGCCATAGCAGGTCACATTTCCATACTAGGACACGGGTTCTGTCAGCAACAAAAACAATCTTCGACGGGAGAGTTTTAACTGTGAATAACATTATCGTTGAAACGAGCGTTCTGGTTGGATTATGATTATTCTTCATATAAAAAAACATCTTGTTACATTCTAATAATCCAATCAGAACGCTCGTTTCAACGCGAATTGCGCCGCTTTAGAAATTTTCAAAACAAATTGAAAATGCTACGAAATCTCTTTTTGACGTACATTTTTGCCGAATAAACCTACACGTTAGTGGAAACACATTTTATTGATAATGTTATTCACAGTTAAAACTCTCCCGTCGAAGATTTTTTTGTTGCTGACAGAACCCGTGTCCTAGTACGGAAATGTGACCTGCTATGGCCAATGTTTGTGGCAATTGTTTGCAAAGTATACATGCATGCAGCTTAAAGTTGTGTTTTATTTGAAGAACAATATAAAGACTCGGGATAGGCGTTATATTTGGACAGATTTGTACAAAATTGTTTCAGATAGGGCCATTTTACTGATCGATGCGAAATCTGACATCCCACAGAGTAGAACCCCTGTACTTAAATATATATACTAGTACCCCCAAATGTGCCGAATCCCTGTGGAAATTTCAATACCTACATAAACATCCACGGTCATGTGACATGTCAGGTGACAGGAACATAACAAAAAGGAGCGTTAACGATAGACAGGAGTGGTCGGTATCGGTTGTGAGAACTTATATATGTTATAAGAACGTTAACTTTGTAAAATGATGAAGTGGATTTTATTTAATTTACTGTGTATCAACTCAGTATTGACAGGTAAGTTTCTATATATACATCATCTTGACACCAAACGAGATTGGGGAGGGCAGTTTACTAAGTCTAATGTTGCTAGAACTTGTTGCCCAACCCATTTTATCACATATAATGAATGTTAAGTCTATAAATAGCAAATAAAATATGATTAAAACTCAAACGAGATTGGCACATTGTGACTTAAGACTTGATGAGTTGTATTGCGGGGGGGGGGGATTTTAGTGGGTGTATGGTCATTTCGGACCATGGTCATTTCGGCCCATATTTTTGTGGTCATTTCGGCCCACATGCCGGGTCATTTCGGCCCATCTGCATGGTCATTTCGGCCCACCTAGTCACTTCTTTGGTCATTTCGGCCCATCAATAATATTAAGTCTGGTAATTTCGGCCCAGTAATACATGTATGTTTATTTTGCGAAATTTCGTCAAACATGTCCAAAAAGTGTACTAAGATAACACAGTTTGCTTGGCTAGTATAATCACAATATTTGTAGTTGACAATTTATCTCATCATATACGAAGAGGCCAACATGATACCAACTCGAGTTAAGCTGGTCAAAGAAGGGAAGTTGCGCCGGCACCAGAGAAAAGACCTGCCAAAATGCCAATGTAGCTGGTCATTTCGGCCCATCTAATTTTTTTTATTTTATTTTTTATACTTTATTTATTTTACAACGATTGCGAAGCAAGTTTTAACAACTTATATTAATCACTCTCGTTGGCTCGGATGAAAGCGTATATGTGGTCATTCATGTGGGAGGAAACCGGAGTACCCGGAGAAAACCCACCTGTCCGATCTGGCGACCATCGTACCATCTCACATACGTCCCTGTCCAAGGATCGAACCCGGTTCGCATTGGTGAGAAGCGAGCGCGCTAACCACTGCGCTAATCGGACAGCACAAATTCGGCCCATCTATGCTGGTAATTTCGGCCCACGTAGACATAAACATGGGCCGAAATGACCATATAGGTGGGCCGAAATGACCAGACATATGGGCCGAAATGACCATTCTACATAGAGATGTGCCGAAATGACCATGGAGGTGGGCCGAAATGACCATGGAGGTGGGCCAAAATGACCAGACATATAGGCCGAAATGACCATGGAGGTGGGCCGAAATGACCAGACATATGGGCCGAAATGACCATAATTCTTTTAGTGATAATCATAATCATGAGTCTGCATTCATTTGCATTCATAGCATGCAGTATGACTATATGGTGTTTTGTTAGTTCAGGTTTCAGGGCATTTCATCATTTAGTTTTTCAATTTTCAATTGTTGGAATTCCTCTTGTGCTTAAAATAGTCGATATCTATAAATACTATTGGAAAATCAGAGAACCTTCTAATTTTAGCACAACAATCAGTTTGCCCTATTTAGCAGGACTGTATAGATCTTCTTTGTTTATAATCTATAGATTATTGATGAATCTTTATAATAGTTCTTTTACAGACAATCAGTTTGCCCTAATTAGCAGGACTGTATAGATCTTCTTTGTTTATAATCTATAGATTATTGATGAATCTTTATAATAGTTCTTTTACAGACAATCAGTTTGCCCTAATTAGCAGGACTGTATAGATCTTCTTTGTTTATAAGCTATAGATTATTGATGAATCTTTATAATAGTTCTTTTTACAGACGGATATGTAGTCCAGTGGTTAACACATTGGACTGGTAATCCAGGGATCGCATGTTCAATCCCCCTGCTGACCTAGTCCAAATATTTAGACTTGAAAAATGTGACATTTTACTATCCAGGCATTTTTCAAAGTCTAAACGCTAAACCTCAATTACGCATTACATCGTATGACATAAAATATATTTGAAAAATTCAAATTTTACGTATGGGTAGCAATGCTGCAACACATTCTTATATTATAATTTGTATAATTATGTTCAATTAGTAAACATTGTTTTTTTGCAATAAAACAAACTCGAAACCGAAAGTAGTAGCAATGCTGCACATTCTTATATTATAATTTGTATAATTATGTTCAATTAGTAAACATTGTTTTTTTGCAATAAAACAAACTCGAAACCGAAAGTAGGACTTTCCGAGTCGATCAGGTCAAGCGCATTTGTTTACAATCGGAACCGGATGTACATTCGGGATGAATCGTCCGCCTTCGGCAATGATAACAAAAATGTCGAGTTTCCAACGGACTTGGAATGGACCCTTGGTGAAACTGAACTGATGCTCAGTGGCAAAACCACTCATCTAGGTATATTACGCGCAGAAACCCGGGAAAACGAAATTAATATTGACGAAAGACTCAGTCTAGCTAGAAGAACTATGTACTCATTGATAAATACCGGATTTCACGGATCAAACGGACTTAACCCAGCAGTATCACTCAGGATATACCAATGCTATGTGCTCCCCAGGCTTCTGTATGGGCTTGAGGTGTTGCCACTGACTTTACTGCAAACATCAATGTTAACAAGGTTCCATATGAAAATGCTGCGGAAAGTGCAATCGCTTCCAGACCGAACTGCCACTGGAATAGTGTACCTCTTATTAGGAGCCCTGCCGGTGGAAGCAGAAATCCACAAACGTCAGCTGAGTTTTCTGTTCAACATACTAACATGTGAAAACGAAACCATCAAAAAACTAAGCGAAAGGCAAATAGCTATAAACCTGGATTGTCATCTGAGCTTCTACCATAGAGTTGCTGAGGTGCTACTACTATATGGACTCCCAGATATCTCTACACTGAGGGACCATCTAACAACTAAATTGAGCTGGAAAATACAAGTAAAACAAGCTGTTAACAGTTACTGGACAGATAAATTGAATGGTGACATTGTCGATAAATCATCTCTAAAGTTCTTGGCCAAAGCAGGACTGCAAATAGGTGTAACCCACTCAGTCTGGCGAACCCTATACTCGACTGTATCGGACGTAAAAAAAGGTATTACAAAAGGCCGCATGATGACGGGCACATATATGCTACAAGCTACGAAACATAAATTTAATCAACAAACTGAAGATCCACTATGTAAATGCTGTGCAATGGAAAATGAAGACATTGTCCACATGCTCACCACATGTCCTGTTCTACACGAGGTCCGAAAAGAGGGCTTATCCAAGATGAAACACCTCGTCGCTTCAATGATAGGAGTCGATAACTGGAGGAGATATTTCACCGAAAAAGTTGCCATTACAAAGCTGATCATAGACTGTACTCACTTCAGCCATATTTTCACCAAACCGGAAGATATTGACGCCATAATGAGATTGTCAACGGATCTGTGCCACAAGTTACATACAAAACGGACATTATCGCTGCAGTGTAATATGTGCTGATCTAACTACATGTACCTATGAATACCCACCGATTTATAAACTGTCCCTGCACTGTACAAAATTCACTAGCTGTGCGTGAACTATCTACATGTACCTGTATATAGATGCATGGGTGGAGGTCTCGACGTGGTGAAGAGTTATATTTTATCTTTAGCAAGTGATTTTATATTTACGTGTATGCGGAATATACCGACCAACATATTCATACTAATACAAGATATGACCAGGGATCATCTTGGTGTTCCATAATTGGAAGGGCATACGGAGGAAAAGAAAGAAAGAAAGAAGATTGAAGTATGAACGATTACAGTAAGTTGAAACGGCCTCAGTTATTATTACAGTG
>CM026395.1:6581925-6612246 GCA_014843695.1 Archivesica marissinica
TGACAGCTTCGATCCCTCCGTCTGATCCTAACAAAATTAACAATCTTTCGGATGGGACTTAAACCAAAGTCTCTTGTCGGTGCTTTACACTGTGCACGTAAAAGAACCAGAGGAGATTCTGGAATGTGTCTCTGTCTGTATTATTTCACTATCCTCCAAAAATCTAAAATGACTAATCTCTTCAGGAGGCGTCATTCATATGGGCAACCGGCAACGACGATAAATAAATGTAAAGCACACACACATGTGAATGTGGATAAGATCAATATTTGGGATAGGATTAAAATCGTATACTTACTTAAGTCAAGTTCTCTATTGTTCTTGAATGGGATTGAAAATCCTGCCGTGTCCAATGAATTGTTCCTTGTCATTTTCATCATTGAACAGTCGTTGCTCTTCTGGGCTAATCGGTTTCTGCAATGAAATATTCATAAATCACTCAACAGTCTCTCCTCCACAATGTGCACGACGTGTCCTATATGCACAGCACACAGCAGGATAATGGGTCATGGACTTCGCTGATGTCAGCCTCGCTATCTGAACAGAAGAAGCCGTGCGATTCAGTAGGAGTAGCCTCAAAGTAACTTCCCTACTTGGCGAGACAGCAATGCTCAGTGCTGTAGACGACAGAGAGCTGACGGATGTTATTAGCCTGATCCGCGATGGAGATGGTGGGATGCGGCTTCTACTCTGATCCGATAGCGACGAGGACCCAAGCTAAGACAACAGAACCAGTCTTGCTGCTGTGAGCTGGCAAATGATGAGAGGATGTGGCACTAAAAGGGACCGTTTACAGAAAGAAGTAGGACTAGTCACCCTGGACCAGAGGAAGAATCCACTTCGGGATGTCTACCAGACCCACAACCGACGTAGGAAAAAGGACCGTTTACAGAAAGAAGTAGGACTAGTCACCCTGGACCAGAGGAAGAAGCCACTTCGGGATGTCTACCAGACCCACAACCGACGTAGAAAGTATAATCTACTTAGAGAAATCAGTCCCCCACATGCCTCAGCAGAGGTTATAACATAACTATATGAGGGTTTATATATACCATAGTGATCTGAACAATGAATTGATTATCGACAACTCTGCTTGGGTCTCAATTTGTTACTAGTACTGACTGGTAATATAACAGTAAAACCATAGTCTTACAGGCGCGTAGCTGCCTATACGCGAGTACGCGGCTGAATCCACATAATTCTGGGGGGGGGGGAAAATTCGGCCAAAGTTGCAATTCAGCCAAAGTTGCAGTATGCGTACTTGACTACATACTCATATTATAACGTGCCTTGCCGGATTAAATAGTCTTCTGACCTCAGCACAACTTTGAAGGACACAAACAAATCTTTGTACCCGGACATTTACACATGTCTGATGGTGCTCATCACCATGCCGGTTTCAACAGCCCCAGCTTAGAGGTCATTCAGCATCATGAGAAGATTGAAGAACTATATGAGGTCTACTGTGTCCACTGAACGCCTGTCTGGGCTAGCAATGATGCATAGCTACAGACATATGGACATTGACATTTAACATGTAATCATGCAGTTCGCTGGCAAAAAGGACAGAAAATTAGACTTCTGTTAGACAATCGGGGCTTGTATTTGTTTGATATTTCAGCTCTATTTTAGAGAGAGAGAAAATCTGACGAGTAAAGTGTTTCTTTGTTGATTTATGATCATAAAACTGTCAAATTTCCAGTACTAAATAATGCACCTCAGAACGCCCAGAATGCACCATTGTTTCAAACAAAATGTCGGGGGAGCATGCCCCCGGACCCCCTAGTACAATTATGAATCCACATGGATAGAGGGCTAGCTGCGCCCCTGTCCTATAAATAAGACCTCTACATTTTTTTCCTGCTATTTGAAAAATGCCTGGATAGTAAAATGTCGCATTTTTCAAGTCTAAATATTTGGACTAAGTATTTTAAACCCATGCAATGCTGTAAATTCACCGTAATCTAGGTTGGCCCAATGTCTTTAAAACAATTGAACGTAGGGTATGATTTTAAAACATAAACAGCAAATTACCCCAGGACCTTGTGTATCCTGCACTGGAATGCTTGTATGAATCTGTACCATCGGCTTCATTGGCATAGATTCCATTGAATCGCTGGATGTAGCTACTGTCTTTGTGGGCACATTGTATTTGTACAATCGATAAGCAGCAATTGCAATCACAAGAACAATAATGAACGTTGCTCCAACAAACGCCAGTATCAACATTTTATGATCTTCTGTTGCTGACTTTGCTGGAAAATCTTCTGCAGTAGATGTAGCCTCTGTACTTGTGACCTTTGGCTCATAAGCTCGAAACACTGGAAAAAATATGATACCTCAAATAAGTTCTATTAGCTTTAAGCATATTTATTCACACTATCATCACACTATCAAGTTGCATAGATCGATTGAGAATGCAAGAGTCTGCCTCCGTGGTCGAGTGGTAACTGTCGCTGACTTGTATATCACTGTAACCTATCATCACTGATGGTCACGGGTTCTTAGAGAAATTAACTGATTTTTTTTCAGTAAAGTACACATTGGGTATGCTGTAGGATATATATTACCTCCCTTGATACGATACCTTTAGTTGGAATCCTTTGTTTTTACTGTTGTTTTCTAACCAGATTTTATCAAAATTATTAATTGATAACCAATGTTTACAGTAAAGTATCCATTGGACATGCTGTAGAGATTTAATACTTATAAGATGAGAAAATGGACTTTTCATTTTTATCACTTGCTTATAAGACAGGAAGCGACTTTGAGATAATAATCTGGTGATAAAAATCTTGTCTTATAGGCGAATAAGTACGGTAAATGAGAGACATCTCTAATTTTCTATTACCTCCCTTGGCAGATAAAGTCTGATTTATTCCAAAATGTGAATAGGTCCTTTTAGTTAACTGTTAGAATCCTTTGTTTTTACTGTTGTTCCCTAATCAGATGTTGCGGTATGATGAATGTGATTTTATCCAAATCGTGTTAATTAACTGATCATAACATTCTTTTACAAATAAGTACCCATTGTATATACTGTATGAGATCTGTCGAGATATAGTAATTTAATAATCACAAGAAGAGATAGTAGAATAAAATTGTTAGCATGTTGTGCAAAGGAAACAACGATAAAAACAGAGGAAAACACTTAATAGGACCTATCTACCTTTATGGAGTATTCAGGGGCAGTAACTGACTGATGTCTCTCAGTACATGTAATAGGACCTATCTACTTTTAGGGAGTATTCAGGGGCAGTAACTGACTGATGTCTCTCAGTACATGTAATAGGACCTATCTACTTTTAGGGAGTATCCAGGGGCAGTAATAGGACCTATCTACTTTTAGGGAGTATTCAGGGGCAGTAACTGACTGATGTCTCTCAGTACATGTAATAGGACCTATCTACTTTTAGGGAGTATCCAGGGGCAGTAACTGACTGATGTCTCTCAGTACATGTAATAGGACCTATCTACTTTTAGGGAGTATCCAGGGGCAGTAACTGACTGATGTCTCTCAGTACATGTAATAGGACCTATCTACATTTAGGGAGTATTCAGGGGCAGTAACTGACCGATGTCTCTCAGTACATGTAATAGGACCTATCTACTTTTAGGGAGTATCCAGGGGCAGTAACTGACTAATTATAGTTCTCGTTGAAATCATTGCATGGAAGTTTATTGTTTTTGTTCAGTATATATAGAGAAAATGACCCATTGAATACCCTGTATTGCACTGATATTACATGATACATATATTTATATGTGCCGCGGTACGGACTCGCCACTGGGGATATCATGTGTAAGCTGCCCGGCTAGTTCAGTCTGTAGAGCATTGCCCTGTAAACGATAGGTCCCGGGTTCGAGCCCTGGGTTGGCTGAACATTTTTCTCAACATGTGACATTTGGCGTCCAACGAGGGACGAGACTGGATATATACTTCGAGATCATGTTCACCTTGTTCTCTATCCCTAGAAATTCGTGGAAGAATTCCAATTTGGTGGGGAACTATGCCACTGTACGGATTTACTCACCATTGGGGAGATCATGTGTAAGCAGCCCGGCTAGCTCAGTTGGTAGCAATGTGTTCTGGGTTCACATTTTTCTCACCCCGACACACAAGTCCAATCCAAAATACTGTTAATATAACTTACATGGACAACGAAATGTACACGTCCCAGGCTGTTTAATCTGACCCTTGGCACACACATTGAAACAGCTTCGACATCTGTAGCCCCTGTTTGGGCTGTACTGATCCGTATCACAATAGAAATGTGAATCTGAAAGCATGCATGCACTTTAGAAGCTAAAAATAGTTTAATAGGTATTTGCACATTGTCACATATGAATATGTTTGTATGTTCCTTTACTATCAAACCCCTCGCGGGGACTTAGACATGTTTTCCTGGGCAGGTTAGCCGACGTAAGCGATTAACCAGTACTAAGCAATGTGTGTGACGTTCTACCACTGGACCACGGACACCACACACCGAATGTACATTGTACATGCATAGGTGTCGGGTAAAGACTGTAGTCCTATATAGAATATATCTACATAACCTAAGGATCTCTATATATTCTTAATAAGCAGGGATCATTCTATAGGGCGATGTTGGCGAAATAGTCGCCATAGGGACCCTGACTTCGCCCTCTGGGGGCCCCACTTCTCCCTAATTTTTTTTTTTTTTTACAATATACATACTCCTTCTATTCAAATGATTATACTGTGCATTTTAACCATATTTTGTTGAAATTTATTAAATAACACCATTTAAGGACGAGATCGCGCGCTTTCTCACTTCTCCCAAAAATTGACCTAGAATGAATCCTGTTAAGTTGATTTTCAACCCTTTCACTCATAAAAGCACCTCTTGACGCCATTACCAATATAACATACATTGACAATGTAGTAACCAGAATCTCATGTAGTCCCAGTAATATCTATGGAGGTGGGATAGATATGGCGACTACTTATCCACTGCATGATAGCTATATGGCCATCGTTTGTATGGAGATAGTATATTAACCTAAATCTCTATGAAGGAAAGGGTTCAAATGTGCTGCACACCGAGATATTTTAAGGAGCATGTGTTATGTTTATTATCTTATATTTTTCCATAAAAATTATTCGGGTAAAAATAATATTTTGGAAAATATGCCCACAAATGATCCTGCTTATGTGAAATTAACATTTGTAAATTACATCCATTCATGGGTGTTTATTTTAACAAAATCACCAATAACTCTGTAATCGGTGGACTACTAAAGTTAACCCACAGGAACTTGAAATGTTATCCATAAGCCACCAAAGGTCTCGTACCTCTATCCTAGGACACCCCCTCCTGTGGTTAACCCTTGGAAAAATAATATTACATATATGCAAATTTTACATTAAAAATTAAAACATTGGAAAAATTTGCATACGAGTAATATTATTTTTTCAACTGAAGACAAAATACGGTAGGCATAAAGAGATTTTAATGTTAAACGTCTAATATTTGGACGAGTACAAACTGGTGAATGACGTAGTCCTATAAATAAGACCTCTACATAAAAAAAAGTTCTGTTATTTTGAAAAATGCCTAGATAGTAAAATGTCACATTTTTCAAGTCGAAATATTTGTACTAGTGAATGACGGTCAGGAAGTGAGAAAGCGTGCGATTGCATCCTTAAATGGTGTTATTTAACCATTTGCACGCTAGCAGCTGATAAAATCACTTTTGCAAACAACATAGAACCTGATCAGACGGAACAGAATGTGCTTCTGATCAGGCTCTATCCCGTTTTGCTGATACATGTAGTGGAGCTAAAACACTTAGCTTAATAGCAAACAACATAGATCCTGATCAGACGGAACAGAATGTGCTTCTGATCAGGTTCTATCCCGTTTTGCTTGATACATGTTGTGGAGCTAAAACACATAGCTGAATAGCAAACAACATAGATCCTGATCAGACGGAACAGAATGTGCTTCTGATCAGGTTCTATCCCGTTTTGCTTGATACATGTTGTGGAGCTAAAACACATAGCTGAATAGCAAACAACATAGATCCTGATCAGACGGAACAGAATGTGCTTCTGATCAGGTTCTATCCCGTTTTGCTTGATACATGTTGTGGAGCTAAAACACATAGCTGAATAGCAAACAACATAGATCCTGATCAGACGGAACAGAATGTGCTTCTGATCAGGTTCTATCCCGTTTTGCTTGATACATGTTGTGGAGCTAAAACACATAGCTGAATAGCAAACAACATAGATCATGATCAGACAGAACAGAATGTGCTTCTGATCAGGTTCTATCCCATTTTGCTGATACATGTAGTGGAGCTAAAACACATAGCTGAATAGCAAAACAACATAGATCCTGATGACGGGGGCGCTACGCCGCGTCTGATCTAGATCTATGTTGTTTACAAAATGTGATTTTATTTACTCAACATGCAAAGGGCTAAAATAAAAATAATGAATAATAAATAGAGAATATTAGGTTACTGTCTTATAAGTTTTAATTTATTATGCAAGTTGGAGTAAATAAACAGGGCGAGGCCAAATATTTAGACTTGAAAAATGTGACAATTTACTATCCAAGCAATTTTCTAAATAACAGAAAAAAAATGTATGTAGAGGTCTTATTTATAGGACTAGGCGAGGAGGCTGTGCCGAGCCTTGTATTTTTTCAGAGACGAGCCTAATAATTTAAAATTTATAAGACAGTAACCTAATATTGTATTTATCCAATCTTCTGATAAAAAAGTTGATTTAGATGGGAAAATGTACCCGGTATTCATGCTGAAGTTTATCATACCATCTGTGAACATAATTGTATGATATGTTGTCATACAATGATACACTCAGCATGATGACATCCCGAAATGGTTATTAGGCACAGACTAATAAATCAAAGTTTATTAGGCAGGCAGATTTTGAACATTACCTCTATCCTAGGACACCCCCCTCTATTAAAAAAGATTGAGGGGGGTGTCCTAGGATAGAGGTACGAGACCGTTGGTGGCTTATGGATAAAATTTCAAGTTCCTGTGGATAAGCAATTGTAATGTCTATTGTTATTTAACATCCTATAAAGTATGCTTACAGAAACAATTTAATTAAAATATACATGTATATAGTTTACACAAATTTATCTTAACTCGATTGTGAAACAAGTTCTTACAACTTTAATCACTCTTGAGACCTCATTCCGAAGGACACAATCGCAATTGCTCCAGCGGGGCACAAACTCCGGGCCTTTCGCACCTGAAGCGAACGCGCTACAACTATGTTATCACAACTTCCACAAATATATTTATGCATGAATAAACAACTCACCACAAATTGTTTGAGTAACAAGCGAGCGAGTAACATTTAGTAGATGATCTCCGCCTCCAACCAAATAGAAGTGATGTTCCCGACTAGCTAAATCCTGATACACAGCCGGAATGGATGTTCCAACTACCACCACCAATGTTTTCTTTTTCACGATACCTGCAGGAACTTTATCTAACTTAGTTTCCTCACTTACGAACAGAAGTAGCAATTCTGCTCTTCTCTTGTAATTGTCAGCACTAAACCGTTTATTAATTTCATCCTCTATCAAGGAAGATGATAGGGTGTGCCCACTTTGTATCATGTCAAATGGCTGCATTTTGGCCATCCAGTCCAAATCTTTGATTGGTGTATTTGAAGTCCACATTTCATCTATCCGATCACCAATCAAGTTTATGAATACGGAACTTCCATCTGCGAGACTCGAAACGAAATTCGTCAGTATATGCTCCAGCAACTGTCTTTCCTTAATGTTGACGTCGATCAAGATAACAAGCACTATGGGCTCCGGTGGTCGACAAACTGTTAAAAATATTTAAAGGTAAACATACTAGTTGAACTCATATAAAACTGCTTTGATGATTTAATGCTTAGATAACAGACGAATCTGTAGTCCAGTGGTTAACACGCTGGACTGGTAATCCAGGGATCGCAGGTTCGATTCCCCGTCTGACCCTAATAAAATTAGCAGTCTTTCAGATGGGACTTTAAACCGAGGTTTCGTGTGGGTGCTTTACACTGTGCACGTAAAAGAACCAGAGGATGCACTATTCTCCAAACTTGAAAGGCATCATTTATATGGGTCGATTTCTTGTATAATATTGTGTCAAGAGACGTTATAGACTGTGCAGAATTCAAACAACGGTATGTGTGTTCATCTTGTTAACAATTTTAATTTATAAAAACGACTTTTTAGAATATTAAAGCAGCATTACATCGTAATAAAGGATGTTTTGTGTAAAATATAAATACTAATGGGTGTGTGTTTACAAAAATCGAAATATTCGCTCAGAAACGATAACATTCCAATAAATTTAAACCGTCGTATACGCGAATTGTTTACAAACACCGAAACGTAAACACGCACTGTTTATCAACAAACCAAAATGTAAACACGCACAACGCGCATGCGTGAAATAGCGGGTGTAGAAAAGCACGTTGAACATGACAGAAGTTTATGTATGTCCCATTAATGTCAAACCCCTTGCGAGAACCTATACAACAGTGGTTATGAATCGACATATCAAGTAATTCAATTAAAACAGACAACGTGGGGCAAATGGGGAGGATTTAGAAAGACAAAGACATTGAAATTCATCAATTCCGTCGCGTATTATCTACTAAACTGTTAAACGCAAGGTTTGTTGCTGTTTTATTTTGTAAGAATTATTTTAGTTTTGAGCACTAACGATGTATCTTATCAGTAGTTGTTTAGTCATTGTAGCGCTTAAAATCAACACACTATGGTATATGCCAGTGGACAAACTGGACATACCTTTTGTCAAACAATCGTTATAATTTATGGGGCCCCCACGGGGTATAAAACCAAGATATATTTGAGAAAGAAGACAGTTACTTTATCGCCTATATATGTTTGTAAATACCAAATTGGTTGTGCTTAGAATGCATTTGATATTCAAAGTAACAATGAATGTATTTGTTTTTACAGTTAATACGCTATTAATTCTAAATGTAATATATACATGCAGGAGAAAATGGTGTTTAGCAATATCAAAGATTGTGCCATAACAAAGATTGATACTTAATTATTACGAATCATTGCATACATTTCTATTACTGATTCTCATGCATTAAAGGCTATTCGGAAAAATAGCCCCCCCCCCCCATGGACGTTCTTTTGTCGGGGGTGGCGTCAAAACCAGTTTGCATTTTGGGTGGGTTTTTTTCTGGCAACACATCTACATGTTACTCCACTTATCATACACCTTTCTAAAATGGCGAGGGTGGGGGGGCAGGGCTGACAACCTGCTACAACAGGGGGGGGGGTCTTTGTTTAGGGACAGCTGCAAATTACATATTTGTACCTTAACAGATGGTCTGTTAGGCATATGTTGTTCGTTTTGCCAGGAATCTAATTAACACCCATTTCATTTTGTGAGTTTGCATACCCACATGTATGCAATACCCTTTACATGTAATTTGAAAGGTTTTAATAATATACCATAATGGTGCGAGTTTGCGCCCCACCAGAACCATAGTGATGATGTATGTAGTGAAGCCGTTTAAATCAACACGGCCTCTTCCTCGTGACAATGTGTTCCATTAAGGGGATGAGGCAGCGAGATCAATTAAACTAATGATGAAATAACTTGTTTCGCAATCAAGCAATTTGAATAAACTAGATAAGATATTCACACAGTTAAAATTAAGAATTGTTATGGGTATGTGTCATTCTTGTTGCAGAATTAGATCAGAACTGTGTATTATTTAAGACATGTCAGGCATCAGGGTACTGTCGAGTGTCCACAAGATGAACGAGGACGGAAACACCACAATATTGAATAACAGAGAGATCATTCATAAGGTAACTTCATTAATACAATGAATCTACACTAAAGCAGCTGTGTCGCATATTAATTATTTTATTTTTCACACCTTATTTAATTTATTATTATTACATAAACAGGTATAAATTTATAATGCCTGAATGACCATGTAATAGTGTATTCTATTTGACTGTATACCGATACTTTGGACACTATATAACCCTCCTCAAAGGGTCGTGAATATGCCACCACCTAAAGAAATGTTCATATTACTTGGAGAACGTAATTTGTTTTTTCCATCAATCAATAATTAACCATGCGATAGGAATGGGTGCTAATGTTTATATCTACGTCTGTCTGAGGACAGGGTATCTCAAAAATATGTTGATAGACTTTGTGGATGTTTGCTGGTGTATGATTTGTGTGAATTCGGTCAAATGTCTGCGTGATCAGCGACGAGTCCACTCCAATTGATTTCTATAGTAGGAAACCTTGTATGAACTGTCAAATAAACAATACCATGCGTTTGACCTTTCAATGTCGAATCGGGGTCATGCTAATCTTTTGTCAAATACCAGCAATCCAAGTGCTATTCCTTAGTTTTATAGATTTTATGGTCATTCTGAAATTTGTATATTACCGACAGCATAACAGCTATGTATACAGGTGCCCTCTGAGCAGTATTGTATGCACCTGGTAAAACCACCAACCTGATATAATTGGACACCACCAGTGGAACTGAACCTATAGAGTTGAGAAGCAGGTGACTACCTTGGATACTCATCCACGGAGATATAGTGGCTGTTGCAGACAGAGTGGATGTAGCATTCTGTCAATAGCTTCATATAAACTTCCGAGTTAAAATGGGATCATTGTGTAAAACTAGGCCAGCTTACAATACTGAATTGTGTGATAACTCATTTACACAACATTTGCTTCGTACAAAGCCAGATCAGTAGTTTGACGATAATTTTAACCATTGTCTGGTTTGTCAGGGTAAACTGGTTCTAGTTTGGTTTAGTACCAGTATTATTGATATTGTATTTTATTTACAGGCTATGAAGAATATAGCAACAACTGGACACATTATGCTGTGAAAAAACCGAAGTAGTATGGATATATATGTGATAATGCCAATCATATCCAGACACTATGCAGTGAAGAAAAACGGACAGAACAAACTGTGCCGACTCAACATGATTCGAGGATTACTGACTGTAACTTATCCCCCCCTCAAACTAAAACTTTATTTGAAACAAAGAAATGAAAGAGAATAATTGTCATTTAATGCATTTTTATTCCAGATGATTAAACAGCAATTCATTTCATTAAGATCCATAATATCAAATTTATTTGGTTATTAGTTTGTTCCATTGCGTCCCAACATTTCCATGTATATTCCATTGCGTCCCAACATTTCCATGTAGTACCGAAGACACTGTCAGAACCTGTCCGTCTAGGACCAACCGTTCAATCTGAAACAAGAGTAAATTATCATAAAAGTCTGAATGTATTAGTGACATTTGAGGTTAGTAATATCTAGGATGCAAGTTAATTTAAACAAGAACACCATGAACTTTTGAAGGCCTCAGTGTGCTCACCAGAGTTCAAAGGGTTATACAAATACAGTATCTGGAACGTTTGCATATTCTCCGTGGCCTAGTGGTTAAGGCGTCCGTCCACATATGTAGCGGGAGGTCGAAAAATTGAACCTCGCCAGAAATGGCTGGCCCTTTCAATAGGGGTGACATTAAGATAAACAATACGTTACACTATACACTATTTTTATTTTATTTAAAGCTAATTTAACAGGTCGCCCAATGAATGGTTATAGTTGCAACACTGCTAGTACACATATCCACTAGCCACATTATCTGAGAATTATGGTTTCTGATATTAAAGATGATTTTTAAAATGTTGAAGTTTCGTCAATTAACATTATGACATAAGGGAGGGGGGATGAGGTATATCACTGATGTCCAATGTAATCGCTCACCTGTGACAACTGTATGAGGTTAAGTTTAAACTTTATTTATTTAACAATGACTGGGAAATAAGCTGTAATATCTTATATTAATCACTCTTGTTGGAGTGGATGACATAGTATTTGTGGTAATTCGTGTCGGAGGAAACCGGAGTACCTGGAGAAAACCCACTTGTCTGATCCGTTGACCACCGCACCATCTCACATACTTCCAAGTGTGAGGATGATCGAACTCGGGTTACATTTGTGAGAAGCGAGCCCATTAACCACTGCGCCAATCGGACAGCCAACTATATACGTGAGATTACTTATAAACAAATGAATAATAATTTGTGATCAGAATCAACTTCAATTATGTAGCGGTCCAGTGGTTAACACGCAGGTTAAACTCACCACTATACCATACTAAAATGATTCACATCATAGTCTTTCGGATAACACTCTAAACCGTGTACATAAACGAGGACACTGGAATGCGTCTCTGTATGTATCATTGCACAATCCACTAAAATCACTAATCTCTTCAAGAGGTGTAGCTCATATGGGCAACCGGTAGCGATGTTAAATATCCATAAAACACACACACAATCAACTTCCATTTGTAACACTTTAAGTGATGCAAATATCACCCAAACATTTATGACTTGCATTGACACAGTCATATTTGACTGATAATCTATATATGACTGGAATATATTCTTACCTTGCGCATTGAAATGCAGTTGCTGGGCAGACATCCACACTATTTGTTCAAGTCTTCTGCCCCCATCTCATTGCAATGTCCACACCTGCACCGATATTGTGTACTAACAGCTGGTTATAGAGGTCCTGGTTATGGTGGTGGAGATTGAGTACCAGATTCTGCAACTTCTCAACACCCATGTGCTCAATGACAATCTGTAAATGTAATGAATTTTCTATGAGGTACATATATAAACAGACAGAATCCCATTAAGAAAAAAATACAGTATCTTATTAAAACATTTTAAACAAATACATCCTTCTCTTTTTTCCAATATGACTTCATTGTGATGGTGCGTCACTCACTGTATGTGTGACGTGACCCTGTTGTTGACATCCATGATTCAGTGATGAACACTTTTTATACCATTGATACGCATCCGAATGAGCAAATGTACCTCTAAAAGGACTACATCTTGCGCACAATACTGTATTATAAGAGCCATGTATGTCTGCAAATCAAACATCATCAAAGATATTGCAAAAACAACAAAAAGCTATGTTGCTACTGATGTTTTGATTTCAAGATATGTTAGTTATAAGACATAAAGCTGGAATGTGTATTTAATTGTGTGACACCCATGGTAGAGCGCCAGATTTAGAATAGAATGCCTGAAGGGTACCAGGTTCGATACTCGGTCACGGAACAAATGTAGTGTCATTGAGCAAGGCTCCCTCATACACAGTGCTTAGTACTGGTTAATCGCTTATGTCGATCAAGCTTGCCCAGAAAAACATGTCTAGGTCCTGCAAGGTTTTTCTTCGAAATAAATGGAACATTTATAATTACCTCTTCCTATACTTCTACTCCTAGAACTCCTCTCTGCCACCCCTACCATAACCCCTCTGCACTTTTACCTCCCTGCCAGGCTCTTCTCTGTCTTTTCACTATAATGGCTGTGAAAAGTAAATAATACATGTTCATTATTATATACGGTTGCAACAATAGACGCCATGTAATATATGTATATACTAAGTGAATTACATTTATTGCAATTCTGTTCTATCTAATTCTTCCTTTAAAATTTAAGCATTCACATTTGTACACGTTTATAGACAATGTTGTATATATTCAATGTAGCTTGTGCCAGCTGTGGTCAACTCGGTTCGGTACCGGGCAACAAACAGTTCTCACCTATGGTCGCCTCAGTAATATTATAGTGGTAATCCATGTATGAATCCCGGGCAAGTGCGACATTTTCCAAAACAAACCAATTTGTATGTATGTTCCATTAATGTCAAACCACTTGTGGGCCTATTATGTTGTCCTGGACAGGCTTAGCGGACTTAAGCGGTTAAACAGTACTAAGCCATGTGTGTGTAAGGTGCCTTGCTCAATGACACTTGGGACCGTTCAATTTCAAATGTGATGCTGTCACACGGATGAAAGGTCCGGAGTTCGAGCCCCGCTGGAGCTGTTACATTATGCCCTTAGGCAAGGCATTTAAATTCCACGTTGGCTCTTCTCTCTCCCTCGTGGCGATGGATTCCATCAGGAATGAGGTCTCGAGAGTGATTAATATAAGTTTAAGAATTTGTTTCGCGAGCTAAAATAAAAAACAGGATATGTAAGCAAACCGTCCGCCCCCCCCCCACGAAGCTATTAATTAATAAAGATAAGATTATCCACATACTTGATTCTCGAAATTCTGCAAAACAATCGTGAGAAACGATATATTTTCTTTATAATGATTTATGAAAATTATGTTAAAAATATACAATGCGCGCCCTAATGACAATTTGAATTTCTGAAGTGGTTTCACATTAATTTAATACTTATTCGGCATATGAAACATTTTGCACGGTTTCCAATTAAAACTCAATCACATTTACATCATTTGAGATACATTGTAATAATAATTATCATTGCCGAAGGCGGACGATTCATCCCGAATGTACATCCGGTTCCGATTGTAAACTAATGCGCGTGACCTGATCGACTCGGAAAGTCCTACTTTCGGTTTCGAGTTTGTTTTATTGCAAAAAAACAATATTTACTAATTGAACATAATTATACACATTATAATATAAGAATGTGTTGCAGCATTGCTACCCATACGTAAATTTTGAATTTTTCAAATGTATTTTATGTCATACGATGTAATGCTGCTTTAAGTAATATGTAGAGACACATCGTATTTGATAGGCTACAATGGTACAAACTAATTACCACTCCTAGGTTAATATATGGCGACGAAACTCTGGATGATCTTACCAACAGTGCTGTATTCAAAGACGTACAAAACGTCCATCAAACTCAACAAGCGTTTCTGCTGATCTAACAGATATCCCTTCTAGCACCAACTGAACACAATTGCGACCCCTCCAAACTCCCTATCCACCCACCTTTCTCTTCTGACACGACTACTATCTCTAACATCTATTTCTACACGTTCATAGATGATCAAACAAATCACACAAATACAACATGACTGATCTATTTGTCCTGTGTATATTCACTTCCCTTTATCAGATTATTTCTATACATATATATGACATCAATATGACAAGTGTTTTACGTTTATTTATCGTCGCTACCGGTTGCCCATATGAGCGACGCCTCCTGAAGATATTAGTTATTTTAGATTTTTGGAGGATAGTGCATGATACAGGCAGAGGTCCATTCCAGAATCACCTCTGGTTCCTTTACGTGCACGGTGTAAAGCACCGACACGAGACCTCGGTTTAACGTCCCATCTGAAAGACTGTTAATTTTATTAGGGTCAGACGGGGGATCGTAACCTGCGATCCCTGGATTACCAGTCCAGCGTGTTACCACTGGACTACAGATCCGTCTGTATGACAAGTGTATTTGCAGTCCCACCCTATATAGCCTGGGAACAGGACAGGCATATTTGACTAGTCGGGCATATACATATATGTTTAACAACCGAGACCATTAATTGAGCCGTATTGGGTTTCTGATATCATATTGCCAGAAGTAAATTAGTGAAAAATCGACAGACTGGAACCCGGCTAGTCCCATTCATACGGTTAGACACCAACACAAGACAAGAAGACCAAGTTGCTTTCATTTAGCTAACCAAGATTTACAAAACGAGCTCATGATTGTGTATGTACAGTAAATTTGAAACAACATTCCAATAAAACGCAAAACCGGGCACACTGACTTAGTTTATTCAAATTCATTTAGCTTGATTGAGAAACAAGTTCTTGCCACTTATATTAATCACTCTCGAGACATATTTCCTCGTGGAATCCATCGCCACGAGGGAGAGAAGAGGCATTGCCTAATCATATAATACCTAATAATCAAATTTAACTATACCCCGTCATCCTCCCCCCCCCCCCACACACACACCAAAGAACCAATGTGTATGCCGCTAGCGTAGCCGCCCATACCAGTATATCACAATACATACATGTACCTTCAATAACCATTGGTTGAGTGGAGTATCCATTCTGCTCCAACCAGGAAATGTGTACCGGTCAATTACATGACCATTCTTCGTTTGAATTTTGAATCCATTAATATATATATATATCCTCTCTGGATGGCAATTCATTGGGAGTGTCATTAGTTAATGGCAGAACGCTTATCGGCATAGTTAATGGCAGAACGTTTATCGGCATAGTTAATGGCAGAACGCGTATCGGCATAGTTAATGGCAGAACGCTTATCGGCATAGTTAATGGCAGAACGCGTATTGGCATAGTTAATGGCAGAACGCTTATCGGCATAGTTAATGGCAGAACGTTTATCGGCATAGTTAATGGCAGAACGTTTATCGGCATAGTTAATGGCAGAACGCTTATCGGCATAGTTAATGGCAGAACACTTATCGGCATAGTTAATGGCAGAACACTTATCGGCATAGTTAATGGCAGAACACTTATCGGCATAGTTAATGGCAGAAAGCTTATCGGCATAGTTAATGGCAGAACACTTATCGGCATCATATACCGGCATGACATTAGTCAGAGCCATCAACAAGCTTCAATCAGATTACAGTTAACACTTTTGTACGCTAGCGGTAGATAAATTCACTCTTGCAAACAGCATAGAGCCAGTTCTGTGCCGTCTGATCAGGCTCTATGTTTTTTGCTATTCGGATAGTGGAGCTAAAGCACTTGGTTGAATAGCAAACAGCATAGATCATGATCAGACACTGGATAGTTGGTGTTTGCAAATGTGATTTTATTACTCAGCAGGCATAGGGTTATCTCGGCGATTTCTGAGGATCTCAATCGATTCCAGGTATTCCAGGTTGCAAATGAATTACATTACATTCCCCAGATTAAATCGTATACAGCAATACTAACTAATCTTAGCTTAATTTCTAATTGTTTTCAACGTATTTTATTGTACGTATAAGTGTAATGTGATGTATGCAAACATGCAATAACATATTATTAAACTGTCACCACGCCCCCCCCCCCCCTAAATCTCCGGAGCATAGCTAATGTGCCGTATTTTGCGTTAAAAATGTAATATGCCAACAAAATTCGCACTGTGCTCGTACAATATATTTTATAACTGATTTGTTGATAAAAGTGTGCCTACGGTGTCTGCAACAAATATGCCAAACCGTCATGTGTTTGAGTCTGTGTCGCATGTTCAAATCCGTCCCGGCAACTATCCGCACTTGACATTCTGTAGAGGATGACGTCACTCGATGCTGTTAATCAAAACAATAATGGATGCCCCGAGTTAAATTTCAAACGATGATGAGTAGCTTTTTCCGAAAGAATCCAAAGAAAAGATAAGATAATTGCTCAGAAAATAAACATATATTTTGCAGTAACGGTGATATAGAACATTTTTAATACAAAGTCCATTATTAAATTAATTCTACCACATGTCACGCATGTCTTGTTGGTCTGGTGAAATTTCATGCGCGGGTCCAGAATTTTTCTCAGGGGTTCCAAACCGCCCCTGATTAATAGAATACATCAGAACGCCCAGAATGCACCTGGTAGATCCATTGTTTTCAAAATTTTCCGGAGGAGCATGCCCCCGGACCCCCTAGATGCTAGCCTTCAAATATGTTCCGCCCCCTAACGCCAAATCCTGTAACCGCCCCTGAAACCTACTGTCAAAGTGGGTCTTCCAGTTCCCAAAAGGTCGTCACGAGCAGCCTCCGCTACCGAAGAAGCAACTGCAACAAGAAGAAACAAGATCGCGATCGAGATCCAGACCAAGATCGCGATCGAGATCCAGACCAAGATCGCAATCACCTTCACAAGTACAAGCATCAACACCACCCACAGCCTCCCGAGCCCCAAGGACATTCCCGGACATTCCAGAACCAGCAGGGATCGCCGCGGAACTACACGGCGGCTACACGGTTCACACGCCGGATGAGATCCGTGTTGATCCGGCACCTATAGTGGACTGGGGCTTTAGTGACTATGCAGATAGTAATGGGTGCATAATAATGGTTTAGGGTGTCTTAGCTCTGACGGTGATAACCTTTGTTCCCTTTTATCCATACCGGGCCAGGGTATCCACTTTTGGCCCTGATAACGCACATGGGATACCCTGGAATCACCCCTTACTACTTATGTATCTAAGAGTATACTGGTATCATAGTGTGGTTCTAGCTAGGTACAATAGAGTGTACTAGGCTTAGTGCATGAAGAGGTTCAACTGACCTCAAGAAAAACTAACCAGGGACTGACAAAATAGAACGCTGTTTCAAACTATTTCAAATGCCAATCATTAATAAATTGGGGGGTATATTAACAATTACCAATAGTATTAGCTTAGTTTATACAAATTTATTTTAGCACGATTGCGAAACAAGTTAATTCAACTCATATAAATCACTCTCGAGACCTCATTCCTGGTGGAATCCATCGCCACGAGGGAGAGAGAAGAGGCAACGTGGAATACGTACAATACGTACAATGCGTAAAATACCAATAGTATTAGCATTGTGGGTAGTGTTTCTACCATGACTATTGGATCCGTAACTTCAGACTGAATAGTTGAATTCTATTTGTCAACATATTGACACAAATAATGTCTCGATCTGTCAGCACTACCACTATATATCATTGCAGTTTGATTATTACAATACCGCGGTGTTTCACAATTGCCATGATATACCGAACCTTGCCGTTGGATTATTAATATACTGTGCTCTGTCAAGATTACCATGATCTATCCTTGTCGTTGGATTATTACCATACCACAATATGACATGTTATATCATTGCAATTGGATTATTAATTTACCGCGACCTGTCGCCTGATTATAAACATACCGCGATATGGCAGTATTATCATGCTCTAGCATTGGAGGGGTTCCCGCTGTCGTTCGCAAATGGCGCGATCTGTCAACATTACTGTGACTACTCCTTGTCATTAGATCAGTATCCTGTCTTATACTATCTGGACTTGGCGATATGGCAGTATTATCATGATCTAGCATACGTGGGGTTCCCGCTGTCATTCGCAAATGGCTGACAGATCGCGGTCTGTCAACATTACTATGACTACTCCTTGTCATTAGATCAGTATCCTGTCTTATACTATCTGGACGTGTGGCGTCTGCATATGTTGATAACTGATCGTCGCTTATACTAGTAGCTGAAGCAACCGGAAGTCCACCTGGAAAAAAAGTACCGAATTTAAATGTGGGTCATTGGCATTCACTGATATAGCGGTTATACCGTGAAATGCTCTGGGCATTGTAGTAATCTCTTCACTTCCACTAGCAACGTCAGATTATGCTAGATCAATAAACCCACACTTCAACTGTAAACAGATACTAAACACTGAAGAATGAACTGTAGTATGTAGTGTGTGCGTATATCTATAGGATGTTACACGAGTGGTGATTTCATACCATATTTTGTGGGTATATATACTGGACCTTACACGAGTGGTGATTTCATACCATATTTTGTGGGTATATCTACTGGACCTTACATGAGTGGTGATTTCATACCATATTTTGTGGGTATATCTACTGGACCTTACATGAGTGGTGATTTCATACCATATTTTGTGGGTATATCTACTGGACCTTACATGAGTGGTGATTTCATACCATATTTTGAGCGTATATCTATAGGATCTTATATGAGTGGTGATTTCATACCATATTTATGCGTATATCTACTGGACCTTACATGAGTGGTGATTTCATACCATATTTTGAGCGTATATTATAGGATCTTCATGAGTGGTGATTGCATACCATATTTTGAGCGTATATATATAGGATCTTACATGAGTGGTGATTTCATCCATATTTGGTTTTTTGTGGTATATCTAGGATTACATGAGTGGTGATTTCATACCATATTTTGTGGGTATATCTACTGGACCTTACATGAGTGGTGATTGCATACCATATTTTGAGCGTATATCTATAGGATCTTAATGGTGGTGATCATACCTATTTGGTATATCTAGGACTACTGTGGTATTCATACCAATTTTGAGGTATTATATAGGATCTTACTGAGTGGTGATTGCATACCATATCATGAGTGGTGATTTCATACCATATTTTGAGCGTATATATATAGGATCTTACATGAGTGGTGATTGCATACCATATGTTATGAAACAAGTTTTTAAATTGTACATGTAGGTATTAAAGGAAATAGATAAATATCTTTAGTCCTCCAAATATAGGAGAGTATATCAAATAAAACATGTATGTATGTATGTAACATAATAGTATGTATGATTGTTACATTATTAATCAGGCGCACGTGATACACATTAGCACATATTTAGTCACACATATACATGTATACAACTTATTAACATTACGCATATTACATTCCAAACTAACATTGTCGCAGTATATATAATTAATTAATTATATAGTCACAAATGTGTAAATTATACTGAAATACAATTACGCATGTTTCATTTAATAGCAAGTATATGTTGGTAATACTTTAGAAATTGTGCACGCTAATCTGCTGAGAGATGACAGCTTGTCGAAACGAAACACAAGCTGTTCTAGAGCAAAGCATTCTACCTTGTACACTCTGATGCTAGACGAGATCATTACGAATTCAGTAAAATACTGGTCAAGAAATCAATGACTTATTATCAACTGTCATTAATTACATAATACATATAGACATTTTTTAGACACTCATCTGAATCACCTTGTGTAAGGAAATACCTCATTCCTCACAACAAATGTACCAGTTGATGAATTGGTGATAGCTGCATACATTCTACATATAAATGTGGACCAAATTTGTTAAGAACACGACACAACAATTGATGTCTATGTAATGAATGTCCCTTACGGAATATGAATTGCATGTGTTACAAGGTTGTCCGTCAGATCATTACAGTGTGTGCAGGTTGTATTTAACAGGCTTTGAGAAATGAGAACCGATGGTTTTAACAGAGCCCTACATGTATTTTAACAATTGGCGACCTTTATGACATAGAAGCCAGTGTCGACACATTGAGTTCTGCTCAATACCATGTACAACGTGCAAGCATTCGAGAGACTCATTTTCATTAAACCCTCTGGTAGAACTGCTATCAAGCTCAAATTGATAGCTTGTTCATTTCATAGCCTGTTCATTTCATAGCCTGTTCATTTCATAGCTTGTTCATTTCATAGCCTGTTCATTTCATAGCCTGTTCATTCGTCACCTGTTCATTCCTATTATATGTACATTTTGTATATACAATAAGGGAGTCAATTTATTTATAGAGACTTCAATCTCAAAACTAATAAGTAACTCTTTTCAACCTTACTAAATTTCGAAGAGTTTATACTTTTATAACTTAGAATTTTTGTTTTCGTTACAATTAAGCACATCAAATATTTCATATCTTTACACAGATAATTACTGCCATTCACGCTAGATAGTTATTATGCAACATCTATATTACTCGTCTGCGTAATAGGATGACAGGGTATTAGTGTCAGAGTAGTGTAAAAGATATATGCCACAGGCGTTCTTGGTCTATGAAGATTCAAGATTCAACCATTGGCTGCCCAATCTGGGTAGGTGTGCGTTCGAACTGCGCACGCGCAGATCCATCCAGCACTAGTTGAAATACCCCAAGATTCTGGATGGATTACGTTTATTCCAGAATCTGAAACAGGTTAAATAAATAAGAATTCAACTTTTCGTAAAATTTAAATTGTGAATTGGATCTTTTAATTATAGCCCGACCCGCCTCGGTACTTCACGCCAAGCGAGTTCCCCAAACAGCTACATACAACCAAGAGAACATAAGAACAATCAAAAGAGAAGCCGGGTCGGCACATGGTGGAGAATCCGGGTACCGAACAATGGCTCACCTATTCTGCTTGAACCAGTAGCAACTCCTTCATCTAACCAATGTCTTGCAGGAGCACGTTCTATAACCATTCCTGAAAAAGTATGTGCTTAATGAAGATTGTTAATCCCATGCCAAGTCCTACAACCATAGATCTGTCACAAATGCTAGGCAAACTTGTCCCCGTCACAGGTATACATCATCTTAGCAATGAAACGAACGGTCCTCCTTACGTTTATTTATCTTCGCTACCGGTTGCCCATATGAGCAACGCCTCTTGGAGAGATTATTAATTTTAAATTTGTGTAGGATAGTGCAATGATACAGACAGAGAACCATTCCAAAATATCCTCTGGTTCTTTTATGTACACGGTGTAAATCACCGACACGAAACCTCGGTTTAAAGTCGTCCCATCTGAAAGACTGTTAATTTTATTAGGGTCAGACGGGGGATCGTAACCTGCGATCCCTGGATTACCAGTCCAACGTGTTAGCCACTGGACTACAGATCCGTCTGTATAACTGACCAAGAACAGTCAACTTACTCTTGTCAATGTCTGCTTCTAATCCGAACAGCGATAAAGCAGCATAATTTCTTAAGCATTTAGGAAGAACCTGCATGAATGCACACAAGATCTATGCGCTATATCAAATGTTTTTAAATTCAGCGGTGAGATAGATGCCCATAGCTCAGAATCGTAATTGGCTTTAGGTCAGACGGTGTTATTGATATAGTGGTCTGGGATTGGTTGTAAAAGTGTAGGGAAGCCCTTAAGAGTTATTGATACATTAACTGATTGGCTGAATAGGTATTGTCACAAATAGTGAAAATGACTTCTAAATATTAAAATACAATATATGAGCTGTATTTTGGAATATTTAAAAATATTTGCAGACTAGTTGGGGAAAAATAAACAGCATATTATAAATGCAGGTGCCAATGCAACATTCACCACCAAATTACCTTCAGAGTAGGGGGTGGGTGCCTTTAGTGGGAAATTAAAAAAACAAAATCGGTCAACCCCATTGAAATTTAACATTTTCCTGTGGCTCAAAGGCCAGTCTGTTGAAAACTGCTGTCTTTTGTGCCAAACTATTTTTGGGGGAAATATAATGACACTGTGTGTTATAATGGTGGCCTATGGAAATTGCAATAGCGGTGTCTGACCCCCCCCCCCCACAATTCACAAAATAACTACCTGAAGCCGGATGTAAACAATTGACGAAAGACAAGTAAATTTAACAAATTGATATATTGATTACATCCGCCTGCACAACTGAATCCCTATGAACTGGTGTAGATCTATAATATATATTAATCTAATATTAAACACACTGTCGTGACGTCATACCTTTGTACGTGCAGTCTTTTATTATTAATATTGGAATAGAGTGAACATGCCATAGTATTTTATTAAATACTACGCGTACATGTACGAAACAGTTTTAATTACAAGGATCTTGTTATATAAGTGTGCGCTACGCGCCTCAAACAGGCCAATATTTTACATACAAAATACACGTATACTTGTCTCAAATTGCATAAATACAAGAATACTTGTCTCAAATTGCATAAATACAAGAATACTTGTCTCAAATTGCATAAATACAAGAATACTTGTCTCAAATTACATAAATACAAGTATACTTGTCTCAAATTACATAAATACAAGTATACGTGTCTCAAATTACATAAATACAAGTATACTTGTCTCAAATTACATAAATACAAGTATACTTGTCTCAAATTACATAAATACAAGTAAACTTGTCTCAAATTACATAAATACAAGAATACTTGTCTCAAATTACATAAATACAAGTATAAGTGTCTCAAATTACATAAATACAAGAATACTTGTCTCAAATTACATAAATACAAGTATACTTGTCTCAAATTACATAAATACAAGTATACTTGTCTCAAATTACATAAATACAAGTATACTTGTCTCAAATTATATAAATGCTATACTCACTGTGTACAGTTACATAAAATGTTAGGTACTGGTATTTGGTATGTTTTTTGTTTTGTTTTTTTATTCTTTTTTATTTTTTCCAATTCTATATGCACATAAAACATTTAATTTTCACTAAGAAATGAATATAGAATTATTTTTCACTCTCATGCTCTCGCTCTCTCACCCAAACACTCGCACTTACATGCACACATTCAAACAACATACGCACGTATCAGCAGGTACAGAAGCAAATAAAATATGTCCACGAGCTACTTCTACCGTATTCTAAATATATCTTTATTGTTGGTATAATAATATAATTAAAATATATTAACAACAGAAAAGTTAATATATGGGGAATTTGTTCCATTTTTCATTATGCTTTTCAAGTTTGTCATGCATCAATGCGATAGTCTTTTCAATTTCTAACCGACCTTTTAGGTACTTGATGAATAGGTCGATATGTGGAATCGATGTTTTAATTTTATTTAAGTATATGAAGTACTTGGCTACGAGAATAATGACATTTTTTGGATTCTTTTCGGCATCACCTTTGGTTATTAAGCAACATATTATTTCATAATTTATATCTAAGATTATATCTCTTCGTCGAAAATAATTTTTTAGTTCTCCCCAAAAAGTGTGTACGTGTTGGCATTCCCAGAATAAATGTTCCATATATTGTATATCCATAGAACAAAAATCGCACAAGTTTGAGTGTACCAGTTTTTGTTTGAGTAACAATTTATTTGTTGCAACTATTCTGTGTAGAAACTTGAATTGAAAATTCCTATATTTGCTGTCTATTGTTGATGTCAAGATGTTCTTATATATATGCTTCCAGTTTAAATTCGTATTTTGAAATATTTTTGACCATTTGCTTTCTGCCGTATTATTTGGTCGCGTGGTTTGCATTAGGTGTTCATATATGTATTTATTTGTTTTCTGATTATCTAGAAGTTTCTTTAATACGACTCTATTTGGGTTAGAATTACCAGCATTTTCTAATTTAATTTGTTTTTTTAGGTCAGCTGGTACACTTTTTATTACAGATCTATATCTTAAGAAATCACCATCAGGTATATTGTATAAAGTTTGAATATTTTCAAAGGGGTAACAATTATTTTTTCTGAAGTCATAAAGATGTTCCAAGTGTATAACTCCCTTCTCTGCCCATTTATTATAGAAAAAAGTCTTATTGTTGGCTTTTATATTTATATTATTCCATATAATTTCTTTGTTTGTGTTGGTACATTTTGGCAGAAGTTTAATTATGCTCCAGGAGATAATAACATCTTGCAAAAATAAAGAATCTTTAAAGTATTTTTTTATTTCTTGTTTATCTATGTTGCACTCAAGTAATAGAGCTCCCCCATAATCTGACATTTTTTTTAAATATATATTTTTTATATGAGATGCATTTTTTTCATCTATCAAACGTTTTACCCAGGTTCCTTTCGTTGCTAATATAAATTTATTCAAATCTAAGGACATAATTATTTTTTTGTCCGGAGAAGGTAAAACAGAAATAGGGTATATCAGCTTCGGGAGTGCAACAGATTTTATGACAGTGATTTTGCCAAGAAGTGTTAGTTTCCGATGTTGCCATTGCTTCAAACAATTTTTAAAAGATTTAATCTATGTATCCAGATTCCGTTGATACGATAAACAAGTGTCGGTGTAGTAAGTTATCCCTAAAGAGCGGGCACATTCAGATGTCCAATTAAAATATTTATTTGAACAAAACTTTATAGTCTTAACCCTGAGACATGACTAAAATTGTCGAGAACATTTATTAATGTTTCGAAAGATTTCGTTGACCCATCTGTGACAAAGGTTGCATCATCAGCGAATAGGACATTTTTAACTTCAATATGATTAATTTCAATGCCCTTAATATCTTTATGTTTTAGAATGCAGTTTGACAATAGTTCAACACAGATAATAAATAGATATGGGGAGAGGGGGCATCCCTGGCGGACACCTCTTTCGATTTTGAAGAAATTCGACATATGGCCATTATTTATAACACAACTATTGGGATCTTTATAAAATAGTTTTATCCACTGTGTCAAAGAATCCCCAAAATTAAAAAGAATAAGCGTGTCAAATAAGAAAGTGTGGCTCAAGCTATCAAATGCCTTCATAAAATCTGAAAAGAATAAAATAGATTTTTGATCCGAATTTTCCAGATTTTCCAAATATTCGAATATTTTCACCTATGTATCGACCTTTAATAAAACCGGATTGACATTGATTTATTATTGAAGGCAACACTTTCTTAATTGTGTTAGCAATAACTTTTGCTATTATTTTATAGTCTACATTCAATAAACTGATTGGTCTCCAATTTTCTATGTGTAGAGTATCTTTATTTTCTTTAGGCAGTAATGTTATTATACTTTGCTTCTGTAAGTCTGTTAAGTTTCGATGTTCGTAAGAATACAAAATAGATTCGATATAATATTGTTTTATGTCATTCCAAAATATTTTATAGAATTCCGTTGTTAATCCATCTGAGCCAGGGCTTTTGTTATTTTTCATGTCTTTTAAAGCTGTGGCAAATTCAATTTCTGAAACTTGTAAGTTTAATATTTCGTTTTCTTCATTACTTAATTTAGTCATTGTTGGATCCATAAAGTTGAAATTTGAAGTCGTTTGTGTTACATTTTTGTATAAATTTTCATAGAATAGCCGTTGTTGCTCTAAGATTTGTTTTTGGTCTGTAATTATACAGCCATTTGCATTTATTTGATTCATTGTTTTTCTTTCAGAATTTCTTTTTTCTAAGCTAGCAAATAGTTTACTGTTTTTTTCATTATACTCCACTTGTTGTGCTTTAGATCTTAAGATAATTCCGTTTAATTTCTTTTCATATAATTTATTAAGTTTTTCATGACATTGGCTGAGTTGGTACTTGAGTTTTTCTAATTTAGATACATCCGTTTCTTTAAATATTTCCGACTCTGTTCTTTCAAGATTATTTTTCATATCATTCTCAATATTAGATTCTTCTTTCTTAACATGTGACGCATATTTAATTGTTTCATTCCTTATATTGCCCTTAATGATTTCCCACATAGTATTCGGATTGGCTTTTTTATTTATTTTTGCAGTTTCACCTATTGTATTTCTTATAATATTTTGATATTCTTCTTTCAGCAAAAGACTGTTATTAAGCTTAAAATACCCCTTACCCTTTGGTTGTTTTTGCAAATTTAGTTCTAGGCTTACAAGGGAATGGTCAGATTTGAATCCAATACCTATTTTGCAGGAAACTGTGCAATTAACAAGGTTTTGAGATATCAAGAAGTAATCTAACCGACAAAATATTGGAGTTTTATCATTTGAATGCCATGTGTAGTTTTGTTTATGTGGGTTTTTTATTCTCCATATATCTGAGATATTAAACTGTTCCATTTCTTCTTGTATTTTTGACCTACATTTTTCATGTGTATCTTTACGCCCATTCTTTTTATCTAAAGCAGGGTCTAAAATTGTGTTAAAGTCGCCACCTAATATTAAATGTTTATCTTCATTTTCAGCGAGAAATTTAATTATCTGTTCATGTATTGAAATGTCATCTATGTTTTGTCCATAAATGTTAATAATTACAAAGTTGTTCCCGTCATATCGAAATTCAAATGCAATAAGTCTGCCGCATATCAATTCTGTAAATTTAATATTGGTATATTGCAGCCGGTTGTTTAATAAGAAACATACGCCAGCACTATTTGTTTTGTTTCCACTGAAAAATGTCTCCTCTCCCCAGTCTGCTTTCCAGGTATCTGCTTTGCTCAAAATTGAGTGTGTCTCTTGCAGAAGATATATGTCATAATTCTGTAGTTTTAGCCATTGAAACATTTGTTTTCTTTTTAATGTGTTTCCAATTCCCCTAACGTTTAATGTACATAATTTAATACTCATGTTATTGGGGAATAGTACAAATAATATTTAGATAAATACGGTAGAAGCTCTTGTGTCAACAACAAATTGTTATACATTCTAAGATACATTTATGTTTTGTAGAATAGGTCATGGTAGATTTTGTCTATTTAGTGCTATAAAAGCCAGTTAAACAAAATAATGTACGTACATGCAGTTTATCATTCCTAAAAAACACAAACAGTATTCCTCACATCTATAATCTAACAAAAACATAGTGTATATACTAACACCATGCTATATAACAAGAACTGTCTTCTAATAGTCGATCTATAAACTACATCGCTTATCAAATACAATTTTAAAATGTGACCATGAATCTTTCACATCAAACATACATGTATAATTTTAGTGTTTCTAATACTCAATTCTTTCTTCATCTTTTTAAAGTTCATAGTATATGTGAACAATATAGTTAGTTCTAGAATCCAGGAGTGTCTATTTACAATCCTGTTGAATATAGGAAAATGACTGGATATATAAATTCAGTATTTCCTGTTATGCCATTCACAATATATAGTGTTTAACAACATAAAATCTTTTTTTGCAGTAAATATATGTATCAGTCAGCCATAATGTATTTATATAATTAATGGTCATATGCGTGGATTGAGTGCTAACTCATTTTGTTTTTCAGTTTTATAACCAACTCTAAACCACCTACAATACATATATACACATTTAAAAGTGACCTCACATAAATTACCAGCACACAACCACACATGCCAGGCACACGCCTCCTCGGCGATTGCTATTATAGTCTAAAATAGAAGCTACTCTAGATGCGCAAGCCGAGACATGAACGGCCGCAAGCCAACAACACACCCATAGCAATAAACTGAAAACACCCGCATGCAAGGTCACAACCTCTTATATATTACATTTTGTGCCAATTACTATCAATTTAGTAATGTCCCATTTATGTACATGTATATATATATGCATATACTCACACATATACATACATACACATATTTATATACACCTATACATCCATATATACGTATTGTTACTTTATACAGGTGATACTATAGTGCATGAAAGTAGGTCTTGTCGAAACGAAAAACAAGACTATATAAACTTGTTTATCAACAGTAATTTGTTTTGTTTGTATGTTGAAGTTTTGTGACTCTCAGAAGCATGGTGTTATCGGTACGAAATGTAAGACTACAAAGAGTAGTCTTCAACTCTACGTACTGTCAGAGTTTTAAGATTACCCATTATGCTATATATACATACACAATACCCACCGCAATGCGGGCCACAATAGCCAGTCACCCATACAGTGGCCAAACCCGACAAAACCACCCTGACTCCAGATATGGAAACCCCGACCGCTGAGGCGGGACCACTGTAAATTTCCACCTTCATGGCCCCTTCTCCATACATATACTGACTAGTATGCATATCTATACAAATACAAAGGAGGAGATAGCAGAAGTAGGACACCCAAAACGTCCCCCGCGCAGCCAAAAATCCACCCCGCAATCGACCACCATACAAGTAACCAACCCCACTGACCTACAACAACGTCAGGCCTGTCCATTTTTATGCACACATATATACACATATATAGTATAATTTTATATACAAACATATATAATGTCTGCTCCACACCACAAGGTTTTGAAACATTTTACCTGGTCATGCCCGTCAAAAGCCTTTGACATGGGAGCGTTCAAGCTGCCAGCTAGGTATCTTAATATTTGTCCCCATTACAACACCACATTTTTTGTGTTCATGTTGATACAATATTATAATGTTTGTGTATACGCTTCCACATCAATTAATCAATTTTATTGATGGTACTATAGTTACTGTTACATAAATAGGACCTTCTAATTAGTAGCGTCAGCATACAACTTAATGCAAAGTGTCAGAGAAAGACAAAATGAAACTGCATAACATAAGAACCACTCGAGATCTAAAAAACGACCACGGTATAAAAACCCATGGAGCGCAATGGACATGACGTACTTTCTCACCACCAGCAGCTTGCGAGCCAGATATATCATGGTATCACAGCCGGTCTAGTTCATGCCATTCTGTAATGGTCTTTATATTTAAATTGTATACTTTATCTAAAGTCGTTAATAAAACTACTATATGTATTGTATATAACAATACTCTCAAATGTTTAAATAGATCTAAGTGACATTTTAAATTTAATATTATAACAACCCGCCGCCAATTACGTAATAATATACGCAATGCAGTACTCGTATATAATCCCAATCCCTAGGGGGGAAAATGATAATAAAATACATTTAACCACGATTCAAAGATGTTCAAATATTATCTCAACATAGTGTCTAATAAAATAGTGTAACAATATATATATATGGTGTTCCGTCAGGGTCACCACACCATCGTGCCGACACCACGACATTGACAGCATAACAATGACAACACGTGACCACAACAGTTTGACGCCCCACCGCCCAAACCGCTACCGCTGCATCGCACCATCGCCACCGCACCATCTGCCTCACGCAGTATCGCCTGCTGAGGCTACACTAAGAGAGGCCGACAGCACGATTACGACAGCCCGAGACCACGGCAACGACAGTATGAGACAACGATAGTACGACACCACTTCACCGCGACAACGACAGA
>CM026395.1:6613246-6642429 GCA_014843695.1 Archivesica marissinica
CTCCCACCTTTCTCCCATTCCTCTCTCCCACCTTTCTCCCATTCCTCTCCCACCTTTCTCCCATTCCTCTCCAATCACTCTCCCACCTTTCTCCCATTCCTCTCCAATCACTCTCCCACCTTTCTCCCATTCCTCTCCAATCACAACTGTCCACCCTAAAAAAAATAGTAAGCCCCCTAAGTTTAGATCCAGAAAAAAGCTACACCAGATTCAAACAAAGCTACACCAGATTCAAACAGAGCTACGGCAGATTCAAACAAAGCTACACCAGATTCAAACAAAGCTACGACAGATTCAAACAAAGCTACATCAGATTCCAACTAAGCTACGACAGATTCAAACAAAGCTACAACAGATTCAAACAAAGCTACGGCAGATTAAAAAAAAGCTACATCAGATTCAAACAAAGTTACGACAGATTCAAAAAAAGCTACGGCAGATTCAAACAAAGCTACACCAGATTCAAACGGAAATGGAGAATAAGAATGCACATACCAAAAACACTAGCATCAAATGAGGAGTTGACATTAACATGTATGTACTCTGAAATCCAACTGTTTCTTTACGCCAATCAGTAGAAAATTAGCACACCCATACCAGGATACTCTGGAGTATGGGACTATGGGTAACAATATCTAAAACATTACATATCTTTCAATTCATTTATAGGCTATGTAGAAATTGGCGTTATCTAATATTTGAATTTGCGTAACTGAACATTTGTAAATGATGAATGTATCTTGGTTGACAAACTCAGAGAACAATACATTTTTTTTATCAGAAGTGTATGAACATCCATGTTATAGTTGCACTTGCTGGTAAATAATCGCAGAATTAGGTCTTTCAGAAATTCAGATTTATTAACCCTTTCAACACCACAGACCTCTAAATTGGCTTACAAAAAGGTGTAGATCCAGATGAGCCGGCTCGTGACGAGCCGTCTCATCAGGATCTGCACTTTTTTCAAGTAATATAACTATTTTTAGGAAAAAAATTACCCATTTTGATAAATGAACTGATCCAAATGTAATTTTGTTATTAATTTATTGGTCTAAAAATATCATGGACCAGTCCATGTCAGTTACTTGGTGTTGAATGGGTTAAGAGCGAAAATTGTCAATCGTAAGTCACGAGGAAACAGTTGGATTTCAGTGGTGATCGAATGCAGAATTAAACTATGTATACTTACACTTTGAAACATTCTAAATTCATACAATATAGCCTAACTATATACTACAGTAACAAGCGGAAAATAATTAGTAGTTTACCAGGTTTCGTATTACATGTCCAAGTTTGTAAATATGAAAATTGTCAGCATGTTCATACAAATTAACGCAAGTAATTCATGAATTCCAACGACATATAGATAGCTATCAGTAAACTGTGTTATTGTATTGTCCGCTGGACTGGTAATCCAGGGATCGCAGGTTTGATCCCCAGTCAGACCCTAATAAAATTAACAGTCTTTCAGATGGGACTTTAAACCGAGGTCTCGTGTCGGTGCTCTACACCGTGAATGTAAAAGAACCAGGTGAGATTCTGGAATGGGTCTCTGTCTGTATCATTGCACTATCCTCCAACAATCTAAATTGACTAATCTTTTCCGAAGGTGTCGCTCATATGGGTAACCGGTAGCGACGATAAATAAACGTAAAACACACACAGTGTTATTGTATTGGTGGAAGTAGTGAAATAATACGTTACACTAAGACATTGATCTAACAGTGAACTAATTTACTCTAAAGTAAATGGTAGTTTCATTTTCTGAGAAATTACAAGTCCTACATGAACAAGAGGGCCATGATGCCCCTATATCGCTCGGCTGACTAAATGTTTGACCCCGGGGTCTACAGTTTAACAACATTGAAGAGGGCCATGATGCCCCTATATCGCTCGGCTGACTAAATGTTTGACCCCGGGGTCTACAGTTTAACAACATTGAAGAGGGCCATGATGCCCCTATATCGCTCGGCTGACTAAATGTTTGACCCCGGGGTCTACAGTTTAACAACATTGAAGAGGGCCATGATGCCTCTATATCGCTCGGCTGACTAAATGTTTGACCCCGGGGTCTACAGTTTAACAACATTGAAGAGGGCCATGATGCCTCTATATCGCTCGGCTGACTAAATGTTTGACCCCGGGGTCTACAGTTTAACAACATTGAAGAGGGCCATGATGCCTCTATATCGCTCGGCTGACTAAATGTTTGACCCCGGGGTCTACAGTTTAACAACATTGAAGAGGGCCATGATGCCCCTATATCGCTCGGCTGACTAAATGTTTGACCCCGGGGTCTACAGTTTAACAACATTGAAGAGGGCCATGATGCCTCTATATCGCTCGGCTGACTAAATGTTTGACCCCGGGGTCTACAGTTTAACAACATTGAAGAGGGCCATGATGCCTCTATATCGCTCGGCTGACTAAATGTTTGACCCCGGGGTCTACAGTTTAACAACATTGAAGAGGGCCATGATGCCTCTATATCGCTCGGCTGACTAAATGTTTGACCCCGGGGTCTACAGTTTAACAACATTGAAGAGGGCCATGATGCCCCTATATCGCTCGGCTGACTAAATGTTTGACCCCGGGGTCTACAGTTTAACAACATTGAAGAGGGCCATGATGCCCCTATATCGCTCGGCTGACTAAATGTTTGACCCCGGGGTCTACAGTTTAACAACATTGAAGAGGGCCATGATGCCCCTATATCGCTCGGCTGACTAAATGTTTGACCCCGGGGTCTACAGTTTAACAACATTGAATGAGCATTGTACATCGATCATTCTTACCGAGTGATTTTCGTAACAAAAGCAATTTCTAACTAAACAGTACAGACGTTTGTGTATATATGTAAATGATACCAATACCTGGTCAACTATTAATTATTTTCGTCTTGATACAAACAACATAACTAAACACATTGGACTATTATGTTATATTTCGGGTTTTACGCCTGCATCAGAACCATTTCGGGCTATATCGCCGGCGGGCAGTTTACCTAACAACACCTTTCCTGGGCAGGCTACAACGGTTAACCAGTACTTGGGTGCACCAACCTCCGTAAGAAACTGCCAACTTTTTCATATAAATGAGACACGACCTGAGCGGGGCTCGAACCCGTGACCATCAGTGATGATAGGTTACAGTGGTATACAAGTCAGCGACCTTAACCACGCGACCACGGAGTCACATTGAACTAAGAAATAAGAAAAAAATACATAATAGTATGCTATGCTTACGCATATTAATATGTTGCGTAATCCACACAAGGTGGGGTTTACCATCAAAGTATAATTCAAGTTAGCTACTAGTTTCAAAGGTTGATACTGTCAGTCAAACCTGCACTAGTACAGGGATGGCTGGAGCAAGGGAATTTCTTACCCTAACATACTACTAACAGTGACCAACCTGTGTTTCTATGATAAATTATACATAGGAACTAGCAGTTAACTCAATACATTTTCATCAAAATACAGCAAAACGACCTGGAAATAAACCAGTTCTATGCTTCTTCTTCAATGCCAACAGAAGGCAACAAGAATTCAATGTTCCTATCACCGAACCGTTGTATATGTTTCAATACATCTGCATACGCCACTTAATGCACATTATGAACTGGATCAGCAAAATAATGGCAATCTGAAACAGATATAGATATACAAAGTATAAAGTATAATATCTGAAACATATAGAGATATACAAAGTATAAAGTCTAACACATGAAACAGATATAGATATACAAAGTATAACATATGAAACAGATATAGATATACAAAGTATAAAGTCTAACACATGAAACAGATATAGATATACAAAGTATAACATATGAAACAGATATAGATATACAAAGTATAAAGTCTAACGTATGAAACAGATATAGATATACACAGTATAAAGTATAACGTATGAAACAGATATAGATATACAAAGCCTAACATATGAAACAGATATAGATATACAAAGTATAAAGTCTAACGTATGAAACAGATATATATATACAAAGTATAACATATGAAACAGATATAGATATACAAAGTATAAAGTCTAACGTATGAAACAGATATAGATATACAAAGTATAAAGTCTAACACATGAAACAGATATAGATATATAAAGTATAACACATGAAACAGATATAGATATACAAAGTATAAAGTATAACATATGAAACAAATATAGATATACAAAGTATAAAGTCTAACGTATGAAACAGATATATATATACAAAGTATAACATATGAAACAGATATAGATATACAAAGTATAAAGTCTAACGTATGAAACAGATATAGATATACAAAGTATAAAGTCTAACACATGAAACAGATATAGATATATAAAGTATAAAGTATAACACATGAAACAGATATAGATATACAAAGTATAAAGTCTAACGTATGAAACAGATATACAAAGTATAAAGTATAACATATGAAACAGATATAGATATACAAAGTATAAAGTCTAACATATGAAACAGATATAGATATACAAAGTATAAAGTCTAACACATGAAACAGATATAGATATACAAAGTATAACATATGAAACAGATATAGATATACAAAGTACAAAGTCTAATGTATGAAACAGATATAGATATACAAAGTATAAAGTCTAACGTATGAAACAGATATATATATACAAAGTATAACATATGAAACAGATATAGATATACAAAGTATAAAGTCTAACGTATGAAACAGATATAGATATACAAAGTATAAAGTCTAACACATGAAACAGATATAGATATATAAAGTATAACACATGAAACAGATATAGATATACAAAGTATAAAGTCTAACGTATGAAACAGATATAGATATACAAAGTATAAAGTCTAACGTATGAAACAGATATACAAAGTATAAAGTATAACATATGAAACAGATATAGATATACAAAGTATAAAGTCTAACGTATGAAACAGATATAGATATACAAAGTATAAAGTCTAACACATGAAACAGATATAGATATACAAAGTATAAAGTATAACACATGAAACAGATATAGATATACAAAGTATAAAGTCTAACGTATGAAACAGATATACAAAGTATAAAGTATAACATATGAAACAAATATAGATATACAAAGTATAAAGTCTAACATATGAAACAGATATAGATATATAAAGTATAACATATGAAACAGATATAGATATACAAAGTACAAAGTATAACATCTGAAACAAATATAGATATACAAAGTATAAAGTCTAACATATGAAACAGATATAGATATACAAAGTATAAAGTCTAACACATGAAACAGATATAGATATACAAAGTATAACATATGAAACAGATATAGATATACAAAGTACAAAGTCTAATGTATGAAACAGATATAGATATACAAAGTATAAAGTCTAATGTATGAAACAGATATAGATATACAAAGTATAAAGTCTAACACATGAAACAAATATAGATATACAAAGTATAAAGTATAACATCTGAAACAGATATATATATACAAAGTATAAAGTATAACATCTGAAACAGATATATATATACAAAGTATAAAGTATAACATCTGAAACAGATATATATATACAAAGTATAAAGTCTAACGTATGAAACAGATATAGATATACAAAGTATAACATATGAAACAGATATATATATACAAAGTATAAAGTCTAACGTATGAAACAGATATAGATATACAAAGTATAACATATGAAACAGATATAGATATACAAAGTATAAAGAGTAACACATGAAACAAATATAGATATACAAAGTATAACATATGAAACAGATATAGATATACAAAGTATAAAGTCTAACGTATGAAACAGTTAGAGATATACAAAGTATAACATATGAAACAGATATAGATATACACAGTATAAAGTCTAACGTATGAAACAGATATAGATATACAAAGTATAAAGTATAACGTATGAAACAGATATATATATACAAAGTATAACATATGAAACAGATATAGATATACAAAGTATAAAGCCTAACATATGAAACAGATATAGATATATAAAGTATAAAGTCTAACACATGAAACAGATATAGATATACAAAGTATAAAGTCTAACACATGAAACAGATATAGATATACAAAGTATAAAGTATAACATATGAAACAGATATAGATATACAAAGTATAAAGTATAACATATGAAACAGATATAGATATACAAAGTATAAAGTATAATATCTGAAACAGATATAGATATACAAAGTATAAAGTATAACATATGAAACAGATATAGATATACAAAGTATAAAGTATAACATATGAAACAGATATAGATATACAAAGTATAAAGAATAACACATGAAACAGATATAGATATACAAAGTATAAAGTATAACATATGAAACAGATATAGATGCATAAAGTATAACATATGAAACAGATATAGATGCATAAAGTATAAAGTATAACATATGAAACAGATATAGATATACACAGTATAAAGTATAACATCTGAAACAGATATAGATATACAAAGTATAAAGTATAACATCTGAAACAGATATAGATATACAAAGTATAAAGTATAACGTATGAAACAGATATAGATATACAAAGTATAAAGTATAATATCTGATACAGCTTTAGACATGGTTAAATGTATATTGTATAAATGCACACCGTTCCCTAATATACATGAAGAGATATATAACAAATGTTGAAGGCGATAATACATGCAATGACATATGTATATTGACACTAAAAAAAACGCAACAATTTAATTTATTGCATACGTTACTATAAATAGTAACAAATTTAATGGTAGAAAAGCAAAATATCTGGTCGGCGCGGGCAATATATTTCGATTTTCGAGAACGAATCACGAGCACGTGTCACAGGTAGCAACAACATAGTAACTACATTGTCTAAACATGGCCGCCGAAGCATCCGATATTGGCGCTGGGGCCGTTAAGGTATGCAATAAAGAAGTTATTAAACGGCTGCGGTGGACCATTTGTGGATATTGGCGCACCTATCCGATATTGGCCCGAGGGCCGTCATCTCCATAGGGTGCGCCAATATCCACAAATGGCCCACCTCCGCGGTTTAGTAACCTCTAAATATTGCAAACATTTGTCTAATGATACATTTTAACAGAGTATTATACACGACACTGTGACAAATGGAGTATGCTTAGGTGACTGTCTAGGTATTATACATAATACTGTGACAAATTGAGTATGCTTAGGTGACTGTCTAGGTATTATACATGACACTGTGACAAATGGAGAATGGTTAGGTGACTGTCTAGATAGTATACATGACACTGTGACAAATGGAGTATGCTTAGGAGACTGTCTAGGTATTATACATGACACTGTGACAAATGGAGTATGCTTAGGAGACTGTCTAGGTATTATACATGACACTGTGACAAATGGAGTATGCTTAGGTGACTGTCTAGGTATTATACATGACACTGTGACAAATGGAGTATGCTTAGGAGACTGTCTAGGTATTATACATGACACTGTGACAAATGGAGTATGCTTAGGAGACTGTCTAGGTATTATACATGACACTGTGACAAATGGAGTATGCTTAGGTGACTGTCTAGGTATTATACATGACACTGTGACAAATGGAGTATGCTTAGGTGACTGTCTAGGTATTATGTATGACACTGTGGCAAATGGAGTATGCTTAGGTGACTGTCTAGGTATTATACATGACACTGTGACAAATGGAGTATGCTTAGGAGACTGTCTATGTATATGACATGACACTGTGACAAATGGAGTATGCTTAGGTGACTGTCTAGGTATTATACATGACACTGTGACAAATGGAGTATGCTTAGGAGACTGTCTAGGTATTATACATGACACTGTGACAAATGGAGTATGCTTAGGAGACTGTCTATGTATATGACATGACACTGTGACAAATGGAGTATGCTTAGGTGACTGTCTAGGTATTATACATGACACTGTGACAAATGGAGTATGCTTAGATGACGGTCTAGGTATTATACATGACACTGTGACAAATGGAGTATGCTTGGGTGACTGTCTAGGTATTATACATGACACTGTGACACATGGAGTATGCTTAGGTGATTGTCTAGGTATTATACATGACACTGTGACAAATGGAGTATGCTTAGGTGATTGTCTAGGTATCATACACGACACTGTGACAAATGGAGTATGCTTAGGTGACTGTCTAGGTATTATACATGACACTGTGACAAATGGAGTATGCTTATGTGACTGTCTAGGTATCATACACGACACTGTGACAAATGGAGTATGCTTAGGCGACTGTCTAGGTATTATACATGACACTGTGACAAATGGAGTATGCTTAGGAGACTGTCTATGTATATGACATGACACTGTGACAAATGGAGTATGCTTAGGTGACTGTCTAGGTATTATACATGACACTGTGACAAATGGAGTATGCTTAGGAGACTGTCTAGGTATTATACATGACACTGTGACAAATGGAGTATGCTTAGGAGACTGTCTATGTATATGACATGACACTGTGACAAATGGAGTATGCTTAGGTGACTGTCTAGGTATTATACATGACACTGTGACAAATGGAGTATGCTTAGGAGACTGTCTAGGTATTATACATGACACTGTGACAAATGGAGTATGCTTAGGAGACTGTCTATGTATATGACATGACACTGTGACAAATGGAGTATGCTTGGGAGACTGTCTAGGTATTATACATGACACTGTGACAAATGGAGTATGCTTAGGTGACTGTCTAGGTATTATACATGACACTGTGACAAATGGAGTATGCTTAGATGACGGTCTAGGTATTATACATGACACTGTGACAAATGGAGTATGCTTAGGTGACTGTCTAGGTATTATACATGACACTGTGACAAATGGAGTATGCTTAGGTGACTGTCTAGGTATTATACATGACACTGTGACAAATGGAGTATGCTTAGGTGACTGTCTAGGTATTATACACGACACTGTGACAAATGGAGTATGCTTATGTGACTGTCTAGGTATCATACACGACACTGTGACAAATGGAGTATGCTTAGGCGACTGTCTAGGTATTATACATGACACTGTGACAAATGGAGTATGCTTATGTGACTGTCTAGGTATCATACACGACACTGTGACAAATGGAGTATGCTTAGGCGACTGTCTAGGTATTATACATGACACTGTGACAAATGGAGTATGCTTATGTGACTGTCTAGGTATTATACATGACACTGTGACAAATGGAGTATGCTTAGGTGACTGTCTAGGTATTATACATGACACTGTGACAAATGGAGTATGCTTGGGCGACTGTCTAATGCATATAATAGACTTGTTTAATGAAATTATTATATGTGATGAAATTCAATGTTGATTATTACAAGTTCATATATACACAATGTTGCGTTTCTTTTGCGTTTAAGTATATATACACATCCACATATATATTGAACAAAGCTTAAACATGTGTCTACAGACGTAGTCCAGTGGTCAACACGGTGGACTGGGAATCCAGGGATCGCAGGTTCGATCCCTCCGTCCGATCCTAATAAAATTAACAATCTTTCGGATGGGACGTTAAACCAAAGTCTCTTGTCGGTGCTTTACACTGTGCACGTAAAAGAACCAGAGGATATTCTGGAATGTGTCTCTGTCTGTATTATTTCACTATCCACCAAAAATCTAAAATGACTAATCTCTTCAGGAGGCGTCATTCATATGGGCAACCGGTAGCGACGATAAATAAATGTAAAGCACACACACATGTGAATGTGGATAAGATCAATATTTGGGATAGAATTAAAATCGTATACTTACTTAAGCCAAGTTCTCTTTCGTTCTTGAAAGAGATTGAAAATTCTGTCGTGTCATTGTCCATTGTGTCCAATGAATTGTCAATGTTTGCATGACGGTCATAGACCATGTCATTTTCATCACTGAACAGTCGTTGCTCTTCTGGGCTAATCGGTTTCTGCAATGAAATATTCATAAATCACTCAACAGTCTCCTCCACAATGTGCACGACGTGCCCTATATGCACAGCACACAGCAGGACAATGGGTCATGGACTTCGCTGATGTCAGCCTCGCTATCTGAACAGAAGAAGCCGTGCGATTCAGTAGGAGTAATAAGCCTCAAAGTAACTTCCCTACTTGGCGAGACAGCAATGCTCAGTGCTGTAGACGACAGAGAGCTGACGGATGTTTTTAGCCTAATCCGCGATGGAGACGGTGGGATGTGGCTTCTACTCTGATCCGGTAGCGACGAGGACCCAAGCTAAGACAACAGAACCAGTCTTGCTGCTGTGAGCTGGCAAATGATGAGAGGATGTGGCACTAAAAGGGACCGTTTACAGAAAGAAGTAGGACTAGTCACCCTGGACCAGAGGAAGAATCCACTTCGGGATGTCTACCAGACCCACAACCGACGTAGGAAAAAGGACTGTTTACAGAAAGAAGTAGGACTAGTCACCCTGGACCAGAGGAAGAATCCACTTCGGGATGTCTACCAGACCCACAACCGACGTAGGAAAAAGGACTGTTTACAGAAAGAAGTAGGACTAGTCACCCTGGACCAGAGGAAGAATCCACTTCGGGATGTCTACCAGACCCACAACCGACGTAGGAAAAAGGACTGTTTACAGAAAGAAGTAGGACTAGTCACCCTGGACCAGAGGAAGAATCCACTTCGGGATGTCTACCAGACCCACAACCGACGTAGAAAGTATAATCTACTTAGAGAAATCAGTCCCCCACATGCCTCAGCAGAGGTTATAGCATAACTATATGAGGGTTTATATATACCATAGTGATCTGAACAATGAATTGATTATCGACAACTCTGCTTGGGTCTCAATTTGTTACTAGTACTGACAGGTAATATAACAGTAAAACCATAGTCCTACAGGCGCGTAGCTGCCTATACGCGAGTACGCGGCTGAATCCACATAATTCTGGGGGGAAAAAATTCGGCCAAAGTTGCAATTCAGCCAAAGTTGCAGTATGCGTACTTGACTACATACTCATATTATAACGTGCCTTGCCGGATTAAATAGCCTTCTGACCTCAGCACAACTTTGAAGGACACAAACAAAACTTTGTACCCAGACATTTACACATGTCTGATGGTGCTCATCACCATGCCGGTTTCAACAGCCTCAGCTTAGAGGTCGTTCAGCATCATGAGAAGATTGAAGAACTATATGAGGTCTACTATGTCCACTAACGCCTGTCTGGGCTAGCAATGATGCATAGCTACAGACATATGGACATTGACATTTAACATGTAATCATGCAGTTCGCTGGCAAAAAGGACAGAAAATTAGACTTCTGATAGACAATCGGGGCTTGTATTTGTTTGATATTTCAGCTCTATTTTAGAGGAAAAAATCTGCGAGTAAAGTGTTTTTTGTTGATTTATGATCATAAAACTGTCAAATTTCCAGTACTAAATAATGCACCTCAGAACGCCCAGAATGCACCAGATTGCACCATTGTTTCAAACAAAATTTCGGGGGAACATGCCCCCGGACCCCCTAGTACAATTATGAATCCACATGGATAGAGGGCTAGCTACGCCCCTGTCCTATAAATAAGACCTCTACATTTTTTTCCCTGCTATTTGAAAAATGCCTGGATAGTAAAATGTCGCATTTTTCAAGTCTAAATATTTGGACTAAGTATTTTAAACCCATGCAATGCTGTAAATTCACCGTAATCTAGGTTGGCCCAATGTCTTTAAAACAATTGAACGTAGGGTATGATTTTAAAACATAAACAGCAAATTACCCCAGGACCTTGCGTGTCCTGCACTGGAATGCTTGTATTCATTGGCATGAATTCCATTGAATCGCAGGATGTAGCTACTGTCTTCGTGCGCACATTGTATTTGTACAATCGATAAGCAGCAATTGCAATCACAAGAACAATAATGAACGTTGCTCCAACAAACGCCAGTATCAACATTTTATGATCTTCTGTTGCTGACTTTGCTGGAAAATCTTCTGCAGTAGATGTAGCCTCTGTACTTGTGACCTTTGGCTCATAAGCTCGAAACACTGGAAAAAATATGATACCTCAAATAAGTTCTATTAGCTTTAAGCATATTTATTCACACTGTCATCACACTATCAAGTTGCATAGATCGATTGAGAATGCAAGAGTCTGCCTCCGTGGTCGAGTGGTAACTGTCGCTGACTTGTATATCACTGTAACCTATCATCACTGATGGTCACGGGTTCTTAGAGAAATTAACTGATTTTTTTTCCAGTAAAGTACACATTGGGTATGCTGTAGGATATATATTACCTCCCTTGATACGATACCATTAGTTGGAATCCTTTGTTTTTACTGTTGTTTTCTAACCAGATTTTATCAAAATTATTAATTGATAACCAATGTTTACAGTAAAGTATCCATTGGACATGCTGTAGAGATTTAATACTTATAAGATGAGAAAATGGACTTTTCATTTTTATCACTTGCTTATAAGACAGGAAGCGACTTTGAGATAATAATCTGGTGATAAAAATCTTGTCTTATAGGCGAATAAGTACGGTAAATGAGAGACATCTCTAATTTTCTATTACCTCCCTTGGCAGATAAAGTCTGATTTATTCCAAAATGTGAATAGGTCCTTTTAGTTAACTGTTAGAATCCTTTGTTTTTACTGTTGTTCCCTAATCAGATGTTGCGGTATGATGAATGTGATTTTATCCAAATCGTGTTAATTAACTGATCATAACATTCTTTTACAAATAAGTACCCATTGTATATACTGTATGAGATCTGTCGAGATATAGTAATTTAATAATCACAAGAAGAGATAGTAGAATAAAATTGTTAGCATGTTGTGCAAAGGAAACAACGATAAAAACAGAGGAAAACACTTAATAGGACCTATCTACCTTTATGGAGTATTCAGGGGCAGTAACTGACTGATGTCTCTCAGTACATGTAATAGGACCTATCTACTTTTAGGGAGTATTCAGGGGCAGTAACTGACTGATGTCTCTCAGTACATGTAATAGGACCTATCTACTTTTAGGGAGTATCCAGGGGCAGTAATAGGACCTATCTACTTTTAGGGAGTATTCAGGGGCAGTAACTGACGATGTCTCTCAGTACATGTAATAGGATTGGCCTATCTACTTTTAGGGAGTATCCAGGGGCAGTAACTGACTGATGTCTCTCAGTACATGTAATAGGACCTATCTACTTTTAGGGAGTATCCAGGGGCAGTAACTGACTGATGTCTCTCAGTACATGTAATAGGACCTATCTACATTTAGGGAGTATTCAGGGGCAGTAACTGACCGATGTCTCTCAGTACATGTAATAGGACCTATCTACTTTTAGGGAGTATCCAGGGGCAGTAACTGACTAATTATAGTTCTCGTTGAAATCATTGCATGGAAGTTTATTGTTTTTGTTCAGTATATATAGAGAAAATGACCCATTGAATACCCTGTATTGCACTGATATTACATGATACATATATTTATATGTGCCGCGGTACGGACTCGCCACTGGGGAGATCATGTGTAAGCTGCCCAGCTAGTTCAGTCTGTAGAGCATTGCCCTGTCAACGATAGGTCCCGGGTTCGAGCCCTGGGTTGGCTGAACATTTTTCTCAACATGTGACATTTGGCGTCCAACGAGGGACGAGACTGGATATATACTTCGAGATCATGTTCACCTTGTTCTCTATCCCTAGAAATTCGTGGAAGAATTCCAATTTGGTGGGGAACTATGCCACTGTACGGATTTACTCACCATTGGGGGAGATCATGTGTAAGCAGCCCGGCTAGCTCAGTTGGTAGTGATGGGTTCTGGGTTCACATTTTTCTCACCACGACACACAAGTCCAATCCAAAATACTGTTAATATAACTTACATGGACAACGAAATGTACACGTCCCAGGCTGTTTAATCTGACCTTTGGCACACACATTTAAACAGCTTCGACATCTGTAGCCCCTGTCTGGGCTGTACTGATCCGTATCGCAATAGTAATGTGAATCTGCAAGGAACATGCATGTACATGTATAGAACTTTAGAAGCTAAAAATAGTTTAATAGGTATTTGCACATTGTCACATATGAATGTACATTGTACATGCATAGGTTTCGGGTAAAGACTGTAGTGAATATATCTACATAACCCAAGAATCATGTTATATTCATATTACGGTAAGCAGAGATCATTCTATAGGGCGATGTTGGCGAAATAGTCGCCATAGGGACCCTGACTTCGCCGCGTCTGATCTAGATCTATGTTGTTTACAAAATGTGATTTTATTTACTCAACATGCAAAGGGCTAAAATAAAAATAATGAATTATAAATAGAGAATATTAAGTTACTGTCTTATAAGTTTTAATTTATTATGCAAGTTGGAGTAAATAAACAGGGCGAGGCCAACTATTTAGACTTGAAAAATGTGACATTTTACTATCTAGGCATTTTTCAAAATAACAGAACAAAAATGTATGTAGAGGTCTTATTTATAGGACTAGGCGAGGAGGCTGTGCCGAGCCTTGTATTTATAGGACTAGGCGAGGAGGCTGTGCCGAGCCTTGTATTTATAGGACTAGGCGAGGAGGCTGTGCCGAGGCGAGGAGGCTGTGCTGAGCCTTGTATTTATAGGACTAGGCGAGGAGGCTGTGCCGAGGCGAGGAGGCTGTGCCGAGCCTTGTTTTTATAGGACTAGGCGAGGAGGCTGTGCGAGCCTTGTATTTATAGGACTAGGTGAGGAGGCTGTGCGAGGTGAGGAGGCTGTGCCGAGCCTTGTATTTATAGGACTAGGCGAGGAGGCTGTGCGAGGTGAGGAGGCTGTGCCAAGCCTTGTATTTATAGGACTAGGCGAGGAGGCTGTGCCGAGCCTTGCATTTATAGGACGTGAGGAGGCTGTGCCGAGCTTGTATTTATAGGACTAGGCGAGGAGGCTGTGCCGAGCCTGTATTTATAGGACTAGGTGAGGAGGCTGTGCCGAGCCTTGTATTTATAGGACTAGGCGAGGGGCTGTGCCGAGCCTTGCATTTATAGGACTAGGTGAGGAGGCTGTGCCGAGCCTTGTATTTATAGGACTAGGCGAGGAGGCTGTGCCGAGCCTGTATTTATAGGACTAGGCGAGGAGGCTGTGCCGAGGCGAGGAGGCTGTGCCGAGCCTGTATTTATAGGACTAGCGAGGAGGCTGTGCCGAGCCTTGTATTTATAGGACTAGGCGAGGCTGTGCGAGCCTTGTATTAATAGGACTAGGCGAGGAGGCTGTGCGAGCCTTGTATTTATAGGACTAGGCGAGGAGGCTGTGCCGAGGCGAGGAGGCTGTGCCGAGGCGAGGAGGCTGTGCCGAGCCTTGTATTATAGGACTAGGCGAGGAGGCTGTGCCGAGGCGAGGAGGCTGTGCCGAGCCTGTATTTTAGGACTAGGTGAGGAGGCTGTGCCGAGCCTTGTATTTATAGGACTAGGCGAGGAGGCTGTGCCGAGGTGAGGAGGCTGTGCCGAGCCTTGTATTTATAGGACTAGGCGAGGAGGCTGTGCCGAGGTGAGGAGGCTGTGCCGAGCCTTGTATTTTTTCAGAGACGAGCCTAATAATTTAAAATTTATAAGACAGTAACATAATATTGTATTTATCCTATCTTCTGATAAAAAAGTTGATTTAGATGGGAAAATGTACCCGGTATTCATGCTGAAGTTTATCATACCATCTGTGAACATATTCAGGGTTCATTCTAGGTCAGAATATTTGGGAGAAGTGAGAATATGCATGAACGCGTCCTTAAATGGTGTTGTTGAATATACTTCTGCAAAATAGGGTTAAAATGCACAGTACAACCATTAAATACAACATTTGAATATAAGGAGTGCTTTATAATGGGCCAGTGTATCTTACTAGACAAAATATTGTTTGAAAATTGTAAAAACCAAACCATTTTTTTTAGGGAGAAGTGGGGCCCCCCAGAGGGCGAAGTCAGGGTCCCTAGGGCGACTATTTCGCCCACATCGCCCTCTAGAATGATCCCTGCATATGTCGTCATACAATGATACACTCAGCATTATGACATCCCGAAATGGTTATTAGGCAGGCAAATTTTGAACATTATTACGCATGAAGGTAGGATAAATCACAGGAACTTGAAATTTTATCCATAAGCCACCAACAGTCTCGTACCTCTATCCTAGGACACCCCCTCTATTAAAAAAGATTGAGGGGGGTGTCCTAGGATAGAGGTACGAGACCGTTGGTGGCTTATGGATAAAATTTCAAGTTCCTGTGGATAAGCAATTGTAATGTCTATTGTTATTTAACATCCTATAAATTATGCTTACAGAAACAATTTAATTAAAATATACATGTATATAGTTTACACAAATTTATCTTAACTCGATTGTGAAACAAGTTCTTACAACTTTAATCACTCTTGAGACCTCATTCCGAAGGACACAATCGCAATTGCTCCAGCGGGGCACAAACTCCGGGCCTTTCGCACCTGAAGCGAACGCGCTACAACTATGCTATGACAACTTCCACAAATATATTTATGCATGAATAAACAACTCACCACGAATTGTTTGAGTAACAAGCGAGCGAGTAACATTTATTAGATGATCTCCGCCTCCAACCAAATAGAAGTGATCTTCCCGACTAGCTAACTCTTCATACACAGCCGGAATGGATGTTCCAACTACCACCACGAATATTTTCTTTTTCATGATACCTGCAGAAACGTTATCTAACTTAGTTTCCTCACTTACGAACAGAAGTAGCAATTCTGCTCTTCTCTTGTAAGTGTCAGCACTAAACCGTTTATTAATTTCATCCTCTATCAAGGAAGATGATAGGGTGTGCCCACTTTGTATCATACCAACTGCCTGCATTTTGGCCATCCAGTCCAAATCGTTGATTGGTGTATGTGAAGTCCACATTTCATCTATCTGATCACCAATCGAGCTAACGAATATATAACTTCCATCTGCGTGACTCGAAATTAAATCGGTCAGTATATGCTCCAGCCACTGTCTTTCCTTGATGTTGACATCAATCAAGATATCAAGCACTATGGGCTCCGGTGGTCGACAAACTGTTAAAAATATTTAAAGGTAAACATACTAGTTGAACTCATATAAAACTGCTTTGATGATTTAATGCTTAGATAACAGACGAATCTGTTGTCCAGTGGTTAACACGCTGGACTGGTAATCCAGGGATCGCAGGTTCGGATTCCCTGTCTGACCCTAATAAAATTAGCAGTCTTTCAGATGGGACTTTAAACCGAGGTTTCGTGTGGGTTCTTTACACTGTGCACATAAAAGAACCAGAGGATGCACTATCCTCCAAAACTCTAAAATGACTAATCTCTTCAGGAGGCATCATTCATATGGGTTGATTTCTTGTATAATATTGTGTCAAGAGACGTTATAGACTGTGCAGAATTCAAACAACGGTATGTGTGTTCATCTTGTTAACAATTTTAATTTATAAAATGACTTTTTAGAATATTAAATATGCTACGCGTAATTGAGGTTTAGCGTTTAGACTTTGAAAAATGCCTGGATAGTAAAATGTCACATTTCCTAAATATTTGGACTAGGTCAGCAGGGGGATTGAACATGCGATCCCTGGATTACCAGTCCAATGTGTTAACCACTGGACTACAGATCCGTCTGTAAAAAGAACTATTATAAATTATTCATCAATAACCTATACAGTCCTGCTAAATAGGGCAAACTGATTGTTGTGCTAAAATTTGAAGGTTCTGTGATTTTCCAATAGTATTTATATATCGACTATTTTAAGTAGCAACCACCACGCATCTTTACTGCGCATTATTGCGCAATCGGTGTTCCGATAAAAAACTGACCCCAAAATATGTCCTGTGTATTACGGTCTTGTATGAACAGAGCAAAGGCTTTCCGATTGAAATATTTGCATAAGTGGGAGGAGATATGACCAAATATGGCGTATATGCCCATTTGGCTGTTAAGCAGGATATATTTACAGTTCAAAACCGAAAGTGAAAATTTCAAATATCATAAATTTGTCCAAAACGGCCATATACGCTAATGAAATTGGTATTTTATGATAGATATATCATTATTCTTTTCATTCTGGGCACTTCCAAGAATGTAATTTGACGTATATCCTGTTTATTTGGCTCGCATCTGAGTGACATGACAAGTCTCATCGGACAAGGGAAGTAATCAAACTTAACTATTACCAATATTCCACTTCCGCCGTCGTAATCGTAATTCATGCAGAGTAAAAAAAACATTAAAATATTGCAAAGTGTGTCCTTCTCTCAAGCTCGATTGAGGTATAAATAGATACGGTATTGTGGTTTGGAATAAATGCAAATATGCATTTGCGCTCACTGAAGATTAATTAGCTTGTATTTGCAATTTTCTAAAATCAAAATGGCTGTTCGTACACAGTTCATTCGTACTCGGTTACTGTACACCGTTCATTCGTACTCGGTTACGAGTCGGTATATTAAAACTATATTAATTTATAAGTGTGTTGTAAGTACTGTGTGCATAAAATTGTTACAGAACAGGTGAGAAATGTTTAAAGAAGAACATAACACTGACTACTATGCAGAATACCGTTTCATGATCAAGTAATAAGCTGGGGTCAACTTTTTTAAGAAATTGAAAATCAAGCCTTTTCTGACTGCAATTTTTCATCATTTACAAGTCCATTAATTTCAAAATTTGTGGTGTAACAAAGTTAAACTATACATTTTTGCAAAAGGTTTGATGAGATCTACCAGAAAATGTATAGTTTTACATGTATTATAGCTGTTAATAAAATCATTGAATGTTGCTATTTTAAGCACAAGAGGAATTCCAACAATATGAATCATGTAGGTCACGCAAGGATTGGCTGTTTCAATGAAAAACTAAATGATGAAATGCCCTGGAGCCTGAACTAACAAAACACCAGATAGTCATACTGCATGCTATGAACGCAAATAATCATCGAGACTGTGCTTGAGGCATTGCCTTGAGACTCATGATTATGATTATCACAAAATAACCCCCCCCCCCCGCAATACAACTCATCAAGTCTAAGTCACACTGTGCCAATCTTGTTTGGTAGATGATGTATATATAGAAACTTACATGTCAATACTGAGTTGATACACAGTAAATAAAATAATATCCACTTCATCATTTTATAAAGTTAACGTTCTTATAAGATCTAGAAACTTCTTGTAAACATCCGATACCGACTATGACATCATATGTCACATGACCGTGGATGTTTATGTAGGTATGACACCGCTATTGAAATTTCCATAGGGCACAATTATAACACACAGTGTCATTAAATTTCCCCCAAAAATAGTTTGGCACAAAAGACAGTAGTTTACAACAGACTGGCCTTTGAGCCACAAGAACATGTCAAATTTCAACGGTAGCACGACTTACCCAAATCTTCCCAAATCCACCAAATCTATATCAAATCTTACCAAATCTAGTATCTTATGGTGTTATTGTGAGCTATGGTACTCGTTTTTCATTAGTATATGACCATACAAACCCATTACAGTCATTTTATGACAATACACCTACAACTGACAAGTAAATTTGAGATTTATGAAGTAGGCCTGCTATTTTTTTACGCCTTATATTACATAAAGTTTTTATTGTGTGTCTTTCGACGACTGACACGTCTGCATGCACTATTTGCTGATACATGGTTAGAGAATGGCTATATAGCGACCCTGCTGAGACAAGTGTTATTATTAAATATGTTAAAATATTAAATACAAATGTCTCTGCTTCTTTCGTCACGTTCCATCTTAAAAGTGGTTCAGGGGCAGGTGCCAGCTCTACCCAGTCATGGCATACTAACACCCACAAGGGAGAAAAGAAACATTAAACTAAAACAATTCAGTGGTTACACAACATCAAATGTACTGTCAAACTATGTGACAAACAATTCAAAGTGCTTTAACCTAATACAGTGCAAAACTGAACAGTATAGGAGATCATATTTTCCTAAAACCATTATTGATTGGAACTCCTTGAGTGACAGTGTTGTGCGCGCTGACAAAGCAAGCAGCTTCAAAGCTGCCCTGATCCGGGACATATAATTAACCGGACCGCATCTCTCTCCCGTCGCGATATATACCAAATTTGGTCCTGCGACGTATACATCCAGATCCAGATCCAGATCCAGAAAATATGCATATGAAATCAGCATGCTACGGGCCCACTAGCACCTTATGTCAAGATATTCCACTTGTGAAGTAAATCAGAAATGCTGCATGGTATTACAGCAGAGAAACTGATCAACATTCCCAAAACTGCATACATAATGTAGTTTTTGGGAATATTGATTAGTTTCTCATCTGTATGCATGCATATAATAACGTCATGATCACCAACCATGTCCTGTGATTACGCACATGGGTTAATCGGTTGTATCTCACTTTCCCCACTTTTTGATTTTTGGCCAGTGCAGACTCTCTCACTTTCCCCACTTTCAATGTTCACACCTTTCATTTACCTGTAAGTAAGGTATACTGTGAAACTGAAATAACTGAACCACGTTTGTTAATATACTGACTTAAGACACAAGTATTTTAAAAGATATTACTATACCTGGCCTACGTTACAAAAATTGACCAACCTTTTAACAGCCGAATCAAAAGAATTATTATTAAAACTGTCCAAATTTATTTACTTTGCAAATTTACTAAGAAAGTAACTTCATTACACAATTAAAATTATTTGTATTTGTTAAGCACTTCTCTGAAAATCCATGACTGTCTACTCATATATATTGTATATTTGCTATAAGCATATGACTATGTTTTATGCAATAAATTATTGTTGTTGTTGTTTTCTAATATGTTAGCTAGCTGATTAGAGACAGTTAAAGACACTTAAAGTGATCTGATTAATATGTAGTCAGTTAAAGACACCAATTAATTAACACAAAAATGTGTTTGAAGATGACAATTGTTCACTTAATGAAGTCAAACAATGTAATAATCATACCATGACTTAAGCATATAAATATAACCATAACATTCAACTACATCACCTTCAAAATGGCAAACGCACAGGTTGGAGTTCGCTTTATAGAAAATATTCGTGGCAGTCAGACCCTGATACACAACGATTACTTGTTCAGCCTGAAGAATAACAAGTGAGATCGTAGCTACTGGAAGTGCATGAACAAAGATTGTACGGCGAAAATCAACTTAAAGGATGATATTCCAACTAAGGTAAACTTTGAAAGGGTGTTACTTTCACTACTCACAGTGCGTGTGGAGAAAAGTTCAAGCGTGTGGACTTGCGACTGAGTTTCGCAACTACTCTCCAAAACGGGAAAGGCTCATATAAATGATAGCAGAAAAACGTCACGTTCACAATGCCACCACTAAAAACGTGACAATTGGCATGTGCAAGACCCGTTGGTCGGAGCGCGATACCGCTTATGAGCATTTCTACCTGGCCCTACCATTCCTGGTAGAGTGCTTTAATATCATCAGTGGTACTCACCCGGACATGGATGATTTTGATAAGGCGTTTACGGAAGGCTGGGACTCGGAATCAAGGAAAGATGCAATTGCTCACGCTAAAGAGTTATTGTTGGTCTGGTGTCGCTGTATTACCTGTTGCACCCTCTTCACGGCGTTACCGTCTACCTTCAAAAAGATCTACAAACAAGCCGAACGCATCGCAGAGAAACTAAACGTTGATCCGTCTTTGCCACGCATTGCCAAACGCCAGATCCATCGTCAAAATCAGCCCGCTGATACGCCAGAAGAATATTATCGCCGTACAGTTGCCATTCCACTTCTTGACTGCATCATCAGTGAGATGGATATACGATTTAACAAACTTTCACAGAGAGCTGTGAAGCTGCTGATGCTTGTTCCTGCCATCTGTTTTACCATACATTTTGAGCTCTAGAATGCAGGAAATGCCATTTCAGAGCTTCCAGATTTACAATTTTCAGGGGGAGCATGCCCCCGGACCCCCCTAGCAGGCTCCTGCCCTACGGGCAGTCGCACTTGCATCGAACCCCCTCCAGAAATTCCTAGCGCCGCGCCTGTATAAAGCACTCTTTTCTGTTCAAATATTGCATTTCATGGTAATATTGTGTATTTTAATCCTATTATGTTGAAATTTATTAAATAATACCATTAGATGACGCAATCATGCGCTTTCTCACTTCTCCCAAACATTTTGGTCTAGCTTGAGTCCTGCTGACAATGTGATCATTTCTGTCTAGACACAAAGTAAGATTAAAGAAGGTAGCCTGCATTCTGAAGGCTGTACAAGCTCTATATATAGCTCATTGTTGTTCAAACTAGGTCACACAGACGGACCTGTAGTCCAGTGGTAACACGCTGGACTGGTAATCCAGGGATCGCAGATTCGATCCCCCACCTGACGCTAATAAACTCTTTCACAAGTTAAACCGACGTCCCGTAGACTACAAACAACAGACGGATCTGTAGTCCAGTGGTTAACACGTTGGACTGGAAATCAAGGGATTGCAGGTTCGATCCACCGCCTGACGCTAATAAACTCTTTCACAAGTTAAACCGACGTCCTGTAGACTACAAACAACAGCCGGATGTGTAGTCCAGTTGTTAACACGTTGGACTGGAAATCAAGGGATCGCAGGTTCGATCCCCCGTCTGACGCTAATAAACTCTTTCACATGGGGACTTTAAACTGAGGTATTGTGTCGGTGTTGTACACCGTGCACGTAAAAGAACCAGATGGGACTCTGGAATGGGTCTCTGTCTGTATCATTGCACTATCTAAAATGACTAATCTCGTCAGGAGGCGTCGCTCAAATTAGCAAGCGGTAGCGACGATAAATAAACTTAAGATTTAAAATAAATAAATAAAGCTTGAATTGAATTGTATATATATCATAGCAGGCTCCAGCGGTTAACCAGTACTTGGTACACCAACAACCTGCAAACTGTTTCTTAGCGATGATAGGCTTCAGTGGTATGTATACAAGTCAGCGATCTTAACCACTCGACCATGCACGGAGGCGGATACACGGTCTGTCTATGATACAAATCCTACATGGAAAATAATGATTTATTGGGGGATTACGTAATCTCGGATTAGCGCACTCGCTTCTCACCAATGCAACCCGGGTTCGATCCTCGGACCGGGAAGTATGTGATATGGTATGGTGGTCGCCATATCGGACAGGTGGGTTTTTCTCTGGGTACTCCGGTTTCCTCCCACACGAATGACAACATTTATGCTTTCATCAGCGCCAACGAGAGTGATTGATATAAGTTGTTAAAACTTGCTTCGCAATCTCGGAAAATGTAGTGCAACAAAATGGAAACACCCCTCGATAGGTTGTGGATGTGGACTATTCAGGTTCAGTCCAGCACACTGTCTATGCAGACACGTGTGCATATCTGAACATGTAAACATGTTAACGTACACGCCCACTCAAATATAGCCCTGAAGAAATATAAGACGGAACAGTATAATTGCACTGGTACAGAAATGTGTCACGGAATGATACATTTGCAATGAAACAACAATTTCAGTTATTGTACAGTAATATGTATTCTCTACTATATCACTGGAAATCGGTTCTCTTTGTTTGATTGTGTTTGGGGTTGAGAGTGGCACCACTAGCTTAGGTTATATGACGACTCGTCTATTATTGGTGGAGGGAGACCCCGGATGCCCCTTCTAGCAGTATTTCAGAAAAGGACGTGTTCCCGGGCAAAACCACCGACCTTTCGGAAGCCAACTGGATAACATGCCAGTTGGATTCGAACCTACAGCTGTGAGTAGCAATATATTTAACGCTTATCTTGACCACCCGGCCACGGAGACTCCCAGTTCTCGTAGTTCACAAAACAATCACTCCTAGGTTCTGTCGAAATATACTATAGAATTGGGCCACACAACAACCTGGGGCGCTGGATGAATGGTTGACACAATAGGAAAATGTGCATGGGGAGCTGGATGAAGGGTTAAGACAATAGGAAAATGTGTCTGGGGCGCTGGATGAAGGATTAACACAATAGGAAAATGTGTCTGGGGAGCTGGATGAAGGGTTAGCACAATAGGAAAGTGTGTCTGGGGAGCTGGATGAAGGGTTAAGACAATAGGAAAATGTGTATGGGGAGCTGGATGAAGGGTTAACACAATAGGAAAATGTGTCTGGGGAGCTGGATGAAGGGTTAGCACAATAGGAAAGTGTGTCTGGGGAGCTGGATGAAGGGTTAAGACAATAGGAAAATGTGTATGGGGAGCTGGATGAAGGGTTAACACAATAGGAAAATGTGTCTGGGGCGCTGGATGAAGGGTTAACACAATAGGAAAATGTGTCTGGGGCGCTGGATGAAGGGTTAAGACAATAGGAAAATGTGTCTGGGGCGCTGGATGAAGGGTTAACACAATAGGAAAATGTGTCTGGGCGATGGATGAAGGGTTAGCACAATAGGAAAGTGTGTCTGGGGCGCTGGATGAAGGGTTGACACAATAGGAAAATGTGTATGGGGAGCTGGATGAAGGGTTGACACAATAGGAAAATGTGTCTGGGGAGCTGGATGAAGGGTTAACACAATAGGAAAATGTGTCTGGGGCGCTGGATGAAGGGTTGACACAATAGGAAAATGTGCTGGGGCGCTGGATGAAGGGTTGACACAATAGGAAAATGTGCATGGGGCGCTGGATGAAGGGATAACACAATAGGAAAATGTCCATGGGGTGCTGGATGAGGGGTTAAGACAATAGGAAAATGTGTCTGGGGCGATGGATGAAGGGTTGACACAATAGGGAAATGTGCATGGGGCGATGGATGAAGGGATAACACAATAGGAAAATGTCCATGGGGCGCTGGATGAAGGGTTGACACAATAGGAAAATGTGCATGGGGCGATGGATGAAGGGATAACACAATAGGAAAATGTCCATGGGGCGCTGGATGAAGGGTTGACACAATAGGAAAATGTGCATGGGGCGATGGATGAAGGGATAACACAATAGGAAAATGTCCATGGGGCGCTGGATGAAGGGTTAAAACAATAGGAAAATGTGTCTGAGGCGCTGGATGAAGGGTTAACACAATAGGAAAATGTGTCTGGGGTGCTGGATGAAGGGTTAAGACAATAGGAAAATGTGTCTGGGGCACTGGATGAAGGGTTAAGACAATAGGAAAATGTGTATGGGGCGCTGGATGAAAGGTTAAGACAATAGGAACATGTGTATGGGGCGCTGGATGAAGGGTTAAGACAATAGGAAAATGTGTCTGGCGGTGCTGGATGAAGGGTTAAGACAATAGGAACATGTGTCTGGGGCGCTGGATGAAGGGTTAAGACAATAGGAACATGTGTATGGGGCGCTGGATGAAGGGTTAAGACAATAGGAAAATGTGTCTGGGGCGCTGGATGAAGGGTTAAGACAATAGGAAAATGTGTATGGGGAGCTAATAGTTACTAGGTGTTGCTAAATACCTTCACCGACATACCGATGCGGTAAAACAATCCAGTTTTGTGATTAAGGTATGTAAGCTTCTGTCCGTATTGAGATAACAAATATTGGATAAGATGTACGATCCAGAAGTACGAGAGGATGTCTATAGGATACACTAATGAAGCGGCCTAATTTGGTCATATATTGTTAGTTCGTATTTCATATTTGCTACCCTCACAACCAGCCATCACGGTACCTCGTACGTATACCCAACATAGAAGTCTAAAAGCGCTCATGTATACCCTCACAAACAGCCATCTCGGTTCGTCGTACATATACCCAACATAGAAGTCTAAAAGTGCTCATGTATGCACTCACAAACAGCCATCACGGTTCCTCGTACATATACCCAACATAGAAGTCTAAATGCACTCATGTATACCCTCACAAACAGCCATCACGGTTCCTCATACATATAATTATATATATATACCCAACAAAGAAGTATATTATATTTCATATTCTCTTTATTGCATAAAACAGTTAATTGTATAAAAGATGTAAAATATATAAAATATATAAAACAAGGCGGAAGGAATTACCTTAAGCTTTCAGTTAAATCCACATATCACAATATAAATGTATGTTTCTGTATATTTCTCAATGCATATTACATGTACCCTGATAAATAGATATGTTTAAACCAATGTATAAAACATCTAAAATACATAAAACCAATTAAAAGTAGAGATTGTTTTAGGGGGAAAACGTACATGTACGTCTCGCCACCTACAATACTTGTGCTTCCTGCTAAGGGTGGTGAAAATTCAACAAGTCGTTTAGATTATGAAGCCTGGACAAGCTTTATGTTATAAAATGTTGTAATTACCTTAAATCCACAGAAAATCACTCAACCGGAACAGGTGAAAATATGCACAACTAGACATGATACTGATGTTTCATGCCAAGCATATTGTGAAAATCAAACAAGGCTTTTGGATATGAAGCGCGGACAACCTTTTGTCTTAAAATGTTTCAATTGTCCGTAAATTCACAACAAATCATCCAACCAGGATAGGTTACCATATGCACAACAATGCATCCAACCAGGATAGGTTACCATATGCACAACAATGCATCAAAATGGACAGACAGACAGACGACAAAGTCAAAACAATATGTCTTCCCCTCATTCCATTAGGGGACACATAATAATATGAATCCATGGATATACTATAACATTACTCCAAAAGTCACATTCAACTAGCTGACACGACATATTCTGAAAGTTTATATCAAAAATATAAAAAAAACAACAACAATTCTTCTAACATTCTAACATTCTTAAAGCAGAATTACATCGTATGAAATAAAAGATATTTGAAAAATTCACTTTTTACGTATGGGTAGCAATGCTGCTACACATTCTAACATTATAGTTATACTGTGTATGCTTATGTTCATTTGGTAAACAGTGTTTTTTGCGATAAAACAAACTTGAAACCGAAAGTAGGACTTTCCGAGTTGATCGGTAACGCACTTGTTTATAACCGGAATGCATCGTCCGCACTTGTTTACATTCAGAATGCATCGTCCCCATTTGTCCCACGTTGTCTTTTTTAATTAAATTACTTGATATGATGATTCATACCTCTGTTAGCTAAGTCTTTTAGGGACATGTCTACATCCCCGCGAGGGGTTCGACATTAGAGGAAGATAGATACGTGTAGATAGTCTTTTATATTCAAATATATACGTTATTTTCTACATCCTCTGTTGTTTCACGCATGCACACTGTGCGTGTTTACAGTTCATGTGTTGATAAACAAATTCGCGTATACGACGGTTTAAATTTATTGGAATTTTATCGTTTCTGAGTGACTATTTCGATTTTTGTAAACACACACACATTAGTATTTATATTTTACCCAAAACATCCTTTATTACGATGTAATGCTGCTTTAACAAGCACAATTGTGCAACATATATCAACATGATTATATATCACAAATAATAATTCATGGATGTACTATAACATTACTCAAAAAGTCACATTCAACTAGCTCACCCCACATATTCTAAACGTTTATATATCAAAAATACAAACAAACAAAAACAAAACAACGTCACAACAATTCACTTAACATTCATAACAAGCACAATTGTGCAACATCTATCAACATGATTATATATCACAAATAATAATTCATGGATGTACTACAACATTACTCAAAAAGTCACTTTCAACTAGCTCACCCCACATATTCTGAAAGTTTATAACAAGAATACAAAAACAACAACTTCACAACAATTCACTTAACATTCATAACAAGCACAATTGTACAACATCTATCAACATGATTATATATCACAAATATCTCCTCCTCACTTGATGTAATGCTGGAATAACTCATATTGAATTGATGTTCTCCATGTATAGGTGGCACGTGTTTGCATTGAACTTGAACAGATAAAACTAAAAACTCATCGAAATACTACCATAGTATACAAATTGCACACATACATGTATAGCTGTGTCCAGTTCAGATGTTAGACTATATTCTTTGTGCATCTATATCTGTTTTATAACAAGATACAGTGATCACCTGGATACAGTCACAGGCATCATTTAGCACTTCAATGATGGATGTCAGAAAAATGGCTTAATATTAATAGTGAGGGTTGCCATATTACATTATTCACCTCTTTTTAAAAGCAGTAGTTAATATTAATTCTAAATACGGGTAATTCATCAATGTTTTCCAAAAGCTAAATCAACAGATCAACATGTAACAATGTTGACCAGAACTCTAGCCTGGGTTCCAGTCTGTCGAGTTTTCACTAATTTACTTCTGGCAAAATGACACGTTGATATTATCAGAAACTCAATACGGCCCAATTAATGGTCTCGGTGCTAAAATATATTTATATGACTGACAAGGCAAAATATATCAGCGCCTGTTCCCAGAACTCGCTTGGCCATCCTAACTCCTAAGAATCAGTGAAAGTGTATTTGGGTGTAATCTCTAGCTTTTCGTGTATTTATTTGTTGATCTATTTATTCATTGTCTATGCAGTCTAAACTGGTCTACATGCTGAACAAAAAATATTGAAATTGAAACATTGAATTCTAACGTTGCGATTTGGTGAAGACAATGAGGGACCTCGCTGGCTGGAAACAACTTAAAGAGGACCTACATACTGTTAGGGAGTATTCAGGGGCAGTAACTCACCGATGTCTCTCATTAGTTCAATGACTGAATTAGTAAATATTATGTGTAACAAAGAAACTCTTTAATAAATAACTGTGGCCTTCACTTCCAAATTTATTTAAAGGTGTTACTATATCCGATAAATATTTATAATTTTAAAACGACAAAAAAACAAGAATACCAGTCTCACTGACATTTCTTACACAAATAATCCTGTATCGTGCCTATTTATAGCACAGGGATTCGGCACGTTTGGAGGTACATGTACTAGTATATATATTTAAGTACTTAAATATATATACTAGTACCCCCAAACGTGCCGAATCCCTGTGATTTATATACTATGGTTGATTAATAGGAAAATAGTTAATTAAATCGGTTCAACTTCATTAGAAACACGTCTCAAGTCCTATACATAGATAACATCCCTTAAACATAACTTGTTCCTGATACAAAAATCCCAAAGAAATCAATCGGGGGACAGTCACTCAAACGTCACCAAACATCTCTCACACCTTTCCCTATTAACCACTACCACCCTTCCTCTCCCTAT